>CM077165.1:36780755-37980755 GCA_039583875.1 Platanthera guangdongensis | reverse complement strand
TGATCGGTGTAGATATCAATCTTCACACCGTACAAGTAGTGTCTCCACAGCTTCAAGGCAAAAATCACGGCCGCTAACTCCAAGTCATGGACCGGATAGTTCCTTTCATGCACTTTTAGCTGTCTCGAGCCATAAGCTATTACACTTCCGTGTTGCAGTAGCACGCAACCCAAACCGCTGCCCGAAGCATCGCTATAAATCTCATAGCCTTCGGTCCCACATGGCGAACTCAGCACAGGCGTCGTGGTCAACTGACACTTCAACTCCTCAAAAGCTCGTGCGCACTCCGGCGTCCAAGCGAACTATTGCTCCTTCATCGTCAAAGTAGTGAGAGGTAACGCTATCCGCGAGAAGTTCTCTACGAAGCGCCTATAATAGCGGGCAAGCCCCAGAAAACTCCGGACTTCCGCTACAGTAGCAAGCTCAGGCCACTCCCGTATCGCAACAATCTTCGCCGGATCCACAGCAATACCCTCTCCACTTACTATATGCCCGAGGAACGCCACTGAGGATAGCCAAAACTCGCACTTCGAGAACTTGGCATACAACTGATTTCTTCTTAGTGTCTCCAACACCAAATGAAGATGCTTGAAGTGATCTTCCTCACTTTGCGAGTACACCAAAATATCGTCGATGAAGACGATCACGAAATGGTCCAAGTACTCCCTGAAAGTCCTGTTCATCAAATCCATGAACAATGACGGCGCATTAGTCAGCCCAAACGACATGACCGTAAACTCATAATGCCCGTATCTCGTACTAAACGCTGTCTTCGGGATATCACTCTCCCTTATTCGCAGCTGATAGTACCCAGCCTTGAGATCTAACTTCGAGTACACCGTCGACCCGACTAACTGATCAAAAAGATCATCAATCCGGGGGATCGGGTACTTGTTCTTCTCCGTCAGATTGTTGAGCTCCCGATAATCAATACATAGCCTCAAGCTTCCGTCCTTCTTCTTAACAAAGAGGACCAATGCGCTCCAAGGCGAAGAACTCGGGCGCACATACCCTTGCTCCAACAACTCTTGCAGTTGAACTTTCAGCTCCGCCATTTCCTTAGGCGCTAGCCGATAAGGAGATCGTGACACAAGCTTTGCACCTGGCACTAGCTCAATCGTAAAATCTATCTCCCGCTGAGGTGGGGCTCCAGGAAGATTTGCGGGGAACACATCAGGGTATTCCGATACCACTGAAATACAATCCAATGCGGGCTTCGGCTTTGCAACCTCCACTAGTGTAAAGAACAGTTCTGCTCCGGCACGAACCGCCTTCACCACCTGAAGAGCAGACATCAACATCTTGCTCGACCCCTTTAAGCCCGTAAAAGTCGTCTCACGACTTGCTCCCAGCTTGACTTCCTTGCTACCGCAATCTATATGGGCCTGCTGCTCCGAGAGCCAGTCCATGCCAAATATGACGTCGAACTCCACCAACAGAAGTAAAGACGCCCGCAGGTCGAACTCCTGCTCCCCAATACGAATCTTAACATCGTAGATCCTATCCGCTCACATCGAACACCCATTGGGCAACAACTATAACGCCCCCACCTGTCACATGACATATAACGGTGGGTCCGGCCGGGGCCCCACGCCATATCTCACAGACAAGCGAAGGAATCACGTGTGGAAATCAAAATCAACGCGTATCCTTAACTCATCCATTCTAGCGCAGCATATTTTATGTTAACATGAACTCAAACCAGAATGTCCACCCATATATAAAGATCACATTTATATATAACAACACCGGGAATGTATACAACCCACACACACTGGCCTTATGGCCTTCCAAGTTCCTCTTACACAACAATCTTTTCGTACATCGGCACTCAGGCCTGCCACACATGAAATCCAAACACAACTCTCTGCATGGCCTTCAAGGGCCTCATCAAGCTAGCCATTCCGCTTATTCAGTTCAAGCCGCAACACCTGCAATTCCACATCCAAGACAAACCAGAAAACAAAGTAACGGTCAGCATTTAGCTGACCCATTATAACGACCCTACCCCCTACCCGGGGTAGTGGTTCCTTCCCTGTATACAATGCTCATCAAGTATCATCAAACAGCATATCTATATCATTCTCTTTATCCCACTAGCAAACACATGACATCACAAACGCTGGAATCCACCAGACGTTCCGTGCACTCAAGGCACCTTCTTGGCGTACCGGAATCCACCAGTCATACACCGCCGATTCGAGGGTTTAACTTGTTGGTTGACCGGCCCTAGTCAACCAATCTCGCAAGCTGGCGACATCCCGCCCAAACCACACAGAGGTACAACCTCACAGCAACAACCATAGTAGGTCGACCCACAACATGTGGTGTAGCACGCCGGGTTTATCCAAGCTCCCCAGGCAATGTCTACCCATCGACCCCCCTCCTAATCCGATCGACCCACACTATGTGGTGCAGCAAGCCGGGTTTACCACGGCTCCCCAAGCATTGCCACCAATCGACCCCTCTAACTAACTAGATCAACCCACCCTAGTGGTGTAACAGCCGGGTTTATCACGAGCTCCCCAGGCGTGCTACCAATTGATCAGATCACAACCAGGAGCTTTGCCAAAGCCTCCTCACATTCAACATCACATCCATACATTCATCACAATAGAAATCCGTTTCCATCACATCAAATCCACGGAGTCTATGCCGGTTTACCCATGAACATCACCAATCGTTATATGTCATGTGACAGGTGGGGGCGTTACAAAGTGGTATCAAAGCCGGGTTTACCACGGCTCCCCAAGCATTGCCACCAATCGACCCCTCTAACTAACTAGATCAACCCACCCTAGTGGTATCAGAGCCAGGTTTAGATTGTTTGGGAGGAGAGAACATAAATGAACTCATGAATGTCCACTAGGAATGTATGTCATGCACAAGATGTGCGTGAGTGTGTAGTCAATGTCGCAGTACCGTTATGATTGGAAGTATTACTGGTGTTCTGTACATTGATAGGTGGCGAGGGATGGAGCTGGGCCGTCTGAGCCCCAGCGGTCTGCTGAGAGTGCAGAACCCGTGGAAGTGCCTATGCCTCCCTCGGCAGAAGCCATACGGGTGGTGACGGAGACAGTGCTTGCAGTGTTACAAGCACAACCTACTGGACAGGCAAGACCTGGTGGAAGGCAAGAGCATGCTGCAGTGGTGGAGGCGCAAGCAAGTGACGAGTCATTGACACGTTTTATGCACTTTCATCCACCGACGTTTGGTGGAGCGCTTTCCCCAACGCAGGCGGAAGATTGGTTGGCAAGGGTAAAAAGGATCTTAACCGCAATCAGGACGGTCGAGGAACAGAAAGTGATGTTGGCCACTTTTCTGTTGGAAGGAGATGCAAGATTATGGTGGGATGAAATTGAAGTGCATCACTTGGCAGGTCGAGGTTTAACGGAGGTGTCCATGGAGGAATTCTCCCAAATATTTTTAGCCAAGTATGTGCCAGTGTCGCAGAGGATTGTGATGGAAAATGAATTTCTCCGTTTGGTGCAGGGTGAGCGAGAGATTGATACCTACCTGCATGAGTTTACAAGATTGGGGAGATATGCAGGATCGAACTTTGCGGAGGAAGCACGAAAGACAAATCGGTTTTATGAAGGCTTGCGGGATGAATTGAGGTTAGCACTTCCGAGTTCAGTGAGCCAAGGCTTCCAAGCATTAGTCGATACAGCTCGTGCATTAGAGAAGGATATGAAGCGAGTACAAGCGAATAAGCGACAGGAAAAGTCAGAGTTGAAAGTGTCGCAGTTGGATCAATCGGAGTTTCGACGACAAGAGAAGAAAAGATTTAGGCCGGCGGAATCAGCTCCATCGTCTGTTTCTTCGGTGGCGACTTATGGGTCAGGACGTGTGGATACACGTATATGCTATAAATGCGGGCAACAAGGACATATAGAAAAATTTTGTCGGAATGGCTCTCCAGGGAGTGAGAAAAAGATAGGTGCGTCATATGAAGAAAAGGGAAAAGCAGTGGCCGAGTCATCTGCACCCCGGACGCAACCCCGATTGCATGCTATGGATGTGCAAGAGCCGCAAAGCTCAGTTGGTGAAATTCAGCCTCGGGTGTTTCAGTTGTCTCTTAATCGCGAATTGCAAAAGCGGGAGGCTGAGCGGAGATGAATCATGAAGTAGCTCCTGTGGATACTATGACTGGATCGTACCTGGATGGATTGTCCATAGTGATGTATGTAAATGATGTTGATATATATAGTTGTCTCTCTCTATAACACTTGGTGCACTTGTGCTTGTGAGGCGATAAATCAATTATGTTGTTTTGTTTTGAGGTCTTCTGTGGCTGAATGTGCACAAGTGGAAGTTAGGGATGTTTGTTTGTGTTGTATGTTTGTTAGTTTGTGCGGAGGCATGAGGTGTCAGCTTTGATGATGTTGTGGCTGATTGGAGTCAATTTCGAGGACGAAATTATTTGAAGGGGGGGAGGATTGTAACACCCCGAAGTTAATCGGATCAGTTTGAGCAAAATCGGGTTCAGGCCTGGGTGACACGGCCTGGGACACGGGCGTGTCCCAGGGCGTGTCAGGCCTGGGTAGTGTCGAGTCACCAAGTCGACGAAATTTGGAGTCGACACAGCGGACACGGCCTGCGACACGGGCGTGTCGCAGGGCGTGTCGGGGCCGTGTCGACGATCGACGTTGATGTCGACAAATTTTGCTCGACGATCGTCGAGTGTCGAGTGTCGAGTGAGGACACGGCCTGTGACACGGGCGTGTCACAGGGCGTGTCAGTGGTCGTCGAACTCAACTCGACGTTTCGAGCTAGGGCGTGTTTGCAGGACACGGGTGTGTCCAGGTGCACACGGCCAGAAACACGGGCGTGTGCCAGGCCGTGTGAAGTCTCGGGTTGTTTTGGGATTATTTTCGTTGAGGCACACGGCCTCAGACACGGGCGTGTCTGAGGGCGTGTCGGGGATACGGCATGGAACACGGGCATGTCCCATGGCCGTGTACTGTTGGTTTTGAGTCGGTTGTCTGCCGCTTAGGGGGACACGGCCTGTGACACGGGCGTGTCACAGGGCGTGTCAGGCCATGTTTTAGCTTTTCTGGCCAAATCTGAGCCGTTTGTTTCCCTCTTCCTGGATCCAATGGTTGGGCTCTGTCCAGGTGTGGTGAAGGCCGAGAAAAAGGGGATTTAATCCCTCTTTTCTTCTTCTTCTTCTTCTTCATTTCTTTTAAGCAAGGGAGGAAGAAAGGCTAAGGCAAGAGGGAAGGGAGGAGTCTACCAGCTGCTGTAGGAGCTGCGGAGTGCGGAGCGAAGATCCGAGAGCGGATTCGTGAAGGCGAAGCCGAGATGGTGATTTCCATTCGGCTACTTCATGGCGCCGAAGCGGTCTTCAAGGGTAACGATCTCCTTCTTGGACATCGAAGTCCTTCCTTTATGCATGTGCTTGGAATCCTCCACCAAGAGGTGGATTTGCGGAAGTGATTCCTTTGTTGAGTCTGCATCTAGAGCCGGAATTATGGAGTACGGCATAGGTATGCTGTGTGAAGCCTATCTAGACGGGTAGTCTGGATTGGTGATGTTCATGGGTAAACCGGAGGAGACTCCGTGGATTTGATGTGATGGAAACCAGTTGAGCTGCAGCTCAATTGGTGATGAGAGTTGAAAGAACTCCATAGTTAAGCGTGCTCGGGCTGGAGTAATACTGGGATGGGTGACCTCCTGGGAAGTCCCCGTAGTGCGGGCTTGACTATCGAGTTTACCTCATCAAAGGGAGGCTGTAGCCACCAACAACCCGCCTGTGGAGGGAGAGGGGTTGGGGTGCTTGGGCTGCAGCCCGGTAGCGTCGCCTAGAGCGGAGCCGTGATGCTGTCACGTTGGATCGGCTAGGGGCGTTACAATAACACATCCAACTTATCCTTCGCCATCGAAGAAGGGACTCCGATGCGTGATATAAATCCTTCGGACAAGAAGGAGTGTGAAGCTCCCGTATCAAAGAGTGCTCGTGCCGGATTTTCGCAAATCAATACAAATCCTAAACAAGCAGTGGTAAGGTAACATGTGCATAACAAGTATTTAAAGAAATTGACTTGCTATAAATTAAACCGTACCTGTCACCACATCAGCTTGTTTGATGGCCTCCTATTGGCCAAGATTGTAGACCCTTGGTTGGGCCGGAGCATAATGGGATGCGGTCGACTCCACCGCCTTTCCCTTCTCCTCATAAGTAGCTCCCGGCTTCCTCTCGGACTTAGGACGTCCGCTCCAACAGTCACGGGCAAAATGCCCCGTCTTTCCACAAGTAAAACACGTGCCCGGGGTCCGACTCGTAGTCGCCCCAGAAGCACCAGAAGGAGCCGGACCCGAAGTCCTATGCTTCTTGAAAGACCTCCGATAGCCGGACTTTGAAGTAGTCGGCACTTTAAATTCAGATTTCTTCTCACCCAAGCTTTTCTTTTCTTGTACATTCTTCATGTCCTTCTCCAAGGACCGAGCAGTATTGACCAAGGTTAAGAAACCCTGCGTCATCGGCCCCGAAAGTAGTAGTCTCAACTCATCCCTCAAGCCTTCATAGAAGCGATTAGTCTTGCGCTCCTCATCCACGATGGTGGAGCTAGCATAACGACTCAAACGAGTGAACTCATGGAGATATTCATCCACGCTCTTCTCACCCTGCACCAACTTCAGAAATTCGTTCTCCATCGAAATCCTCTGAGTAGAAGGAAGGTATCTTGCTAAGAACAATCCCGAGAACTCTTCCATCGGAACGTCTATAAGTTGTCTACCTCTCAAATGATGCAGCTCCAATCCTTCCCACCACATTCTCGCTTCACCGTCCAAAAGGAACGTAGTGATGGTGGTCATTTACCACTCCTCCGTCTCCGTCGCTGTCATGACTCTCTTCACCCTGGAGAGCCAGTCTTCAGCCTGAGATGGGGTTCCCAACCCCGAGAATAATGGAGGGTTAAAGTTCATTACATGCTTAAGCTGCCTCTCAGTTGCCCTCCTCAGCACCACCGGTTCCACAACCACTTGCTCCACTCTCCTCGGCTCAGCCTCTTGAAGAGGTTCCTGCTCCATCACAGGAGAGGGCTGCTATGTTTGCCTTGCAGGCTGCATATTTATCACGGCCAACACCGCTTCAGCCACCAATCGAATATTCTCAGCCGACAGAGATGTTGCAGGAGAAACATCCGGTGCACTACTAGCCTCAGAAACTCGGCATTCTGACGGCCCAACACCACTTCTGGTCAACTATAGTGGTACAAAACACCGTTAAGCGACCAAATAAATTGCAAACAACAATTATAGGAACATGCAGGTTCCTCAAACACGAGTATTTTCATTCCTAAGTGGACATTCATGGGTTCTTTTACTGTTATAACGATGACGCACACAATGTGCTCACCACCCCTTAAAAAGAATTCGCCCACGAATTCATCTTAAGCCCGACCAAAACCAGTAGTCTGATACCAAATTTTAACACCCCCTGTCCGTCGCATAGCATATAGCAGTAGGTCCGGCCGGGGCCCGACGCCGTATGCCACAGACAGACCGGGTGGTTACTTATGGAAACCATCCAATCAATCTCAACGTCCTACACAGAGCATTCTAGCGGAAGCAGTTTATAAAAGTTGTAACAAAGAACCCAGTATTAAAGCATGAATGTCCACTAACCAAAATAGGAATGTATACAAAATACCAATATAAGCCTTAAGGCCTTACAAAATGTTTCACTTGATATTACATGATTTACAAACCACGGCACGCAGGCCGGTTATACATGAATAAAACAGTAAACACTTCCATTTGGGCCTTCGAGGGCCGGCTTCGCAAAAAGGGCTTTAGCCCGCTATTGACCGCTTGGTCCAGCAGCACCTGCAAGCAACAAACCACCGCACGGTGGCAAAACAAGGCAACGGTCAGCAATGCTGACCAAATTATAACGATCCCGCCCCAAACTCGGGGCGGCGATGCTCCTTCCCTGCATTTCATTAGCATAAGCGAGCAATATAAATATTTTGCCATTTCATCACAGATGTTGGCTCGCACGGCCACACGCCCCGTGCTCTCAGGGCACATTTTCGGTGAACCGGTCGATGTCACGTCAATTAAAGTCATAGACATTCCGGACTCACCACTGCCACTTTGACGGCCAAACCTATGAGCAATTTGTCTGCCTGGCCTGGGTCACGACAATTTAAGCCATTGACCGCCGAAGACCCTAATCTATGCCAATGTCAAGTGTCACGTGCCTTTAGGTCTCTTTAACCGAACGACATAGATCGGGTACGGTTCCATCTAACCCGTGCTCATATCGGAACGACAATTTAAGCCATTTGCGCGGGTCAAACTTCCACCGAGTCCCATTTCCATCACAAGTCACATAACCCGGTTATGTTCAAGTTGGCTCTCAGGCCACCAAGTTGGAGAGATCTCGTATCCGCCCAATTTTCTGGGTGCACCTTTTGGTTAGTCCCCAAGGCTCCCTGCTGCAATCTACCGCGTAGAAAACCCGAAAAACAACCAATAGCACGGAGTCTTCTCCGGCATTATGCAATGCAACATCACCGATCCAGACCAACATGTCCGGGTAGGCTTCACACATCATGCCTATGTCCGTTATCGCTTACGGACTCTCAACAACGGGGACTTGACATATCTACCCGAAGGAACGCCTCCAACTCTCCGCAAACTCGCGAGAGCGGGCTTCCTATGCAAAGAAAGAGAGCTACTCATGCTCAAGATGAGGATCGTTACCCTAGCGTTCCTCTTTGGCGCCATTGAAAAGTAATCAGATGAAAAGCACCGCACTAGCTTTGTCTCCGTGGATCCGTAGTCGGCTCGCGATTTGGAGCTTCGAAGCTCCTCCAATGGCGGGATCTAGCTCCTTCTTCCTTCCTTGGCTCTCCTCTCTCTCTAAGGTTTTAAAAAGATGATAACTTAAGAAAAGTGAGGGTTTCTAAGTCCAATCCCGGGTATATCCCTTCAGGAACAACCCCCAGCCATTGGATCTCAAAATAAGGAAACGAACGGCTTTGATTCGGGACTGAAATGCCCAATCTGGACCAAATACGGCCTGGCACACGCCCGTGTCCAGGGCCGTGTGCCTCATTTGCCGTCAAAATCGGCTCGCCTGGAACCTCACACGGGTATCGAACACGCCCGTGTTCGAGCTGACATGCCCATGTTCCACCTGACACGGCCGTGTGGCCGGCCGTGTACCCCCATCATTTTTCCCCGAAATCAACCCGAGCACTGCACGGGTTCTAGGACACGCCCGTGTCCTTACCCGTGTCACCTCAACACGCCTGGACCCCAGGCCGTGTACACGGTCTCGACACTCGACACTTCGTCGAGCGAAGGGTTGACACGCCCCGCGACACGCCCGTGTCGCAGGCCGTGTGCCATGTCTCGACACTTCGTCGAACGCAGAGTGTCGACTTCGCGGGCTAAGTGTCGACACGGGTCGACACGCCCTGCGACACGCCCGTGTCGTAGGCCGTGTGCCCAGTCTCGACACAATATCGAGACCAAAGTGTCGACTTCCCGTCTCAGTGTCGACACAGGCTTGACACGCCCTGGGACACGCCCGTGTCCCAGGCCGTGTGCCTACAGCCAGAACCCAAACTGGCCCAAAACATCCCCCTTCGCTCCTTTGAGTTTCGGGGTGTTACACTACTACCACTGATCGAGTTCTCCTACAATAACAGCCACCAGGCTAGCATCAGGATGGCTCCTTACGAGGCACTTTATGGGAGGAAATGCCAGACACTGCTGTCATGGGTTCAGGATGTTGATACCAAGGCTCTTGGTTCTGATTATGTGAAGGATACGGAGGCTCAGGTATATTTGATTAGGGATCGGCTGCTAGAGGCCCAGAGCAGACATGCGAAGTATTATGATGCTCGGCACCGGAAGGTGGAGTTCCAAGTTAGGGACAGGGTTTTCTTGAAGATACGTCCGGTACGTGGTGTCTCTCAGGTGCGGAGGCACAAGAAGCTCAGTTCTCGATACATGGGGCCATACTTGATCCTGGAGCGAATCGGCCCCTTAGCTTACCGACTGCAGCTGACACTGGAGTTGGGTGCCCTACACGATGTATTCCATGTCTCTTCCTTGCGAAGAGCTCTCGTACGGCCGAAGCAGCATGTTACTACTACATCCGGTCTGATAGTGCCAGACAGATCCATCAGATTGGAGCCGATCCGGATTGATGATACAGATGTCCGAGTGTTGCGGAAGAAGAAGGTCCCTCTTGTGAAGGTGTTGTGGTCCAACCATGGACAGGAGGAACACACCTAGGAGCCGAGGGATCTAATGCTGGAGCGACACCCGGAGCTGTTCATTTTAGGAATACTTTAGTTTATACGTTTAAAATTTCTTATAACTCTTGCAAGTAGAATCCCCGTAGACCCGAACTTGAATTTCGGGGACGAAATTATTTTCTTATTTATTGGGATTTCTAACATCCCAACTTTTCAGCAGGAAATATTTTGGGTGACACGGCCTGGGACACGGGCGTGTCCCAGGGCATGTCCCCCCTACGTTCGACGATCAACGAAAGGTGCTCGACGACTGAATATTTGGGTGACACGGCCTGGGACACGAGCATGTCCCAGGGCGTGTCCCCCCTACGTTCGACGAAAGGTGCTCGACGACTGATAACATTCCAACTTTTCGGCAGGAAAAATATTTGGGTGACACGGCCTGGGACACGGGCGTGTCCCAGGGCGTGTCCCTCTGCGTTCGACGATCGACGAAAGCTGTTCGACGATTGTCGCGTGTTTCCTGCATTCGACGATCGACAAAAATCTACTCGACGATCGTCGAGTGACCACTGTGTTCGACGGTCGACGAAATTGCTCGTTCGACGATCGTGTTTCCTACGTTCGACGATCGACGAAATTGCTCGTTCGACGATCGTGTTTCCTATGTTTGACGATCGACGAAATTGCTCGTTCGACGATCGTGAAACCCTGCGTTCGACAATCATCGAGTGTCAATTAAAGAGGCAGAGGCCACTTGGCCTTGGTTCCATCAGCCCAAATAATATGCTGGCTGGCCTCCTCAGGGAATTTCTAGAGAATGTGACTACATGGTGCCCACTTGGCATGAAGGGTGATACAACCAAAGCTCCAAACCGAGCTTGCATTGGTTGTATCTCCCCATATACCCCCTCCCCTTACCAAGGAGGGCTACCGGGCCTTACAAACTGGTATCACTTGAACAAACGATCATATGAGAAAGAAGTCCACAACACTGGACCATCCCGCGCGAGCATTAGTTTGCGGACAAACTACGCAGCGGAAGCGTGGTGGGCCCATAACCCACAAGTCCCAAGATCGAAACCTGGCTTTGATACCAGTTTATAAGACTCAGTAGCCCTCCTTGGTAAGGGGGAGGGGGTCTTACATCTTCTTACCCAAAACTACAGATATCTTTGCTGGGTCCACACAAATTACATCTTTACTCACAATATGACCAAAGATGACACCTGAGATAACCAAAACTTGCACTTGCTCAACTTTACATACAACTTGTGCTCCCTCAAGATAGACAACACCAAGCGCAAGTGCAGGACATGCTCCTAAACAATCTTAGAATACACTAAGACGTCATTGATGAAAACTAGAATAAAATGGTCTAGAAAATCCTTGAATACTCTATTCATCATATCCATAAAAGTAGAGGGTATATTAGTTAATCCAAAGGACATTACCAAGAACTCAAAATGCGCATACCGGTAACATAAAGAAGTTTGCGGAACTTCTTTCTCACATATCCTCAACTTATGGTAGCCTTAACAAAGGTAAATCTTCGAGAACACATAACTACCCCGCAACTGGTCAAACAAATCATCAATCTGAGGTAAAGGATATTTGTTCTTAATAGTTACCTTATTCAACTCTCTATAATCTATACACAACCTCATGAAACCATCCTTCTTTTTCACAAAACAAACATGGGCACCCCCCCTTGCAAAGAACTCGGCCTAATAAAACCACACTACAACAGTTTGTCTAACTGAGTATGCAACTCTTCCAACTCACGCAGAGCCATACGGTAAGGTGCCCTCGCAATAGGACGAGTAACAGGCTGAAAGTCTATAACATACTCTACACCTTTCTCAGAAGGGAGACCAGGAAGGCTAACAGGAAAAAACATTGGAAAACTCTCGCACCACGAAAATATCCTCGACACACGGTGAATCACGAGAAACTTCCAAAATAGAAACAAGTAAGCAATACAATCGGCCTCTAAAAGTTTTTGAGCACGTACTACAGATATGATTGGGGTGTCTTGATGCAGAAAGCCATGCACACTCATGGATTAGCCATTGTCCATATTAAAATCTAAATGCTTGACCTTGCATTGAATGACATCATTTATGGATAACCAATCAATACCCAAGATCACATCGAAGTCCTCCAAATCTAGCAGCATCAAATCGGCAAACGCTAGGAATATATCTAAAAGAATAGAGCAATTCTGGATACCCTGATTTTACTCCACCGAATTGTTGGATGGAAACTTAACACGAAGTAGATCACCAACTCGATTGATGGCCAAACAATATCGTCTACAAAATTCCTAGCCACAAAGGAATGAGTGGCACCCAAATCGAAAAGAACGCGTCCAATGATTCCTTACCTTAAACTCGCCTATAAAATCATACACATAACTAATACGTTCGAAATTAAACCCAAATTTACAAGCTAATAGCTAGATCAATATCAAACCTGAGATCATGTAGGTGGAAGCATGAGTCTCTTCCTTGGTCACCACATTCAGTTTACTATTTCCTCTATCCAGTTGTTGTTGCTACGACTATGGCAAATCCTGAAGTGGAATAGGCGGCAATGCGGGCTGGGACTGCTGACACCTATACTTCACATGTCCCTTCTACCCACACTTAAAGAAGTTCTTTTCCTACAACAAATAATGGTCTACATCATGCCCCTTCCGCTTACACAAAGCACATATCAAATCTCCCTTGGGTGTGCTCTGGATCACAAGCACCTGATGCTGCTCCTGAGCACCCAACCTCTTGAAGCATTTTTTAATAGGGTGGCCTGGATGACCACAAAAACTTCCACTATCTTTGGCCTTTCTCTTTTTCTTCCTTAACATCATGCCACGATTCTTAATATTATCAATAGCCTCTACCTTCAATGCAACATCCTCTGCTTCCGTATAATTCTCAGTTCGGTAAGCGCTGGCTAACTGTTGGATATCACTTCAATGACCACCTAGAAAATGCTTAACTCTGCCCACCTTAGTGGCTACGAACTCCGGAGAAAACCTGATCAACTTGTTGAACTTGATCTCATACTCGCCAAAAGTGAGTTGCTATGCTTCAGATGTAGAAAATATATCATCATCTTGTTTTTCTCAACCCAAGGCAAGAAATTTTTCAGCGACATCTCCTTAAACCTCTCCCAAGGTCACCCGTCAATGAAGACTTCTTTTTCTCTAGTCCACCAGCATTTTGCAAGGCCCTTTAGCTGATAGGCACTAATCATCACCTTTTAGTCAATAGAGAACCCAAAATAAGTGAACATCTCCTCGATTGCAATGATCCAATCATTAAACGCCACAAAATCAGCCATACTATCATGGGTCGGGGGTCCTAAATGCTGGAAATAAGAGATGAAATTTGTAACACCTCCATTTGTCACGTAGAATATAACAGAAAGTCCGGCTGGGGCCCCACGCCATATTCCACTGGCAGTTAGCGGAGTAACTCGTTGAGATCATTTTACATTCATGCATCCTAACTCAGAGTGCATTCTAGTGGAAGTGATTTAAGTTAGTTATAGAACCCACAAGACAGGAATGTCCACTATAATCATAGGAATGTATATAAACATAGAACATGTTCCGGACTTAAGGCCTTACACTGTTTTCTTTATAAAATATATCATTCATACTTCGGCACACAGGCCGGTGACCCATGAAAATAGTAAACACTTGCCTTGGGCCTTCGAGGGCCAGCCAATCACAGTATAAGGGACTTCATCTCGCTACTTTTCACTTTGTATAACTCCATATCCACTGGCTAGCTTTTCGCTAAAATTAGATCAGATAAGAAAGTGAGTGGGAGGGCTTTCTCCATAAGTTGACGGGAAGGCTCTCGCCCAGGGGGTCGAGTAACGCCATTTTGTCGAACGTTATTTGTCGAATCCTAATTCGTCGAATCACGAAGGTCTAATTCGGTGAACTGAGAAGGTTTAATTTGTCGAGCTGAGAATATTAATTCGTCGAACATTATTAGTCGAACACAAATTCGTCGAACTGATCCTTCGACTTAAGTTATTTTCATCGAGCAGGCTTAGGTTTAGGCCATAGCTGAACCAGGGCAGGCGAGAAGTCTCCCGTCCTGGGCAGGTGAAAGGGTTCGCGCCTCGGGCAGGCGGGAGCCCTTGGCGTTGAGTGATGCTTCTCTACTCAATGCTCCCGCCAACCCTTGGTATTGAGTGATGCTTCTCCACTCAACGCTCCCACCAGCCATTGGCGTTGAGTGATGCTTCTCCACTCGACGCTCCTGCTAGACCTTGGCATTGAGTGATGTTTCTCCACTCAATGCTCCCGCTCAACCCATACCTGAAATTACCTAAATACCCCTGGGTCTGCATTTAGCTCCTCAGAACAGCAAAGTTTGGCTATTGGTATACCAGTCCAGGGGCATTTTAGTAATATTAGGGCAGCAGAATTACGCTTTTCGTAGACCAGATATTGAAAATCTATAAATAGACCCACAGGATACCTTAGAAGGCAGATTTTTCTGATACTCTCATTTTTCCTTCTAGAGCTTTCTGAGGTACTCCTAGCCCAGCAATTGGCTTTGGAGGCGAAGAGCTCAAAAAAGTTCCGAATTAGAGAAGGGACCTCCAAGCTGAGGTTTTGGGCTAGTTCTTAGTCCTTTAGCACTAGTCAGGAGTTGAGGTTTGGGAGAAATAGGTGTCAGCTATACCCCTAGGTCCGAACTCTCGTTGAGGACAGTTTTTGGCTTCAATATTTCTGGTGCGGTGAGTGTGGACCGTAGTTGACACAAGAAAATCTCAAGTTAAGTCTCATGGCTGGGGACGAAGGAGAAGGAGCATGCTCGGGGGTTCTCCCTCTCGGGAAAGTGGGGTGACTTTGGTGATGCTGGAAGACTTCAGGTGGGAAGTCCTCCAAACCATCCACTTGGCCTTCTCGGCAAGGAGCGAGTGGGCCATGCCACAGGTCCCGGTGGTTCCCGCCCCGTCATTTGGCGAGAACGCTCCCGGGCAACGCCCCGGGAAGGAGGTTCCGGCAGAGGCTGCGGAAAGGGATGTTCCCATGCGGGATCTATTTCCCGGACAGACCAGTGCAGACAAGTCTAGCAAACTGAGGTCGCGCGACGAGCCCTCTCGGCAGGCGGGGGCTGGAGCCCCTTCAGTGAGCTTATCATCTCAGCTCCGGTTCTAGAGGGGTTCTGGGAGCCAGACATGACCTACTACATGGGGATGGACGACCCACATAGCATGTGCAGTGGTTTGAAGATGCCATTTCCATAAGGGAAATGTCGGATGCCTTCAATTGGAGGCTCTTCCCCATCACTCTAAAGGAGAAGGCCAGGAACTGGTTCCACCAGTTTCCCGCGAGTTTGATCTGCTGCTTCAAGGATCTGCGACCCGGGTTCTTGTTGAGGTTCTCAAGGTCCAAGAAGAGGAAAAAATGGAGTAGAGTGCTTGTTTGCCATCAAGTAGAGGCCAGAGGAGATGCTGGTACGCTATGTTGATAGGTTATAGGAGGAGATTCTGCAGGTTCATGAGATGTTGGGGTACACGGTGATGCTGTCCTTCACCCTTGGGGTGAGGTCCAGCTTCTTTAGCATGGAGCAGAAGAGAGTTACCCCCCTCTCCTTTGTGGAGCTGATGGAGAGGGCGTCAAAGGAGATCGAGGCAGCCAATCCGATGTTTTCCAAGAAGTTGGCCAAATTGGAGGAGGAATATGTTAAAGAATCAGGAACAAGGAGGCAGAGGGAGCAGAGAGAGGAGAGAAGAAGAGAAGAACCCTAAGGGCAGGGGCAGCAACAAGGTTGGGAGCCGTGAGAGCTGAACAACAGGTTGGGATGTGATGGCATGCCCCCTCCTCCACCATTTGAAGATGATGCCGACGATGCTGATGATGATCCGGTTGATAAGGCAATACAACTCAAGGACTTGAGGCGGCACGATGACGCTAACGGAAGGCTACGCTACAACTTCCGCCCGCTGCGTGCTACAGCCACTGCAAAGAATTAGCCTTATTTATTTTCTTTTCTTGAACTCTATTTTTTATTTGAAATATAAAATTATCCTATGTTTATATGATAATTTTATATTCATTGCATGTTTTGTTATTTTTAATTTTGAACAATTTTAATATTGGTGTGCATTTAGCCATTCGGATGGATGAGATTACATCTCCATCATGAATGGTTAAGGCTTGTTTGTAACTCCTATATAAGGAGGCTTCCTTATGAGATAATTAGAAAAGATTTAACCCTAACTTTCTCCTTGATAATTTCGGTGAAGAGGAGTCTCTCCAAGCTGCCCCCCCCCCCCCCTTTGCTTGTGGTGTGAAGCCGCCGCCCCCTTGCTCCCTCCATCCATTCAGTGCGACTCCGGTGCAGCTTCCTTCGGTGCGACTCCTTGGAAGAAGGTTGCAAACCCTTCGGTGTGATGCCGGTGGATCCGTGGAGAGAGTGATTCTCCCACAGTTATCTTGTGTGAAAAGCTTTCCGGCTGGGTAATCCCTCCCCTCTCCCTTGTGTGATTCTCTTCTTTAGTTGTGGTGGTTTCGCACTCGTTTTCTCCGAAAATTTAATTTAATCGCTGCAAGTTTTGGATCAAAATTGCCATTGCTAGGCTTTTTAGTTCCGGATCGGGTGGATCCTATTTGCCTGAGCGGATCTTGGCCTATAGCCTTGGTCTTACGCTCAAAAAAGGAGTGGCAACCTTTGTGTTTTTCTTGGGGAATATTCCGACTCAAATTTCCGATCGTTGTTTTCGATTCGACCATTCCTCCTTTGTTATTTGTACTGCGTTCTTGCGACGAGAAACTATTGTGGGCGATAGGTGCTGTGTAGGTGCGGTAGATCTACGACGTGTAGTGCGTAGATAGAGCGTTAACTTCGTGGAGATATCCGATTCTGGATACCCCTACATCAATTTGGTATCAGAGGCGGTCGTATCAATTTCCTAATTGAAACGTCCTCGTTTGAGTCTTGTGGGCACGCACAATACAACCTACAAAAAAAAACAATTTTTTTTTACTGGTCTGCCAATAGCGCTCTAAAATCTGTATTTTTCAGTGAAAAGTTCAAAAAAAAAATTTAACGTTCTACATTTTCTCTACATCGGAAAATTATAAAAATATCTTATTTACAGTATAGCTACAGCCCTAGGAAAAATCATCTTTCCAAGATTTTTCTAAACCTGAATGCGCACTAGGCTCGGATCAGAATATTCGACTCCGTCTATGTCTAGGATGGCTGCGAATGAGCATGGGGATCCCAACACCGAGGCCATAGCAGAGCTGTGTAACGAAATAACGGAGCTTAGGGACATGTTAACACAGATCCTACAAAATCAAGCTAGGCCACCCCCGCCACCCGTTAATGTTGACCGGCCCAACCGGCACCAACATAATTCTGATTCGGATTCTGATGGGGACTCCCCACGGGTGCCCCCTAGAGGACACCACCCCGAGCGAGACATTGATATTACTAGGGCCATTAAGATAAATGCCCCCACTTATGATGGCATGAGAGATCCCCAAATCTTCCTTAACTAGACTGTGGACATGGAGTGTTACTTCGAGTGACACAACCTAACAGATCCCCAAAAGGTACAAGTTGCCCGGATGAAGTTAACAGGTCGTGCAAAGACGTTTTGGCTGAATGAGGAGCGAAGGTTAGGAACCAGAGACGGAGCCCCCCTTAGAGGTTGGCCAGTAATGAAAAACCTGTTGACCGATCAGTACGTTCCCGCGTACCATCGGACACAGATGTTCGATGAGCTTGCCACTCTACGGCAGGGCTCCAACTCGGTAGCTGAATATATGGGTGAACTTAAGGACCGTATAATGCGATGTGACCTTAGGGAGATCCCCGAAGTCGCTTTATCTAGATTTCGAAAGGGGCTTCACCCCGATATCCAAAGGAAGCTCTTGCGATATGGGCATACGGACTTGAACACGACTTTCAATGCCGCCTTGGACATTGAAAAACACCTAGCCTCTAAGGCTCACTCCCGTTACGTTCATGCGAAGAACAAGTCCACCACTGGGGCATCTTCTTCCAGTTACCCTGATAAGGGAATGTTCAAATCCACCAAGTCGAAGTCAATCGTGATCACCGCTAGGAACACCAAGAACCCTGCGAGTGAGCGTGTCCCTATAGGGAAGGTTAGCAAGGCTAACACCACTTGTTACTCTTGTGGCATTCAATGCCACTATGCCTACGAATGCCCAACAAAGACGAGAGCCCTAGCCTTATTAGAGCCAACTACCGACCCTGACGATTATGTATACGAGGCCGCAGAGGAGAGTGACCCCGAAGGAGTCCCTAGTGACTTAGAGGACGATCACCCCCTTATGGTGATGCGTTGTATCTTGACCACTTCTCGTCCATTAGATGATTTGAAGAGGACGAGCATATTTTCTCTGATTTTTAAGAGTGGCGAGAAGCTTTGCAAGCTGATTGTTGATAGTGGTAGCTGCGTGAATGTCGTATCTGAGAACGCCGTTGCACGTATGTCCTTGATCACGGAACCACACCCGACCCCATATCAGGTCGCTTGGATCAACAAGATCTCTATACCCGTTACCAAGCGATGCCTGGTCCCACTCTCAATCAAATCCTACATTGATGAGGTGTGGTGTGATGTCCTTCCGATGGACGCTTGTCATGTGTTGTTAGGCCGTCCTTGGCTATACGACTGTGATGTTACACATTTTGGTAGAGCCAACCCTTATGAATTCAAATTCAATGGCAAAACCATCACTTTGAGGCCGACCATCCCAAAGGAGCCCGTAGTCTTGGCTAAGGACACCACTATTTCGGTAGAACGGAAAACGTTGAATCTAGTTGGTAGGAAAGAGTTTGAGGGAGATCCGTTCTTTGATGGAATTATGTATGCGCTAGTCCTCCTAAGTGCGAAGCCCGATTTTAGCATTTTGGATGAGTTACCTAGTGAGTTACGGGTACTGTTGGAGGAGTATAGGGATGTGTACCCGGATGAGTTGCCGTCCACGTTACCCCCGCTTAGGAATATCCAGCATACGATAGATCTCATCCCGCGGTCTTCCTTGCCAAATCAGCCCCATTATCGACTCCACCCCGCAGCTCACCTGGAGTTGCAGTCCCAGATAGAGGGCTTGCTAAAGAAAGGTTTTATTAGGACTAGTATGAGTCCATGTGCTGTACTAGCCCTACTTGCCCCCAAGAAGGATGGTACATGGAGGATGTGCATTGATATCCGGGCTATCAATAAAATCACCATCAAGTATAGGTTCCCCATTCCCCGCCTAGATGATTTGTTGGATGTCTTGTCTGGAGCCACCGTATTCTCCAAATTAGATCTTCGGAGTGGCTATCACCAGATTAGGATACGAGAGGGCGATGAGTGGAAGACAACGTTTAAGTCGAAGGATGGTCTGTACAAATGGCTTGTGATGCCCTTTGGGTTATCCAATGCCCCTAGTACCTTCTCCCGGATGATGACGCATGTCTTTCAGCCATTCATGGGGAAGTTTGTTGTCGTCTACTTTGACTATATTCTAATTTATAACACCTCTACTACCGAGAACATCTCCCACATGAGAGTGATCCTTTCCACCCTGCGGAAGGAGACTTTATTTCTCAATCTTAAGAAATGCACTTTCCATGTCTCGGAGGTAGAGTTCTTAGGCTATATAGTCGGCTCTAAGGGAATTCGAGTTGATCCGGGAAAGGTTCAGGTCATTAAGGACTGGCCCGTGCCAACTACCCAACGTGAGGTGCGTAGTTTCCATGGGTTAGCCATGTTTTATCGTCGTTTCATACAACACTTCAGTAGTATTATGGCACCTATCATAGACTGTATGAAGAAGGGAGAGTTTACGTGGACGAAGTCCGCCACCTATGATTTTGAACGAATAAAGGAGCTTATGACTGAGGCACCTGTCTTACGTCTACCGGACTTTGCTAAAGTCTTTGAGCTCACATGTGATGCGTCTGGGGTAGGGATTGGAGGTGTCTTGAGCTAGGAGGGCCATCCCGTTAGTTATTTTAGCGAGAAGTTGTCCGGTCCTAAGCTGAACTATTCAAATTACGATAGGGAATTTTATGCTGTAGTCCGATGTCTACACCATTGGAGGCATTATCTCCTCTCTAAGGAGTTTGTGATCCTCTCCGATCATGAAGCTTTACGTTTCATCAACGGCCAGCATAAGATCTGCCCACGACACGCTAAGTGGGTAGCTTTCTTACAAGGTTACACGTTTAATCTCAAGCACCTTAAGGGAGCTGATAACCGAGTCGCGGATGCCCTTAGTCGTCTTACTATTTTACTCACCTCTATGGAAGTACATGTTGTAGGATTTGAGCAAGTTATGGATGAGTACGCCACGTGTCCTGACTTCCAGGACTTCTATTTATCTGCCCAGGATAGCTCCCCCACGACGATATCTGCATACGTCATCAAGGACGGTTACCTGTTTAGGAACGGGAAGCTATGTATTCCGCAGTCATCGTTACGACTACATATCATATGGGAGTTGCATAGCAGAGGGTTGAGTGGCCACTTCGGTAGAGATAAGACCATTACGTTAGTCGAGGACAAATTCTATTGGCCAAAACTTAAGGTTATGGTGGGACAGGTAGTGAGTAGCTGCCATACGTGTCAGGTGTCTAAGGGTAGTAAAACCAACGTAGGATTATATACGCCCTTGCCTATTCCCTCCATGACTTGGGTAGACGTTAGTATAGATTTTGTACTAGGCCTCCCCATTACCCTACGCCATCACGACTCAGTTTTTGTAGTTGTGGATAGGTTTTCAAAGATGGCTTATTTCATCCCGTGCAGTAGGACAAACATTGCGTCTCACGTCGCTAAACTATATTTTAAAGAAGTCGTTAGTCACCGTGGAGTGCCACAGACCATAGTATCGGATAGGGACGTAAAATTCACTAGTTATTTTTGGAAAACTCTTTGGATATTAATGGGAACGAAATTATTGTTTTCCTCCGCCGATCATCCCCAAACTGATGGGTAGACGGAAGTGGTTAATCGGAGCTTAGGAAATTTGTTACGATGCCTTGTGAGTGATCACAAGCGCACTTGGGATCTTCTCCTTTCCCATGCCCAATTAGCCTACAATAATTCCAAGAATAGTTCTACGGGTCTGTCTCCGAATGAGATTGTCCACGTATATAAGGCTCCTATGCCGCTTGACTTGGTGTCGTTGCCCCCCACGTACAAGGCAAGTCAGTTTGCACAATCCTTCGCCCAGCACATCCATGATTTACACGCACGTATACGGGCCACCTTGACTACGCAATACGACTCTTATCAAGCGCACGCTAATTTACATAGGAGAGTGTCAAACTTCAAAATTGGCGGTCTAGTTTTAGTCCGTTTGGTTCCCGAATGCTTGCCAACTGGCACCGTTGAAAAGTTAGCACCAAAGCGCGCCGACCCTTTTCGTATTATTAAGAAGTTAGGTGACAACGCTTTCGTTTTGGACTTGCCTGCTGATTGGGGTATCTCCCCCATTTTTAACATTTCGGATTTAACGATGTTTGTGTCACCACCACAAGAGTTGATTTCTTTGTCGTCTTCTTCTCCCACTCAAAATTCACATGGGTTGGGGAGTGGTAGTACAGATGATCTCTCTCTTTCGGTCCCCACAGGTATATCATCGGATGGTAAGATGCCTTCTTTCCTACCTACTGCTAATATGTTCCCCAGGTTTCCACGGACGTTCTCCACTCCAGAGATGATACTTGATGCTGAGCCTGTTACCACTGCTGATGGCGACACCCACCGCTTTCTCATCCGTTGGCGTGATTGGCCCCCTTCGGATGACTCTTGGGTACTCGAGACGGAGCTGCAACATTTGGATGCTGCTCTCCTTCACTGCTATCGCTTGGACCACGCAACGGAGATGCGTGCATTTGAGCGGGGGAGGATTGATGGCATGCCCCCTCCTCCACCATTTGAAGACGATGCTGACGATGCTGATGATGATCTGGTTAATAAGGCGATACAACTCAAGGACTTGAGGCGGCATGATGACGCTAACGGAAGGCTACGCTACAACTTCCGCCCGCGGCGTGCTACAGCCACTGCAAAGAATTAGCCTTATTTATTTCCTTTTCTTGAACTCTATTTTTTATTTGGAATATAAAATTATCTTATATTTATGTGATAATTTTATATTCATTGCATGTTTTTTTATTTTTAATTTTGAACAATTTTAATGTTGGTGTGCATTTAGCCATTCGGATGGATGAGATTACATCTCCATCATGAATGGTTAAGGCTTGTTTGTAACTCCTATATAAGGAAGCTTCCTTATGAGATAATTAGAAAAGATTTAACCCTAACTTTCTCCTTGAGAATTTCGGCCAAGAGGAGTCTCTCCAAGCCGCCTCCCCCCCTTTGCTTGTGGTGTGAAGCCGCCGCCCCCCTTGCTCCCTCTATCCGTTCGGTGCGACTCCGGTGCGGCTTCCTTTGGTGCGACTCCTTGGAAGAAGGTTGCAAACCCTTCGGTGTGACGCCGGTGGATCCGTGGAGAGAGTGATTCTCCCACAGTTATCTTGTGTGAAAAGCTTTCCGGTTGGGTAATCCCTCCCCTATCCCTTGTGTGATTCTCTTCTTTAGTTGTGGTAGTTTCGCACTCGTTTTCTCCGAAAATTTAATTTAATCGCTGCAAGTTTTGAATCGAAATCGCCATTGCTAGGCTTTTTAATTCCGGATCGGGTGGATCCTATTTGCTTGAGCGGATCTTGGCCTATAGCCTTTGTCTTACTCTCAAAAAAGGAGTGGCAACCTTTGTGTTTTTCTTGGGGAATATTCCGACTCAAATTTCCGATCGTTGTTTTTGAGTCGACCATTCCTCCTTTGTTATTTGTGCTGCGTTCTTGCGACGAGAAACTATTGTGGGCGATAGGTGCTGTGTAGGTGGGGGTAGATCTACGACGTGTAGTGCGTAGATAGAGCGTTAGCTTCGTAGAGATATCCAATTCCGGATACCCCTACATAAGGATGGAGGCCCCAGGAAGGTCACCCTCAGGGACAGGGTAGGGGTTTCCAAGGAAGGGACAACAACTACAAACAAAGGAGGTTCAACTAGCCGGCCTGGAGGCAGGGATAGAGGGTCCCCCTCCCACTGCAGTAGTATGCTATGGATATAGTGAGGGGAAGAGGAGGAAGGAGAGGAGCTTGGGGAGGAGCGAGGAGGAGAGAAGGCAGGGTGGCACTGTGTAACACCCCCTATCCGTCGCATAACATATAGCAGTAGGTCCGGCCGGGGCCCGATGCCATATATCACAGACAGACCGTGTGGTTACTCAATGAAAACCATCCAACCAATATCCAACGTCCTACACAGAGTCATTCTAGCTGAAGTAATTTAAAGTTACAAGTTAAAGAACTCAACCAAACTTGAATGTCCACTACACAAAGCAATAAGAATGAAGTATTATACACAATACAATGGCCTTAAGTCCTAACATTTGTTTACTCAAACTACATATCTTGCAAACCTCAGCACGCAGGCCGGTCACACATGAATAAAGCAAATAAACACTCAATAATTAGGCCTTCGAGGGCCGGCTCAGCAACTTGGGCTTTAGCCCGCTATTTACCGCTTGGTCCTGTAGCACCTGCAAGCAACAATCCACCGCAACAGTGGAAAATAAAGGCAATGGTCAGCTATGCTGACCAAATTATAACGCTCCCGCCCCCAAACTCGGGGCGGTGATGCTCCTTCCCTGCACTTTATTAGTATAACCAAGCATTATATAGTAATAACACTACATCACAGGCGTAGGCATGCACGACCACACACCCCGTGCTCTCAGGGAACATTATCGGTGAACCCGGTCAAAACTGCGGTCTCACCACCGCCACTTGGACGGCACATCTCGTGAGCATTTGAGTCTTTCAGGCAGAAGTCACGTCACCTGAAAACATTGACAGCCTAAGACCCGACCTCTATGCCCTCGGAAGGCACCGAACTGTATAGAGCAGGAACGGTTCCACTCAACCCTTTGCTCACTTCGCCATGACACTTAAAGTTATCGGTGCGAGTTAAGCTTCCCCGAAGCCCGCGAATCGAACGCACAATACTACATAACCCAGTTATATACAAGTTGGCTCCCAGGACACCAAGACGGCAGAATCACACATCTGCCCAGTTTTCCGGGTGCACCTCGATGTTAGTCCCCAAGGCCCCCTGTTGCAATCTATCGCGTAGAAAACCCGAAAAACAACCAATTGCACGGAGTCTTCTCCGGCCATTTATGCAATGTAACATCACCGATCCAGACCAACTTGTCCGGATAGGCTTCACACATCATGCCTATATCCGTTATTAATTACAGACTCTACATGTACACAATGGGGACTATTCATGTCTACCTGAAGGAACGCCTCAACTCATCGCAAACTCGCGTGAGCGGGCTTCCTATGCAAAGGAAAAGAGAGCTTCACATACTCAAGTAGATAATCGTTATCCTAACATTTTTCCTTGGCACCATGGAAATCTATGCAGATGAAAAGCTCCGCAATCTCCTAGCCTCCGTAGATCCGAAGTCGGCTTGCGATTTGGTGCTCTGAAAATCCGCCAGCAACCGGATTTAGCCTCCTTTCTTCTTCCTTGCTCTCCCCTCTCTCTAGACTTTAGAAAGAGACTTAAGTGAAAGAAGTGAGGGATTTAAAACCCTATTCCCGGGTTTATCCTAGCAGGAACAACACCCAACCGTCGGATCCCAAAGTAAGGAAACGAACGGCCACGATCTGGAGATGAAAAGTAAAATCTGGGCTGAACACGGCCTGTGACACGCCCGTGTACCCCATTCGCCGTCGAAACCGATGCGTCCCAAAAAGTACACAGGCACCTGACACGCCTGTGTTTAACCTGACACTCCCGTGTAATCCAGTACACGCCCGTGTTCCCGGGCATGTTCCTCCACGAACACAGGACCAACATCAACCTGAGACTCACACGGGTCTTGGACACGCCCGTGTCCAATTTGAAATGCCCGTGTCAAACCCGAATACACCTGGGCTCCAGACCGTGTTCACTGTCTCGACACTTCATCGAGCGCAGTTCGTCGACCACCCGACACGGCCTTGGACACTCCCTTGTCCTAGCCGTGTTCCCCGTCTCGACACATTATCGAGCGGAAATGTCGACTTCCCTGGCAGATCGTCGACACGAGCTTGACACACCCTGAGACACGCCCGTGTCTCAGGCCGTGTTCGTTGCTCGATGATTGTTGACTCCAGAATTCGTTGACCTCTTGGCCAAATCGTTGACCCAAGCACGACAAGGCCTGGGACACGCCCATGTCCCAGGCCGTGTGCCCCCTGCCAAATTCCAAACTTGGCTCAAAATGCCTCCCGTCGATATTTTGAGTTTCAGGGCGTTACAACTCTCTCCCTCTTAAAAGAATTTCATCCTCGAAAATACATAAAGGAAAGAAACATAAAACTTAAATGTTATCTGAGTGAAACAACTCCGGGTACTCCTCAAGCATGGTCTGCTCTCGCTTCCAAGAGAGCTCTTCCCGACCGCAATTGTCCCAACATACCTTGACCATCCGGATCTCTTTATTACATAGCCGCTTGACTTCCGAGTCCTCAATTAATACAGGCTTGACTTTCGTCGTCAACCCATTATCCACCGGCACTTGATCCACCACGATCACATGCGAAGGCTCTTGCACTGCCTTCCGTAGCACCGATACATGGAATACATCATGAAGACCACTAAGCTCCACTTATAGCTTCAAACGATACGATGCTTCACCAATCCTCTCCAGAACCTCAAACGGTCCAAGGTACCTCGGGCTTAGCTTCTTTAAGCGCCACACCCGCGAGACACCCTTGAACGACTTGATCTTCAAGTATACCCAATCGCCAACATCGAACTCCACGTTCCTGTGCTTGGCATTATAGTACTTAGCGTGGCGGTCCTGAGCGATTAGCAACCTCTCCCGAATGGTTCGCAACAAAGAAGTAGCATCCTCCACCTCTTGTAGCTTGTATAACTTTGACGTGCCCGTTTCCAACTAAGACAACGGCATGCGACATCTTCACCATAAAGGGCCTCGAAGGGCGCCATTCGTATGCTTGCCTGGTAGCTTTTGTTGTACGCGAACTCCACCAAGTATAGGTGGTCTTCCCACTATTTCCCAAAGTCCAGGACGCACATGCGATGCATGTCTTCCATCGTCCTATTGACCCTCTCGGTCTGCACATCCATTTGCGGATGAAAGGCTGTGCTGAAACTCAGCTTTGTTCCTAACATCTGCTTCACCAGCCTCCAATCATTGGATGTGAACCACCCATCACAATCACTCACGATGCTGCGGGGCACACCATGAAGCTGCACAATATTATCTACATACAACTTTACCAATTTCTCGATCGGATCATCCTTCCTATACGGAATGAAGTGTGACGCCTTCGTTAGACGATCTACGACCACCCAAATGGCGTCATTCCCCTTTTGCGACCTCGGCAGCCCATGCACAAAGTCCATAGTAATGTCGTCAAACTTCCAGTCCGGAATAGGCAAGGACTTCAAGAATCCTCCCGGTTTTTGGCACTCCGCCTTCACCAAGGCGCAAGTTTGACACTTCGCCACGTAAAGTGCCACATCCTTCTTCAGTCCTGGTCACCAGAACAGTTTCTTCACATCGCGGTACATCTTCGTTCTCCCCAGGTGAATCGTGTACTTGGTATGATGCGCCTCGTACAACAATTCCACCCGCAAAGTGCCCACATTTGGGACGCACAGACGACCGTCTTTCCAAAGCAATCCATCCTCAACAATGAATTGGGAATTTGACCCATCCAGAGCCTCTATCATGAGCTGCTTCATGATGCTATCCACATCCAAAGCATGCCGAATCCGATCAGCCTGGTCATACTGAACTTCAGTCCAGTTCAACAGCGCTTCAGCACTCGACTGCTTGTCTACGCAAGAGATCTCCAACGCCTCCAACTCCCGAACCAACCGCTCGTCATGGACCGATAGCCAATTAGCTTGAGCCGGGTATAACACCCCCATCCGTCGCATGGCATATAACAGAATGTCCAGCTGGAACCCGATGCCATATACCACAGACATTCGGAAGGGTTACCAAATGCATAGTCAAACCATCCAATTAAGACTACTCATCCTACACAGAACATTCTAGCGGAAGTTTTTAAAGTTGAAAGAACCCAAATTTAAAACCAATAAATATGAATGTCCACAGCTAAAACAACAGGAATGAAACCCCAAATACACTGAAACGAGCACATGGACTTATGGCCTTACAAATGTTCACATAATATAACATGTCTTACATACATCGACTCGCAGGCCGGCCACATATGATAAATGTAAAAACAACTATTCTATGACCTTCTAGGGCCAGCACAGCAACATGGGCTCCAGCCCGCTATTTAGCGCTCGGCTCCGCAGCACCTGCAAGCACATACCACCGCACGGTGGCAAACCAGGCAACGGTCAGCTAAAAGCCAACCAAACTATAATGACCACGCCCCTTACTCGGGACGGCGGTGCTCTTTCCCTGCATAGCATTAGTCCAATAAAATAATATAGCGCAGTTATATTCCGCCACAGGTGTAGGCTCGCATGGCCAAACACCCCGTGCACTCAAGGCACATTCATGGTGAACCCTGACCAATCAGTGCATTCACCACCACCCCCAGGATGGTAACAACATGTGAGCATTTAGCCTATCTGACCACCGTCTAAGGCTCCGACTATGCCTACGGCCAGTGCCCGTCTTCGGATTTCTCGCACCGTACCACATATCCTAGGTCCAATTCCACTTGCTCGTTGCTCACGCCGCATATACAATTTAAGTCCTATGCGCGGGCCAAGCTTCTCTCGGATCCCAAATTTTTCCAAAACAATCTCATAACCCAGTTATGATCAAGGCCGGTTCCCAGACCGCCAAGATAGCAGAACACGTTTCCACTCAGTTTTCCGGGTGCTCCTTGAAGCTAACCTCCAAGGATCCCTGCTGCAATCTACCGCATAGAAACCCGAAAAACCCAAAGCACGGAGTCTTCTCCGGCAAAATATATCAAATGCAACATCACCGATCCAAACAATACACGTCCGATTAGGCTTCACACACAATGCCTATGCCCGTTCTTACGATTCCGGGCTCTATATGCAATACAAGGGGGACTATTCACATCAACCCCAAGGAACACCACGCACTCACCGCACACTCGCGGGAGTGGGATTCCCTATGCAGAAAGAAAGAGCTTCAAATGCTCAAGTTGAGAATCGTTACCCTTGTAGTTCGTCTTAGCGCCATGGAAAAACTATGCGGACAGAACTCTTCGCAACGACCTTCCCTCCACGGATCCGCTCTCCGATTTCGAAACGGTGCTCTGATGCTCCGCCGGAGGCCGGAAACCTCCTTCTTCTTTCGCTTCTCTCTCACTTTGGAAGGAGAAAGCTTTGGAGAGAAAATGAGGGATTAACCTCCTATTCCCGGCCTTAACAGAGCAGGATCTCATCTGGGCCGTCGGATCTTAATTAAAGAAAACGAATGGCTCAGATCTGCACAAAAATCTCCAGACCTGGGCCGAACACGGCTTGGCACACGGCTGTGTCCTAGGCCGTGTGCCTCGATCCAGACACGATCGTCGAACTGAGAGACGCACACGGGCCAAGACACGCCCGTGCCTCACCTGACACGCCCGTGTCTGGTTCCTCGACACGCCCGTGTTCAGGGGCGTGTCACGCATAACCGCCACAGCAACGGACACGACATAACTGCACACGGGTAGGGACACGGGTTGGCACACGCCCGTGTCGGATGACACGCCCGTGTCATCCGGCCGTGTTCCTGGCCGTGTCCTTCTCGGGATGAAAATGGCCAAAAATCACCAGCCAGACACGGCCTTGGACACGCCCGTGTCCTAGGCCGTGTACCCCTATACAGGCACCAAAAACCCTTTTTTTCACGACCGACTCGCACACAATATTCGGGACATTACAAATCTCCCCCACTTAAGGAATTTCATCCCGAAATTAAACAAAGGTACACAAAATCTAACTGATACCTGAGTGGAACAACTCGGGGTATTCCTCCAACATAGCTTGCTCTCGCTCCCAAGAAAGCTCCTCACGTCCACAATTATCCCAACGGACTTTAACCATTCGGACCTCCTTTTTGCGGAGTCGTTTGACTGCAACATCTTCAATTCGTACTGGCCTGACCCTTGTTGTTAACTCATAATCAACCGGTACCTGATTGTCCGCAACGATCTACGATGGCTCTTGCACTGCCTTACACAACACCGATACGTGGAACACGTCATGCAGCCCACTCAACTCCGTCGACAGCTTCAGTCTATACGCCGCCTCGCCAACACGGTCCAGGATTTCAAATGGTCCAAGGTATCTCAGACTCAGCTTCTTCAAGCGTTGAACCCGCGATACACCCTTGAACGGCTTGATTTTTAGATATACCATGTCGCCAACGTTGAACTCCACATTTCTATGTTTGGCGTTTTAATACTTTGACTGTCTATCTTGAGCAATCTTCAGCCTTTCCTGAATTGTCCGTATCATTGAAGTGGCGTCTTCCACCGCTTGACGCTTATATAACTTCGATTCGCCTGCCTCCAACCAAGACAACGGCGTACGACACTTCCTCCCGTACAAGGCTTCGAAAGGCGCCATTCCAATACTTGCCTGAAAGCTGTTGTTGTACGCAAACTCCACCATGTACAAGTGATCCTCCCAATTCTTCCCGAAATCTAGGACGCACATGCGAAGCATGTCCTCCATAGTCCTGTTGACTCTCTCGGTTTGGCCATCTATCTGCGGGTGAAAGGCTGTGCTGAACTTTAGCTTAGTACCCAACAGACCATGCACCAACCTCCAGTCATTCGACGTGAAGCGTCCATCACGATCACTAACAATACTACGAGGCACACCATGCAATCGTACAATATTATCCACGTAGAGTTTGACTAACTTTTCCACTGGATCTTCCTTTCTGACTGGGATAAAGTGCGACACCTTTGTCAACCTATCTACGACCACCCAAATGGCGTTGTTTCCCTTCTGCGACTTCGACAAACCGTGCACAAAATCCATAGATATGTCGTCAAACTTCCATTATGGGATAGGAAGGGATTTCAAGAAACCTCCGGGCTTCTGGCATTCCGCTTTCACCAATGCACAAGTACGACACTTGGCCACATAAAGTGCCACATCCTTCTTCAAACCCAGCCACCAGAATAATTTCTTCATGTATCTATACATTTTCGCGCTTCCCAGGTGGATTGAGTACTTGTTATGATGATCCTCATACATCAATTCCTCCCGAAGATTATCCGCACTAGGAACGCATAGACGACCGTTCTTCCTTAGCAACCAATCTTCAACCACAAATTGGGAATTTGACCCATCCAAAGATTCTTCCAAGATCTGCTTCATGCTGCTATCCAGAACCAAAGCCTGCCAAACTCTATCCGCGAGGTCACACTGCACCTCTGTCCAAAACAATTTTGCCTCGGCGCTAGTCTGCTTGTCAACACAAGATATTTCCAATGCCTCCAACTCTTGGACCAATCTCTCATCATGTACCGAATACCAGTTGGCTTGTGCGGGAGTCTTACGACTCAATGCATCCGCCACTGCATTTCCCTTCCCAGGCACATAGTGTATCTTGAAGGTGTAGTCCCCTAAGAACTTCATCCACCTCCGTTGCCTCATGTTCAGATCCTTTTGGTCCAACAGGTACTTCAAACTTTTATGATCAGTGTAAATATCGACCTTCACACCATACAGATAGTGCCTCCAAAGCTGTAGAGCAAATATCACGGCCGCTAACTCCAAGTCGTGGACCGGATAATTCCTCTCGTGAACCTTCAGTTGTCGTGAACCATAAGCTATCACTCTCCCATGCTGTAGCAGAACACAGCCCAAACCACTGCCCGAAGCATCACTATAGATCTCGAACCCTTCGGTTCCACTTGGCGAACATAAAATAGGCTCCGTGGTCAACCGCCTCTTCAACTCTTCAAAAGCCTGTTCGCACTCCGGAGACCACACAAACTTCTGATCCTTTCTTGTCAACGTCATGAGTGGTAGTGCTATCCGCGAGAAGTTCTCTACGAAGCGCCTGTAGTAGCCAGCAAGCCCCAGAAAACTCCGGACCTATGCCACCGTAGTAAAAGTAGGCCACTCCCGTATCGCCACTATCTTCGCTGGATCCACAGCTATTCCTTCTCCACTGACAACATGACCAAGGAACGCTATCGAGGATAACCAAAATTCACACTTGGAGAACTTTGCATACAAGTGACTTTTCCTCAATGTCTCCAACACCATGTGTAAATGCTTGTAGTGATCCTCCTCGCACCGCGAATACACCAGGATATCATCGATAAATACTATCACGAAATGATCCAGGTATTCTCTGAACGTTCTATTCATCAGATCCATAAACACGGATGGCGCATTCATCAACCCAAACGGCATGACCGTGAACTCGTAATGCCCAAACCGCATACTGAATGCTGTCTTTGGGATGTCGCTCTCCCTTATCCTCAACTGGTAGTAACCAGACTTCAAATCTAACTTCGAATATACTGTTGACCCAACCAGCTGATCAAACAGATCATCAATCCTGGGAATAGGATACTTATTCTTCTCCGTAAGTTTGTTCAATTCCCGGTAGTCGATACAAAGCCGCAAGCTCCCATCTTTCTTCTTAACAAAGAGGACTGGTGAGCTCCAAGGCGACGAACTTGGACGCACATAACCTTGCTCTAGCAACTCTTGCAGTTGCACCTTCAACTCGGCCATTTCTCTTGGGGCTATCCGATAGGGGGAGCGTGACACCGGTTTGGCACCTGGTACTAGCTCTATAGTAAAGTCTATCTCCCGCTGAGGAGGGGCTCCTGGGAGATCATCTGGAAACACATCTGGATACTCGGACACAACTGGGATGCTGTCCAAACTAGGCTTAGGCATCGAAGTCTGCACTAGAGTGACATACAGTTCTGCCCCAGACTGAACTGCTTTGAACATCTGAAGGGCCGAAATCAGAACTTTCCCTGCCCGCTTCATGCCCGCAAAAGTAGTCTCCCGATCAGTGTCCAGACCCAACTTGACTTCTTTACGGTTGCAATCAATGCATGCATTCTTCTCCGAGAGCCAATCCATACCGAAGATTATGTCGAACTCCACTAATGGTAGAACCAACGCCCGCAAATCAAACTCCCGTTCTCCAATCCGAATCTTCACAACGCAAATCCTATCCACACGCATTGAGCACCCATTAGGCAACAACACATCCAACTTGTTTTCTGCCATCGAGAACGGAACTCCGATGCGCGATATGAATTTTTCAGACAAGAAGGAATGTGATGCTCCCGTATCAAAAAGGGCTCTCGCCGGAAACCCAAAGATCAACACAAAGCCTAGCACTAACAAACGTAAGCTAACAAATACGAAGGTAACAACTATAAATGTTAAACCACTGTAATTTAACTCATACCTGTCACCACGTCCGCTTGCTTTATGGCCTCCTGTAGACCAAGGTTGTAGACTCTCGGCTGGGCTGGAGCATGATGGGATGCGGTTGGCTCCACCGCCTTCCCTTTCTCCTCATAAGTCGCTCCAGGTTTCCTCTCGGACTTTGAACGTCCGCTCCAACACTCCCGAGCAAAATGCCCCGTCTTCCCGCAGTTGTAGCAAGCTACAGGGACTCGACTTGTAGTTGCCCCCGACGCATCAGCCGAAGGGGCTGAGTTCGAAGTCCTTCACTTCTTGTTCTACCTGCGGAAACTTGACTTGTTATTTGGCACCTTGAACTCGGTCTTCCTTTCTCCTGGGTCCTTCTTGTCTTGAACTTTCTTCGCAACCTTTTCCAACGATCGGGCCGAATTGACCAAGGCTAGGAAGCCCTGTGCCTTAGGCCCAACAAGGAGTAACTGTAAATCGTTGCGAAGACCCTCATAGAATCGGTTGGTCTTCCTCTCTTCTTCTGTAAACATAGCACCAGCATAACGACCCAACCGTGTGAACTCATGCAGATATTCGTCCACGCTTCTGGATCCCTAAGTCAACCCAAGAAATTGATTCTCCATCTCCAACTTCTGAGCAGAGGGTACAAATCTGGCTAGGAACAATCTTGAAAATTCCTCCATCGGCACATCCGCAAGTTGCCTTCCCACTAGAAGATGAAACTCCAACTCGTCCCACCACAGCCTCGCTTCACCTTCCAAAAGAAAAGTCGTTATGGTGGTCTTCTGCCACTCCTCAGTTATTGTGGCCATCAAGACCCTCTTTATGGAAGAGAGCCAGTCCTCAGCTTGAGTTGGCGTTCCAACCCCATTAAACCTCGGAGGATTAATGCCCATCACATACTTTAGCTGCCTCTCCATAGTTCTTCTCAGCGCTACTAACTCCACTGCTGCGCGTTCCACCACTCTCGGCTCTGCCGCCCTAACCGGTTCTTGCTCATTCGCAGGAGGTGTGCGATGCATTTGCCCTACAGGTTGGGCATTTATCATTGCGAACACGGCCTCAGCCACCATCCTGATGGTTTCCGCTGAAGGAGGTGTAGCAGGCACATCCCTTAGTGCACTACTTTCCGCTGATTGCGGACGCTCTGACCGACCAGCACCGCTCCTAGCTACCTATATTAGCAAAGACACACGATTAGACGACAATCAAATTGCTAAAAGCAATCATTGGAACACTCAGATTCCACAAAACAAGTGTATTTTCCATTCCTAGGTGGACATTCATGGGTTCTTTTGATGTTATAACGATGACACACACATGTGCTCACCACCCCTTCAAAGAATTCGCCCACGAATTCATTTAAGCCTGACCGTAACCAGAAGTCTGATACCAAATTGTAACACCCCCATCTGTCGCATGGCATATAACAGAAGGTCCAGCTGGAACCCGACGCCATATACCACAGACAGTCGGAAGGGTTACCAAATGCATAGTCAAACCATCCAATTAAGACTACTCGTCCTACACAGAGCATTCTAGCGAAAGTTTTTAAAGTTGAAAGAACCCAAATTTAAAACCAATAAATATGAATGTCCACAGCTACAACTACAGGAATGAAACCCCAAATACACTCAAACGAGCACATGGCCTTATGACCTTACAAATGTTCACTTAATATAACATATCTTACATACATCGGCTCGCAGGTCGGCCACACATGATAAATGTAAAAACAACTATTCTACGGCCTTCTAGGTCCAGCACAGCAACATGGGCTCCAGCCCGCTATTTGGCGCTCGGCTCCGCAGCACCTGCAAGCACATACCACCGTACGGTGGCAAACCAGGCAACGGTCAGCTAAAAGCCGACCAAACTATAACGACCCCGTCACTTACTCGGGACGGCGGTGCTCTTTCCCTGCATAGTATTAGTCCAATAAAATAATATAGCGCAATTATATTCCGCCACAGGTGTAGGCTCGCACGACCAAACACCCCGTGCACTCAGGGCACATTCATGGTGAACCCTGACCAATCAGTGCATTCACCACCACCCCCAGGATGGCAACAACATGTGAGAATTTAGCCTATCTGACCACCGTCTAAGGCTCCGACTATGCCTACGGCCAGTGCTCGTCTTCGGATTTCTCGCACCGTACCACATAGCCTAGGTCCAATTCCACTTGCCTGTTGCTCACGCCGCATATACAATTTAAGTTTTATGCGCGGGCCAAGCTTCTCTCGGATCCCAAATTTTTCCAAAATAATCTCATAACCCAGTTATGATCAAGGCCGGTTCCCAGACCGCCAAGTTAGCAGAACACATTTTCGCTCAGTTTTCCAGGTGCGCCTTGAAGCTAACCTCCAAGGATCCCTGCTGCAATCTACCGCGTAGAAACCCGAAAAACCCAAAGCACGGAGTCTTCTCCGGCAAAACATATCAAATGCAACATCACCGATCCAGACAATACACGTCTGAGTAGGCTTCACACACAATGCCTTTGCCCGTACTTACGATTCCGGGCTCTATATGAAATACAAGGGGGACTATTCACATCAACCCCAAGGAACACCACGTACTCACCGCACACTCACGGGAGCGGGATTCCCTATGCAGAAAGAAAGAGCTTCAAACGCTCAAGTTGAGAATCATTACCCTTGTAGTTTGTCTTAGCGCCATGGAAAAATTACGCGGACAGAACTCTTCGCAACGACCTTCCCTCCATGGATCCTCTCTCCGATTTCGAAACGGTGCTCCGATGCTCCGCCGGCGGCCGAAAACCTCCTTCTTCTTCCTCTTCTCTCTCACTTTGGAAGGAGAAAGCTTTGGAGAGAAAATGAGGGATTAACCTCCTATTCCCGGCCTTAACAGAGCAAGATCTCATCTGGGCCGTCGGATCTTAATTAAAGAAAACGAACGGCTCAGATCTGCACAAAAATCTCCAGACCTGGGCCGAACACGGCTTGGAACACGGCCGTGTCCTAGGCCGTGTGCCTCGATCCAGACACGATCGTCGAACGGAGAGACGCACACGGGCCAAGACACGCCCGTGTCTCACCTGACACGCCCGTGTCTGGTTCCTCGACACGCCCGTGTTCAGAGGCGTGCCACACATAACCGCCACGAAAATGGACACTACCCAACTGCACATGGGTAGGGACATGGGTTGGCACACGCCCGTGTCATCCGGCCGTGTTCCTGGCCGTGTCCTTCTCGGGATGAAAATGGCAAAAAATCACAAGCCAGACACGGCCTTGGACACGCTCGTGTCCTAGGCCGTGTAGCCCTATACAGGCACCAAAAACCTTTTTTTTCATGACCGACTCACACACAATATTCGAGGCGTTACACCGGGGCCCTGCGACTCAACGCGTTCGCAACCGCATTGCCTTTACTAGGCATGTAGTGGATCTTGAATGTATAGTCCCCCAGGAACTCCATCCATCTACGCTGCCATATGTTCAGATCTTTTTGATCCAACAAATATTTCAGGCTTTTATGGTCGGTATAGATATCGACCCTTACCCCATACAAGTAGCGCCTCCATAGCTTCAAGGCAAAAATCAAGGCCGCTAACTCAAAGTCATGGACCAGATAATTACTCTTGTGCACTTTCAGTTGCCTCGAGCCATAAGCTATAACGCTTCCATAATGCAGTAGCACGCAACCCAAACCACTGCCCGAAGCATCGTTGTAGATTTCAAAGCCTTCGGTCCCACTCGGCGAACTCAAAACAGGCGCCGTGTTCAACTGACACTTCAACTCCTCAAAAGCTCGTGCGCACTCTGGCGTTCAAACGAACTTCTGCTCCTTCCTCATCAAAGTAGTGAGAGGTAATGCTATCCGCGAGAAGTTCTCCATGAAGCGCCTGTAATAGCCGACAAGCCCTAGAAAACTCCGGACTTCCGCTACTGTAGAAAGCACCGGCCACTCTCGTATTGCAACAATCTTCCCCGAATCCACCGCAATCTCCTCTCCACTCACTATATGACCGAGGAACTCCACTGAGGACTACCAAAACTAGCATTTCGAGAACTTGGCGTACAATTGAGTCCTTAAAAGCGTCTCCAATACCAAGTGCAGATGCCTGAAGTGATCCTACTCACTCTACGAGTACACCAAAATGTCGTCGATAAGGACGATCACAAAATGGTCCAAGTACTCCCTAAAAGTCTTGTTCATCAAATCCATCATCAAATCCATCATCAAATCCATGAACACTAACGACGCATTCGTCAGCCCAAACGGCATGACCGTAAACTCGTAATGCCCGTATCTCGTACTGAACGCTGTTTTAGGGATATCACTCTCCCTTATTCTTAGTTGATAGTAACCAGACATAAGAACCAACTTAGAGTAAACCGTCGACCCGACTAACTGATCAAATAGATCATCAATCCTTGGGATCGGGTACTTATTCTTCTACGTTAACTTGTTTAGTTCTCGATAATCAATACAGAGTCTCAAGCTCCCGTTCTTCTTCTTAACAAAGAGGACCGGCGTGCTCTAAGGCGGCGAACTTGGACGCACATAACCTTGCTCCAACAACTCTTGAAGTTTCACCTTCAGCTCTGCCATCTCCTTAGGCGCTAGCCGGTATGGAGAGCGTGACACAGGTTTTGCACCTGGCACTAGCTCAATCGTGAAATCAATCACCCGTTGAGGCGGGGCTCCAGGAAGATCACCAGGGAACACATTAGGGTACTCCGATACCACTGAAATACTATCCAATGTAGGTTTAGTCTTTGCAACCTCCACTAGTGTAAAGAACAGCTCTGCACCAGCACGAAGCGCCTTCACCACCTGAATAGCAGACATCAACGTCTTGTTCGACCCTTTCAAGCCTGTAAAAGTCGTCTCACGACCTATTCCCAACTTGAATTCCTCTCGACCGCAATCAATAAAAGCTTGCTGCTCCGAGAGCCAGTCCATGCCAAATATTACGTCGAACTCCACCAACGGTAGTAATGATGCTAGCAAATGGAACTCCTGACTCCCAATACGAATCTGAATGCCACAGATTCTCTCCGCACGTATCGAACACCCATTCGGTAACAATACATCCAGTTTGTCCTTCGCCATCAAAGAAGGTACTCCGATGCCGATATGAACCCTTCAGACAAAAAGAGTGTGAAGCTCTCGTATCAAAGAGTGCTCTCGCCGGATACTCGCAAATCAAAACAAATCCTAAACAAGCAGTGGTAAGGTAACATGCACATAACAAGTATAAAAAAATTTGACTTGCTATAAATTTAAACCATACCTGTCACCACATCCGCTTGTTTAATGGCCTCCAGTTGGCTAAGATTACAAACTCTTGGTTGAGCCAGAGCATAATGGGACGCGGTTGACTCCACCACCTTGCCCTTCTCTTTATATGTTGCTCCCGGCTTCAACTCAGACTTTGGACGTCCACCCCGGCACTCACGGACATAATGCCTCGGCTTCCCACAGTTATAACATGCACCCGGGGTCTGACCCGTGGTTGCCCCAGAAGCACCAGTAAAGGGGGCTGGACCCAAAGTCCTAGCTTTCTTGTTCCACTTCCGGAACACAAACTTTGAGAAGTTTGGTACTTTGAACTCCGACCTCTTATCACCAGAGCTTTTCTTCGCTTGCATGTTCTTCATATCCTTCTCCAAAGACCGTGCCGTGTTGACCCGGGTCAAGAAGCCTTGCGTCATCCTCCCCGAGAGTAGTAGCCTCAAGTCATCTCTCAGACCTTCATAGAAACGGTTGGTCTTACGCTCCTCATCTAAGAACGTAGAGCTAGTATACCGACCCAATCGAGTAAACTCATGGAGATACTCATCCACGCTACTCTCTCCTTGCACTAATTTCAGGAACTCATTCTCGAGAACTCCTCCATCGAGACGTCTGTCAGTTGCCTTCCTCTCAAGAGATGCAGCTATAAACCTTCACACCACAGCCTCGCATCCCCGTCCAACAGGAATGTAGCTACAGTGGTCATCTGCCACTCCTCCGTCTCAGTAGCTGTCAGGACTCTCTTCACTTTGGAGAGCCAGTCTTTAGCTTGCGATGGGGTTCCCAACCCCGAGAACAATGGAGGATTAAAACTCATAACGTGCTTGAGTTTCCTTTCAGCTGCTCGCCTCGGCACCAAAGGTTCCACTACAACCTGCTCCATACTTCTCTGCACAGCCTCTTGAAGAGGTACCTGCTCCATCGTAGGAGCGGGCTGCTGCATCTGCCTTACAGGCTGCGCATTGATCATGACAAACACTACTTCGGCCACCAATCGTATGGTCTCAGCCGATGGAGGTGTTGCAGGAGCATCATTTGGTGCACTACTAGCATCAGAAACTCGGCATTCTGACGGCCTAGCACCGCTTCTAGTCACCTATAGTTATACAAATCACCATTAAGCGACCAAACAAAATTACAAACAACAATTATAGGAACACGTAGGTTCCTCAAACACGTGTATTTTCATTCCTAAGTGGACATTCATGGGTCTTTTGATGTTATAAGGATGACGCACACATATGTGCTCACCACCCCTTAAAAAGAATTCGTCCACAAATTCATTGTAAGCCTGACCAAAACCAGTAGTCTGATACCAAATTGTAACACCCCCTATCTGTTGCATAGCATATAGCAGTAGGTCCAGCCGGGGCCCGATGCCATATACCACAGACAGACCGGGTGGTTACTCAATGGAAACCATCCAACCAATATCCAACGTCCTACACAGAGTCATTCTAGCGGAAGCAATTTAAAGTTACAAGTTAAAGAACTAGACCAAACTTGAATGTCCACTACACAAAGCAATAGGAGTGAAGTACTATACAGAGTATAATGGCCTTAAGGCCTTACATTTGTTTACTCAAACTACATGTCTTGCAAACCTCGTCACGCAGGCCGGTCATACATGAATAAAGCAAATAAACACTCAATAATTAGGCCTTCGAGGGCCGGCTCAGCAACTTGGGATTTAGCCCGCTATTTACCGCTTGGTCCTGTAGCACCTGCAAACAACAATCCACCGCAACAGTGGCAAACAAAGGCAACGGTCGGCTATGTTGACGAAATTATAACGATCCCGCCCCCAAACTCGGGGCAGCAATGCTCCTTCCCTGCACTTTATTAGTATAACCAAGCATTATATAGTAATAACACTACATCACAGGTGTAGGCACGCAAGGCCACACACCCCGTGCTCTCAGGGCACTTTCTCGGTGAACCTGGTCAATACCGCGGTCTCACCACCGCCACTTGGACGATACATCTCGTGAGCATTTGAGTCTTTCAGGCAGAAGTCACGTCACTTGAAAACATCGACAGCCTAAGACCCGACCTCTATGCCCTCGGAAGGCACCGAACTGCATAGAGCAGGAACGCTTCCACTCAACCCGTTGCTCACTTTGCCATGATACTTAAAGTTATTGGCGCAGGTTAAGCTTCCCCGAAGCCCGCGAATCGAACGCACAATACTACATAACCAAGTTATGTACAAGTTGGATCCCAGGCCACCAAGATGGCAGAATCACGCATCTGCCCAGTTTTTTGAGTGCACCTCGAGGTTAGTCCCCAAGGCGCCCTGTTGCAAACTACCGTGTAGAAAACTCGAAAAACAACCAATTGCACGAAGTCTTCTCCGGCCATTTATGCAATGCAACATCACCGATCCAGACCAACTTATTTGGGTAGACTTCACACATCATGCCTATATCCATTCTCGATTACAGACTCTACATATACACAACGGGGACTATTCCTGTCTACCAGAAGGAATGCCTCAACTCATCGCAAACTCGCGTGAGCGGGCTTCCTATGCAAAGGAAAAGAGTGCATCACATGCTTAAGAAGAGAATCATTATCCTAGCATTTTTCCTTGCAAACATGGAAATCTATACGGATGAAAAGCTCCGCAATCTCCTAGCCTCCGTAGATCCGAAGTCGGCTTGCAATTTGGAGCTCCGAAACTTCGCCGGCAACCGGATTTAGCCTCCTTTCTTCTTCCTTGCTCTCCCCTCTCTCTAGACTTTAGAAAGAGACTTAAGTGAAAGAAGTGAGGGATTTGTAACCAAATTCCCGGGTATATCCCAGCAGGAACAACCCCCAACCGTTGGATCCCAAAGTAAGGAAATGAACAACCACGATCTGGAGCTGAAAAGTAAAATCTGGGCTGAACATGGCCTATGACACGCCCGTGTTCATGGCCATGTCCCCCATTCGCCGTCGAAACCGATGCGTCCTGTTGGGTACATTGGAATATATGTACCAGATTTGAAGAAGCGTCACTCTACACAATGATATACATCAAGGTGTATTTGATGTGCTTTGAGTTTATTTGTGCAGGTTAAGTAACTGCAGAAATGCATAAACGTTTCCAAGTCCATGTGTCGACACCTAGAGGTGAAGTGTCGACACTTATGAAGGATAGTGTCGACACCTAGAGAAGCTGTGTCGACACTTAGAGTAATTATGTCGACACCAGGAAGGCAGAGTCGACACTAGAAGAAATGTGTTGACACATACAGGCAGTGTCGACACACTGTGAAGAATTGTCAACATAATCTGTGTCGACACTTAAAAGCAGTGTCGACACCCAGAGAAACTTTGTCGACATCAAATGTGTCGACACCAGGAGGCTGTATCGACACTTAACAAACTTCAACAAAGTTAAAGTACATGTGTCGACACAAAGGAGATTTGTCGACACTCAGCAAGTTTCAACACATGAAGGCAAGTGTCGACACAAAGTAGATGTGTCGACACTCAGCAAGTATCAACAACAAAAGAAGATGTGTCGACACAAAGGAGTTGTGTCGACACACAAAAAAATTCAACTACGTATTAAAGAAGAAGTATTTGTGTCGACACACAGAATCAGTGTCGACACATTCAACAGAAGGCTTGTGTCGACACACAGAATCAGTGTCGACATATTCTGAAGAAGCAGTGTCGAGAAGCTGTTACAACAACACAAGGAATTGTGTCGACACCATCAAGGCTAGTGTCGACACTTAGTCTACTTGTGTCGACACTTAGTCTATTTGTGTCGACACATAAAGACTATCTGTCTCAACACTTCAGACAGTGACAGAGATTTCAAGAAGTGACTGGATGACTTGACAGCTGCCATTTCAACCGGTCAACTGCAACTGTCAGAGCCGTCAGAAAGTTGTTAGAAACCGGATCAGCCGGTTACCTTGGAGGAAGTCTATATAAAGACCTTTCTCCTTCAATAGAAAGTGAGAGATTACAAATTGACAACAATCAATCAAGAGATCTAACAACAAAAAAGAAGAAGATCTTCAATAGAAGATCTAAGAAGTAGGTGAGAGTGAGCTCCTTCTAAGAAGAGCAGTTGCTGAACCAGACTACAAAGTAAGATTCAGATTGAGATCTGAATCTCAAGACAGAAGTTGATTGAAGATCATCTTCACAAGAGATACAACCCTACTGTGTTCTAATTCAAGAAGCTTTGAAGAAAGCCAAGGGAGGTTGATCTCTACCAAGTTCTTCCAAGAACTCATCAAGAAGCCAGTCAACTCGTCTCTCTCTTTCAGAGTTGTGGTTAATTACTTTGTATAATCAAAATATCTGTATGATCTTGTATAGATCTGAGCTGTAAGCCTATTTTATAAAGGCTTAGTATAGGAGATTGTGTGCTCTGAGTGTAGGTCTTGCTGAAGACTGAGGTAGGGCCTTGTGCCTGAGCTGTAAGAGACTTTGTTCTCTGAGTGTAGGTCTTGTGGAAGACTGAGTGGTAGGGCTTTGTGCCTGAGTTGTAGGAGTGGGATCACTCTGAGTTGTAGGAACCTGTTTGGGGTTCTGAGTTGTAAGATCTGAGGATCTGAGAAGAAGTGGAGAAGTTAGGCCGAATCTAGTACACTACTAGATAAGCGAAGGGGGAAAGTGGATGTACCCAGACCTTGGGGAACCACTATAAATCATGTGTGCACTCTGTGTATGTTTGATTGTATGGTTGCTGTGTTGTAATAATTGTAGAATTGCATTTACTGTTCAGTATTTCTGCCTGAAAATTAAAAAGATAAAGTTCAGCTATTCACCCCCCCTAGGTGATTAGGCACTATTTCTTTCAAGTGGTATCAGAGACAGGTTACTCAAAAAGGGACATAACAGTCTGAGTAAGATCCTGTAGGCAGAATCAGAACAATCAAGAATCAAGAAAATGGGTTCAAGTGAGAATCACAAAGAGCTGGGATCCATGAAATTGCCAATCTGTAGAAAAGAGATTTTTGGCATATGGAAAGAAAGGGTTAGACTCTTTATGGAAGCATCTGACCCAAGAATATACATTACAGTCAAAGAAGGGCCATATGTGCCAATGAAGATATCCATTCTAGGTGCCAATCAGAAAACTCCTAAGGACTATTCAGAAATGACAAAAGATGAAATAATTCTGGCCACTATGGACAAGAGGGCCCAGAATATTATTGTTAGTGCAATTGATGATTCAACATTTCAGAACCTAATACATTGTAAAACCTCAAAAGAAATGTGGGACACACTAATAGTTTACATGGAGGGATCAGAAGAAGTAAGACAAGACAAGAAGTCTTTGTTAAATCAGGAATATGAAAGCTTCAGACAAGTAAAGTCTGATAGCATTACTGAATGCTACAAGAAGTTCTATAGGATAGTCAATGAATTGATGTCCTATGGAAGAGAATTCAGCAACTATGAGCTGAATGACAAGTTCTTAAGATCTCTGACTAAGGACTGGGACACCAAGATTTGTGTCATTAGGGAAATGGCCAAATTAGCTGATATACCTCCTCCAACTTTGTTTTGAAAACTGTTATCTTATGAAATGCAGTTAATGGTTAGAAAGGAGGAAGAGAAGACTACTAGAGTGGAGCACAAGGAAAGAGCTGTGGCCTTCAAGTCTGAAGCCACTAGGAAGTATAGAAGTAAGTCTCCATCTCCACCTCAAATAGTTGCTGAGACTGTCATAGAAAATTCAGATAGCAAGAATTCAGAAAGCAGTGAAAGTGATGAAGACTTTGCATCTTTCACTAGGCATTTTCAAAGGTTTCTGAAGAAGAAGCAGTGGAGGTCTAAGCCTACCACTTCTCAGCCAAAAGATGACTTTTATCAGAAAAGAAATTCATCAAGGAATGACAGAAGCAGATCCAAGCCAAGCAAAGCTACATCTTCAAAAATTGTGTGCTATTGCTGCAATAGACATGGACATATAGTAGTTGACTGTCCAAAAAAGAGGAAGGAGTCAACTGACAAAAAGAAGACTCAGTTTATGGGCAAAAAGGAAAAGTCCTTTGTTGCTAAGAAAGAAAAAAGTTTGACTGATCAGCCATCTTCAGAAACAGATTCAGAAGCTGAAGCCTTTATTGGATTGTTTGCTGAAGAGAAAGAAGATGAGTTCATGCAGCTGATGAATTCAATTTATGAACATGAGGACAATCAGTGCAAGGGACTGATGGACTTATCAGAAGGAGACAAGATACAGGATCAGCCTGGACCAAGTAAGGTACAAAGTTGTTCTACTAGTTCAATTTCTAGTACTGAGTCATAATCAGATACATCTGCATCAAGTGATTTGTGTGGGTCTGAATCTGAAGGAGATATTTATCAGTTAATTGATGAATATAGGGACTTGTTGCAGGCCTTGAAGAAAAGCAAAACCTTAGCCAAAATTCAGGCAAAGGAGATTGCTAGTCTTAAATTGGCTGCTGCTGATTCAGACAAGTTGTTTGATCAGAAACTGAATGAAATAGCCAGGCTGAAGAACATTACTGTTATTCAGATGGGTACTATTACATTTAAGAATGATCAAATTAGAAATCTGGAGGTTAGACTTCAGAAGGAGAGAGAGATTGTAGCAAGCTTTTCTAAACCAAAATCTATTTTACCTTTGATAGATGAGTTTGTACCTCAAAAGGGTAAGACTGGATTGGGGTTTACAAAACCTGCCTGGACAGTTAGGTCCAAATCTAAGGGCGAAGCCCCAGCACTGAACAAGAAGGCTGCAGTAGATAACCCAGCCAGAGTTGTACCTAAACAAAGGTACAACAGGTTTGAGTGCTGGTGTTGTGGTAAGATAAGCCACTTTCCCATAGATTGTTGGCACAATTCAAGTGTCAAGGATAGTAGCAAACTGCCTACTAGAAGAGCTACAGGTAGTTTTGATAATAGTCAGACTAACTTGCACCAAGGACCAAAGAATTATTTGGGTTCTAAGGTTAAGTAATCTGTTTTGCAGGTGAGTCCAAGTGGCCATGCCCCTATATGGTACTTGGACAGTGGATGTTCCAGGCACATGATTGGAACTAGGGGGTTACTGAAGGACTATATACCTGTCAAGGATGGCCCTAAAGTTACCTTTGGTGGTTCAGAAAAAGGAATCATCAAAGGCTTTGGTAACATTTATAGTAACCAAATTACAATTACTCAAGTGGCTTATGTAAAGGGTTTGAAACATAACCTCATTAGCATAAGTCAGCTGAGTGATTTAGGATATGACATCTCATTTGTCAAGGATGGTTGTCATATCAAGAGGTCAAGTGATCAAAAGATCATTCTGACTGGATATATTAAGAGAAATGTCTATTGTCTTGACTTTGTATGTGAGAACATTGTTTCTCCTATTTGTCTTGTAGCTGATGAGAGAGTCTCACATTGTGTTAAATGGCACAAGAGGCTGGCTCATCTTAACTATAAGACAATTGGCCAACTCTTTAGCAAAGAGTTAGTGAGGAATGGTCCTCAGGTTAAGTGTATAAAGGATGAGATATGCTCAGCTTGTCAAAAAGGCAAGCAGACCAAATCCACCTTTCATAGCCTTGAGAACAAGGATTCTGTGAGGTATTTATACCTCTTACATATGGATCTTTTTGGTCCTATGCCAGTTCACAGCCTAGGTAGGAAGGTCTACACATTTGTGATTGTAGATGACTATTCAAGGTTTTCCTGGGTGTTCTTAGAAAAAAATCTGAAACCCCAAGTATCTTATATAATTTTGTTAAACAAATTCAGAATGAATTAGACAGTACAGTGGTCAAAATCAGAAGTGACCATGGTACTGAATTTCAGTCTGAAAATATGACAAAACTGTGTGAAGAATTTGGAATTTTTCAGGAATTATTCTCAACAAGAATACCTCAGCAAAATGGTATTGCTGAAAGGAAAAATAGAACCTTGATAGAGGCTGGTAGAACCCTATTGAGTGACACTTCTCTCCCAGAATATTTCTGGGCTGAGGCAGTAAACACTGCTTGTCAAGTGATCAATAGGGCTACTTTCACCAAGAGCCATAAGAAGACCCCATATGAGATTGTGAAGGGCATAAAACCAAATTTATCCTATTTTAGGATCTTTGGTTGCAAGTGCTATATCCTTAACAATGGAAAGTCTTATCTAACTAAGTTTGCTGCCAAATACCAATAGGGGATCTTTGTTGGGTACAACAACAATAGTAAGGCTTATATGGTCTACAATTTGATTACTCAAGTTGTAGAAGAGTCTGTTCATGTAGTTTTTGATGAAGCTAGACTCATTAACTGTGAATTGCCAAGAAGTATTTGCAGCTCCACAGGTGTAACTGAGAAGATGGACAAGCTTATTATTGCAGAAGGTTCTACTACAAGTCAGCAAGTGGAAGATGGTGGCTGCTGTCCAGGGGGAGTACAAGATACTCCTGAAGCTGAAGAAGACCAAGAGGTGCAACTAAATGAAGAGAATGAAGGTGTACAACCTGAAGACAGGCTGCCTCCAGCAAATAGGCACTTAAAGGATCATCCAGCCAATCAAATAATTGGAGATCCCAGACAAGGGGTGCAAATAAGGAGAAGGAATCTAAGTACAGTTCTTTACTCCAGTTTTCTATCTCAAGTAGAGCCAAAGAAGTTTGAAGAAGCAATTCTAGATCCTCATTGGATTGAGGCCATGCAAGAGGAGCTGAACCAGTTCAAAAGATGCAAGGTCTGGGAGCTAGTTCCTAAACCCAAGGACCACAACATTATTGGAACTAAGTGGATCTTTAGGAACAAGTTGGATGAGAATGGAATTATTATAAAGAATAAAGCTAGACTGGTTGCAAAAGGATATAGGCAGGAAGAAGTATTGATTTTGATCAAACCTTTGCTCCAATAGCAAGACTGGAGGCAATAAGGATGTTCCTTGCCTATGCAACATATCAAGGGTTCAAAGTATATCAAATGGATGTTAAGTCAGCTTTTCTGAATGGAAATCTGAAGGAAGAAGTCTATGTAGAGCAGCCATCAGGTTTTGTTGACTCTCTTAAACCTGACTATGTATATAGACTTAGGAAGGCTTTGTATGGGTTAAAACAAACTCCTAAGGCTTGGTATGAAACCCTGTCTAGTTTCCTCATTGAGAACAAATTCTCAAGGGGGAAAATAGACAAGACTCTATTCCTTAGGGAATCCAGAGGCAAGATCATCTTCGTCCAAATTTATGTAGATGATATAATATTTGGGTCTATAGAAAGTAGTCATTGCAGAAAGTTTGCAAAACCTATGCAAGGATAATTTGAAATGAGCATTATAGGGGAACTTAAGTTCTTCTTGGGTCTCCAAGTTAGACAGACTGAAGATGGATTATCCATATGCGAGTCTAAGTTCACCCTAGAGTTAATAAGGAAGTATGGTATGGAATCATCCAGTACCATGAAAACTCCTATGGGGTCAAGCATGTCTCTAAGCAAAGATGATGCATGGAAACCTGTAGATAAGACTTTGTATAGAGGGATAGTTGGCTCCCTACTGTATTTGACTGCTAGTAGACCAGATATCATGTATGCTATATGTGTGTGTGCTAGATACCAAGCTTGCCCTAAAGAATCTCATTTGACTGCAGTCAAAAGGATTTTGAGATATCTTAAGGGCACACCTTATCTAGGCCTTGGGTACCCTAGGAATGGAGATTTTTTACTGACAGGTTATTCAGATGCATATTTTGCAGGCTGCAAGGAATATAAGAAGAGTACTACAGGAACCTGTCAATTTCTAGGTGGAAGGCTGGTGTCATGGAGCAGCAAGAAGCAGACCAGTGTGGCTATCTCCACAGCTGAGTCAGAGTATGTTGCAGCAGAAAGTTGCTGTGCTCAACATCTATGGATTCAACATCAGCTAGAGGATTATGGTATTCAAGTAAGTAGAACACCTTTATTTTGTGATTCTACTAGTGCCATTTCTATTGCAAATAATCCTGTCTCACATAGTAGGACTAAGCACATAGAAATTAAATACCATTTTCTAAGAGAACATGTAGAAAAATGAGACATTTCCCTAGAGTATGTTAAGACAGATAATCAGTTAGCTGATATGTATACTAAGCCCCTAGATGAAACCAAATTCAATAAGTTTAAAATTGAATTAGGAATGATAAACTTAGAATAGTTTAAAAAATTGGCTAAGTAAAATTGTGTCGACACACAGAGTTGTCTATGTCGACACATAGAAGTGGTGTCGACATTTCAGAGAAATGGTGTCGACACATCTAGACAGTCTGTGTCGACACTTCAGAGAATTAGTGTCGACACATCCAGAATAGGTGTCGACAAATCCAGGGTGGTGTCGACACTTAGGATTTACATAGAATTCGTCGAGTAGAGTCGACTAATCGTCGAGATGAGATATGTAAGTGTCGATACATATATTCTGTTGACTATATTTGTGTCGACACATAGGTGTCGAGACATTAGAAGTAAGTGTCGACACTTTTCAACAGTGTCGACACATTTCAAGTATTTTGACGCGCCTTTTCACCTTCGATTTTAGAAAGGTATAAATAGGTCTTCACACGTGTTTGTCGACACGCTGACCAAAGTTTCGAGACCAAACTTGTGTGTCAACATCTCTCTTCTCTAAATTCAAAATTTCTTCAAACCCTAATGGCGCCCAAGCTTGAAGAGAACATTAATGAAGGCTATGAGCTCGTGCGACACGCCTTTGATGACGCGGAACCAGAAATCCAAGGTGTGGTAACCCTAATTGCAGAGACTGGATTAGAGTATCTTGTATCAGAACCAATCAAGATCTGGAAGAAGGAGGTCCTTGAATTCTTGAGTACAACTACTCTTGATGAATCTGGACTCAAGATTAAGTCCAAAGTTCATGGGGCAAAAGTCAAGATTACCCTGAAAAGTCTAAGAAAGATTCTACATCTCCCTAGAACTAAAGAAGAGGAAGATGTACCTGCATCAATGACAAGGGAGGCACTGGAATGGTGTGGTTTAGATTCAAGCCTGAAAATTGGATCAGTTTTCAATAAAAAAGCATGAACATGCAAAGCAAGTTCTTATCTGAAATAGTGGGCAATGTGATACTGAGCAAGCCTGGTGGGCATGATAGGATATCAGCTCACATGTTCAGTTTGATGACCAGGATAATTTTCAAAATTAAAACTGATTGGTCGGTAGTAATGTTTGATAAGATAAAGGAAATCCTGAAGAAGCCCAATCTGGGTAGGATTCTGAGTTTATACTTAGCTTAAAGTATCCCTGAAGTGATGAACCAAGCTGCAGGTTCAAAGATAAATCATATGAGAAGAATGGATCTTAGGATTATATCAAGGTGGGATAGAGTGTTGACAAAGGAAATGCCAACTCCAGAAAAGGAAACACCTCAGAAGAAGAAGAAGAAGAAAGCCATTGTGGCTCCAGAATCCTCAAGTAGCTTAGAAGAGCAGGTAGTGTTTAGTTCTGATGATGGAGAGGATGGTAATGCTTTACAGTCACCAGCAAGACAAGAAGATGCATAGAGGCAGGGGGAGCTACCATCAGCTAGCCCTATTCACCTGGATCCACTCCAGGGGGAGCCACCACATGTGGAAGAGTCCACTCACTTGGATAGTGAACTGTCTACCCAAACAATTCTTGAGGTAATCACTGAAGTTAATCAATTAAATTTCACTATTGAGGATGAAGTTTTGACTGAATCATTACTTGATGTTGATCAGCAAACACAGTTACATAATCAACCACAAGATGTTGTCATGGAGGACACATCTGTTGCTGATAAAGAGGTATCAGCTGCTCCTGAGATCAGAGATTCTAATGTACAACCTCAACATGAGTTTACACTAGAAGAGCTATTCCCTGATCTTTTACAGACTGACTTTGAAGGAGAGAAAACTGTTGTTGAGGGGGAGAAGGTCAATCTTGAGGGGGAGCAAATACAGGAAACTGCTAGAAATGAGACTGAGGAGCAAAGGAATGCTGAGGAGCTACCAAGGATTGAGAAAGATTTACCTCCTAGTCCTAAGGACAGGGTAGACATTGCCAGTACTTCTACCTCAGAGGATGAAGAGGCTGCTAGGGCAAAGAAAAGAAAGTTACAAGTATTCAAGAGAAGAAGCCAGACCTACAAAAAGGCACTGCAAACCATTGTTCCACAACAAGCCCCAACTGCTAAGTATAGTTCTTTGTTGGTGGCTTTGCAAATTAAGATGGATGAGCAAAGGAATGCTCTAGAAAGGTATACGGATGAAGGCCATAAATAACTTCAATTTGATCTGGCTCAAGACATAAAATCTAGAAGATTTGAAGTAAATCAAAACAAGAAGGAAATGACTGAATGTTTCCATAAAGGAGGCAATGCAGTGGTCTATCTGGCTACACATCAAGAGAATATCAAGAAACAGGTTGATGACATGGCAGTAAAACAAGGATATGTCCTGAAAAACCAGCTTAGAATGAATGACAATTTAACTGAATCACATAATGTGATAGTAACTGAAATGCAGAATCTTGCAGCTACTCACACTGCAGCAAGGGCTACTGCCAAAGAAGCATTTGATAAGAAATTACAGGAGAGCCTAACTGCTGTTAAAACTGTTATTGAAGATTCTCAAAAAGCTATTTCTGCCCAGCTTCAGAAGTTCAAACCTTTTTATAAGGATGGAGTTAACTATCTGAATGCCCAAATAAGATTCCAGAAAGATGATCTTAGGGATCATATAGTAAGAGAAGTCATAAAGGGGGAGAGGGTTTTAGTCAAGGCAGGCTCTGATCATGCAAAATGGATCTCAAACAGCATCAGAGCTACCTTGGGAGATCCACCTTTATGTGATGATGATAATGTTGTAGAATCTGGGATCAATCCTACTTATTTTGGAGGAGAACAAGCTGAAGTAGCTCAGGTGATCTACCCTCCTGCAGATTTTGACATGATACATCAAGAGGTATAGTCTATGTATAGTCCTCCTGAGGGTAATCAGAATGTTATTCTTGAGAAAGTAGTACAGCCTGTGCCATAGGTAGTACTAAAAGTGCAAGAGGCATTATTAAAGGAGCAAGAAGCTCAATTATCTAAGAAGAGGTTTAGAGAGCAGGCTGAATTAAGGACAGATTTTGAGCAATGGAGCCCCACATCCAGAAATATTATTTTGACTGCTTGGAAGGCTGCAAAGGACAATATCCTGGATAGGGGCAAATGGTATTCTGAACAGGAGTGGAGAAAACATGAGAATAGGCAAGAAGCTATAGTACAATACAGAAGGAAGGCTAAAATGAGAAAGCTACCTCCTAATACACAGGAGCCTAACAAGTACTTCCCTAAGCCATATCACTATTTTGAAAGGCAGAAGATAAAGGCTGAAGAGCTGAAAAAGACAGATATTAAGGGAAAGAAGCCTGCTGCTGACAATGATGCTCCGGTTCAAGCAAAGATTCAATCTGGAAAGGGCATTGTTATCAAGGAGCCAGAACAGCCATAGGATAGAATTTTCTTAAGTTTACTATTCTATAATATTTTGCATCAAAATCTATGTAAACTTTTGATTAATAACACTTTTGGAAGTTGTAAAAACAATGTTTAAATGTTCAATCTATTACATTGTTATTCTGAGATAATTGTTTATACATGTTCTGTTTATACATGTTTAGTATTAACTCTGTCATGTAATATTGTTATACATCATATTGAGTATTTGTTATGAATGGTGTATATCATTGACTAAGGGTTATGACTTCTCCAAATAGGGGGAGATTGTTGGGTACATTGGAATATATGTACCAGATTTGAAGAAGCCTCACTCTACTCAATGATATACATCAAGGTGCATTTGATGTGCTTTGAGTTTATTTGTGCAGGTTAAGTAACTGCAGAAATGCATAAACTTTTCCAAGTCCATGTGTCGACACCTAAAGGTGAAGTGTCGACACTTATGAAGGCTAGTGTCGACACCTAGAGAAGCTGTGACGACACTTGGAGTAATTGTGTCGACACCAGGAAGGCAGAGTCGACACCAGAAGAAAAGTGTTGACACATACAGGCAGTGTCGACACACTGTGAAGAATTGTCAACATAATCTGTGTCGACACTTAAAAGCAGTGTCGACACCCAGAGAAACTTTGTCGACATCAAATGTGTCGACACCAGGAGGCTGTGTCGACACTCAGCAAACTTCAACAAAGTTAAAGTACATGTGTCGACACAAAGGAGATGTGTCGACACTCAGCAAGTTTCAACACATGAAGGCAAGTGTCGACACAAAGGAGATGTGTCGACACTCAGCAAGTATCAACAACAAAAGAAGATGTGTCGACACAAAGGAGTTGTGTCGACATACAGCAGAATTCAACTAAGTATTAAAGAAGAAGTACTTGTGTCGACACACAGAATCAGTGTCGACACATTCAACAGAAGGCTTGTGTCGACACATAGAATCAGTGTCGACACATTCTGAAGAACCAGTGTCGAGAAGCTGTTACAACAACACAAGAAGTTGTGTTGACACCATCAAGGCTAGTGTCGACACTTAGTCTACTTGTGTCGACACATAGTCTATTTGTGTCGACACATAAAGACTATCTGTCTCGACACTTTCAGACAGTGACAAAGATTTCAAGAAGTGACTGGATGACTTGACAGCTGCCATTTCAACCGGTCAACTGCAATTGTCAGAGCCGTCAGAAAGTTGTTAGAAACCGGATCAGCCGGTTACCTTGGAGGAAGTCTATATAAAGACCTTTCTCCTTCACCAGAAAGTGAGAGATTACAAATTGACAACAATCAATCAAGAGATCTAACAACACAAAAGAAGAAGATCTTCAACAGAAGATCTAAGAAGTAGGAGAGAGAGAGCTCCTTCTAAGAAGAGCAGTTGCTGAACCAGACTGCAAAGTAAGATTCAGATTGAGATCTGAATCTCAAGACAAAAGTTGATTGAAGATCATCTTCACAAGAGATATAACCCTACTGTGTTCTAATTCAAGAAGCTTTGAAGAAAGCCAAGGGAGGTTGATCTCTGCCAAGTTCTTCCAAGAACTCATTAAGAAGCCAGTCAACTCATCTCTCTCTTTCAGAGTTGTGGTTAATTACTTTGTATAATCAAAATATCTGTAGGATCTTGTATAGATCTGAGCTGTAAGCTATTTTATAAAGGTTGAGTGTAGGAGACTGTGTGCTCTGAGTGTAGGTCTTGCTGAAGACTGAGGTAGGGCCTTGTTCCTGAGCTGTAGGAGACTTTGTTCTCTGAGTGTAGGTCTTGTGGAAGACTGGGTGGTAAGGCTTTATGCCTGAGTTGTAGGAGTGGGATCAATCTGAGTTGTAGGAACCAATTTGGGGTTCTGAGTTGTAAGATCTGAGGATCTGAGAAGAAGTGGAGAAGTTAGGCCGAATCTAGTACACTACTAGATAGGCGAAGGGGGAAAGTGGATGTACCCAGACCTTGGGAAACCACTATAAATCCTATGTGGACTCTGTGTATGTTTGATTGTATGGTTGCTGTGTTGTAATAATTGTAGAATTGCATTTACTGTTCAGTATTTCTGCCTGAAAATTAAAAAGATAAAGTTCACCTATTCACCCCCTAGGTGATTAGGCACTATTTATTTCACGTCCCAAAGAGCACACGGGCACCCGACACGCCCATGTTTGACCTAACACGCCCGTATCATCCAGTACATGCCTGTGTTCCCGAGAGTGTTCCTCCATCAACACAGGACCAACACCAACCCGAGACTCACACAGGTCTTGGACACGCCCGTGTTCAATTTGACATGCCCGTGTCAAACCCGAACACACATGGGCTCCAGGCTGTGTTCACTATCTCGAAACTTCGTCGAGCGCAGTTCGTCGACCAACCGACAGGGACTATTACACGCCCGTGTCCTAGGTCGTGTTCCCTATCTCGACACATTGTCGAGCGGAAATGTCGACTTCCTTGGCAGATCGTCGACACGAGCTCGACACACCCTGAGACACGCCCGTGTCTTAGGACGTGTTCGCTGCTCGACGATCGTCGACTCCAGAATTCGTCGACCTCTTGGCCAAATCGTCAACTCAAACACAACACGCCCTGGGACAAGATCGTGTCCCAGGCCGTGTGCCCCCTGCCAAATTCCAAACTTTGCTCAAAATGCCTCCTGTCACTCTTTTGAGTTTCGGGGCATTACACATTGCCCTTCTATGACTTTCACCAGGAAGCGGGTCATGCAACGACCACCTGCCCGGAGTTTCTGGAGATGAGAGCGGCCAGGGGCAAGTACAGCAGTAGCCACCTGTGAACCTGGACCCCAAGACGCATCCTATTCACCAGAAGATGAGGACCATCACCACCAAGCTAGAGGAGCCCATCCACGAGGAGGTCAAGAAGCTTCTCAACGCAGGTTTCATCTCGGAGATCCAGTATCCAGGCTGGGTCTCCAATGTAATAATGGTAAAGAAGGGTGATGGGAAGTGGCACATTTGTGTAGATTTCTCTTTATTAAATAAATCATGCCCTAAGGATTGCTACCCCCTGCCTCGGATCGACGCGCTAGCTGATTCAGCTGTTGGTTTTTCTATTATGAGCATTTTATATGCTTTTTCAGGTTACCACCAGATTCAAATGCATCCCCCCGATGTTAAGGATGTTTCCTTCATTACTAGGGAAGGGTGCTTCAGCTACAAAATGATGCCCTTTGGGCCTAAGAACGTAGGGGCAACCTACCAACACATGATGGATTGAGTCTTCCAAGGCCAAAGGGGTATGAACATCAAGGTCTATGTTGATAATCTCATGGTAAAGAGCAGGTATGTGGGTTCACACCTGCTTGACTTGGAGGAGATGTTCGCGACCCTTCGAAAGTTCAAGATGAGGCTAAACCCCAAAAAGTGTGTCTTCGAGGCAAGCTGAGGCAATTTCATTGGGAACCTTCTATCCCCGGCGGGGGTCGAGCCTAACCCAGATAAGGTGAGGGCCATCATGGAATTGGAATCACCTCGCAATGCCAAGGAGGTTCAGCGCTTGACGGGTAAGCTGTCCGGGTTGAGTCGGCTCCTCTCCCGTTCCGGGGAGAAGTGCTCACCCTTCTTCAAAATGATTCGGTGGAACAAAAAGTTTGAGTGTATGGAGGAATGTGAGGAGGCTTTTCAGGCCTTGAAGGATCAACTATCCCAAACACCACTCCTACAGAGCCCGGAGGTGGGAGAGGACCTAGCCTTGTACTTGGGGTAGGAGCGAAAGTAGTGAGTTCCAGTTTGGTAAGTGAAGAAGGTAAGAGATAGTTACCCATCTATTATGTTAGTAGGATCTTGAAGAAGGCTGAGCTATGCTATCCCATCCTAGAGAAGTTGGCTTTCTCTCTAATCGTCTCAGCCAGAAAGCTCAAGCCATACTTTCAAGATCACTCAATCAAGGTGTGACCGACCACCCTTTGCGTAAGATCTTTGAGGGGGTGGAACACTCAGGGCGGTTGGCTAAGTGGTCCATCGATCTCAGTGAGTTTGATGTCTCCTTCATGCCAAGGCTCTACATGAAGGCATAAGAAGTGGCTGACTTCCTAGCTGACTACGTCATAGAGCTGGAGGGGGAGGAAGCACTGCCAAGGGAAGCGTGGAAAATGTTCGTTGACGGAGCCTCGAGGAAGCACTCCCTGGGGGGGGTGAGGGGTTGTATTGGTAAGCCCTCAGGGGGTCACCATAGAGCAAGTAGTGGCGCTGCATTTCCCGGTCACGAACAATCAGGCGAAATATGAGGCTATCATAGCCGGGTTGCGATTGGCTAAGGAGCTCGGGGTTCATGACATAGAAGTGCTCACAGATTCACTAGTGGTGGCGTCGCAGATTAGGGGAGAATATGAAGCCCGGGAGCCCACCCTCCAGAAGTACTTATCCAAGGTGAGAGTTATTATCGGTGGGTTCCGAGCATTCTCAATACAACACGTCCCCCGAGAGGAGAATGAAGCGGCTAACTGATTGGCCATGCTTGGACCTGGGGGGGGGGGACCTTGACCGAGCTATTTCATCCAACAATTGAGGAGGGAGAGTTGATGGAAGTGGATCGGCGACCCTCGTGGGCGGATCCCTTCGTGACCGTATTCAATAAAGGCAGCCTCCCTGAAGGGGTCAAGGAAGCAAAAGGCCTTCAGCACAAAGCGGTTCATTATCTTATGCATGAAGGGGGTTTACATCGGAAGATACTTTCGGGCCTTTTGGAGCGATGTGTGGCGAGGAAGAGATCCCAAGAATCCTGGAAGAAGTGCACTCTGGAAAATGTGGTAGCCATTCCAGGGGAAGGACATTGGAGGCAAGGATGGTCACTCAGGTATACTTCTGGCCCTCCCTGAGGAAGGATGCAGCATAGTTTGCGAAGAGGTGTCAGAAGTGTCAACTTTATGCCCCCTAAAACTCATGCCCGCTCAACGGCTCCAAAGCATCACGGCTCCATGACCTTTCACCATCTGGGGGATGGACCTGGTCATGTCGTTTCCCCCGGCGTGCGTGCAAAGAAGGTTCCTCTTGGTTATGATCGACTACTTCTCAAAGTGGCTGGAGGTCAAGACGTTGGCCAAGGTAAACTCCCAGGTCATCAGGAACTTTGTTTGGGGAGAAATCATCTGTAGGCATGGAATGCCCCAGGCCATCGTTACGGACAACGAGCTCTAGTTTGCAAGTGAGGAGTTCATTAGCTTCTGCACTCAGTTGGGAATCGACCTCAGGTTTGCCTCCATCCACCGCAGTAGGAGCAACGACCAGGTGGAGGCGGCAAACAAAATCATAGTGAACGTTCTCAAGAATAAGGTGGAGAACTTGAGGGAGAGTTAAGTGGAGAAACTCCCCTCGGTGTTTTGGGCTCTGCGAACAACCCCAAACACATCCACAGGAGAGACCCCCTTCAAACTCTCGCATGGGTGTGAGGTGGTCGTACCAGTGGAGTTCGAGGTTCAATCCCCACGGGTTGCGGGCGCAGGCAAAGGAGGCGAGGCATGGAGGGAAGGAAATTAAGAGGAGCTATGACTCTCATTGGACATGGTAGAGGAACTTCGCGACATGGCCGCCGTTAGGCAAGAGGAGGTCAAGCGGTAGATGGCAAAGTACTTTGATAAGCATGTATGGATCAAACAATTCACTGAAGGAGATCTAGTCCTAAAGAAAGTTGACGCTGCTGGAAGATCAGCCCTGTTGGTAAACTCAACCCCAATTGGGAGGGGCCTTACATTGTTGAAAAGGTCCTGGGGTCGGGGGGATACCACCTCCAGAATGTGGAAGGGGTGAGTCACGCATGTAGTGGCAATGAACTGAAGCATTTTTATACTTAGCATGGGTAAGATTGTATGTTTTACAATGATAGTTATTCTAAAGATTGTCTCTTCACAGGTAATGAAGTGTTTGTGGTTTTGGGTGGCACCGAGTAGACCCGCTGTCCAGGCTCCCATTAAACTGGTAGGTCCGTAGGCTCGCTCGGTGGCCGAAGGAGAGATTGTCTAAATTTGCAAGACGCCAAGAGGATCCCGCTGCTCAGGCTCTCATTATCTGGCAGTACTGGAAGGCGTACTTGGCCCCAGGTAGACCCGCTATCCATGCTCTCACTAGCTGGCAGGTCCGTAGGCTTGCCTGGGGGCAGGGGGGGGGGGGGGGGGTAATGGAATACCCTAAGGGGATCCCGCTGCTCAAGCTCTCATTAGATGGCAGAGCTGGAAGGTGCACTCGGCTCCAAGTAGACCTGCTGATAGGCTCTCGCTAGCTGGAATGGTTATAGGATCGCTTAGGGGGAAAGGAAAAGGATTGTGGTATCATACAAGACCGCAAGTAGACCCGCTGTCAGGCTCTCACTAGTTGGCAGTGCTATGGGCTCTCTTGGGGGGAGAAGGGAAAAGGGATTTTTTTCTTAAGTGGTCCCAGGTCGACCCGATGATCAGGCTCACATCAAGAAGACAGGGATGTTGAGATCATGATACAGTTACGAAGCACTTGATAACAATTTTCCAAACAACAAACACCAGTCCTAAATAAGGATGGGATATCCCAGACCCCTCTTGGAAGGCCTCTCGGTATAATCCTCCCGACAGGGGTCTCGGCAGGGCTCTCGGCATAATCCTCCCAGCAGGGGTCTCGGTAGGGATCTCGGCATAACCCTCTTGGCAGGGCTCTCGGCATAACCCTCTCGCCAGGGCTCCCGGCAAGCTCCTCTCGGCAGGGTTCCCGACACGACCCTTTTGGCAAGACTCTCGGTATGTTCCTTCCGGCAGGTTTTACTTAGCCAACTCTTCAAACGGGCGGCAGTAATCACCTAAGATCCTAGGGTTCGCGTAAAGTAATAAACATTCTAGCGAAAAAGCCGATCTTTCAATACAATATAAAAGTTGTAGCAACAGTTTGGGGAATCTCGCCCCTTACAAAAAGTTTACAAAATTAAGTATACAAAAATAAGGAAAAGATTAAAATGAAAAAGCAAAAATGTGGAGGCTATCGGGCAGGGCCACTGGAAGTCCCGCAGGACATCCCGCTGGAGGCCCTGCTGGAGGCTTCGCTGGGGTGTAGCCGGAAGTCTCGCCAGAAGAGCTGCCGCCAAACTCCTCATTCAGGTCAAGCTCCACCACATCTTTGATCGGAGAATCTTCCTCTCACGCGGGATTGGGGATGGGCTCGAACAACCAGGGCAATATCCCTCGCGCCGTGAGAGTCTCGTCACCTTCGTTTAGAAGTGCCGATTCCCATAGCACTTAGATGACCATTTTGGCTGTGGCTTGCGCATTCTCTTGAACAATCACATCGATCTTGTATGCTGAGTAATGAAGGAGCTCGATTATCTCCTCCAGCGACGGCCGGGCCAGGGCCAGGGCCTCCTCCAGGTGCTTCACCTTAGCTTGCAGAAGCTTGTTCTTGCACTCGACTCTGGCTACCCTAACATGAGATAGTTGGGCTTGCTTGGAGTCCTGTGAGAAGGTCCAGTTAAGCAAACAAATATATACTAAGAGGGCGAGAGACATTGAAGGGTCCCGCTTACGTCGGTGGCCGAGCGAAGGGAGAGAAGTTATTAGGTAGCCACCAAGTCGGCCTTCAGGGTGGCCACTTGAACCGCAGTGGCATCCCTTTCCTTAAGCATGTTGACGAGGTTGTGCTCAGTGGTGAGGGTGTGACGCCCAGCCATATGCGAGAGCTGGGCCACGCGAAGTTGGGCTTGGACGTCGTCATAGACGAGTGCCTGTGTAGTCGTTCGATCGAACGTGTCGGCATCCTCCTAGCCGTAGAGCCCATAGCCTAGCGCGAAGGCTTCACCAGTGATCGTGTCCAGCTCCATACAGGAGGGGAGAGGTATGGAGACCGCGATGCAGTTGGAGGTAGGGTCCTACCGGATCAAAGGCTTGCCCCTCGCATCCAGGTACTTCTCGCCGAAGCCAAAATTTCGGTGCCCTTTCAGCATCGGCTTGGGTGGGATCTCGGCAGGGATCTCTGCAATAGGCCCAGCGGTACCCGTCTCACCTGTGACTGACGGGGTCTCGGTGCTGGTCTCGGAGGAAGCCAGTACGATGGATTTGCCCTTGTTTGTTGCTGACAGTTTTGATTTTTTGAGAGGGGTGGTAGGGAGGGAGCTGTGTTTCCGGTTCTAGGCACTCGGTTCGGAAGAGGATCCCGACTCCTCCCAGCATGCAGTGGCGGCAGACTTGGCGAGAGACAAGCGGTCAGCGAGCGCCCTGGTCTCGTCAAAAGGTTGGTGGAGGGTGATTTCTCGTTCACCTGCGAGACCCATATCTAATTAACCCTGCTTCTCAAAACAAAAGGTTGCAAGGATAGAATGAAATGATACCTTCGCTAGGAGGAACCGGTAGGAGGGAATCCAGGTCTCACCGAAGGATGGGGACTTCAAAAGTCTTGGTCCCAAAGAATTCGATGAGGGCACCCTTGCATCGCCCGAGAGCGGGAGGCATGTAGGTCGCATTGTCGTACTGAACTGGCGCAACCAGGATGTTTCCAAAGTCACCAGAGACAAAAAAGAATCTCTGTCCCTAGTGGTGGTTCTTGTTGGCGAGACCGCTCATCTTCACCGACTTCCCTGAGAAGAAGACCACCTCACCTTTTGCGCGGAAGTTGAATAGCTTCCAAAAGATGGGCATGCTGAATTCAATCCTTTCCGCCCTCATGTAGCAGATGAACGACACCAAGATTGCGACAAAATTTGGGTTGAGCTAGGACGACACTACCCCATAGTACCAAAGGGCCTGGTGAACTTCCGTCTAGAGGGGGAGGCAGAAGCCCACCTCGAAGTGCTCCAGAGGATGGCGAGCTCCCCAGCCGGCACGAGATTAAGACTATCATCATTCCTGGGGTTCCAAACAGAGTACTCGGTAGGGATGTAGTTGGCGACTATCGTGTCGTACTCATCCAGAGTCAGCCAGCAAGGAGGGAATTTGTGTTCTAGGAAGGATTGAGCACACTTGGAGCGGCCATCGCCCTCGCCAGGCATCTTGAAGAGAAGGCGAGAGGAGAGTAAAAATCAGGAAGGCGAGAGCCTTGGTGCTGTGGAGATCGGTGAGAGCAGTCGGGAGGAGGACGAAGGCTTAGAATCAGAGAAGTGAATGCAGAGAAGTAAATGTGGTAGATGGATCAGCTTATTTATAGAAAATTCGGTAATTATGAGTTTTTTCCTAAACGCGGCGGGGGTACAGCTAACAAGTCAACAAGTCCCGTTCTGACTCCTCGATTTCCATCCTGCCTCAACGGACCTCCTCGGACCTGCAGAAAGCGGGAACCTTCGGGAAGAGCCTAGGGTAAAAGCAAATATTGGCAGCGGGAGAGAAATGATATGCAGGGCGCGAGAGTCAAGCGTTCACAGAGCATTAAATATGAAAGCATGAAACATATAAAAAGTGAAGCACAAACATAAAGTGGCTCTCGTCGGGCGAGAGTCGCGAAATAACAACGATAATAAATATAATATATATAAATAATTATTCTCCATCGTGAGGCGCAAGCGGTACAAAGCGGAAGGGTAGGCCGGGACGTTGGGTAAAGAAGAAGCTAGCCCCACAGGGCTCAGTACGACTCCCACCGCCAGTGACCCAGACCTCACCTACCCGACCTCGGAGGCACTCGCGGATCAAAGAAGACCGCCAGGGCTGTCATCCCATGGTTGGCTAGACGGAGCTGATCTCTAACCTGCACAATGTATCTTCCTGGGGAGGTCTTGAGAAATTCCGCCATCTCGCCAGAGAAGGGGATGGGCGAGTCTTCCCCATTTTCTTCTTCTTCATCTTCATCTTCTTCAGCTTCCGCCTCCTACACCTTTGGATTTAGAGGGCAGATTTTATTCAGATTGGGAGGGGAGCGAAAGGAATGCTGGAAGGTTCTTGCATACCTGAAGAGCGATGGGGACCCTCCCCCAATGGTTGGCGAGAAGGGCCGGGATGGCTCTCTGAACATTTTCCAAAGAGCAGGTGGAGCTGCTTGCCACAACCCAGACGGAACGTCCTGTGCTCCAAGGTCTTGGTCTCGACCAGTGGAGGAACATAAGTGCCCTATCCCGCCGGGGGCTGGGATCCTAGTGCAGGTGCAGATAGCTCCGAGATAACGCCTCCGGTGGGGAGGCCTAGATCGGGCACCAGATTGGTAGGATTTTTGGGAGGAGAAATCCTGGGCCCCTAACTAATGAGGTTCAGGCTCCCAAGAATAGGTGTTGCGAGAGGCCAGGTCTGCGAAATGGAGAAACAGATAATCTAAAGCAAAAACTGAGCTAGCAAAAGGGATAAATACCAAGAGAGCTTGGGGGATCGGCCAGGGTAGTTAGAGGGGCAGCACCCGTGGCTGGCAGTGCAGCCCCCGAGATTGATGACGACTCCTCATTGAGAAGGAGGGTCGCCTCAGTATTCTCCAGTAGAAAGTCGACGATGTATTTCAGCACCGTCCCCTGCGATAAGAGTGATACATCAGTTCGCAACCCCGTTCTTTAACAGTTCACGCCAATGGGTAAGGCGAGAAAAGTACCTCCGACAGGGAAGAAGGGTTCTCATCGCGGTTAGGAGTCGGGGTAGGCGAGGATTGGTTCTATTTTGAGCAGTCTCTCCTGACCGACTTGGCCTTCTTATTTTTCTTTGGGAGGGAGTTCTCACCAGCTGGCCTCTTTCCAATCATCCAAGGAGAAACTTTGGCATAGTTGGCACGATCCCGCGCCTGGGCCGTGGCAAGGCGAGCCTGAAGTTCTTGCGAGAGCTGTTTTTCGACATAGTTGGGATGCATTCTCAAGGCCTTGCAGAAGATCAAGCAGAGGGCAATGACAACAAGGATGGCCTGAGAAGCAAACTCGACGGTGTCTATATGAGACCAGGGTGGGGTTCACAGAAAGATTCCCTGCCCGGCCAGTAAGAACCCACCGAATATTAGGGGTTGGACGTGTCTTTCCCAGCGTAAAGCTCGATCACAAATAACGAGGATTGTGGACAACCCCATATTTGCAGAGTGGGACCAAGATGCTCCAAGGACCCGGATTGTGCTAGCTTTGGTATAAAATTAGATCAGAAAAGAAAGTGGGCGGGAGGGCTCTCGCTATAAGTGGGTGGGAAGGCTCTCGCCCAGGGGTCGAGTAATGCCATTTCGTTGAAAGCTATTCGTCGAACACTAATTCGTCGAATCGCGAAGGTCTAATTCAGCGAAATGAGAAGGTTCAATTTGTTGAGTTGAGAACGTTAATACATGGAACGCCATTTGTCAAACATTATTCGTCGAATGCAAATTCTTCAAACTGAGCCTTCGACTTAAGTTATTTTCATCGAGCAGGCTTAGGTTTAGGCCATAGCTGAACCAGGGAAGGCAGGAAGGCTCCCGCCCTAGGCAGGCAAAAGGGATTGCGCCTCGGACCGGCGGGATCACTTGGCGTTGAGTGATGCTTCTCCACTCAATGCACCCGCCAGCCGTTGGCATTGAGTGATGCTTCTCCACTCAACGCTCCCGTCAGCCCTTGGCATTGAGTGATGCTTCTCCACTCAACGCTCCCGCTAGCCCTTGGCGTTGAGTGATTCTTCTCCACTCAACGCTCCCACTTAACCTAGACCTGAAATTACCTAAATACCCCTGGGTCTGCATTTAGCTCCTCAGAACATCGGAGTTTGGCTATTGGCACACGAGTCTATGACATTTTAGTAATTTTAGGGCAGCAGAATTACAATTTTTGCAAATCGGATATTGAAAATCTATAAATAAACCCACAGGATACCTCAAAAGGTAGATTTTTTCTGATACTCTCATTTTTCCTTCTAGAGCTTTCTGAGGTACTCCTAGCCCAGCAATTGTCTTTGGAGGGGAAGCGCTCAAAGAACTTTTGGGTTAGAGGAGGGACCTCCCAGCTGAGGCTTTGGGTCAGTTCTTTGTCCTTTAGCACTAGTCACGAGTTGGGGTTTGGGAGAAATAGGTGTCAGTTATACCCCTAGGTCCGAACTCTCGTTGAGGCAAGTTTTTGGCTTCAACACACTTGGCTCTCTAGCACCTGCATAACACAACTCACCAAAACATGGAAAAACAATGCAACGGTCAGCATTAGCTGAACAAATTATAACAACCCTACCCCTTACTCGGGGTGGTAGTTCTCCTTCTCTACAAGCAGCAACATATATATCTTTTGGCAACAAAAAGTGCATTTAAGCACCATTCGCCATGGACGTAGGCTCGATCGGCCACACACCCTGTACACTCATGGCATATTCTTGGTGTACCAGACTTCTCCAGGTCCCACCACCATCCACAGTCCCAGACTTGATGGTTCACACTTGAGCATTCTAGTCTTTCCAGCCCGTAGCCTAAGACTCTCATTATGCCAATGATAGAAGCCATTTATTTTAGGCAATCTACTCCGAATGACATAACACGGGTATATTTCAGCTATAGCCCATTGATCAAATCGCCATGCCAACACCGATGGTCAAAGCCATCATGGCGAATGACAAGACGCGGGTCAGCCCCGCTTGCCGGTTCGGCTCTTTGGCCTTTTGGTTGGGCACTTTAGGCTCTCAGCTTCAATTGTAGCTCACATTGTCCCCAGGACCTGAGTTTGCAATGGTCACACCAATGGCTCTTATGAACATAGTAGCTGGGATTTTAAGGCTCAGCAGCTTCTCATGCTACTCACCATGCCATGCGAACACAGGCTTCACAACCACAATTAGGCTGGCTCTCATGGCCACCGTAGCTGGGCTCGTAAGGTGAAAGTAAGCGTTAGATCTGAAATACTCTAGAGGGGGGGGGGGTGAATAGAGTATCTTGGAATAATAAAAAAAACTTTTTGCTGTAAATAAAAATAAACCTAAGATAAAGTAATCTAGCACAGCATATCACAAAAACAACAACCTAGCTAGCACAGCCACAGTAAGAACAGAAGAAAAAGAGCAACCAGACAATACAAGAATTTTATAGTGGTTCCCCTAAACTTGGGTACATCCACTCTTCTACCACCATGGCAGGAATCCATTCAGGTTTTTGATCAGGTGACTGCCACCAATGTGATTTTGATCAGGTGCTCAAAAACTAATCCTCAAGTCTTTTGATCAGGTGACTTGCAACCATGAATAACTTTTGAAGGGAGTTAAGAACCCTTTATACAGTGGGGGATGAGAGAGTGATTATGTCTTCTCTTTCTAAAATACAACTAAGAAGACATTTAGTGGATCTTAATTTTGACAAAGCTCCCCCTGAGATATAGATTTGTTCAGGAAGGATGGAGCTTTGCTTCAGGGTGAGTAGGCTTTCAGTGTTTCAGCCTTGACCAGCAGGTATCCAAGTGCTTCTTGACTGATATAGTAATTGTTGTCCTTTGAAGAATCCTGGGATGAAGACAGAAGAAGAGTCTTGATTTAAATGGTTCTTCTTCTTCTTCTTCAGCTTGTTGTTCTTTCTCTGGTCTAGGGCTTCTGATTTTGCTGTGCTATTGTCCTGTTTGTTTCGTTCTGTGTTCAGAAGAGAAGGAAGAAGAAAAGCCTATTTTCTGTGTGATCTTCCTTCTGAATTTGAATTTCTTCATTCAATGCTGACGGCCTGGAGAATATTTGTATTAATTGATTTCCCCAACTGTCCCATGGAAAAACGGCAAGCAATAATTCTGATGAAAACCGTAATCAATGCTTGCTTCTAATGGTAATATTCTGAGAATATTTAAGCATTGATTACTCGGAAATTATTGCAATAAAAAAGGGCAGAGGGAGGGAAATTTCCAAGTCTGGAACTTTATAGAATTCGTTGAGCAGAGAACAGAATTCGTCGATCTGTGTCCAGAGTTCATCGAGCAGAGAAGTCAAGTTCGTCGAGCTGATAATAGTTGTTTGTCGAGCTGAGATCCAAGATCGTCGACCTAAGAACTAATAAATGCTTTCTTTAGACCCTTGCCAATTCTGTGCATCAAGATCGTCGAGCTGAGAGTATAACTTTGTCGACTGGAGTTCAGAATTCCAAGTTTCTTGGGCTTATGAATGTTGAAGTAACGTGTCCAGAAATCATCGACCTCAGGACTGGGTTCGTCGACCTGAGAACTAGTTTCGTCGAGCTGAGAGCTTCTAACTTCTACTTGATAAATCTTGCCAAGACTGTGGTCTAAGTTCATCGAGCTGAGAAGGTGAATTCATCATCTAGAGTGAGATCCTGGACTTAGATGTTTCTGGAATAACATGTTGAAGTAGAATACCGAACAATCATCGACCTTAGAACTAAGTTCGTCGACCTGAGAACTAAGTTCGTCGACTAGAGTTAAGTATGAAGAATTCTGGACTTGGAATTTTGAAGAATAGTCTGGAAATCGTCGACCTGAGATTCAAGTTTGTCGTGCTCAGCTCAGAGAATTTTCTCTAAGTTCGTCGAGCTGAGCACGACTTTCATCGACCTAAGTTCAACGAACGTCGAACTCATTTTCTGAGTCATTGAAATTTCTCTAAGTCTTGAGTCTTTTGCAGTCTGTTGATGGCTGGTCCATGTAGTGTTGAATTTAAGGACATGGCCTACATTCTAGGACACATACATGAACCTAGCTATACATGTTGTGTAAAACATCCTAATTTAGTGAACCTAGCCCAAATCCAACTAGGGATCCAACAATCTCCCCTTTTTTGGGTAAGGTCACTAATTATAGACATACAAAATATACAAAGCAATAAAACATATATCTGGCATGAAAAATTTAAACAAATGCATCAGATATATATATATATATATATATATATATAGAAAGCTTTGTTTCAAGATATAAATAAGCAGTTTTGGAATAACAGAACGACTTAAAACAGTTTATAATTTATTTCTTCTTCCTCCTTTGTTCCTTGTGCTTTTCCTCTTTGGCCTTCTCACCTGGCTGAGTAAACTTAATCTCCCTATTTGGATCAGCTGCTTGAGCTTTTGTCATTGTCATGTCAGCAGCTCCAATGACATTCAAGGAGGTGGCTCTTGGCACTACAGCTTCAGGATGTAACTGTATATAATCATCAACATTGAAAAATTTGTTAGCCTTAGCAAACCTGTTAAGTTCTTCCTTTCTCTACTTGGACATTGTAGTAAACCTGTTAAGTTCTATATAATCATCATCAGAATCTTGAGGAGCATCATATAAGGCATCAATGACCTTTAGTACTGATTTATCAATTGGATTTTCAGCCTGAGTAGGAGCTGGAGGAGGAGATGGAGAAGGAGTTGAAGCTGGAACAGAAGGGCTATATATAACAGTTCTTTCAGCCACTGTTTTGTTTTCTTCTTCTATATCAGCCATGATCAATGTATCAAGATCAGGCATGGGTGAATCATCCATAACAAAAACTGGAGCATGAGGAGATGAAATAGCTGGAACCTCTATTGTAACAAAACTAGCCTTTAGTTGCTTGATAACTTTGGGGCTTATGGGAGAGGTGTAAGGAACTATAGCCAAAGATGGCTTGAAGCTGTCTGCTGGCAGATTATTCAAATAAGCTATATCAAAAATACTCAATAAATTTAATAGATCTAATATAGGATTTCTAATATAATCACCAGCAGTATCTATTTCAGTCAAAATAGGCTCATCCATCTCAGAATCTGATTCTATTAAGTCTATGATTGCAGAAGGATCTGGTATATCTTCAGAAGAGTCAGTCATAAAGGAATCAAACACTACTGCTTCTTCTGCTGCTTCTTTTGTTGCTGCTGCTGCTGCTTCAAACTCTGCTGCTGCTGCTGCTATTACTAGTGCTTCTTCATCATGAAGCATCTCCCCCTGACTGGCTGCAGAGGGTCCTGGAGCCAGTCCCTCAGAAGAAGCGACAGGACATAGAGCAGCAACTTGGGCAGATAGAGTTTGGAGGGAAGCAGTGAGAGGAGCTAGAGCTTTATTTAAAAGAATTTGAAGAGTGGGAGAGATGAATGCAAGTAAATCTTGAGCAATATCAGAGATGTTTAAATAGAGAGATTCTGGAGCAGTGGAGGAGTAGGGATTGTGATGACCACAGTTGGAGCAAATAGAAAATGCACTAGACATGTCTGTATGTTTGTAGTTAGGTGCAGAAGATGGAAGGTCTGTTTGGACTAGGAAAGGGAATGGAACAGAGGGAGGAGCTGTTGTAGAAGGTGGAATTTGTGGTGTCGGGAGAGGTTCTTGATGTGGGGAGGATGGGGGGATCACGAGATTGAATGTGTGGGAGGAGATAAAGGTGTTAGGATCTGTGATAGTTAAGTGAGGTGGAAGGGGGGATTGAGGTGGGGATGGTTGTGGTGATTGGGAAGGAGAGAGTTGATGGGATTCCTGAATGGGGGAGGAGGGAATTTCAGTGATATTTATTTGTGGAGAATTTGCAGGAGATGGAGCTGGAGTAGGAATATGAACTGGTTGTTGTGGTTGTTGTTATAGTTGTTGAAAAGAAGGAGTGTTGGAGGAGGAGAGAGCTGCTTCTGAGGGTGAGAGAGAGGCTATTACTGCCCTTGTGCTTTTAGAAGGCCTTGAGGAAGAGGATGGAGCCTTAGAGGGCTTAGTGATGGTCCTATCCCACTTGCCAAAAAGGGCACATGTGAGGCTCTTGGAGGCATTGATGAATATGGTCGGTGAGACCAGTGATTCAGCAGCCTTCTCCTTCAGGAAGATTCCTAATATTCTTCCAAAGCAAACCTCTTTCTTTGTATTCTTTTTATTAATCAGATCAAACATGATCTGAGCCCAGTTCACCTTCTTCTTGTTGACCACAACACACATTACCAAGAATTGATGCCTGTTTATGTAATCATGTGCAGTGTGCTTGCCCAACAACACTTTACCTACATTGTCTGCTAGAAATTTGAACTCAGCAGACAGGTGTTTCTTCAGCAATTTATTTGGGGTTTCTCCAGTATACCCCATCATACTCAGCATCACATCATATTCCTCAGTATCAGCTTCTAACTCTTCTTCGCCATTAGTTAATCCAAAAATTTCAGTTAGAACAGCGGGGTGAGAGAAACTGCATTACCCGAGACTGTCCCTGCCATGGTGTTCTCATCAGTGGTGGAAGAAGTGTAGACCCACTCTCTGATAACATCGCTAGTTATTTTGATCCTGGTGGACAGCAGATTCTTCAACTGCTGTTCTTCAAAGAGTTGGAGGATGTCAAGGAAGATTGGGTCTGAATGTTGGAAGGAATCAAAATCGACATCAAATCCAGTGTCGAATTTCATTGCTGCGAGGGTGCCTACTAGAATCACCATTAGTTCACCTGCAAGAGAAAAATGAAGATCAAGTGCAAGAGAACTGAAAGCGCGGGACGGAGGTCGAAGAAAACCTAGATATAAGGTTTTCTAGAATATGAATCGACAAACTCCGTTCCACGAAAAATAAATAATTCTTCGATCTGAGATCGATGAAATAATTTATAGTTAAATAATTCATCGAGCTCAGTCTGAATATTTGATGACATTTCATCGAGCTCCGTTCGACGAACGTTTTCTGAAGTAGATTCGTCGATCTCCGTTTGACAAAAACAACTTCACTCACAGAGAGTTCGTCGACCTCCGTTCTGTTGATGCGCGAAAACGGCACCGGGTAGCTAACATGGAGGGGAGTGTTCGGTCTCACAGGCTAGGAGAGGAAGAGGACGAAGGTTGCGGGGGAAGAGGTAAAGAGGGAAGCTTCTGAGTGCTCGAGAGTGGATCATACAGCTTGCCAAGGAGGTTGCAGGGATAGAGGAGAGGCTTGATAAACAGAGAAGGTTGATCAAGAGAGGAGGAGGTAGATCAGGAGTTGTCGAGCAGACAAGTACTTAGACGGTTGTGCTTGCAGGTTGATTGCCGAGAGGAAGCTGAGCTGAGAGGAAAAGAGGAGAGAGGGGGCCTCTAGCAGCGGCAACAGCAGACTTCGCCCGCCGTGGCTTAAATGCCAATCTTGTAACGGGCTTTCCTTTGATTAATATTGAGAGTTACAGCTTGTTAGTACACCTTTTCAAGAAAGCAATAAAAAGGGGTACAAAGGAATGCTGACGACTAAGGAAGGAGTGCTAGAAGAGGTCGCGCAGACTGAAGAGCCAAGTCGGCAGGCCGCGCGGTTAGGAAGAGTAAGCAAGACCGCGTGGACTGAAGCATGAGGTCGGCGGGCGGCGCGGCTATGGGCAGAGAGATGGCGGCCTGGGAAACGGAGTCCGCAGGAAATGATTGGCTGAGCTTGCTGAGGGGCTGCCTTCGGGCACGAGAGTGATGTCACCCCCTTTCCATGTGAGAGGCATGGTGGTCTATTTATAGGCCCGAGTAGGTAACGGCTTGCGGTGACATTACGCCCGGTGAGATGGTAACTTGAGCAAGATAGAGACGGAGTCTGCCGAGCCCGCAACAGGCCGCGCAGACTGGGACTTGGTACTGAAGCCGGTGGTGCTGACGGCTGAATGAGAGGATTAGTGGCGGACTGCGATGCGGGTTGACGGAGTATGTCACTACTGAGCCGGGACTATCTGCCTACTGCTGGGGTGGCAGATGCTGGAGGCCAAGCGGCGGACTGCAAGTAGAATCCTCTGAGTCTGCCCTTGTCGAGTTGAGGGACTGCCCGCTGCTGGAAAGCAGGAGCTGGAAGCTATGTGGCAGACTGCGAGGCGAATCCGCGGAGTTCGCCACTACTGAACTGAATGATCAAAGGGAATGCGAGCTGAGGAGCGCCCGCTGAGTCCGCAGAGTCCGCAGAAGACTGGGCGGTCTGGGACTGCTTTGAGGGAGTTGGCTGTTGCTATTGCGGTTCATCGGTGAAGGCGGAGTAGAAGTCTTGACCACACTTTGAGTCCGACAAGCTCGCGATGAACGTGACGCTGCTGGTCTTAGTGGGCAGCCGGAATTGGAATCGGCGCCATGTAGGCGGGCTGGAGGAGTTGGCTGGCCGTGTTGCTGTGTGACATGCGACCTGTTGTCGGCCTGGGTGGATAGGTAGTTGAGTCCGGCAGAGAGTGTAACGCCCCTGATTTTTCTGCGATTATTTAATTCTCGTTTGGCATTACATTGACGCGTTTCCGGCAGGTGTCATTTGTTTGAGCGTGGTATTAGCTCATTTGGTTCCTTGTGTGGTTATTGGTAGCCTTTTTGGCAAGATCCCCTAGCAAGCCCGGTCTATTTTGGTGACCGGTGAGGCCTCTCGGGGGATGCTTGTGTTTTGGCTTCGGGTAGTGAAAACCCGAGTTTTGTTCGCCGAAAGTTGATTTCGACTTCGCCGTTGTGTTCGTAGCGTGGGTGTTTAGCTACGGTGCGAATTCCGTCGGATTCCGAGGTGGTTCGGTTTCGGGTCGTTTTGGTGTGTTAATATTAATGGATGTAAATGATTAATTATTAAAGCTGATATGAAACAGTGGCCTTAGGGTGGCCGTTAAGGTTGATTAGACGTGTCCATGCATGTATATATAAGCCTTAGTCAAAAAATCGAGACTTTCGTCATCTCCTTCCGTGAGAGAAACAGCTGCCTGTTCGAGAGGAAGTAAAACCGCCAACCCTGCTACCCTTCAGACGCCGATTCTGGGAGCGTTAGTGGATGGAATTCGATTCCGAAAGCGGATTTGGAGTGCTCTCACCTAGACCTTCATTCCTACGGTAAGAGATTCAATTTTCGTGGTGTTTCTAGAGGACTCAAAATTTTTAGTTTGATCCTTTTCCGCCATTAAACTTTAGAACCCTGTTAGGTGCTGTTGCGGCTGGAGCCGAGAGAGAGAGGAAGGGCTGTGCAAGATAAATCGCTGGTATTTGAGGCAAGTGGTGCTCCTACCCTTGCCAAGTTTTCTTCTCCTATTCATGTCAATTTTGTTGCTATCACTTATGTTTCTTAAGATTATTATTTTGCTCTGTTTTCCTTTAAAAATCATGAAGACCTTGAACCAGGAATGCTGCTTTATGTTTTTTTTTGCATTTTCTCAAGTTCTTAAACTCAAATTTCCGGCCGTGTTGTTGTAGTCTTGTTTTCTTTTATCAAAGTGTTCCCTGTTAAACCTCTGTTTGGGTAGTATCTAGCCTTTCAACCTTAGAACTAGTAGCAGTGGTTTTTCCTACTTATATTACGAGTAATAGGATTTAATTAGGCTAAGAAGATTGGATGGATATGAAGTTGGAGATACAGGTTTTCTGTGCACTCAATGCAGCCAGTTCGATGGAAATCATCGATCTGGCTTCGATGATTATCGTCGAGCTTAGCTCGACCATGTGACTTAGTTCTGGGCCCGACGAAAATCGTCGAACGGAGTTCGACGATTCTCCCGTGGCCAGTGTTCGTCGTAAGGGAAATCGTCGAACGACGTACGATGATTTTTCCCGTGACCTTTGTTCGACGAAAGGAAAATCGTCGAACGACGTTCGACGATTTTTCCCGTGGCCTATATTCGACGATTTCCAGTGGTCTGCGTTTAACGGCAAATCGTCGAACGGAGTTCGACGATTTCCCGTGGTCTGCGTTTAACGACAAATCGTCGAACGGAGTTCGACGATTTCCCGTGGTCTGCGTTTAACGACAAATTGTCGAACAGAGTTCAACAATTGTTCCTGCGTTCGACGATTTTTCGCGCGCTCGACGAAAATCATCGAGCTGCGTTGGACGATTCCTGTAGGCTGAGATTTATTTCTCTTCAGTTACTTTTCTTCCCGAGTGATTACCTCCTAGGGGGAATGTTTTGTCGGCCTTTCGTTCTTCCTTTGTTTTGAGGGTCGAATCGTGGGTTATGGCAGGTAGTGGTATTTTGACGCTCTAAAGGAGAGAGTTGTTTTGTGTGCGAGCCGTGGCCGCCACTTTTTAGTCCCAGGTACGGGCTGGGTATTGATGTGGCCGTCACCCTATTTGTCCCAGGTACGGGCTGGGTTTGTGGTGATTTTGTGCTGACACAGTGAATTTTCTTTTGGAACTGTTTGGCTTGGGGGACTGTTTTTGGTCACCAACTCAGGTCCATTTTGTTTACTACCGCCATTAACTCACAAATTAGGATTGTTAGGTGTTCTTCCTGGTTAAATGCAACATATTGTGGCAAGTTTTGCTTGTCTTTTGCCGTGTAGCCTCTGCAGGGTTGAGCAGGGCTTGGTGTTGTTACTTGGTACTTGGTGTACTTTTATTTACTTTGGACATTCTTTGCTTTTACTGTCTTGTTTACTTACACTCCTGTTCCATTTTGATTTAATGCCATAATTCAGATTTCCTTGTTTTACGTGCTGAGGTATTCTTTTCTTTTCTGAATTCCTCAGGTTCTGATTAGTAGCCGGGTAGGCGGATAGATTTGTTGTGGTGTTGCTGGTGATCCCTTGAGTTGTAGGGATCTTTCTTTTGCTGTTGTGAGGTAGTTTTACTGTTTCCTTATAGACATACATACTTGCCAGTGGGTTCGTGTCAGTTTGTTGGCACCCACGTGTAGTTTTACCTTATGATACTAGATATGTTTCTTTTACTGCTACCTTTCTGTAGATTGTCTACTTGCCCTTGGGAAGATTTATGCTAGGTTGCTAGTTATTTTTAAACCTAAAAACACTATTACTATAATATTTCATGACCAGCATGTTTATAAAACTCATACGTTATATTCCAAGCAACGTAAAAAAGATCTTTTTCCTACTTATAATAATTAATAAATATAGAGTCTTGCATAGTATAAGTTGACCTCGGGGGGTCACTTATGCTCTCTCATAGGATGTCAAATATAAATAAAGTATTTTCCGCTGCGTATAAGTATAGTTTTTAAACTGTGGACTAGATGATCCACCGAACCGAGGGATACGACCCTTAAAATTATATCAGATTTTCTAATTATTAAACTTATAAGATTTTCATAGTCTAGTTAGATGGTGTTCGCCTGAGCATCGACAGTTATCCCCTGCTCGACGTGGCATCACTTCGCGTGTTTTCTCCTACTCGGATACTTCTTAATTTCAGAGAAAATACGGGTTGTGACAGTTGGTATCAGAGGGAGATTGCTTGACAATTTGTCGGGCAACCTTTCCTTATAGGTATTAGATGTTTAGCATCATATCATACACACACCGATATATCATCGGCACGTCTTGGCTGAAGCACGAACACAACACTCATAGCATAACATGAAGTATACATGGCATATTATGTAGTATGGGATGCATAATATGTATCTGTATATGGATTCACCATAGGGGCAACATGTGAGGGTTATGTAGTATGGGATGCATAACCTCACCACATGAATGCGACTAACACGTTTCTTTTTCGTTGCATGAGAATGTTATGTAGTATGGGATGCATAACATTTTCATGCGTACGTCGCTCATGACATGCATTAGGGCCTTTTTAGAATGCATAGCGCAATCATGCATAGCATAACATTGCATAAGTGCATAAGCACAATGTGCCAAGCTAAAGATTTGCAGGATGACATATGTACACACATGGTTTTAAATCAGAAAAAGAATATAAATTCATGCATTCTCGATCTAGGCACAAGAGTTAGTTGATGGTGGTTAACCATCCTGGGTTAGGCATAACATCATTTTTTTGTTCAAACAAACTCCCAGAGCAAGTTTAGCAGTTTTAAGATCAAATTTATGTATGTATTGTCTATACTTGTAGTTAGTTCCAACTATTGTACCAGGATTTGACTAATGTTGATATGGTTTTAGGATGGCGAGACGTCCTTCGACCAGGTCGACTCCCCTGTCTGAGGGTGAGACTTCTAGAGCGTAGGGTGATGCGGTGATCGAGAGCTTGCGGTTGAGCAACGATTCCTTGACCAGGCAGTTGGTGGAGATGCAGGTCCAGATCTGGTCTCTGGCGCCAGTTGTGGCAGGGCAGACTCAGGGAGTGCAAGACCCTGCAGGGGGGTCAACTGTTGGAGTTACCATGGTGATCTGGAAGTGATCAAACATGTAATCTCACTGCCAACGCGATATGAGCCTGCAGGGTCGCACATAAGAGATGTGGAGAAGTTGGATGATTGATTGTGTTGGTAAAGGTTACCAATCACCGACCTGAATGGGGTTATGGGCAAAGTGTTGCCTTGAAGGATCATCGGGTTGGGCAAATGTTGCCTTGAAGGACTGGTAAGAATAGTCAACCGAGAATCGACGAGAATCGTCGAGAATTAGTTCTCTGATTCTAGCCGATCGACGAGAATCGTCGAGAATTAGTTCTCTGATTCTCGCCGATCGACGAGAATCGTCGAGAATTAGTTCTCTGATTCTCGCCGATCGACGTGTATCGTCGACCCACGATCAGCGTGAATCGTCGACCCATGTTCGGCGTGAATCGTCGAGTATTGTACTATGATTCTCGGCGATCCGGGTGATTCTCGCCGATTGTGTTTCTCGCCGATTCTGATTCTCGCCGATCCTATCTGATTCTCGCCGATTTTTTCTCACCGAATCCGCTTGGTGATTCTCGCCGATTCTGGAACCCTAGTTTTGGGTGGTCTGCGGATAACGATATTTCTAAGTCTATTTATGCCTTTGGTATAAATACACACTTAGGGTTTTCGGGATCGATGCTCTTACCAAAGATCTTCTGGCAGCCGATCAAACCAAATCCCGCGACGGAAGTGTTCCGCCGTTTCGTTCGCTCCGCCGATCCCGAATCCCTCCGACGGAAGGGTTCCGCCGCCGTGCTCGCTCTGTCGCCTTCCTTCTCTCCGGCGATCGTCGCTGGCGTTGCAATCCCTGGCGCAGACCTAGCAGTCCGTGGGAGAGCAAGGTGCGGTCTTTCTCCTTCCCGATAATCCGTGCGACGGAAAGATCGGCGTTCTCCCGCTCGTGTGGATTTCTGCAGAGACGTGGACATTATTCCACGAAGAACTCGCCACCAGCAGGAATACAAAACTTGGAGCATCACCGTTGAGTTGTGACTCAACGCCACCGAGGTAATTTTGCATAGTTGTTTGTTAACTTCTAGATTCAATTATCATGGCCGATCCCATCTCTTTTGGGTTTTCTTGATGTTTTATTTTTCCGCTGCGTGCACAAGTGTTGTGCCATCCTCATAGATAAACCCAACAGTGGTACCAAAGCGAGGTTTCGGTCATGATCGTTGTATTGGAAGTTTTGTTATTCCAGTGCATGTAAACCTAGGGATTTAGAAGTGTTCTAAATGTCTAGATTTAGTCTTGGTACCCCGCCAAGAACTTCTGGAATTTCGTGGGGATTTCTAATTGTTAGAAATTGTAGTCTCCTTAGCAGTAACCATCCCTCGAGTTTATTTTGGATTTTGAATCCAACATAGAGAGATGAGCTTGTCTACTGCTTTAAGTTGAATTGTCTTTGCCTTTGTCCAATGCATGTAAATCTGAGGATTTGGAAGTTTCCGGATGTTCAGATTTAGCCCTTCCTTCTATCAATTGTTGATGGTGTCAGGTTGCGCACATAAGGGATGCATGTGGTTTTAGAAATAGTGTTTTTCTTTGGATGTGCACATTGACCAAATGTTGATCATGGTTAATTGTTAACCTATAATTAAAATCCCTTCATCAAATATTAAGTGTTCGGATGCCTTCCGATGGATGACACTCTTCCTGCCTCGATCGATGAAGTCTGGGTTTGCCAAAGCAAGGTGCGTTAATCTATCTTGGTAAGGGTGCGAGCGGATAATTGTGATATCCCACTGTCGACATCGGGTCCAGCTTAACTAGGTGACCTCAAAGGTTGAGTGCCTAGAGGCATAGGGTTGGCATGCACCATATGATGGATGCGAGTAAGGAGTTATTCACAAACCATACAAGAATTGCATGAGGATGCAATTGGCAAGCGTTGCCTACCTAAATAACTGCATCGTGAGAGGAAAACCAAAGCTGACTCATTGTGTTGGTGAAATACGGATCTTGTCCACTAAGAGAGTAGCTCGCATGAACTCTCCGAATTGTTAGTGAGGGCTATCATTTCGAATAAAATAGTGGGAGTGTTTTAATTGAAGTCCAAATTAAAATAAATTGTATTTGAAATTTTGGTACTGATTTTATTCTGCATAAATTCTTGTAGAATTCCATGGCAAGTGTTTCACACTCCACTTTGTCTCTGAGAACCATACTTGAGAAGGATAAGCTCAGTGGGACTAATTACATGGACTGGTATAGGAACCTGAGAATTGTTCTCAGGCAAGAGCGAAAGCTCTATGTCTTGGAAGAAGAAGCTCCCGAGGTGCCGACCGGGAACTCTTACCTTGCTGAGAAGGATACTTATAAGAAGTATACTGATGATGCTTTAGCTGTCGAATGCCTTATGCTTGCCACTATGAACTCTGAGCTTCAAAAGCAACATGAGAGCATGGGGTGCAAGGAGATTGACGAGCATCTCAAGAAAATGTTTCAAGGGCAGGCTCGTCAAGAGAGGTTCGACATCACAAAAGCGTTGTTTCTGTGCAAGATGGGAGTTCGAGACTCAGTAGGGACTCACGTACTCAAGATGATTGGGTATATAGAGAACCTTGAAAGGCTGGGTTTTCCTCTTGGTCAAGAGTTGGCCACAGATCTGATCCTGCAATCATTGCCGGACAGTTATGAGCAGTTCGTCTTGAACTACAGCATGAATGAAATAGACAAGACACTGCCCGAACTCCTAGGCATGTTGAGAACTGCCGAAATCAATATGAAGAAGGCCAAGCCTGCCAGCCCCATACTGATGGTGCAAAAGGGCAAGGGCAAGGCCAAGGGCTCTAAGAAGACGAAGGTGGGACCTAAGTCATATCTTGAGCCCAAGTCTTTAGCACTGATGAAAAAGAAAAGCACGGTGAAGGAAGGGAAATGCCACCACTGTGGCAAGGCTGGTCATTGGAGGAGGAACTGTCCTTCGTACATTGAAGGTCTGCAGAAATTGAAGGGAGGTATGACTTCCGCTTCAAATGTCTACGTTATAGAGATAAACCTTTCTGCTCCTTCATCTTGGGTATTGGATACCGGATGTGGTTCTCACATTTGTACAAATGTGCAGGAACTGGGAAGGAGAAGATTGCTGAGTAAAGGGGAGGTGGACCTCCGCGTCGGCAATGGAGCAAGAGTTGCTGCTGTAGCCGTAGGGGTTTACCGTCTTTCTTTGCCCAGTGGGCTTGTAATAGAACTAAATAATTATTATTTTGTTCCGGCCATAACTAGAAACATTATATCTATTTCATGTTTGTACATGATTGGATTTTCTTTTATAATTAAGAACAACTGTTGTTCTATATTTAAGAATGATGTTTGTTATGCTGTAGCCCAATTGTTTAATGGTCTTTATGTTTTGAACTTGGACCATCTGATCTGTAATGTAGAAAATAATAAAAGACTAAGAACAAATGACTTGAACCCTACGTTTCTCTGGCATTGTCGTTTGGGCCATATCAATGAGAAGCGCATATCCAAACTCCATAGAGATGGACTTTTGGACTCATTTAATTATGAATCATTTGAGCGATGCGAATCTTGTTTGTTAGGCAAGATGACTAAAGCTCCTTTCACTGGTTATACTGAGAGGGCTGAGGATCTCTTGGGTGTTGTACATAGTGATGTATGCGGACCCATGAGTTCCATGGCTAGAGGTGGGTATTTCTACTTTGTTACATTTACTGATGATTTTAGTAGATACGGATATGTGTATCTTATGAAGTGCAAATCCGAGACCTTTGAAAAGTTCAAAGAGTTCAAGAATGAAGTAGAAAACCAGTTGGGTAAAAGGGTTAAAGCACTCCGATCTGATCGAGGTGGCGAATACCTGAGTCATGAGTTCCGTGATCATCTGAAAGAGTGTAGTATTGTATCACAGCTCACTCCACCTAGAACACCACAACATAATGGTGTGTCTGAGAGGAAAAATCGTACTCTATTAGACATGGTACGTTCGATGATGAGTCATGCAGACTTGCCTGTTTCCTTTTGGGGTTTTGCTTTAGAGACTACTGCAATGATATTGAATCGCGCTCCAATGAAAACGGTTCTGAAGACACCATATGAGATATAGACTGGGAAGCGTCCTAGTATGTCGTTCATTAAAATTTGGGGCTGTGAGGCATACGTGAGACGTCAAATGCCTGACAAGCTGGAACCCAAATCGGATAAATGTTATCTGGTGGGATATCCTAAGGAAACGAAAGGGTATTACTTTTACCTACCGTCTGAGGGCAAAGTGTTTGTCGCAAGGACTGGTGTCTTCTTGGAGAAAGAGTTCTTATCAAGAAAGACTGAAAAGGTAGAGCTTGAAGAAGTTCAAGAACCACATGTAATGAATGAAACGGAATTGGATTCTTAGACAGGACTACAAGATGTTATAGCTAGAGAACCTGCTCAGGGAACACAAGTCCTACATAGATCTGGTAGACCGATGTTTGAGCCTGAGAGATATGGATTTCTCGTGTCTCAAATAGGTAATGTGTTGCTTATGGATCATGATGATGAACCAGCAACCTACCAAGAGGCTATGAATGGACCGGACTCCGACAAATGGCTTGAGGCTATGAAATCCGAAATGGACTACATGTATGCAAACCAAGTTTGGAACTTGGTGGAACCACCTGAAGGGGTACGACCCATAGGGTGCAAGTGGGTCTTCAAGAAGAAGACCGACATGGATGGGAATGTACAGACATTCAAAGGGCGACTGGTGGCTAAGGGTTTCAAGCAAATTCATGGCATTGACTATGATGAGACCTTTTCCCCTATTTCCATGGTAAAGTCCATAAGGATATTGCTTGCTGTTGCTGCGTATTATGACTACGAGATCTGGTAGATGGATGTCAAAACGGCTTTCCTTAATGGAAACCTCCTTGAGGAAGTGTATATGACACAACCCAAGGGTTTTGTATCCCCAGATGAAGCCACTAAAATATGCAAGCTGAATAAGTCCATCTATGGACTGAAACAGGCCTCTCGAAGTTGGAATCTTCGTTTTGATGACAAAATCAAAGAGTTTGGTTTCATCAAGAATGAAGATGAGCCTTGTGTTTACAAGCGAATCAGTGGGAGCATTGTTGTCTTCCTGATATTGTATGTAGATGACATACTGTTGATTGGGAATGACATTCCTACCCTGAAAGTTGTTAAGAACAACCTAGGGAACTGCTTTTCAATAAAGGATTTGGGTGAAGCGACTTATATACTCGATATTAAGATCTATAGAGATAGATCGAAGAAGTTGCTGGGTTTGACCCAGAGTACGTACATCGAAAAGGTGTTGAAGCGGTTCAACATGCTTGAGTCCAAGAAAGGATTTTTGCCCATGTCTCATGGTGTGAATCTCTCTAAGGACCAGTGTCCAAAGTCTTATAAAGATAAGGACCGCATGAAGTTGATTTCATATGCTTCGGCAATTGGAACAATCATGTATGCGATGTTATGTACTCGACCCGACGTCTCCTTTGCTTTGAGCATGACTAGCAAGTATCAGTCAGACCCCGGTGAGTGTCATTGGATTGTAGTCAAGAATGTCCTGAAGTACTTGAGAAGGACTAAGGATGTGTTCTTGGTGTATGGTGGAGAGGAAGAGCTCGTTGTAAGTGGTTACACAAATGCTAGCTTCCAAACTGATAGAGACGACTCCAAGTCTCAGTCAGGTTTTGTGTTTTGCCTGAATGTAGGAGCTGTGAGCTGGAAGAGTTCCAAGCAAGAGACAGTTGCTGATTCTACAACAGAGGCCGAGTATATCGCAGCAGCTAATGCGGCGAAGGAGGCTGTATGGATTAGGAAATTCATCGGCGAGCTTGATGTAGTTCCTAGCATTGTTGGTCCTGTAGTTCTCTACTGTGATAACAATGGTGCAATTGCACAATCTAAGGAACCTAGATCCCATCAGCGCTCCAAGCACATACTTCGGCGGTTTCATCTGATTCGTGAGATTGTCGAACGAGGAGATGTAAACATTTGCAGAGTGCCAACTGAGGAGAATATTGCGGATCCACTGACAAAGCCTCTCGCGCAGAGAAAACATGATGGTCATACTAGATCGATGGGTATACGATACCTAAATGATCAACTCTAGTGAGAATCTTGTGGATTGAATGTAAACCTGTATTTTGTTGGCTATTTGTTCATATGATGAACAGTGTACCTAGTTTTTCTCTTACAATTAATGGCAAGTTCTTTTATTATGAATTTTTCTATATGATAGTTAAATGTTAACATAATAGATACCCTTAGAATGTTCGCTTCCATGGGACATCAAGTACGTGACTTGAATGTGAGAGCCTATGATTTATTGAAGCTTCATTCTTAAAAGATCCCTGGTCGAGTATCATCATAGAAGCTAAGGGTGATGATGGTACTTGGAGACTAGCACGTGCGTTGACTGATGACCGGTTCTCACAGGTCATGATATTGTGATATCAAGTCATCACGTGGGTACTTGTTATTGAACAAGTTGTACTGGACAGACCCAACCTGAGACTACTCTGTGGATTGTCATCCAATCGTGTCACGAGTAGGTCTCAATTGACAATGGTGTTGTGGTCCTTTGACCTGAAGTCACAACATTCATCAAGTGAGGAAGAGCGTGCTTTGATGCCATCTAAAGTCTTCCTTGAGAAAGGTTGATGATAAGGGTGGTTGTTGGGCATATTACGAATTATTTGGGTGTTTGTGTGTGAGCAGATATGGGATTTGTCCTTCTGTATGACAGGAGTTGCATCCATGGGCCCCTTGATGGAGCTGGACTGAGAAATGCATGGCCATGCTTGGTTGAGTCAATATGTGATATTGGACTCACCATTCTCAGGAAGTCCGTCCTGGATCAAGAAACTTGGATTGAGCTATTACGAGGGTGACACGGTCCATGCCTCTAGTTCTTTCCGGATGTAAGGGACAAAGGGACAAAGAAAACGCTGATACATTGGTCATAAAGGCTTATGAGTTATAAACTCTTATTGCTTGGGGAGCAATGATGCATTGCTAGATGCCGCTCATTGTTTGTGAGGTTTTTGGTTTGATACTTTCAAGATCAAGTGGGAGTCTGTTGGAGTTACCATGGTGATCTGGAAGTGATCAAACATGTAATCTCACTGCTAACGCGATATGAGCCTGCAGGGTCGCACATAAGAGATGTGAAGAAGTTGGATGATTGATTGTGTTGGTAAAGGTTACCAATCACCGACCTGAATGGGGTTATGGGCAAAGTGTTGCCTTGAAGGATCATCGGGTTGGGCAAATGTTGCCTTGATGGACTGGTAAGAATAGTCAACCGAGAATCGACGAGAATCGTCGAGAATTAGTTCTCTGATTCTCGCCGATCGACGAGAATCGTCGAGAATTAGTTCTCTGATTCTCGCCGATCGACGAGAATCGTCGAGAATTAGTTCTCTGATTCTCGCCAATCGACGTGTATCGTCGACCCACGATCGGCGTGAATCGTCGACCCATGTTCGGCGTGAATCGTCGAGTATTGTACTCTGATTCTCGCCGATCCGAGTGATTCTCACCGATTGTGTTTCTCGCCGATTCTGATTCTCTCCGATCCTATCTGATTCTCGCCGATTGATTCTCACCGAATCCGCTTGGTGATTCTCGCCGATTCTGGAACCCTAGTTTTGGGTGGTCTGCGGATAGCGATATTTCTAAGTCTATTTATGCCTTTGGTATAAATACACACTTAGGGTTTTCGGGATCGATGCTCTTACCGAAGATCTTCTGGCAGCCGATCGAACCAAATCCCGCGACGGAAGTGTTCCGCCGTTTCGTTCGCTCCACCGATCCCGAATCCCGCCGACGGAAGGGTTCCGCCGCCGTGCTCGCTCCGTCGACTTCCTTCTCTCCGGCGATCGTCGCTGGCATTGCAATCCCTGGCGCGGACCTAGCAGTCCGTGGGAGAGCAAGGTGCGGTCTTTCTCCTTCCCGATAATCCGTGCGACGGAAAGATCGGCGTTCTCCCGCTCGTGTGGATTTCTGCAGAGACGTGGACATTATTCCACGAAGAACTCGCCACCAGCAGGAATACAGAACTTGGAGCATCACCGTTGAGTTGTGACTCAACGCCACCGAGGTAATTTTGCATAGTTGTTTGTTAACTTCTAGATTCAATTATCATGGCTCGATCCCATCTCTTTTGGGTTTTCTTGATGTTTTATTTTTCTGCTGCGTGCACAAGTGTTGTGCCATCCTCATAGAGAAACCCAACATCAACTGCCGCTCCCCTCCTGCTCCCCTGAGACCTCCAGTGGTGGTGCCAGCGGAGATGGCCTTCATTTCTCAGTGCAGAGACATAACCCTCCTACATATGATGGGAAGGCAGATTTCATGGTCATAGATGATTGGCTGATCTCCATGGAGGAGATGTTCTCGTACTCCAGTGTTGCAGATGATCAGAGAGTGATGATAGCCGCCTATCAGCTAAAGGGTTTGGCTAAGAGCTGGTGGCTTAGAGAAAAGTAGAGCTTGGTGGCCGGTTGCTCTTGGGGATGGTTCAAGGAGATGCTGTTGAGAAAGTTCTTGCCTTCGGTCGAGCGTGACCGACTAATGAACGACTTTCTTCACCTGAAGCAGACGCAACTCACGGTCAGTGAGTACGAGATAGGGTTCATCAAGTTGAGCCGGTTTGCCCCTGGGTTGGTGAGTGTTGAAGCAGATCGAGTCAAGCTGTTCCTTGGTGGCTTGAGGAGCGAGGTTTAGCAGTTAGCCAGTGCTTATGGATCAGTGACTTATGTAGGAGTAGTGGAGGCTGCTTTGAAAGTGGAGGCAATTGAGACCGCAAAGAATAGAGGCCAACAAATGAGGAAGGACAAGAGGAAGTATGTTGAAGAGAAGAACCCCCAGGTACTTGATGCTGCTTCAGGAAATAAGAGCAAGGTGGTGTGTAGCTTCTGTGGCCGGTCAGGCCACCCGGTTGAGAGGTGTTTCAAAAAGGCGGGAGCTTAGAAGAAGGAGCAAGTTCATGCTATTCAAGTTGCTCCTAGGAAGGATGTTTCCTATTCTGTTTGCAAGCGACCCGGGCATGATGCTTCCCAGTGCTGGTCCAAGGATAAGGTTTGCTTTCAGTGTGGCCAGAAGGGCCATATCAAGACTAGGTGTCCTCAGGTCCAGCCTATTCTTCAAGCAGTTCCACTTCAGGCTTTACCTCCGCCTCAGCGTGTGGTCAAGGGCAAAGGAAAGCTGAACGTGATCTCTTCTGAGGAGGCTCAAGCTTCGACTCAGGTCATCTCAGGTTAGTCATTCTCCTAATCTGAAAGTTTTATTTGCTAGAATGGTTATAGTTTGTTTTGGTAGTGCCTTAGTTGCTTATGTACTCCTATAGGGAAATTTAAGGTGAAGAACCGCTGGGCGCGTGTTCTGTTCGACTCCGACGCTACCTACTCATTTGTGGCTAGAGCTTTTGTAGAGCGATATCAGTTGATTCTAGATCAAGTTCGTGATACCTTCCGCGTCAAGTTCCCTTTTGGTGAATCTGTGTTGTCAGATTTGGGCATTTTGGATTGCCCTATTTTGTTGGGGGACTTTCTTGCGAAGGCAGATTTGAAGATGATTGATCTAGAGGACTTTGATGTTATTCTGGGCATGGACTCGTTGTCTAAGTATGATGCGGTTATTCAATGCAAAGGAAAGCGCTTGGACTTCATCAAGGACAATGGTCAGCCTGGAAGTGTGTATGCTGATCCGTGCCAGGATTGTCCTATCATTTCTGCGGTATGTGCTCAGAAGCTGTTTCATTTTGGCTGTTTTGCTTGTTTAGTCTCGGTGGTTGGGACTACTGTTAGTGTACCGCGCTTGGAGGAGATTCCTGTTGTTCGTGGTTTCTCTGATGTTTTTCCCGATGACCTACCTGGTCTTCCCCCAGAGCGAGATGTTGAGTTTGTGATTGATTTGGAACTGGGTACGCGTCTTATTGCTAAGGCGCCTTACCGGATGGCCCCTCGTGAGTTGGAGGAGTTGCGAGTCAAGTTGGACGAGTTGTTGGCAAAAGGTTTTATCAGGCCGAGTTCGTCGCCTTGGGGTGCTCCTATTCTATTTGTGAAGAATAAGGATGGGTCGATGAGACTGTGCATCGATTATAGGGAGATGAACAAAGTTACCATTAAGAACAGGTACCCTCTGCCAAGGATCGATGACTTATTTGATCAGTTGCATGGTAGCACGGTGTTTTCCAAGATCGACCTTCATTCAGGCTATCATCAGCTCAGGATCTGTGAGTTGGACATTCCACGGACTGCTTTCAGGTCGAGGCATGTGCATTTTGAATTCCTGGTTATGTTATTTGGTTTGACCAACGCGCCATCAGCATTCATGGATATGATGAACCGAGTGTTCAAGGACTTTCTAGACAAGTTCGTGGTGGTATTCATTGATGATGTGTTGATCTACTCTCGCAGTGCGAAGGAGCATGAGCAGCATCTGGGATTGGTTTTATCAGCTTGGAGATACAATCACTTATTCGCCAAGCTGAGTAAATGTGAATTCTGGTTGTCCCAGGTTTCCTTCCTGGGTCATGTGGTGAACAAAGACGACATTTCGGTTGACCCGAAAAAGATGTCTATAGTGATGGATTGGCATAGGACAAGCACACCCAAGGAGATTAGGAGCTTCTTGGGGTTAGCCGGCTATTATAGAAGACTCGTGGAGGGTTTTTCTACACTGGTAGCGCCCTTGACTAAGCTAAAGCAGAAGAATGCGACATTTATTTGGAGTGAGAAATGCGATGAAGCTTTTCTGGAGCTGAAGAGCAGGTTGTGTTCTGCTCCTGTTTTGACATTGCCTACGGAGGGAATGGACTTTGATGTGTATGTAGATGCCTCGCATGTTTGGCTCGGAGGTGTGTTGATGCAAGAAGGGAAGGTGATTGCGTATGGGTCGAGGCAATTGAAGACTCATGAGAGGAACTACCCTACGCATGATCTTGAGTTCGCAGCAGTGATCTTTGCCCTGAAGCTGTGGAGACATTTACTTTATGGTGCGCAGTGCAAGATCTTCACAGATCATAAAAGCCTAAAGTACGTGTTCACTCAGAAGGAGTTGAATCTGCGCCAACGGCGGTGGCTAGAGTATGTGGCCGATTATGATGTGGACATATAGTATCATCCGGGCAAGGACAATGTGGTGGCCGACGCCCTGAGCAGGAAGACGGGAAAGATCTTTAATCTCACCGCCGACCGTTTAGTGGAAGAGTTCCTCCTGATGGATATTTTCATGGGACACTGTGACATGCAGAGCAGTTTGGCAGTGGCAGAGCCGTCTTGGATTGCACTTACCAGGTTGCACCATAAGGATGATCCAGATCTTCTGCACTTATACCTCAGGACTGAGAGAGGGGAGTTGCCGAATTTTTCTATTGATGATGCAGGTACTTTGAAGTACCGCGGCAGGTTTTGAATCCCTGTTGTTGGAGACATCAGGGGTATGATTTGCAGAGAGGCTCATGGATCCAGTGTTGCCTACCATCCAGGATCTACAAAGATGTATCATGAATTGAAGCAGATTGCCTGGTGGTATGGGATGAAGGGTGATATAGCCCGATTTGTTGCTGAGTGCCACACTTGCAAGCGTGTGAAGGCTGATCATGGAAGGCCTGGTGGCAAGTTGACTCCGTTGGAGATCCCTACTTGGAAGTGGGAAAGTATTTCTATGGACTTCATTACGGGCTTGCCGAGATCTCCTAGAGGTTTTGATTCTGTTTGGGTGATAGTGGATAGACTGACGAAGTGTGCTCACTTCGTGCCGTATAAGATTGACTATTCGATGAAAAAGATAGCAGAGCTGTATTTGAATGAGGTCATCAGATTGCACGGGGTACCAGTTAGCATCATTTCGGATCGGGATTCCCGTTTTACATCTCGCTTCTGGAGGAGTCTGCAAGAGGGCTTGGGTACGAATTTGAGGTATTCTACAGCTTACCACCCGCAGACCAATGGTCAGACTGAGCGAGTGAACTAGATAGTTGAGGATATGATCAGGTGCTACATCTTGGACCACGGAGGAGCGTGGGATGAGCGTTTGCGGCTTATGGAATTCACATGCAATAACAGTTACCAGGAGAGCTTGCAAATGGCTCTGTTTGAAGCTTTGTATGGGAGGTGCTACAAAACTCCCTTGTTTTGGACCGAGGTCGGTGAGAAGCCAGTGTTGGGTCCGGATGCGCTCGAGGAAATGGAATTCGCAGTGAAGCTTATTCGAGAAAATCTTCGTATAGCTCAGGAGAGATATGAGAAGAACGCCAACCGGTGTAGGCCTGACTTGGAATTTTCTGTAGGGGACCTTGTGTTTCTTAAGGTTTCCCCGATGGTTGGTGTTAAGAGGTTCGGTAAAAATCGGAAATTGGATCGGAGGTATGTGGGCCCGTTTAAGATTGTTGAACGGATTGGCGTGTCAGCATACAGATTGGATTTGCCAGCAAATTTCCTAGGTATTCATAATGTGTTTCATGTAAGCCAATTGCGGAAGTGTGTGCGAGGCAGTGGGCAAGTATTGGATGCTGTGCCTCAGTTGGAGCCTAATCTTTCATATGTTGAGGTGCCGGTCCGCATCTTGGATACTCAAGATCGGGTGCTGCGGACGAAGTCTATCCCGATGGTGAAAGTTCTATGGAAGAATCAGGATTTGGAAAGCGCGACTTGGGAGATAGAGTCGGCTATGAGGGAAGCCCACCCTCATCTGTTCCCTTGATTTGATTGGTACGTTTCCTTTCTAGTACTCTTGTTTGTTACTTTCCTTCTTTAGTAAAAGTTGTGTATATAAAGTTTCGGGACGAAACTTTCTTTTTGGGGGAGTGACTGTAACGCCCTCAATTTTTCTGCGATTATTTAATTCTCGTTTGGCATTACGTTGACGCGTTTCCGGCAGGTGCCGTTTGCTAGAGCGTGGTCTTAGATCATTTGGTTCCTTGTGTGGTTATTGGTAGCCTTTTTGGCAAGATCCCCTAGCAAGCCGGGTCTGTTTTGGTGACCGGTGAGGCCTCTCGGGGGATGCTTGTGTTTTGGCTTCTGGTAGTGATAACCCGAGTTTTGTTCGTCGAAAGTTGATTTCGACTTCGCTGTTGCGTTCATAGCGTGGGTGTTTAGCTACGGTGCGAATTTCGTCGGATTCCGAGGTGGTTCAGTTTCGGGTCGTTTTGGTGTGTTAATATTAATGGATGTAAATGATTAATTATTAAAGCTGATATGAAACAGTGGCCTTAGGGTGGCGGTTAAGGTTGATTAGACGTGTCCATGCATGTATATATAAGACTTAGTCAAAAAATGGACACTTTTTGTCGTCTCCTTCCGTGAGAGAAACCGCTGCCTGTTCGAGAGGAAGTAAAACCGCCAACCCTGCTACCCTTCAGACGCCGATTCTGGGAGCATTAGTGGACGAAATTCGATTTCGAAAGCGGATTTGGAGTGCTCTAGACTAGACCTTCATTCCTACGGTAAGAGATTCAATTTTCGTGGTGTTTCTAGAGGTCTCGGAATTTTTAGTTTGATCCTTTTCCGCCATTAAACTTTAGAACCCTGTTAGGTGCTGTTGCGGCTGGAGCCGAGAGAGAGGAAGGGCTGTGCAAGATAAATCGCTGGTATTTGAGGCAAGTGGTGCTCCCACCCTTGCCAAGTTTTCTTCTCCTATTCATGTCAATTTTGTTGCTATCACTTATGTTTCCTAAGATTATTATTTTGCTCTGTTTTCCTGTAAAAATCATGAAGACCTTAAACCAGGAATGCTCCTTTATGTTTTTTTTGCATTTTCTCAAGTTCTGAAACTCAAATTTCCGGTCGTGTTACTGTAGTCTTGTTTTCTTTTATCAAAGTGTTCCCTGTTAAACCTCTGTTTGGGTAGTATCTAGCCTTTCAACCTTAGAACTAGTAGTAGTGGGTTTTCCTACTTATATTACGAGTAATAGGATTTAATTAGGCTAAGAAGATTGGACGGATACAAAGTTGGAGATACAGGTTTTCTGTGCACTCAATGCAGCCAGTTAGACGGAAATCGTCGATCTGGGTTCGATGATTATCGTTGAGCTGAGCTCGACGATGTGCCTTAGTTCTGGGCCCGATGAAAATAGTCGAACGGAGTTCGACGATTCTCCCATGGCCAGTGTTCGGCGTAAGGGAAATCGTCGAATGTCGTACGACGATTTTTCCCGTGACCTTTGTTCAACGAAAGGAAAATCGTCGAACAGCGTTCGACGATTTTTCCCGTGGCCTGTATTCGACGATTTCCCGTGGTCTGCGTTTAACGGCAAATCGTCGAACGGAGTTCGACGATTTCCCGTGGTCTGCATTTAACGGCAAATCATCCAACGGAGTTCGACGATTTCCTGTGGTCTGCGTTTAACGGCAAATCGTCGAACGGAGTTCGACGATTCCCCGTGGCCTGTGTTCGACGAAAATCGTCGAGCTGCGTTCGACAATTATTCCTGCGTTCGATGATTTTTCCCGCGCTCGACGAAAATCATCGAGCTGCGTTCGACGATTCCTGTAGGCTGAGATTTATTTCTCTTCAGTTACTTTTCTTCCCGAGTGATTACCTCCTAGGGGGATTGTCTTGTCGACCTTTCGTTCTTCCTTTGTTTTGAGGGCCGAATCGTGGGTTATGGCAGGTAGTGGTATTTTGACGCTCGAAAGGAGCGGTATGTTTTGTGTGCGAGCCGTGGCCGCCACCTTTTAGTCCCAGGTACGGGCTGGGTATTGCTGTGGCCGTCACCCTTTTTATCCCAGGTACGGGCTGGGTTTGTGGTGATTTTGTGCTGACACAGTGAATTTTATTTTGGAACTGTTTGTCTTGGGGGACTGTTTTTGGTCACCAACTCAGGTCCATTTTGTTTACCACTGCCATTAACTCACAAATTAGGATTGTTATGTGTTCTTCCTGGTTAATGCAACATATTGTGGCAAGTTTTGCTTGTCTTTTGCCTTGTAGCCTCTGCAGGGTTGAGCGGGGCTTGGTGTTGTTACTTGGTACTTGGTGTACTTTTGTTTAGTTTGGACAGTGTTTGCTTTTGCTGTCTTGTTTACTTACACTCATGTTCCATTTTGATTTAATGCCATAATTCAGATTTTCTTATTTTCTGTGCTGAGGTATTCTTTTCTTTTCTGAATGCCTCAGGTTCTGATTAGTAGCCGGGTAGGCGGCTAGATTTGCTGTGGTGTTGCTGGTGATCCCTTGAGTTGTAGGGATCTTTCTCTTGCTGTTGCGAGGTAGTTTTACTGTTTCCTTATAGACATACATACTTGCCAGTGGATTCGTGTCAGTTTGTTGGCGCCCACTGGTAGTTTTACCTTATGATACTAGATATGTTTCTTTTACTGCTACCTTTCTGGAGATAGTCTACTTGCTCTTGGGAAGATTTATGCTAGGTTGATAGTTATTTTTAAACCTAAAAACACTATTACTATAATATTTCATGACCAGCATGTTTATAAAACTCATACGTTACTTTCCAAGCAACGTAAAAAAGATCGTTTTCCTACTTATAATATAATATAAATATAGAGTCTTGCATAGTGAAAGTTTACCTCGGGGGTCACTTATGCTCTCTCATAGGATGTCAAATATAAATAAAGTATTTTCCGCTGTGTATAAGTATAGTTTTTAAACTGTGGACTAGATGATCCATCGAGCCGAGGGATACGGCTCTTAAAATTATATCGGATTTTCTAATTATTAAACTTATGAGATTTTCATAGTCTAGTATGATGGAGTTCGCCTGAGCGTCGACAGTTATCCCCTGCTCGATGTGGCATCACTTCGCGTGTTTTCTCCTACTCTGATACTTCTTAATTTCAGAGAAAATACGGGTTGTGACAGAGAGAGTCCTGCGGAAACAACCGACTGTTAAGCTAGAAGGGGAGCGGCCTGCAGAGGCGGACTACAGGAGCAGTCCGCGGACCCTGCGGACCAAGAGAAGGCGCGCGGCCTGGCCGGTCAGACCGCTGAGACCGGGCAAGCCGTGCGGCCTGAGCGGATTGAGAATTCTGTCCGCCCACCCTAGAGCATCACATCCTCCAGGAGGAACCCGGGGCAGGCCGCGACGAGCGAGCTGGCTGCCTTGGGAAGGATCACCGATTTCAGGGTTAGTATAATCCCCACACTTTTTTAAGTTCGAAAATGAACTTCGAAAAAGTTGGAGACCCGCGAAAATCGTGATCCACCCCAAAGGAAAGGAAGGGGGGCAAGGAGAGACAGAACCTGATGCCTTTCCTTAGGAGTTTGCTAATGCCCGCCCTTTTCCTGTAAGAGGAAAGTTAGTATAGGCACAAATGGGAGGTACACCTTGCGCGTACCTGGGTTTGCCTTTGAAAAATGAAGAAGGTATATCTTCTACTGAGTTCTGCAAAATGATGGTGAGTAAAACATAAGAGCATAATAACTTGCAAGTACCTGAGAAGAGACTTGCAAGTACCTGTTGATCTCTGCAAGGAGAAGAGTTAGAAGCAAACATGTATATGGAAGAAGCTTGCAAGTACCTGTGAAGAAGGCTTGCAAGTGTTTGCTACTCTCTGCAAAGAGAAAAGTTAGAAGTAAATATGTAGATGATAGAAGCTTGCAAGTACCTGGGAGAGTGCTTGCAAGCGCTTGCTAATCTCTGCAAAGAAAAGAGTTAGAAGAAAATATGTAGATGATAAAAGCTTGCAAGTACCCGGGGGAGGGCTTGCAAGTGCTTGCTAATCTCTGCAAAGAGAAGAGTTAGAAGCAAATATGTGGATGATAGAAGCTTGCAAGTACCTGGGAGAGGCTTGCAAGTGCTTGATAATCTCTGCAAAGAGAAGAGTTAAAAGCAAATATGTAGATGATAAAAGCTTGCAAGAACCTGGGAGAGGGCTTGCAAGTGCTTGCTAATCTCTGCAAAGAGAAGAGTTAGAAGCAAATATGTATATGAAAGAAGCTTGCAAGTACCTGTGAAGAAGGCTTGCAAGTGTTAACTGTTGATAGGATAAGGTTGATATAATCAAATAGCAGAGGAAATGCCTGATGAATGCATCAGCAGACAAAAAGCTTGACGCTCTCTGCCAATCTGAACCAGATTATAATAGCAAGGCTTGATGACTAAGGAGAGTAAGATTATTTGACCAATGTTTGACGTCATTAGATTTTGACAAGAGTAAAGGATTGCTCTGTGAGTCATCATCTGATAGTGCTGAAGCAAGCAATGAATAAAAGATGAGAGTAAGAGAGCTTGCATAAGTAGAGAGCTTGTGAGTCATCATCTGATAGAGCTTGAGCAAGCAATGTATGTGAGATGAGCACAAGCAAAGAAGATGTTTGCTAATCCTTTTGAGAGGTCGGATTAACCTGTTCACCTGTGAAAGAAGGCAGTTGACAGAAAGAGTTCTATACTCGAAAGTGACTAAAGAAGGCTGGATGCTGCCACAGGTGTTCCCCGTGGGCCTTCTGCATCGCTTGCCTGGGAAAGGTCATTCTGAGTATAGTCCTACTCGAAGCGGGCTGGCCACGCATCCCCTAGGAGGGCACAAAAGAGAAAAGCAAGGAGAATCCTGAGAAGGATCGCTAGATGCACTGCTCTCTTGCCTCGGGTACAATCATCACTGATCAATGAGACTAGTTGTGCCAAGTGGCCTATTGCTTGTGTGTGGATTGATCAGTGGAGTTGTGGGAACCCGCGAAGGCACGAATTGAGAGTACCAGAGAGTGTTCGACCATCACAGTTGTGAGATGATCAAAGAGACAAGGCTACGCTTGATCGTCATTGCTTGTCAAGAAAAGATCACCATATATAACTGTAATGTATCCTTTACGAAGCACAGCAGAGCTAACACATGGGGCTCCCCTAGCATGCACTCTGTGTCAGATGCCGGCTAGGATCCAAAGTGTGAAGCCCAACATCATAGATTGAATGGCTCCCACTACACATATGGGTATACTCCCGCCATATGTGGTCTAAGCGGTCATGCCAGAGAACAATTCAGGGAGGGAGCATTTCGGACTTGGCGATATCTCATTGGTGTAGTGATCTCTTTGTCAAGGAGAAAAGATAGAGGATGAAGCATCACAAGAGGGGAAATGTGTCAGTATGAGATCTCTGATAAAAGCTACGTTGAAAAACAATAATGAACACTTAGAAGTGTTTTGAGATAAAAGTGTTTGAAAAGAGTAAGGGCAAGAGTTGAGATAACCCATCAAGGTTGTGAGGAGCTTTGTGAAACAATGATGTCCATTGTTGGCATAGAATAATCTCCCGAGCACGCCTTCGTCGTTGGCATCGAAGCATTCAACAGGATTGTTGACGACAAGAAGAGGATGTGCTTCGATTTGGCTTACTCTTTTCGAGCTACCAGGAATGTCGGCAACTTCTTTGCCCTTTGAGGTTGCTGGATCAGGGCGATCATTTTTGGGAAGTAGATCCCGCAGTTTACCCTGCTGGAGCATCCTTTGCACAAATTGGTGTAGTGCTCGACAGTCTTCTGTTAGGTGGCCTGATTCTTTGTGAAATTCACAGTATGGTTTGGAGTCTCTAGACCTTTGATCGGTTGGCCGATAGGGCTTCTTGTAGTTTGCCCTATCTTTCATAATTTGGATAACTTCTTGCATGGCCTTGTCGAGATCAGACTCATGCAAGTCATTATCTTGCTGCTGACGAACTGCAGCTGTTTGCAAAGACGGAGCTAGTGGAAATAATGGATCTTGAGCACGATCACGGCTCGGGAAGGAGTATCGATGGTGTTGAAACCTTCTCTCCTTTCTTGAGTGAGTTGGAAAATGATTGTGAGGAGACCTTGGAGGATGCTTGCGAGAGAGATCTTCCTCGGATGTAAGCTTGGAGATGAAGCCTGGGTTGTTCTTTTCTCCTCGAATGTACGAGTTGGCCAAGGCAATCAATTCTTGGTATGTTCTCGGCGCTTGGACATTGGCTTCAAATTTGAGTGGCCCTTTACGAAGACCGTGGATAAGAGCTACTCTGTACATTTCTTAATCAGTAATCTCGATGTCCAAAATTTCTTTCTGGAATCGATCAAGGAACTGAGACCAAGTTTCATTCTAGCGCTGCTTGATCTCAAAGAGGGCTTCAGGACCGCCCTTTCTCTTGGCTGAGGAAGAGAATCTGAGCAATAACTCCCTTCGCAGATCAACGAAAGAATTGATGGAGTGAGGACGAAGACCATAGAACCAGTCCCTCATATGCCCATCAAAAGTAGTGACAAGTATCTTGCACTTAGTCGCATCTGTAAGGGGTTTGAGAGCAACGACTGACTCAAAGGCTTGAAGGTGTTTCACTGGATCAGTCTCTCCAGTATAGATTGGCAGTCGAGGCTCTCTGAAGTTTGCTGTAGTAGGTTCATGGCGAACGCTCTTGGTAAAGGGTGATGGCTCTTCCTGTTCTCCTACAGCATAAGGACTAAAGGGAGCATAAGCTGTAGCTGTGAAGGAAGCAGGGGGATAAAAGGGAAAAGTTACTGCAGGAGCAAAGGCAGGAGCTGATGGGTAAAGATGACTTCCCTGAAAGTTGAGAAATCTAGCAGGACTTCCCCGAGCTGCTTCCCGGAAGAAGTTTTGGCGACCAACAAACTCTTCATCTTGAGTTCGCAAAGGCGCTGCAGGACCTTGCTGGCAGGTTGTTGTGAAAGGAGGAGGATAGATTGGCGGGCAAGCTGGTGGATAAGCTTGCTGATGCTCCAAAGTTGGTGATGGATTCATCGGAGCAGCTGGAGCAGCTGGGGTTGTTGTTGATTGAGAGTCTAGCCGCTGTATGATCACAGCAAGCATTTGGTTGATCGCTTGGAACTGTTGAGCATTCTCACGGCGCGACTGCTCAAAGGCTTCCAAGAGAGGATGATCTCGAGGACTTGGAGCAAAGTTCTCGACTAGTTGACGATCTGACATGGTTAACTGTCGCTATTCACCGTTTGGTCGGATCTGAAGGTCGCGTGTTAACTGTTGATGCGCAAAAACAGCACCGGGCAGCTAACACGGAGGGGGAGTGTTCGGTCTCACAGGCTAGGAGAGGAAGAGGATGAAGGTTGAGGGGGAAGAGGAAAAGAGGTAAGCTTCTCAGTGCTGGAGAGTGGAGCAAGCAGCTTGTTAAGGAGGTTGCGGGGATAGAGGAGAGGCTTGATCAACAGAGAAGGTTGATCAAGAGAGGAGGAGGTAGATCAGGAGCTGTCGAGCAGACGTGTACTTGGATGGTTGTGCTTGCAGGTTGGTTGCCGAGAGGAAGCTAAGCTGAGAGGAAAAGAGGAGAGAGGGGTGTTGGAACACCCTATTACTAATTTGGGTCAGGATCACTATGTCTCTAGGAATCTGTGTTTGACCTTCTGTATAGCTTAATAGGTCAATTAGAATTGAGTCTAAGGGTTAGAAGTCTAGGATTGGAAGCTGCCCTGAAGACCAAGTTTTTCTGTAAGACCAAGTCTAATCGTCGAGCTCAGCACGACGATTCGTCGAACTCCGGTCGACGATCATCTAGCTCAACTTCGACAGATCGTCGAGCTCCATTCGACGATCGCTGAGCTCAACCTCATAATATCGTCGAGCTCCACTCGACGATCGCTGAGCTCAACTTCGCAATATCGTCGAACTCCATTCGACGATCGCTGAGCTCAGGTCGACGATTTTAACTCTGCATTAGATCCTTATCTCTGAGCTCAGTTCGACGATCTTTGAGCTCAGATCGACGATTATCTTGCTACTTGGATTTTCCAGTTCGCTGAGCTCAGCTCGACGATAGCAGAGCTCAGTTCGACGATTTCAGTTATCTTTCAGAATTCAAATTTAAATCAGATAGAAGTTATTCTGCATTTAATTCAGAAGATCTGCCAGCCGTTTTCATTTACTTCTGGAGTAAGTTTCAAGGGATTTTTCAAGGAACAATTCAGTGGACTTTCCTTCAGAAGAAATTATGCAATTAAGGCTGCAATCAATGCAGACCAACGGCTATCTTTGACAGAGTGATATTCTATTCTGGCACAGAGAATAAAAGACAGAATGTTTTTTGAATCAAGACAGAGAAGAACAAAAAAAAAGAGATTGACAAGAAGAGGACACACAACTCAGAATACAGAGACTCTTTCAAAATATTCTGTCAACAAGAATTCTGAAGAACACTCATTAGAGAGATCAAGCTTTCAAAAATCTTCAGATCTCTTCAGCTCTCAAAGTGTTCAAGGCCAATAACACTTCAAGACTCCAGACACTCAACATTTCAGCTTGCTGAAATCATCTTTTGCTGGAGATCTATCTTTGAAGGCCTATCACCCTCAGCAAAGCTCATCTTCCTGAAGATCAAGGACTCAGGGGGAGCTTTGATATCAATCCACTTAGTCTTCTCAGTTGATTGAGAAAGAGAAGACTGCCATCACTCTCTCACCCCCACTCTGTAAAGAGGTTTTCAAACTCCCTTCAAAAGTTTGAATCTGGTTTTTGAGCACCTTGTCAAAAGCTCATTGGTGGCAAGACACCTGATCAAAAAATCTGATTTGGTTTTTGAGCACCTTATCAAAAGCTCATTGGTGCCCAGGACACCTGATCAACTCATCCTGCAGTGGATTCCTACCTAGGGTGGTAGAACAGTGGATGTACCCAAGTTTGGGGAACCACTATAATTCCTTGTGTCATCTGGTTCTGCATGTTTTCTTTTTGTTTCTGGCCTAGATTTTCTTGTGCTTAGTCTCTGCATAGCTTAGTTTTGTGATTAGTTTTATTTCTGCTTCCCTGCTCACACTCATTACAACAATTGTTGTAAAGCTTTGCAAAAGTTTTTCTTTGTGTTCAAAAAGCACCATATACTCTATTCACCCCCTCTAGAGTATATCAGATCTAGTTTCCCCTTTCAATTGGTATCAGAGGGAGGTTGGTTAAACATACCATATCTGTTTGGTTGTACAGGCTAACACCTGAACCCCAAGATCCCAAACTAGATCCTTCTGTTATATTTTATTATTAGATTTAGTTTGCACAAATCATGGCTCAAAACAAAGATTATGCTAGCACCAGACCTCCAGTGTGCAAACTTTCAAAGTTTGCACTTTGGAAAGCAAGGATTAGACTCTACATGAATTCTATTGACGAAGATATTTTTAATTCTATTTTGACAGTGTGTCCAAGACCCCCAGAAAGCACAAGCACAAATGCTGTTCCACCTCCATCAGGAACAGATGCTGACATCAAAAAGTGGAAAGTAGCTGATGCCAAGGCAATGAACATTCTAGCTCAGACAATGTCAGATGACATTTTTCAAAAGGTAGCTGAATGTAATTCAGCCAAGGAGATTTGGGACAAGCTCTCAGAAATAGTTTCAGGTTCAGCTGATGAGAGAAAGGACAGAAGATCCCATCTCATCTCCCAATATGAGAACTTCAAGAAGGGAGAAACTGAGTCAGTGGGAGACATGTACAACAGACTGAGTCTAATTGTCAGTGAACTGAGGACATTAGACAAAGAGATCTCACTGACAGAACTTAATGACAAGATCCTAATGTGCTTCCCCAGCACTTGAGATTCAAGAATCTGGCGAATTAAAGATGCCAGAAGTCTGAATGAGATCACCACTGAAGCCTTGTTGGGTAAGCTCAAATCTTATGAGCTACTCATCAAGAACAGAGAGGAAGAACAGAAGGCTGCTTCACCAGCCACAAGAAAGGAGAAGACTATAGCATTCAAGGCAACTGAAGATCTGCCTGAAGAAAAAGGAACAGGCAATGATGAACTTCTCAGCTTGCTGGCCAAAAGATTCTATAAGATGGCCAGAAAGGACTTCAGAAGAAGATCATACAAGGAGCAGGACAAGCCAAGGTATGACAAGTCCATTGGCAATAACAAAGACATTATTTGCTTTGGTTGCAGGAAACCAGGGCATATAGTTCCTGACTGTCCAGAAAACAAGAACAAGGACAGAAGGGACAGAAAAGAAAGAAGAAAGGAGAAAGACTCCAAAAGGAGTGGCAATAACAAACCCTCTTCCAGCAAAAATAAGCATACAAGGAAAGGATTTGTTGCTGAATCCTGGAGTGAGACTGAAGAGGAGTCAGAAGCCTCTTCCAGCTCCAGTGATGATGAGGATGATGCAGAGAAAAATGAGTTCTGCATGATGGCAATCAATGCCTCACAACACAACTCAGAGGAAGAGGAGTCAGAGTCAGACTCAGAGACTCAACCTGAAGAAGATCAGGTAATCAGCTCTTTTGATTTTACTTCAGAAGATTTTAAATCTGAATTTAAAGCACTATGTTTAGACCTGCTAAAGTCTGAGAAAGAGATCATCTCTCTCAGAAATCAATTATCTGAACAAAGTGTTTTAAAATCAGAAAACCTCAAACTCTCTCAGGAGTTGGAGAACTATAGGGAACAGATAGCTACACTGAAAAGTGAGCTCTCTGAGGCCAAGAAGCTTGAAGAATCTCTCAATGGGAGAAGCCTCAAGCTGATGGACATCACAAGCACAGTGAACTCAAGATTCAACAGTACACTGGGCTTGGGTGCCTCATCCAGCCAACCTATTGTTCTAACAACTCCTATCAAGTTCATTTCTGACAAGGGAAAGGGAGTTGTAGAGGTTGCCAGGAAAAATTCTGATCTGCCTCAGAAAACTAAAGTCCAGCACAAATCGTCGAACGGAGATCGACGATCGCCGAATGAAGATCGACGATCGCCGAACGCAGCTCGACGATCTCAGGACAAATCGTCGAACGCTGATCGACGATCTCAGCCAAGATCGTCGAACGCTGGTCGACGATCCCATATACCTGACCTCAGCCATAGTTGACCGTCGAACGGAGCTCGACGATCTGACCCACGATAGTCGAACGCAGCTCCAAGATCGTCGAACAGAGGTCAGAGCTCTGGAAATTTTTTCAAAGGCAAGTCAAAATTGAATCCTGAGGGTTTTTCATCCCAAACCTTTAACCCTTATACTGAATGGATTATACCTCCAAGGAGATATCATCCTGAAGGATATAAGAGTCAGCCAGGGATGTCCTTCATTTCTGAATTTAGAGGTTATCAACCTAGGCCCAAGGTAAACTGGGTCAAAAACAAGTAAATTACTTTATGTGCAGGTGAAGACCTATCCAACATCTAACTAGCAATGGTATTTGGATAGTGGGTGCTCTAAGCACATGACAGGGAACAAGGACAACCTCAATTCCTTTAGAGCTAAGCTTGGACCCAAAGTTATCTTTGGTGATTCCAACTTTGGACAAACTAAAGGATATGGTGCAGTCCAGATTGGTTCAGTAACCTTCAAGAAGGTAGCATATGTGGAAGGACTGAAGCACAACCTAATCAGCATCAGTCAGCTATGTGATGAAGGCTACCAGGTGACCTTCAGCAAAACCTTATGCAAAATCAAGTCAGAGGACAACACAACTGTGTTGACAGGTAAAAGGAAAGGTAACATCTACCTAGTAGATTTTCTTTCAACTTCTATAGATATCTGTTTATTTAATTCAGTATGTAGACCAAATGTTTTATGGCATAAGAGATTAGGACACCTAAACCTTAGAACTATTGCTAGGCTCTCCAAGGACAACCTTGTTAGAGGACTACCTTCTGGCCCCTACAAGAAGGAAGGACTATGCAAGGCTTGTCAATTAGGCAAGCAAACTAAAAACAGTTTTAAGTCACTTAATAAGAGTGATTCACCTAGGATATTGTATCTGTTACACATGGATCTATTTGGACCCATCACAGTACAAAGCCTAGGAGGGAAATCCTACACTTTAGTAATTGTAGATGACTTCTCTAGATTCACTTGGGTGTTCTTTCTAAGGAAGAAGTCTGATAACTTTAAGTGTCTGACAGAGTTTCTCAAATGTATACAGATTGAGTTCAATACTCACATTGCCCTGATCAGAAGTGATCATGGGACAGAGTTTGATTCTCTTCTTATGCAAGAGTTCTGTCAGAGTGAAGGGATCAGGCACACTTTCTCAGCTCCTAGAACTCCTCAACAAAATGGGGTAGCTGAAAGGAAAAATAGAACCCTTATTGAATATGCCACTACATTGTTGTCAGATGCTCATCTACCTCTATCCTTTTGGGCAGAGGCAGTGAACACCTCCAACTATGTGCTGAACAGAAGTCTGATACATAAACTGAAGGGAAAAACTCCCTATGAATTACTCAAATGGAAGAAACCTAAAGTTGACTATTTCAGAATTTTTGGTTGCATTTGCTATATTCACAATAATGATAAGAAATATTTAGCAAAATTTCAAGCCAAAGCTGATGAAGGAGTGTTTCTGGGATACTCCATGATCAGCAAGGCCTATAGGGTCTATAATAAATCATCATTGAAAATTGAGGAATCTGTTCATGTTTCTTTTGATGAAACTAACATGTCTTTCAAGGAGAAGATTTCTTCTACCATAGAACCTTTGCAGGAACACTCTCTAGTTGAAGATATGAACAAGTTACAGGTTGCTCAAGAGAATGAAAGCAGTGAAGATGAAGGGAATGCTCAACACATTGAAGCTCAGCTTGAAGAGCCAGTTGTTGTACCACAAGAGGAAACAACAACATAGGTTGGTGAACAATCAACACCCCCTGTTGATTTAGTAACATCAAGAGACCATCCAATTTCCCAGATAATAGGAGAAATCTCAGCTGGTGTGCAAACCAGAAATCAGGTCAACCAAAACCTGTTGCACACCTGCTTCCTTTCTCAAATTGAACCTCAGTTCATTCAAGATGCAGAGCAAGATCTACACTGGATCATTGTCATGCAAGAGGAGTTGCATCAATTTGAGAGGAACAAAGTATGGGAACTAGTGCCAAAGCCTAAGGATCATTCCATTATTAGAACAAAATGGGTATTCAGGAACAAACTGGATGATCAAGGAGTAATAATAAGGAACAAGGCAAGGCTAGTTGCCCAAGGATATTCTCAAGAAGAAGGAATTGACTACGACCAGACCTTTGCACCTGTTGTAAGATTAGAAGCCATCAGGATATTTTTAGCTTATGCAGCTCACAAAGGCTTCAAGGTTTATCAGATGGATGTCAAGAGTGCCTTCTTAAATGGAGACATCAAAGAGGAAGTCTATGTCAGACAACCTCCAGGTTTTATCTCTCCAACTTATCCTGATTATGTTTTTAGATTAAATAAAGCATTATATGGTCTCAAGCAAGCTCCTAGAGCATGGTATGAGACCCTAGCATGCTTTCTCTTGGAAAATGGTTTTATCAGGGGTAGAGTAGACCAAATTCTTTTTATTAGAACCCATAAGTCTCATACCCTACTAGTACAGATTTATGTAGACGATATCATTTTTGGTTCTACTGACTCAAAATTGTGCAGAAGGTTTTCTAACCTAATGCATTCTAAATTTGAGATGAGTAGCATGGGTGAGCTATCCTTTTTCCTAGGATTGCAAGTCAAACAACATGCTGAAGGCATATTTATTTCTCAAACCAAATATGCTAATGAGCTGGTTAAGAAATTTGGCATGTCTGAGGCATCTTGTATGAAAACACCCATGCCTACCAATGTTGTATTGGATGCTGATGAACATGGGAAACCTGTTGATCAGACAACATATAGAGCAATGATTGGCTCTTTACTGTATCTTACAGCTAGTAGACCAGATATAATGTTTGCTACATGTATATGTGCTAGGTTCCAAGTTAGCCCTAGAGAGTCACACCTCACATTAGTAAAGAGGATTCTTAGGTATGTTAAAAGTTGTCCAAATCTAGGTCTCTGGTATCCAAAAGAATCAGCATTTGAGTTAACTGGATTCTCTGATGCTGATTATGCTGGATGCAGAATTGACAGGAAAAGCACCAGTGGAACTTGTCAGTTCCTTGGTGATAGACTTGTCTCTTGGTTTTGCAAGAAACAAACACCTGTGTCAACTTCAACTGCTGAAGCTGAATATATGGCTGCAGGTAGTTGTTGTTCACAAATACTGTGGATTCAAAATCAACTCCTAGACTATGGTTACAACTTAGAGAAGTCAAAAATCTTTTGTGACAATACAAGTGCTATTTCCATAGCTCAAAATCCAGTCCTCCATAGTAGGACAAAACACATAGAGATTAGACATCACTTCTTAAGGGACAATGTTGAAAAGAATAAAATTAAACTGCAATATATCCCAACTGATTTACAAAGGGGAGATATTTTCACCAAGCCTTTGGATGAAAAGAAACACACTTTCTTCCTAAATCAGTTAGGAATGTTAGATGGAGGAAGTCTTAATTAATACCCAAGATTTTGAAAGCTAAAAATTGACCAAGACTAGGCAAAATTCTGATTTTTCTTAATGTCTAGGATTTTCTGATCTCTGAACTGCGCTCGACGATTTCCCCAAAGATCGTCGAACGGAGTTCGACGATTTCCAGAATCGTCGAACTGAGTTCAGCGCCCCTCAGATAGTATGAACTATCTCTTCCGGTCAACGATCGTCGAACGGCGCTCGACGATTTTGTTCACTGAACGATCGTCGAACGGAGCTCGACGCCTTTCCAGATCGTCGAACGGAGATCGACGATGTTGGAGTCTCTTCAGATTCCTTTCGAAGCCTCGATCGTCGAACTGAGTTCAACGATCTTTCCAACTCTGCGTCGAACCCTAATATAAAACTCATTTTTCGCCGTCGTTCTCTCTTGCGCTTTCAATTTCTCTGCAAGAATTTTCTTCCCTCCAAACAGTTCTACGCTTGTTCGGTTTGTTTGTTAAGTTTTTGCAGGTACCATGGCCGTCTCAGTTGCTGTCCTCGCCGCAAGGAAGTTTGATGCAGGATTTGACATTGATCTGGACTCCTTCAACACCACTGATCAAATCTTCCAGGACATCCTGAGTTTATTCAAGGATCAGCATTTGTCTGCCCTCATGACCACAAGAATCAAACTTGCCTCAGATGAAATAAAAGAATGGGTCTATACTGCTCACAATCTAGACAACAACACCATAGTTGGATCTATTGCTGGAACCCAGGTACCTCTGACCCCAACAGTTTTAACAGAGGTTTTTGGCTTGAGAAATGGTGAAGACACTGCTGAACTATCTGGAGAGGAATTTTCTGATATACTTGCCAGGATGGGTCATCCAGAGGGAAACCCTAGCAAGTTGTTTAAGAGGAACTTGTCAGTTGAATACAGGTTTCTAGCTGATGTTGTAGGCAAGGTGCTGTTGGCAAAGCATTCTGCACATGATACCATCTCCAGACATCAGCTCTGCCTCATGGGAGCTCTGGTAGATAGGAAAAGCTTAAACTGGGGAGAGGTCTTCTTTGACCTGATAAAGAAGAAGATTAATAAAACCTTTGTAAATTTTGGAAGAATTCTTGGAGTTTTCCTTCAGGCAAGGTGCCCTGCTCTGCAGGTCTCCTCTGGAGTGCACATCAATGCCTCCAAGAGACTCACCTGTGCCCTATTTGGGAAGTGGGACAGGCAAATTAGCAAACCCAGCAGGCCCTCTTCAACTGCTCCTTCAGGCACCAGGACTCAAAGAGTCACTCCCCCCCAGGTCTCTGCTCCTGCAGAAGACCTGCCTGCTGCTAGTGCTGCTTCTCCTCCTCCTCCAAGTCCAACCCTACCTATTCCATCCACCACTCCAGCTCCATCCACCATTACAATCTCCAGCCCATCTCCAACATCTATTCCATCTCCAGCAACAATTTCATCACCTCCAGTTGACCAATTCCACCCATTATTCTCATATCCACCACCAGATGTCACCTCATCTCCATCCCTATCACCCTTCTGGATGAATCCTACATGGATGATTCCCCCTCTTCTCCTCCAGAATTACCATCCTCTTCAACATCTTTCCAAGATCTTCTCCACCACATCATTGACCAACCCACATTCACTCCCTCCATATCCATCCCCCTATCCTCCATCTCCACAATCCCCTCTCCTGAGCCATTCATTCCACCATTCAGCCCTCCACTTCCAGCTTCCTCAGCCATCCCAATACCATCTACCTCTGCTCCTCTTCTTGAGCAAGTAGATCTCTCAGCCCTTGCTGACAAGTTGTATGAGCTCATTGCCCCCAGGCTCTCCCTCCTCTTGGAGGCCTCTTGCCCTATGAAGCCAGTCTTCATGCTGCTGTTGCTGCTGCTTCTGCTCCTGCTGCTGCTGCTGTGTTTGTATCTGCTGCTCCTGTTGCTGCTACTCCAGTTCAGGCTCCTACTCCAGTCTTAGCAATAGACCTAAGGTCTTTGCTCTCTGAATTTGATACTGCATATTACAGCTACCTCCCAGAGCCAAATGCTGTCCAGCCCCCAGAAGATCTGTCCAAGGCTCTGGTGCCTCTCTCTGGCTGTGACCCCAATATTCTTTCCTCTTTTGTACTCTCAGTGATGACTGCTGCTGCTGCTGATGAAGAAAAGGCTGTATCTGCTTCTGAAACTGTCTTTGCTGCTGCTGAAGAAAATGTTCCAACTGCTGCTGAAATTCAAATTGTTTCTGATGAGCCCACATCCCAGGATTCTCTGATGACAGAGGCTGCTGTTTTTGAGCCTGCTGAAGATTTTGTTGTTGTTTCTGAAGCTGCTGCTGCCATCATTCCTGAAGTAACCAGTGTTGTTTCTGCTATTGCTCCTGTATCTATTGTTACATCTGCTGCTGTATCTGTTTCTGTTGCTCCCTCTGCTTCTGCCCCATCTGCTGCTGTTCAACTGAAAGAAGATTTTATGAAGAGGATTGATGCTTTATATGATGCTCAGAGCTCTGAATCTGATGACTACAACACTGCCTCTGATGATTCTTCTGCCACCATTGCAAGGAAAAGGAAGGCAAGAAGTAAGGCAATGAAAAGGGTTCCACCTGCCAAAGTAAAAGATGATAATGATATTCCATACTATATTCTGCACAACTGCCCAATTACTGAACATTGGATACAGTTCTCTAAAAATCAGCTAAAAGCAATGAAGAAGAAAAGGAAGTATGAGAAGGGCTCCTCCCAGTTCAAGCACCCTCATCCTCCTCCACCACCTCCACCTGATGCAGGTGCAGGTGGCAGCTCTGCAAGCCAAGCCCCATCTAGAAGCCAGGCTCCCTACCAACCCCATGCTAGAACCTATCAAAGGGAAAGCCAGTCTAGGGGCTCTTACTCTAGGAGGGGAGGATATAGGGGAAATCAAAGAGAGACTCAAGTTTATTCTAAAGGGCATTCCAGGCAGCATCCTTACTCCAGGGGAGGACATGCTTCATCTGATAATTCTTCTGGTCCATTCCCCTATAAGCTCAAAGAAACTGTGACTGCCAGGACTCCTCAAGATAATTCTTCCAACAAGTATGAGCCACCTGTACCATTTGAGGACCCTGAGAAGAATCCTGTTGCTTGGACTGCTAGGATGAAGGAGTTGGCTGCATTAGACCAGATAAAGAAAGCCAGAGAGCAAGGCCTGGACACCTCTAATATTTCTACAATGTCAGAACAAAGACAGAAAGAATTAGAAAGATATGCCTCCAGTAAGTTCTTTGATGCAGACAGATACATGGAGTTGCATCCAGCTGCAGTGGTTCCCAGGACTTCAAAGCAAACTTATTTGGGTGCAGCTGATGATACTAGATCCAACAAAGAAGCTTTAAATCCTAACAGAGAAATCAAAATGGTAAAAGGCAAAGAGAAAAAGTAACTCTGTAAGGTGACAATCCTTGGTTTTTCTGACTGCTGTCTGGATATCATGTTATATATATTTCTCTGTGATGTTTCTGCATTGTGTCTAGTTGCTATTGTTTTCATGTTTTTCTGATTATATGATGTTATTTGATTTTTCCAAAGTCTGTAAATAGTAATCCTAACCCAAATAGGGGGAGATTGTTGGAACACCCTATTACTAATTTGGGTCAGGATCACTATGTCTCTAGGAATCTGTGTTTGACCTTCTGTATAGCTTAATAGGTCAATTAGAATTGAGTCTAAGGGTCAGAAGTTTAGGATTGGAAGCTGCCCTGAAGACCAAGTTTTTCTGTAAGACCAAGTCTAATCGTCGAGCTCAGCACGACGATTCGTCGAACTCCGGTCGACGATCGTCTAGCTCAACTTCGACAGATCGTCGAGCTCCATTCGACGATCGCTGAGCTCAACCTCATAATATCGTCGAGCTCCACTCGACGATCGCTGAGCTCAACTTCGCAATATCGTCGAACTCCATTCGACGATCGCTGAGCTCAGGTCGACGATTTTAACTCTGCATTGGATCCTTATCTCTGAGCTCAGTTCGACGATCTTTGAGCTCAGATCGACGATTATCTTGCTACTTGGATTTTCCAGTTCGCTGAGCTCAGCTTGACGATAGCAGAGCTCAGTTCGACGATTTCAGTTATCTTTCAGAATTCAAATTTAAATCAGATAGAAGTTATTCTGCATTTAATTCAGAAGATCTGCCCGCCGTTTTCATTTACTTCTGGAGCAAGTTTCAAGGGATTTTTCAAGGAACAATTCAGTGGACTTTCCTTCAGAAGAAATTATGCAATTAAGGATGCAATCAATGCAGACCAACAGCTATCTTTGACAGAGTGATATTCTATTCTGGCACAGAGAATAAAAGACAGAATGTTTTTTGAATCAAGACAGAGAAGAACAAAAAAAAAAGAGATTGACAAGAAGAGGACACACAACTCAGAATACAAAGACTCTTTCAAAATATTCTGTCAACAAGAATTCTGAAGAACACTCATCAGAGAGATCAAGCTTTCAAAAATCTTCAGATCTCTTCAGCTCTCAAAGTGTTCAAGGCCAATATCACTTCAAGACTCCAGACACTCAACATTTCAGCTTGCTGAAATCATCTTTTGCTGGAGATCTATCTTTGAAGGCCTATCACCCTCAGCAAAGCTCATCTTCCTGAAGATCAAGGACTCAGGGGGAGCTTTGACATCAATCCACTTTGTCTTCTCAGTTGATTGAGAAAGAGAAGACTGCCATCACTCTCTCACCCCCACTCTGTAAAGGGTTTTTCAAACTCCCTTCAAAAGTTTGAATCTGGTTTTTGAGCACCTTGTCAAAAGCTCATTGGTGGCAAGACACCTGATCAAAAAATCTGATTTGGTTTTTGAGCACCTTATCAAAAGCTCATTGGTGCCCAGGACACCTGATCAACTCATCCTGCAGTGGATTCCTACCTAGGGTGGTAGAAGAGTGGATGTACCCAAGTTTGGGGAACCACTATAATTCCTTGTGTCATCTGGTTCTGCATGTTTTCTTTTTGTTTCTGGCCTAGATTTTCTTGTGCTTAGTCTTTGCATAGCTTAGTTTTGTGATTAGTTTTATTTCTGCTTCCCTGCTCACACTCATTACAACAATTGTTGTAAAGCTTTGCAAAAGTTTTTCTTTGTGTTCAAAAAGCACCATATACTCTATTCACCCCCCTCTAGAGTATATCAGATCTAGTTTCCCCTTTCAAGGGGGTCGCTAGCAGTGGCAACAGCAGACTTCGCTCGCCGCGGCTTAAATATCACTATTGCGACGGGCTTTCCTTTGATTAATATTGAGAGTTATAGCTTTTTAGTACACCTTTTCAAGAAAGCAATAAAAAGGGGTACAAAGGGAAGCTGGCGGCTAAGGAAGGAGTGCCAGAAGAGGTTGCGCGGACTGAAGAGCCAAGTCGGCAGGCCACACGGTTAGGAAGAGTAACCAAGACCGTGCGGACTGAAGCATGAGGTCGGAGGGCGGAGCGGCTATGGGCAGAGAGATGGCGGCCTGGGAAACGGAGTCCACAGGAAATGATTGGCTGAGCTTGCTGAGGGGCTGCCTTCGGGCACGAGAGCGATGTCACCCCCTTTCCACGTGAGAGGCATGGGGGTCTATTTATAGGCCCGAGAAGGTAACGGCTTGCGGTGACGTTACCCCCGGTGAGACGGTAACTTGAGCGAGATGGAGATGGAGTCTGCCACTAAGCCTCTTCATCTTTTTTGCCAAAGACCGGAAGGGCAGCGAGGCTCCTTCTTCTGCCACGGCGATCTCCCCACGTCCTTCGGCGAAGAGGGAGGCTCGCGAGCGCGGGGCGCCGAAACAACATCCACTCTTCGACTTTGGGGGGCGGTGGAAGGACTTGGCGGGGGAGCCCATGGTGCAGTGGGATGAGCTGGCCCATCTGGTCTCCATCTCTACTCTGCATCCATCCTGGCATGACCGCGAGCCCGCCACTGGCCATGCTTATGCCCTCGGCTTCGGCCTCTATGGCCGCGAGGATGCCGAGGCCTACAAGAACATGACCCTATGGCAGCTCGGCCATGAGGGTTTGCAGGACCACCTGAGGACCATGGAGCTCCACCACATGCTGACCCGCCGCAGCTTTGCCCTCAACAATCAACTCCTAAAAGCCGAGCAGGCATGCGACATTGCCAAGGACAAGGCCGCCGACCAGGCAACGCAGCTCGGCATCGCCGAGGGTCTCCTCTCCCAGGCCGCCGACGGGTTGGTGAGTATCAGGTTCCTTCCCCCTTTTACTTTAAATATTTTATGCTGCTAACGAATTTTGCTCTTTCATCAGGATGCCAAGGCTGCCGGGGAGCTGCGGGCTCACAATGTCGAGCAGGAGGAGGAGATCGGCCAGCTGCGCGCCCGACTTGCCGAGCTGGAGGGGGCGAATGCGAGGCTGAAGGAGGAGAACCAGAACCTCAGCCGCGAGGCCCGCCGCCAGGCGGAGATCTTCTTCCCGGTCGGCGACGTCGACACTACCCCCCCCCCCCCCCCCCTATAAGTGGCCGCGGGTCTTTGGCGAGGCCGACCTCGCCCAGAGGCTACGGATCAACTCAATACAAGCTGTCGAATGCACCCTCCAGATGATGAAGGACACTGGGGTGCTGGTGGAGGGGTGCGAGGAGATCTCCGTGAAAGACTTGATGCCGAGCTTGTTCCCGGCGACGCCACCCAGCGAGAAAGAGGATAGCCTTGATGCGATGTTTAGGAAGGGCTTCCTGGATCAATCGGGCGAAGGGGAGGACCGGTCCAGCGGGGGGGGGGGGGGGGGGGGGGGGAGGCCTGAATTTATATACTCTTCTTCTTTTTTGTTTACTCGCCGAGGCGAGCCCCTGTAAACACCTTTATTTAATGAAAAAGGATATTTGATCATACCCGTTCCATTTCTTTTTGTTTTCTTTTTGCTGTGTTCTGCATATCCGCGAGTACTTCCCAGGCGACCTCGCATAGACAGGTACTGTGAGTAGGATAGTCATTAGTACGTGCCCGCGAGAGAGTATCTTGAGTGCTCGGCAATTCCCAGGGCTTCGGCGCAGCTCGCTCGCGAGCTGTTCTTATCCTTCTTAATAAAAAAACTGATTTTTCCCAACTAAAATAAAGTGGGGGCGGGGCATTCCGGCGGGATCGGCATCCCCTTGGTGAGGTCCCGGGGCCTGACTTGCCAATTCTCAGGATTTGCCCCAGCTTGCTCGCGAGCTGTCCGCCATCTTATCGATTTTAGACCGACTTTTCTAAATCTTCCTGAGTAAAATATAGTGGGGGGGATGAGGTGGCCCGGTGGTACCCGCCTCCTTTTGGCGAGGTCCAAGGCTCTAGCTTGTCGATCTTCTACCAAGCCTGAGCTGGGGCAGCGAGCTCGAACTCGCCTATGCTGAGCTCTCCTCTCTTGGAAGGGACAAGTTTGTTAGGCACTACCCCGGGGGGGGGGGGGGGGGGGAGGACTTCTTTGGGTGACCCTCAGCCCGTTAGTTTGGTGAGAGCTTGACAATGGGATCTACTCGTGGCCCAAGGATGAGAACGAGTGACTTCCAGCCCTGCCAGCTAGGTGAGAGCCTGACAGCGGGATCTGCTCGGGGTCCACTACCAATACCATCGAGTGACTTCCAGCACTGCCAGCGAGGTGAGAGCCTGACAGCGGGATCTGCTTGGGGTCCAAATTCACTTCACTTCTTCATGCGAACTCGTAGCGATAATATTGGCATATTAAAGAATTTTCATTAAAAATCAAGGCACAACTTACAAGCTTCAAGGGAAAAAGCGTTTTAAGTCGTCACAACTCCAGGTGAGACTTAGGGTCTCGCCCTCCACATTTTGGAGCAGATACGCCCCTGATCTCAACGCCTCTTTTACAATAAATGGCCCTTCCCAGCTGGGGTTGAGCTTCCCCACGGTTGTCGATCTCCCTGCTGCATCCACCTTCCTCAGTACCAAGTCCCTGTTGGAGTTACCATGGTGATCTGGAAGTGATCAAACATGTAATCTCACTGCCAACGCAATATGAGCCTGTAGGGTCGCACATAAGAGATGTGGAGAAGTTGGATGATTGATTGTGTTGGTAAAGGTTACCAATCACCGACCTGAATGGGGTTATGGGCAAAGTGTTGCCTTGAAGGATCATCGGGTTGGGCAAATGTTGCCTTGAAGGACTGGTAAGAATAGTCAACCGAGGGTCGACGAGAATCGACGAGAATCGTCGAGAATTAGTTCTCTAATTCTCGCCGATCGACGAGAATCGTCGAGAATTAGTTCTCTGATTCTCGCCGATCGACGAGAATCGTCGAGAATTAGTTCTCTGATTCTCGCCGATCGACGTGTATCGTCGACCCACGATCGGCGTGAATCGTCGACCCATGTTCGGCGTGAATCGTCGAGTATTGTACTCTGATTCTCACCGATCCGGGTGATTCTCGCCGATTGTGTTTCTCGCCTATTGATTCTCACCGAATCCGCTTGGTGATTCTCGCCGATTCTGGAACCCTATTTTCTGGGTGGTCTGCGGATAGCGATATTCCTAAGTCTATTTATGCCTTCGGTATAAAAGGGACACTTAGGGTTTTTCGGGATCATCTATCACTCTTACCGAAGATCTTCTGGCTGATCGAATCGAAATCGACGGAAGCCGTTCCGCCATTCGTTCCGCCGATCCCGAATCCCGCCGACGGAAGGGTTCCGCCGCCGTGTTCGCTCCGTCGACCTCCTCTTCTCCGGCGATCGTCGCTGGCGTTGCGATCCCTGGCGCGGACCTAGCAGTCCGTGGGAGAGCAAGGTGCGGTCTTTCTCCTTCCCGATTTTCCGTGCGACGGAAAGATCGGTGTTCTCCCGCTCGTGTGGATTTCTGCAGAGACGTGGACATTATTCCACGAAGAACTCGCCACCAGCAGGAATACAAAACTTGGAGCATCTCCGTTGAGTTGTGACTCAACGCCACCGAGGTAATTTTTGCATAGTTGTATATTAACTTCTTGATTCAATTTTCATGGCCCGATCCCATTTCTTTTGGGTTTTCTTGATGTTTTATTATTCCGCTGCGTGCATAAGTGTTGTGCCATCCTCATGGAGAAACACAACAGTGGTATCAGATCCAGGTTTCGGTCATGATCGTTGTTTTGGAAGTTTTGTTATTCCAGTGCGTGTAAACCTAGAGATTTATAATTGTTCTAAATGTCTAGATTTAGTCTTGGTACCCCGCCAAGAACGTCTGGGATTTCGTGAAAATTTCTAATTGTTAGAAATTGTAGTCTCCTTAGTAGTAACCATCCCTCGAGTTTGTTTTGGATTTTGAATCCAACATAGAGAGATGAGCTTGTCTACTGCTTTAAGTTGAGTTGTCTTTGCCTTTGTCCAATGCATGCAAATATGAGGATTTGGAAGTTTCCGGATGTTCAGATTTATCCCTTCCTTCTATCAATTGTTGATGGTGTCAGGATGTGTACATAAGGGATGCATGTGGTTTAGATATTGTTTTTCTTTGGATGTGCACATTGATCAAATGTTGAACATGGTTAATTGTTAACCTATAATTAAAATCCCTTCATCAAATATTAAGTGTTCGGATGCCTTCCGATGGATGACACTCTTCCTGCCTCGATCGATGAAGTGTGGGCTTGCCAAAGCAAGGTGCATTAATCTATCTTGGTAAGGGTGCGAGCGGATAATTGTGATATCCCACTGTCGACATCGGGTCCAGCTTAACTAGGTGAACTCAAAGGTTGAGTGCCTAGAGGCATAGGGTTGGCATGCACCATATGATGGATGCGAATAAGGAGTTATTCACCAACCATACAAGAATTGCATGAGAATGCAATTGGCAAGCGTTGCCTACCTAAATAACCGCATCATGAGAGGAAAGCCAAAGCTGACTCATTGTGTTGGTGAAATATGGATCTTGTCCACTAAGAGAGTAGCTCGCATGAACTCTCCGAATTGTTAGTGAGAGCTATCATTTCGAATAAAATAGTGGGAGTGTTTTAATTGAAGTCCAAATTAAAATAAATTGTATTTGAAATTTTGGTACTGATTTTATTCTACATAAATTCTTGTAGAATTCCATGGCAAGTGTTTCACACTCCACTTTGTCTCTGAGAACCATCCTTGAGAAGGATAAGCTCAGTGGGACAAATTACATGGACTGGTATAGGAACCTGAGAATTGTTCTCAGGCAAGAGCGAAAGCTCTATGTCTTGGAAGAAGAAGCCCCCGAGGTGCCGACCGGGAACTCTTCCCGTGCTGAGAAGGATACTTATAAGAAGTATACTGATGATGCTTTAGATGTCGAATGCCTTATGCTTGCCACTATGAACTCTGAGCTTCAGAAGCAACATGAGAGCATGGGGTGCAAGGAGATTGACGAGCATCTCAAGAAAATGTTTCAAGGGCAGGCTCGTCAAGAGAGGTTCGACATCACAAAAGCGTTGTTTCAGTGCAAGATGAGAGTTCGAGACTCAGTAGGGACTCACGTACTCAAGATGATTGGGTATATAGAGAACCTTGAAAGGCTGGGTTTTCCTCTTGGTCAAGAGTTGGCCACAGATCTGATCCTGCAATCGTTGCCGGACAGTTATGAGCAGTTCGTCTTGAACTACAACATGAATGAAATAGACAAGACACTGCCCGAACTCCTAGGCATGTTGAGAACTGCCGAAATCAACATGAAGAAGGCCAAGTCTGCCAGCCCCATACTGATGGTGCATAAGGGCAAGAGCAAGGCCAAGGGCTCTAAGAAGGCAAAGGTGGGACCTAAGTCATACCTTGAGCCCAAGTCTTCATCACTGATGAAAAAGAAAAGTACGGTGAAGGAAGGGAAATGCCACCACTGTGGCAAGGCTGGTCATTGGAGGAGGAACTGTCCTTCGTACATTGAAGGTCTGCAGAAATTAAAGGGAGGTATGACTTCCGCTTCAAATGTTTACGTTATAGAGATAAACCTTTCTGCTCCTTCATCTTGGGTATTGGATACCGGATGTGGTTCTCACATTTGTACAAATGTGCAGGAACTGGGAAGGAGAAGATTGCTGAGTAAAGGGGAGGTGGACCTCCGCGTCGGCAATGGAGCAAGAGTTGCTGCTGTAGCCGTAGGGGTTTATCGTCTTTCTTTGCCCAGTGGGCTTGTAATAGAACTAGATAATTGTTATTTTGTTCCGGCCATAACTAGAAACATTATATCTATTTCATGTTTGGACATGATTGGATTTTCTTTTATAATTAAGAACAACTGTTGTTCTATATTTAAGAATGATGTTTGTTATGTTGTAGCCCAATTGTTTAATGGTCTTTATGTTTTGAACTTGGACCATCTGATCTGTAATGTAGAAAATAATAAAAGACTAAGAACAAATGACTCGAACCCTACTTTTCTCTGGCATTGTCATTTGGGCCATATCAACGAGAAGCGCATATCCAAACTCCATAGAGATGGACTTTTGGACTCATTTGATTATGAATCATTTGAGCGATGCGAATCTTGTTTGTTAGGCAAAATGACTAAAGCTCCTTTCACTAGTTATACTGAGAGGGCTGAGGATCTCTTGGGTGTTGTACATAGTGATGTATGCGGACCTATGAGTTCCATGGCTAGAGGTGGGTATTTCTACTTTGTTACATTTACTGATGATTTCAGTAGATACGGATATGTGTATCTTATGAAGTGCAAATCCGAGACCTTTGAAAAGTTCAAAGAGTTCAAGAATGAAGTGGAAAACCAGTTGGGTAAAAGGGTTAAAGCACTCCGATCTGATCGAGGTGGCGAATACCTGAGTCATGAGTTCCGTGATCATCTGAAAGAGTGTGGTATTATATCACAGCTCACTCCACCTAGAACGCCACAATATAATGGTGTGTCTGAGAGGAGAAATCGTACTCTGTTAGACATGGTACGTTCGATGATAAGTCATGCAGACTTGCCTGTTTCCTTTTGGGGTTTTGCTTTAGAGACTGCTGCAATGACATTGAATCGCGCTCCAACGAAAACGGTTCTGAAGACACCATATGAGATATGGACTGGGAAGCGTCCTAGTATGTCGTTCATTAAAATTTGGGGCTGTGAGGCATACGTGAGACTTCAAATGCCTGACAAGCTGGAACCCAAATCGGATAAATGTTATCTGGTGGGATATCCTAAGGAAACGAAAGGGTATTACTTTTACCTACCGTCGGAGGGCAAAGTGTTTGTCGCAAGGACTGGTGTCTTCTTGGAGAAATAGTTCTTATCAAGAAAGACTGAAAAGGTAGAGCTTGAAGAAGTTCAAGAACCACATGTAGTGAATGAACCGGAATTGGATTCTGAGACAGGACTACAAGATGTTGTAGCTAGAGAACCTGCTCAGGGAACACAAGTCCTACGTAGATCTGGTAGTCCGAGGTTTGAGCCTGAGAGATATGGATTTATCGTGTCTCAAATAGGTAATGTGTTGCTTATGGATCATGATGATGAACCAGCAACCTACCAAGAGGCTATGAATGGACCGGACTCCGACAAATGGCTTGAGGCTATGAAATCCGAAATGGACTCCATGTATGCAAACCAAGTTTGGAACTTGGTGGAACCACCTGAAGGGGTACGACCCATAGGGTGCAAGTGGGTCTTCAAGAAGAAGACCGACATGGATGGGAATGTACAGACATTCAAAGGGTGACTGGTGGCTAAGGGTTTCAAGCAAATTCATGGTATTGACTATGATGAGACCTTTTCCCCTGTTGCCATGGTAAAATCCATAAGGATATTGCTTGCTGTTGCTGCGTATTATGACTACGAGATCTGGCAGATGGATATCAAAATGGCTTTCCTTAATGGAAACCTCCTTGAGGAAGTGTATATGACACAACCCGAGGGTTTTTTATCCCCAGATGAAGCCACTAAAATATGCAAGCTGAATAAGTGCATCTATGGACTGAAACATGCCTCTCGAAGTTGGAATCTTCGTTTTGATGAGAAAATCAAAGAGTTTGGTTTCATCAAGAATGAAGATGAGCCTTGTGTTTACAAGCGAATCAGTGGGAGCATTGTTGTCTTCCTGATATTGTATGTAGATGACATACTGTTGATTGGGAATGACATTCCTACCCTGAAAGTTGTTAAAAACAACCTAGGGAACTGCTTTTCAATGAAGGATTTGGGTGAAGCGACTTACATACTCGGTATTAAGATCTATAGAGATAGATCGAAGAAGTTGCTGGGTTTGACCCAGAGTACGTACATCGAAAAGGTGTTGAAGCGGTTCAACATGCTTGAGTCCAAGAAAGGATTTTTGCCCATGTCTCATGGTGTGAATCTCTCTAAGGACCAGTGTCCAAAGTCTTGTGAAGATAAGGACCGCATGAAGTTGATTCCATATGCTTCGGCAATTGGATCAATCATGTACGCGATATTATGTACTCGACCCGACGTCTCCTTTGCTTTGAGCATGACTAGCAGGTATCAGTCAGACCCCGGTGAGTGTCACTGGATTGCAGTAAAGAATGTCCTGAAATACTTGAGAAGGACTAAGGATGCGTTCTTGGTGTATGGTGGAGAGGAAGAGCTCGTTGTAAGTGGTTACACTGATGCTAGCTTCCAAACTGATAGAGATGACTCCAAGTCTCAGTCAGGTTTTGTGTTTTGCCTGAATGGAGGAGCTGTGAGCTGGAAGAGTTCCAAGCAAGAGACAGTTGCTGATTCTACAACAGAGGCCGAGTATATCGCCGCAGCTAATGCGGCGAAGGAGGCTGTATGGATTAGGAAATTCATCGGCGAGCTTGATGTAGTTCCTAGCATTGTTGGTCCCGTAGTTCTCTACTGTGATAACAATGGTGCAATTGCACAATCTAAGGAACCTAGATCTCATCAGCGCTCCAAGCACATACTTCGGCGGTTTCATCTTATTCGTGAGATTGTCGAACGAGGAGATGTGAACATTTGCAGAGTGCCGACTGAGGAGAATATTGCGGATCCACTGACAAAGCCTCTCGCGCAGAGAAAGCATGATGGTCATACTAGATCGATGGGTATACGATACCTAAATGATCAACTCTAGTGAGAATCTTGTGGATTGCATGTAAACATGTATTTTGTTGGCTATTTGTTCATATGATGAACATTGTACCTAGTTTTTCTCTTACAATTAATGACAAATTCTTTTATTATGAATTTTTCTATATGATAGTTAAATGTTAACATAATAGATACCCTTAGAATGTTCGCTTCCATGGGACATTAAGTATGTGACTTGAATGTGAGAGCCTATGATTTATTTGAAGCTTCATTCTTAAAAGGTCCCTGGTCGAGTATCATCATAGAAGCTAAGGGTTATGATGGTACTTGGAGACTAGCACGTGCGTTGACTGATGACCGGTTCTCACAGGTCATGATATTGTGATATCAAGTCATCACGTGGGTACTTGTTAGTGAACAAGTTGTACTGGATAGACCCAACCTGAGACTACTCTGTGGATTGTCATCCAATCGTGTCACGAGTAGGTCTCAATTGACAATGGTGTTGTGGTCCTTTGACCTGAAGTCACAGCATTTATCAAGTGAGGAAGAGCGTGCTTTGATGCCATCTAAAGTCTTCCTTGAGAAAGGTTGACGATAAGGGTGGTTGTTGGGCATGTTACGAATCATTTGGGTGTTTGTGTCTGAGCAGATATGGGATTTGTCCTTCTGTATGACAGGAGTTGCATCCATGGGCCCCTTGATGGAACTGGACTGAGAAATGCATGGCCATGCTTGGTTGAGTCAATATGTGATATTGGACTCACCATTCTCTGGAAGTCCGTCCTGGATCAAGAAACTTGGATTGAGCTATTACGAGGGTGACACGGTCCATACCTCTAGTTCTTTCCGGATGTAAGGGACAAAGGGACAAAGACAACGCTGATACATTGGTCATAAAGGCTTATGAGTTATAAACTCTTATTGCTTGGGGAGCAATGATGCATTGCTAGATGCCGCTCATTGTTTGTGAGGTTTTTGGTTTGATACTTTCAAGATCAAGTGGGAGTCTGTTGGAGTTACCATGGTGATCTGGAAGTGATCAAACATGTAATCTCACTGGCAACGCGATATGAGCCTGCAGGGTCGCACATAAGAGATGTGGAGAAGTTGGATGATTGATTGTGTTGGTAAAGGTTACCAATCACCGACCTTAATGGGGTTATGGGCAAAGTGTTGCCTTGAAGGATCATCGGGTTGGGCAAATGTTGCCTTGAAAGACTGGTAAGAATAGTCAACCGAGGGTCGACGAGAATCGACGAGAATCGTCGAGAATTAGTTCTCTAATTCTCGCCGATCGACGAGAATCGTCGAGAATTAGTTCTCTGATTCTCGCCGATCGACGAGAATCGTCGAGAATTAGTTCTCTGATTCTCGCCGATCGACGTGTATCGTCAACCCACGATCGGCGTGAATCGTCGACCCATGTTCGGCGTGAATCGTCGAGTATTGTACTCTGATTCTCGCCGATCCGGGTGATTCTCGCCGATTGTGTTTCTCGCCGATTGATTCTCACCGAATCCGCTTGGCGATTCTCGCCGATTCTGGAACCCTATTTTCTGGGTGGTCTGCGGATAGCGATATTCCTAAGTCTATTTATGCCTTCGGTATAAAAGGGACACTTAGGGTTTTTCGGGATCATCTATCGCTCTTACCGAAGATCTTCTAGCTGATCGAATCGAAATCGACGGAAGCCGTTCCGCCGATCCCAAATCCCGCCGACGGAAGGATTCCGCCGCCGTGTTCGCTCTGTCGACCTCCTCTTCTCCGGCGATCGTCGCTAGCGTTGCGATCCCTGGCGCGGACCTAGCAGTCTGTGGGAGAGCAAGGTGCGGTCTTTCTCCTTCCCGATTTTCCGTGCGATGGAAAGATCGGCGTTCTCCCGCTCGTGTGGATTTCTGCAGAGACGTGGACATTATTCCACGAAGAACTCGCCACCAGCAAGAATACAAAACTTGGAGCATCTCCGTTGCGTTGTGACTCAATGCCACCGAGGTAATTTTTGCATAGTTGTATGTTAACTTCTTGATTCAATTTTCATGGCCCGATCCCATTTCTTTTGGGTTTTCTTGATGTTTTATTATTCCGCTGCGTGCACAAGTGTTGTGCCATCCTCATGGAGAAACCCAACAGTCCCCCTCCACAAATTGTTTGACTCTGACGTGCTTGTCGAAGTACTTGGCCATCCGTATCTTCACCTCTTCCTGCCGGAGGGCAGAAAGATCCCGCAGTTCTTCCACCATGTCAAGGGAGAGCTGCAGCTCCTCCTCATTCTCAGCCTGCCATTCCTCCCTGCCTTCCTTGGACGCAACAACTCGAGTTGTCTGAACTTCAAATTCCACGGGGAGCACTGCCTCGCACCCATGAGAGAGTTTGAAGGGGGTCTCTTCGGTAGCTGTGTTGGGGGTGGTCCTCAGGGCCCAGAGAACCGCGGGGAGCTACTCCACCAAGCTTCCCTTCAGATTTTCCACTTTCTTTTTCAGGAGGTTGACAATGATCTTATTCGTGGCCTCCACCTGCCCGTTGATCCTGAGGTGATGGATCGAGGAGAACCTGAGGTCGATTCCAAGCTGCTAGCAAAAACTGGTGAACTCAGCGCTGGCAAACTGGGGCCCGTTGTCCGTGACAATGGCCTGGCGAAACCCATGGCGACAGATGATCTCCCCCCAAACAATGTTTCTGATAACCTGGGAGGTCACCTTGGCCAACGCCTTCATTTCCAACCACTTGGAGAAGTAATCGATCATTAATAGGAGGAATCTCCTCTACCCACTAGCCTGGGGGAACGACTCAACCAAATCCATTCCCCAAATGGCAAAGGGCCAGGGGGCCGTGATACTTTTGAGCCGCTGGGCCGACTGTAGCTGGAGGGGAAAAACAGCTAGCATTTGTGGAAACTTCTTGCAAACTCCGTTGCATCATGGCCCAGGGTGGGCCAGAAGTATCCCTGCCTGACAATCCTCCCTTCCAGGGTCCGACTCCCGGAGTGGCTCACACACTCTTCGGAGTGGACTTCCTCCAAGATTCTTTGTACCTCCCCCTCGGCCACGCAACGAGGAAACATACCCGAGAGTGTCTTCCTGTACAGCTACCCATCCTGGAGGAGGTAGTACGCTGACCTATGCCTGAGCTTCTTCTTATCTGCCCCCTCCAGATACTCTCCCGTGGAAAGGAAAGTTACAACTGGGTCCATCCATGAAGGTCGTTGATCTATCTCCATGAGCTCCCCCTCTTCAATGGAAGGGCAGAATAGGTCGGTGATGGTACCTCCCACCCGAGGACCATGCTTTGCGAGCTGATCGACCTGCTTGTTTTCCCTCCGGGGCACGTGTTGGATGGAAAAAGTTTGGAACATGCCGATGACCCCCTTTACCTTGGCTAAGTACAATCGCAGGGTAGGCTCTCTTGCTTCAAACTCCCCGTTGATCTGGGAAGCTACCACCATGGAGTCGGTAAGGACCTCCATATCCAGCACCCCCAGCTCCCTGGACAGACGTAGCCCTGCTATCACGGCATCATACTCGGCTTGATTGTTGGTGATGGGAAAGTGAACCACTACCGTCTGCTCAATCCTAGTCCCCTGTGGGCTCTCCAAGATCACTCCCACTCCTAGGGAATGCCTCCCCGAGGTGCCATCCACCATTACCTTTCAAGGAGCCGGACGAGTGAGCTCTTCCTCCGCCACCTCAATCACATATTCAGCCAAGAAGTAGGCCATCGCTTGAGCTTTGACCGAGAGGCGCGGGATGAAAGGAACGTCAAACTCACTCAACTCCACCGACCAATTGTCCGGCCTACCAGAATGCTCCACCCCTTCAGAGATATTGCGGAGAGGATGGTAAGTCACCACTCGGATTGAGTGTGCTTGGAAATAAGGGCGCAGCCTTCAGGCTGAGATGATCAGGGCGAAAGCCAGCTTCTCCAAAATTGGATACCGGAGCTTGGCCTTCCTCAGGACCCGACTCACGTAGTAAACAGGGAGCTTATTCTTCCCCTCCTCCCGAACTAGGACGGAGCTCAAGGCCTCTGCCCCGACCCCATGATACAAAAACAGGTCTTCCCCCTCCTTGGGCCCTTGGAGCAGCGGAGCTTGGGTCAACTGCATCTTGATGGCTTGGAATGCCTCCTCGCACTCCTTGGTCCATTCAAACTTTTGACCACCCCTTAGCGTTTTGAAGATGGGGGAGCACTTTTCTCCAGCCCAGGAGAGGAATCTACTTAGCCCTGCCAACTTCCCTGTCAGGCGCTGCATCTCCTTGGTATTCCGTGGTGACCCTAGCTCCATGATAGCCTTGACCTTGTCAGGGTTAGGCTCGACCCCCGCAGGGGTGAGGAGGTGTCCCAAGAACTTTCGTCTGTTAGCCCCAAAGACGCACTTCAGGTGGTTTAATCGCATCTTTTACTTGCGCAGGGTAGCAAAGGTCTCCTCTAGGTCCTGGAGGTGGGAGTCCACATCCTGACTCTTGATACGAGGTCATCCACATACACCTCCAAGTTCCTCCCCTTTTGCTCTTTGAAGACCCTATCCATCATCTTTTGGTAGGTCGCCCCTGCATTCTATAGCCCAAAGGGCATCATATTGTAACAGTAGCATCTGTCCCCCGTGATGAACGAGACATCCTTGATGTTTGGGGGGTGCATCCTGATTTGATGATAACCTGAAAAAGCATATATAAAACTCATTACAGAAAAACCAACGACTTAGTCAACTAGCTCGTCGATCCAAGGCAAAGGATAACAGTCCTTATGACAAGCTTTATTAAGTAAAGAGAAATCGATACACATTCGCCACCGACAATCTCCCTTTTTGACCATGACCACATTGGAGACCCAGCCGGGGTATTGGATTTCGGACACGAAGCCGGCCTTGAGAAGATTTGCCACCTCCTCTCTGATGGGCTCCGCCAGCTTGTCTGCAGTGGACCTCTTCTTTTGTTGGACGGGGAATGTTCCCGGGTCCAGGTTGAGGCGGTGGCAGCCCACATCCGCGTCAGCACCCGCATCTCCATGGCATTCCATAAGAAGATGTCCATATTCTTCTGGATGCACTCCAGCATCCTGCCCTGGTCCTCCGGGGTCAGCCCTCCACTGACGCGAACCTTCTCCACCCTGCCTCCCCGGGTGAGCACCTCCAACTCCACCACTTCCTCTGCAGCCTCCAACCTGGACTGCCCTCCCCATTCTTCAGCGTCCCTTTCCTCCGGAACGGGGACCTCCACCTCCACCTCTTCCTCTACGGCCATGACTTCGGCCATCTCTTCCGGGTCTCTTCCTGTTGTCTCCTCCTCTGCGTAGTTCTCTACATCCAGCTCCTCCATACCTGCCTCATGCTCAGCCTCCTCCATCCTGCACCCCATCTCCTCGGCTCCCTCCTGCTAAGAGATGGAGTTCACAGCGGTGACATAGCATTCCCGCGCCACCTTGGGGTCCCCCCTGAGCCTGGACTGAATTCCCTCAGCATTGAACTTCAAACACTGATGGAATGATGGGGGGACACAGTGGAAGGCGCTGATAAGGGGCCTTCCAATGATGGCGTTGTAGCTGCTGGGGGCATCCACAATGGCGAACCTGTAGTTTCTAGAATGCTCCCCAGGGTGACATGAAGGTCGACTCCTCCTTCCACTTCCTTCCTCTCCCCCGAGAACCCGAACAAGGGTCCGTCCGAGGCCAGCACTCTCTTCGCCTCCACCTTCATCGCGTCAAATGCCTTCTTGAAGACGATGTTGATGGAGCTTCGGTTGTCAACGAGGATCCGAGAGACGGTAAAATTCTCGATGGCCGCCTTGATGACCAGCGCATCACAGAATGGATCCTCGTGATCTGACATGTCACTTCTGGAAAAGGTGATCCTCTCCTCTAGGGGTGGGTTTTGGGATGTGGAGGCAACGCTCCGATGATACATGGTGTGGAGGCTCGCCTTGCGGGAAGCCTCGACCCCCTCCCCCCTCGTGGATCACTCTGATCCCTCCTCGGGTACCAATGTACACCAGGTCTTCGCAACGGTCCTCCTCTGCCTGAGGCAAGACCTCCTTGATCCTCACTTCCTGGCTCCCTTGCTGCTGCTGCTACTGCTGTTCCCTGTTCCCTCTCATTTCAAGGAACTCCGGGCAAGTGGTTGTGGCGTGCCCCTTTTCCTGGTGGAAGTCACAAAAGGGCAAATCCACCCTGACTTCTCTCCTTCTTCTCCTTGCTACTCTCCTCCTCTCCCCAATGTCTATGGCCATCGCCTCTTCTTGATCGGGGAGTCGGGGCCTCGGGACCTGCCTCCAGCCCGAGGGGTGGAATTGATCTTGCCCCCCTTGATGGCGATCCATTCCTTGATACCCTCTTTGTGTCCCCTGCCCTTGCCACTCAGGCCTCCAGCCCAACCGACAGTCGGGCTCTTGACGCCCCCACTTAGGCTGTTGTTGCACCTGGAGCTATCTCTGCTCCCTCTACCGGGGCTCTCCTCTCCTCTCCTCTTGTCCCCTTCCTCTCGACTCCTTCTCCTCCTCTGTGGCACACCTGGCCAGCTTCCGAGCAAACTCCGGGTTTGATGCCCCCCCACCCCCCCCGTCAACTTCTCTCACCGCCCTCTCCATTAGTTCCTCGTAGGAGAGGGGGGGGGGGGGGGGGCTCTCTTCAGCTCCATCCTGAAGAATCCCTGTTGCAGGCCTAGGGTAAAGGCCATCATCAAATTGTGACCCGACATCTCCTGCACCTGAGTAACCTCCTCCTAGAACCAATCCACATAGCTCCCCAGCATCTCATTCACCCCCTTCTTGATGTGGAACAGGGATTCCGACTCCTTCTTCCTCCTCTTCGAGGTAGTGAACCTCAGCATGAACCCCCGACGCAGGTCCTCGAAGCAGTATATAGAGCCGGTCGGTAGCTGGTGGAACCACTCCCTTGCCATCTCCTTGAGGATGATAGCGAAGAGTCGGCACTTGAACCCGTCTGACATCTACCGGATTGAAACCACATCCTCGAACCATTGAACGTGCTGAACCGGGTCTCCCTTCCCGGTGTAATAGGACATTTTGGGTTCCCTGAACCCATCTGGAACTGGGGCAGAGGAAACCAAGTCCCTGAAGGGGCTTCCTCCCCCCACTAGGTAAGCTGGCGAGTCTCGCGAGCCGAGCTCGCCGAACCGGCCTCGGCCTGCCGAGCCAGGGAAGAGCTCGCGCCCGGGGAGCTCGCACCCCCGACCCTCCTCGGCCACCTCCTTCCTAGCTCGCCTGCCGGGAGCGTCTTCGCCTAGAGAGGGGGCGGCTGTGATCTGGGTTGCTTTCGTCGAGCACTCGTCCCGCGTGTCGAGTGAGAACTTGATGAGGTTCAACACCTCACTCCTTAAATCCTCGAACATCCTCACTGTGGCGAGAGGCGGGGGGGGGGGGGGGGGGGGGGGGGGGGGGGGGGGGGGGGGGGGGGGGGGGGGGGGGGGGGGGGGGGGGGGGGGGGGGGGGGGGGGGCGGGGGGGGGGGGGGGGGTGCGAGTCTGACCTATCAAATCCCTGTCCTCCTGTCATCGGGCTCACTGAAGATTTTCTGTACTGACCACGCTCCACGCTCACCGCACCAAAATGTTGAAACCGAAATCTCAGTCTCCTGTGGAGTTCGCCCTCGGGGAAGGGGTGGTCGCACGCCTACTTCGCTCCTTCAAGCAAAACAACAATAGAAACAAGAGGAACTGACCCAAGGGCTCGGCGGGGAGGACCCACCACACACCTAGAAGATCTGAGAGCGCTTTCCCTCCTTAGCCAGAGGTCGAGCTAAGGTACCCTCAGAAAGCACTTGAAAACTGAAGCAGGAGAGCACATGAAGCATGCTTTCTGAAGTACCCCTTGGGTCCTATTTATAGTTTTCAGAATCTAAACTGCCAATAACCAAATCAAACTGTCCTGAAATTACCAAAATACACTTGAATGGGTCTGCCAACATCCAAACTCCATTGTTTTGAAGAGCTATGGGCAGACCAGCAGGGGAAAAACAGTAAAAAATACCTCATACATATGGGCAAGCTGGGGAGCCTGGCCACCTCGGTAGATCCTACTCGCCGGCTGTTGCCAAGCTCCTCTGCACGAGCGCGATTCGGGATGGCGAGCCCGCCCATCAGTCGGCTTTGATTAGTCGACCTCAGCTCGACGAATCCTGGCCTAGCTCGGCGCATTACGGAGCTCGCGGTCGACGAATGCCGAGCTCGGCTTTGGCTTCTCCTTGCCGAGCTCGCCCACAATTTCCCGTCCTTGGCTAGGTTCACCTGTTGCTTAGACGATTTTAACCGCCCGTTATGGTCCTTGGCGACCTCATTCGCTAGACACGGGGTTGTACAGTGCTGGGTCAGATTCAAAGTGTTAAGTTTCATACTTATGATACAACAGTGTGGATGAATAATCAGATACTCCCTGACTTTCCAGCTGATCCAATTATCATTCCTCATAATTTGAATCCCTTAGCTCCCGTTTCAGTTCCTCATCCTTCCTTCTCTCCAAGACCTGAAGGTTTTGAAGGCCCTCCTCCAGACTCTTATGCTCAGGTTTGGGAGGCTGATCCAACAGATATTTTTCTTCAAGCTCCTCCTGAAATTCACATACCAAAGAAGAGAAGGTATGGTGATGGAGCCTCTGCCAGTAGATCTATTCCTGTTCCAGATTCAGAGAAGAGAAAAGCTCCAGAATTTGCAGAGATTTGGTCTCCTACTTCAAAGTCACTTATTCTAGACACTCTCAAGCAAGTCATGGATTTTAATGAAAATAGACATGATCATGACAGCTCCCAAGAATGGGACTTGTATGAGATGTCAATGACAAAGAGAAGACTATATGACAGGGAACATGGAAGAAACAACCCTGCTGCTCCTCCAAGGCATCCCAAGTATTACCCAAAGCCTTACGGTTATCAGAGAAGACAACATGAAAAGAAAGATAAACAACAACAACCTCAGCAACCTCAAGCTTAAGCATGAATAAGTTAGAAGAGTGTGGTTAAGAATTGTGTAGAAATGACTTTTGAACAATCTTATTTACATACTTCTTAATTTTGATCCTCTACTCTTTGATTTTAATCCTTATGCTTGTTACACTGCTTTCTCTCTTGCATATCTAGTTCTTTATTTGTCTATATAATTCACCTTAGTGTAGAGGGTTCTGACTTCTACGAATAGGGGGAGATTGTATGGTATTATATCCATAATAACCCAGATTTGGTGAGGTCACCCCTTGAAATAAGATGAATTAAGTTTTTTTTGATGTCTTGTTTGAGTTATGTGTTTGCAGGACTAAATTGCCAAGTGTAGACCAATGTCAGTCTACAATGGGTCACCAAACACAGGACCATACAACATAATCCCTCAATGTGTGATCCATTGTGTTGACTCATGTGTACTCTCTCTATTGTGATATACTTCATGTTTCAAGCACTAGGATTGATTGGAGAAAGAAGTTTTGCTGACTTTATTGAAGAAAAGAAAATTCTCTTGAAGGAAAATTTTTCTAAGTCTTTCACTCGAGTAGAACTTTAAGTACTCGAGTTGAATACGTGGTAAATACTCAAGTAATTCTATCAGTACTCGAGTAAGGGAAATGGCTCTCGAGTAGTCTGAATATAGCTCTCGAGTGGCCAAGTCCATTACTCGAGTAGACTTTCTCTTATTCTCGAGTTAACAGTTTTTCCTCTCAAACTTTATTCTAAGTCTTTTACTCGAGTAGTCATGTTAACCACTCGAGTAGATAAGTCTTTTGTCTCGAGTTACAGAAGAATGATTCTCGCGGTGTTTTACCCCACTGGAGTAGTTCAGTTCATGTACTCGAGTAGCCTTTCTACTACTCGAGTAGTCCAGCTCTAATGCTCGAGTGATCATATTTTTATCTCTCAGAATTTTTCCAAGTCCTATACTCGAGTAGTAATATTCATATACTCGAGTAGTTAATCTACTTCTCGAGTAGTCTATCTACTTCTCGAGTAGTCCAGCAGCAGTACTCGAGTAACTAGATTTCTTCTCCCAGAAAATCCGGTAAGTCTTTTTCTCAAGTAATATTTCTAGTACTCGAGTAGTTCATCTCCACGTCTCGAGTAATCATATTAGCACTCGAGTAAGTCTTTTTCTACTCGAGTGATTACTCATCCTATTCTGAATTTTCTCAAGGACTTCTACTCGAGTAGTCTTTTTCTTTCCTCTCGAGTACTCATATTAGTACTCGAGTAGCTTATGTTTCACTCGAGTATTTCAGTCATATTTTCCAGAAATTCGCTGAGTCCATAACCGACGAGATTTTCAAATGCCTTGACGTGATTGGTCCATGTGTACGTCATTAATGCTAATTTTGACCGTTAGGGAGATCTTATATAAGGTCTTGTCAAATTTGACTAACCCTAACAACAAGCTGTCAAAAATTATTCTAAGTTTTCTGAATCCTATTTTCTCTTTCTAAAAAACGAAAGCTGTCGCCCTCCTCATCGTGCAAATCGGCTAGGGTTTTTGTTGGGTCGGCGTTCCTTCACTTGACCCGTGGCTCTTTGCTACTTATTTAAGAAATTAAGTAGCTCCCTCTCCAACAGTCCGGGATTTTGGTGCAGTTGGGTATGCGCTTGATCCTTCAATTGGTATTAGAGGGAGGTTACGGTTTCAAGACCGGGGGGGGGGGGGGGGGGGGGGCGCTATTAAATCCCGATTTTTCCATTTTACCTGTGTGGGTCCGGTGGGTCAGGAAACCGTGGACATGTGGTAACCCCACCTCTGTGAAAGGTGGGCCATGTGGTAACTCCACCTCTGAGCCGACGGGTTGTGCTGGACGCCGGGGGGGATTGTTTGTTCCGGCGTTCCTTCACTTGACCCGTGGCGCTTTGCTACTTATTTAAGAAATTAAGTAGCGCCCTCTCCAACAGTCCGGGCTTTTGGTGCAGTTGGGTATGCGCTTGATCCTTCAGTTTTCGACTCAAGAAGATTCAGATCAAGGTTGACTTGCAGATCGAGATTGCTCTTCAACTCCACATCATCTCTCGGGTCGTGTGAGTCAAAGAAATTCCAGATTCATATCTCGTCGTGCCTCTTCTTCAACATTTTCTAACGAAGCTGCAAAGATCAATGAAAAAGGCCTAGGCCAACAGATTCCAGATCTGAGAAATTACTGTTTGTATTTCATTATTCTCAATTTATTCTTGTAGGAGATTTCTCTTCGAGTGTATGTGCTTTTGTATCCGAGTTGTAGGAATTTTTCATCTTCCGAGTGTACATCCGTGTTGTGGATCGAAATTGTAGGAACTTTGTTCCGAGGCGTAGGATTGGTTTTCAATCCGAGATAGTGGAGTAGCCGAGTCTAGTACTTTGCTAGATCTGTGAGGGAAAGTGGATGTACACAAGGTTGGGGAACTACTATAAATCTCTTGTCGTCTGTAATTGCTTGGTAGATTTTTGTATGTATAGATCTCTAACTTTTTATTCCTCAAAAGACGCACAACTCACCTATTCACCCCCTCTAGGAGATTTAGGTAGACAACTTAATAACTTTCAGAATGTTTGGCGATTTTGATGAGTAAATTGCATAAGAAACTAATCGATCTGGGTAGTTTCTTCATTCCCTGTCTATTTGATGATTTATTTATAAAACCTGCATTGGCCAATCGAGGCACTTCGATTAATTTGATGCCTTATTCATAATTTAAAAAATTGGGATTATGAGAGCCTAATCCAACATGAAGGAGCATCCAATTGGCAGATCGGTCTATAAAATTTCCTATGGGTATTATTGAGGATGTGCTTGTAAAAGTTGACAAATCTATCTTTCCCGTAGATTTTGTCATCCTTGACATAAAAGAGGACACCGAGTTTCCGCTTATTCTCGGTCGCCCTTTTCTCGCCACCTCAAGCACCATTATAGATGTTAGTAACGGTAAACTTCTCCTTAGAGTCGGAGATGAAGAAGTTACCTTTATGATTAAATCATCTATGAAAAATACTCTTTCTAACGACAACTCATGTTTCTTTTTTGAGTCCTCTCACGAAGAAGACTCTGTTTTATTTTCTGAAAATTTTTATTCGACTATTTTTCATGATGAAATTTTTGAAAGTTTAGATTTAATATCCCTTGAAAATAGTAAAAATAATTCGGTCACACGCACACCTACTTTAGAGACGCTAGAATTAGGTAGTGATCGCTTAAAAACATCGTATGAGGAACCTCCAACTTTAGAGCTTAAACAATTGCCAAATCATTTAGAATATTTATTTCAAGCGGAGGATTCAAAGCTTCCTGTTATTGTGTCGGCCTATCTCTCCGATGAAGAAAAGTTAAAATTACTAAATGTTTTAAAACTTCATCGCCGCGTAATTTCGTGGAAAAAAAATAGATTTATAAGGGATTAATGATTTAGACGATAACCCCAGCATGTTGAAGACATGACGACGTGCTCGTGGAAGATCCTTCTCCATCTCCAACCAAAGATTTGTTGCGCAAGACAACCAATGAATGGAGATGACCAATATTATTTTATGGGTCATGTTATATATAAAAAGCTTTTGACTATATACAAACCATTACTATATACAAACCAATGCAAATATAAATTTGTTTTACACAAACATAATGGTTATATACAAACCAACACAAAATAAAAAAAATATTTTTTTAAAAATCACTTAATAATACTAGCTCGTGAGATATTAATTTTTTGTTTCTTACAAAAATCAATAGCTCCTATAAATACTTTAAATATTACAATAATTGTGAACTGTGCTAGAGTAAGAAGAAACATTTCGGGTGATGGTAAGCACTAGATTATTAAATTTGGACAATCTCCATTACACGTCAGCGAGGCGATATCGAGCGGCGGCGATGGTTATCGTGAGGAACCAAATAGTAATAATCGGGAGGTGTATACAGATGGGTATTGGGAGCGGGCGAACCGAATATGAGAGATCATCAACCGGGGTGCTGCTTCCGCTGCCAAGGCTTAATTGCATGGAGTGGATTTTAGCATGATTGTTACAAGAGATACCATTAGGTGTATGCAGCGGGGTATCGGGAGCGGGCGAACATCTCGAGAACACATATGCAAGAAATGTGAAAAATTGATTTTTTTGAGTATTTAAGTTGGTTTGTCTATAGTGTTTTTAAAGGACCCAAAAACTCTAAAAATTGGTTTGTATATATCCAAAAGTAGTTCATATATAACATCACCCAATTTTATTTGAAGTATATTGTTATTTTTGTGCAATGTTTATTATCATTTAATGTTTAAAACATTTGTGTGTTTTATTTCTTTATTTTCGGCTGCATGTAGCCAATATTTGATGTAAGCCTATATATAGGCCATGTATTGTATCATTTTGCTTAGAGAAATCGACAAAATGTGGCTAGTTCGTCGAACTCCGATCGACTATCTATGAATGCCAACATTAGACATAATAATTCATCTTACTGCGATCGACGAATCATGTATGGTTCTTCGAGCAGAGATCGACAAACTTGGGGCATAGAAAATGAATGTATTCATTCTCTGAGTAGAGATCGACGATCTCATCCCATCTCGTCGAACTCCGATCGACGAACTTACAACACTTCGTCAAACTCAGTCAGACTTAACAAAAATCATAACTTTAACAAAACTTTTAATCAAATTAGAAAACCTGTTAATCAATTTGCTAATTGGGAAATTCCACCTAAGAGATACCATCCCTTAGGATATAAATCTCAACCTGAATTTTTTATTATATCAAGTTTTACATATCAGAAAAATAAAGTTCCCAAGGTAATCTAGGTCAAGAATAACTAATTTTTCCTTTGCAGGTAAAGAGCTGTCCAACTTTTAATCAACAATTGTATCTGGACAGTGGATGCTCCAAGCATATGACTGGAAGCAAGGATAACCTTAATAATTACAAGTCCAAGCTGGGACCAAAGGTGATCTTTGATGACTCAAATTATGGTGAGACTGAAGGCTTTGGAGAAGTTAAGATTGGAGCAGTAACTTTCAAAAAGGTTGCATATGTAAGTGGACTGAAACATAACCTCATCTCCATATGTCAACTATGTGATGAAGGTTATCATGTATCTTTTAACTCAAGCTCTTGTATTATTTCTACTAAAGAAAACCAAACTGTTTTAATTGGAAATAGACAAGATAACATATATGTAGTTAATTTTCAATATGCAACACCAGATATTGGTTTATTTAATCTTGTTAGCAATCATAATGATTTATGGCATAAAATATTAGGTCATATTAATCTGAAAAACATTGCTAGGTTATCTAAAGAAAACCTTGTTAGAGGATTGCCTTCTGATCCCTACAAGAAGGAAGGTCTCTGCAGGGCTTGTCAATTAGGCAAATAAACTAAATCTAGCTCTAAATAAGTTAATAAAAGTGATTTACCTAGGATCTTGTACTTACTACACCTGGACCTTTTTGACCCTATTGCTGTACAAAGCCTAGGAGGGAAATCTTATACTCTAGTTATTGTAGATGACTTCTCAAGATTCACTTGGGTGTTATTTCTGAGATCTATGTCAGAAATATTCAAGGTTATTACAGATTTTATCAAGACCATACAGATTAAGTACTCTACTCAAGTTGCATTGATCAGAAGTGATCATGGTACTGAGTTTGAGTCTCTTCTTATGAAAGAGTTCTGTGAGAAGGAAGGTATCAAACATTGCTTCTAAGCTCCTAGAACTCCTCAACAAAATGGGGTAGCTGAAAGGAAAAATAGAACCCTAATTGAATCTGTAGGCACATTACTTGTAGATGCTTACATGCCACTATCCTTTTGGGCAGAGGCTGTGAGCACAGTAAACTATGTACTGAACAGAAGCTTAATATATAAACTTAAGAATAAGACCCCCTATGAATTGCTTAAAGGGAAGAAACCTAAAATCACCTATTTTAAAATATTTGATTGCATATGCTATATTCATAATAATGACAAGAAGTATAATAGAAAGTTTGAAGCTAAGGCTGCAGAGGGAATTTTTCTAGGATATTCCCAAGTCAGTAAAGCTTATAGGGTGTTTAATAAATCTACTTTAAAAATTAAGGAATCTATTCATGTAACTTTTGATGAAGCTAACATGTCTTATAAGGAGAAAAAAATTTCTACCAACAGCACATTTCAGGTACCTCACTTGTGTGAGAGATTGGAAGATCTAAGACTCACCCAAGAGGTTCCAATACATCCCTCTCCACAAGTTGAAGAAGAAAGTGAAGAAGAAAGTTTATAAGTGGTTGAACCCTACCCAACATCTAATGAAATTCCACAAGAGGAATTTATTCCCGAAGCTGTTGCCCAACCAGCTCCTCCCACTGGTTTTGTCACACTTAGATATCATACTAGATCTCAAGTGATTGGAGACATTTAGCTGGTATGCAAACAAGGCATCAACTCAACCCTAACTTGATGTTCGCTTGTTTCCTCTCTCAACTTGAGTCCCAATCCATTAAAGATGCTGAGCAAGATCCTCACTGGATCATTACAATGCAAGAGGAGCTCAATCAATTTGAGAGATGTAGAGTTTGGGATTTGGTTCCTAGACCCAAAATCTACCCAATCAATTGAACCAAATGGGTGTTAAAAAATAAGTTGGATACAGAAGACAACATTATGAGGAACAAGGCAAGGCTAGTAGCTCAATACTATAGGCAAGAGGAAGGCATTGACTATGATCATACATTTGCTCCTGTTGCAAGGCTTGAGGCTATAAGAATTTTCCTTGCATATACTGCATTCAAAAAGTTCAAAGTCTATCAAATGGATGTCAAAAGTGCATTTCTGAATGAAGAACTCAAAAAAGAAGTATATGTGGAGCAACCACCTGGTTTTATCTCTCCAATCTATCCCTCTTATGTCTTCAGATAGCATAAAGCTCTATGGTTTAAAGCAAGCTCCAAGAGCTTGGTTTGAGACCTTAGTTAGCTTCTTGTTAGAGCATAAATTTTCTAGAGGCATTGTAGATAGAACTCTTTTTATTAAGTGTCATAAAGATAAACTCTTATTAGTACAAATTTTTTTAGATGATATTATCTTTGGCTCAACTGATCCCAAACTATGCAAAAGGTTTTCTGACCTTATGCATTCAAAGTTTGAGATGAGTACCATGGGTGAACATTCATATTTCCTTGGTCTCCAAGTGAAGAAATCATCTGATGGTATCTTCATCTCCCAATCTAAATATGCTAAGGAGCTTACTAAAAGATTTGGGATGTGTGATGCCTCAATAATGAAGATACCCATGACTGCAAATGATGTGATATATTCTGATGAGCATGGAAAATCTGTTGATAAGAAGTTGTATAGGGTCATTATTGGGTCCCTATTATATCTCACAGCAAGTAGGCCAGACATCATGTTTGCTGCATGCATTTGTTTTAGGTTCTAAGTGAACCCTAAAGAATCTCACTATATTTTGCTAAAAAGGTTTTTGAGATATATAGAGGGTTGTCCAAATCTAGGACTTCTATATCCATCAGATTCAGAATTTGAGTTAACTGGATTTTCAAATGCTTACTTTGCTGGATGTAGAGTGGACAAAAAAAGAACAACAGGAACATACCAGTTCCTTGGTGATAGGCTAGTGTCCTTGTTCTGTAAAAAGCAAAACCCTGTGTCCACATCAACTGTAGAAGCAGAATACATAGCTGCTGGTAGTTGTTTCTCACAGGTTTTGTGGATACAAAACCAACTACTGGATTACGGATACAACTTAAATAATTTAACTATATATTGTGATAGTACTAGTGCTATATCCATAGCACAAAATCTAATGCATCATAGTAGGAAAAAACATATAGAAATAAGACATCATTTCATTAGAGATTGTGTAGATAAAAAAGAAAATTAATCTTGTCTTTATTTCCACTGATTTACAAAGAGCAGACATCTTGACCAAGCCATTGGATGAGAAGAAACATCTGTTTTTCTTAAATCAGTTAGGAATGATCAATGAAGATGAGTTAATTTAAATTTTGTCTGTGGTCGATGATTTGTTGACAGTTCGTCGAACGGAGATCGACGATCTGTGAACTCCTCGTGAAGAGTTCATCGAACGGAGTTCGACGATCACTTCTTAGTGAAATATTTTTCGTCGTACGGAGATCAACTATCCCTGCATCAATGAATTTATCGTCGAACGGAGATCGACGATTTATTCATCATCTTCAGACTAATACCGACGAACTCATTTTCTATTAAAATACTTCGTCGAACTCAGATCGAAGATCTTTTCTTTTTCGTTGGACGGAGATAGTCTTTTCGTCTTCTAAAGACCTTTTAATCTATGTTTTAGATGAAATCCGTCCCACACTTTCAATTTCCTCTGCACTTGATCTCTTGTTTTCCATTGCAGGAGCTCTCATGGAGATTTCGACGACGAACCTCTCTAGGATGAAGTTCGATGTTAGGTTTGATATAGACGTGAACTCCTTCAAGCATACAAACCAAATCTTCCAAGATATTTTGAAGTTGTTCGATGAGCCGCAACTTCTCAAAGTGATGACTACCAGGATGAAGCTGCCTGTGGAAGAGATAAAGAATGGATTTTCTCGTCGTCTTCTACAGACGGACAAACCCTAGTCGGCACCATTACTGGACAAGAGGTGATACTAACTCCTGATATTCTTTCTGAGATATTTGGTTTTATTAATGGAAATGACGATATAGAACTGGATAGTGATGAGTTTGGTGAAATGCTTACACGGATGGGTCACTCTGAGGGAAACCCTAGTAAGTTACTAAAAAAGAACTTGTCTGTTGAGTACAAGTTTCTGGCCGACATAGTAGGTAAGGTGCTGCTTGGGAAGTACACCGCCCATGACTATATTACCAGACACCAATTATTTCTGATGAGTGCCCTGGTAAATAAGAAATCAGTGAATTGGGGTAACATTCTATTTGATTTGATCAAGAAGAAAAATAAAAAAGAGAAGTCTGTTTTGGGAGGATTCTGGGCATTCTCCTCTAGGAGAAATGTCCTCAACTGTTGGTCTCTCCAACCGTTTTCATCAATGCTTCCAAGAGACTGACATCAGCTCTCTTTGGAAAATGGGAGAGGACCATCTCAAAACCCTCCAAGGCCTCCTCTTCCTTAAGGACTTCGGAGGACAAAAGGACTATAGTAGTCACTCCTCAACCTACTGAAGAGGAACCAGAGAATCCTCCTCCTCCTTCTCCACTTCATACCTCACTAGCTCAATCTCCTCAACCTCACCACCCTCAGGAGATTCCATTCACCACTTCTATATCTACCCAAATATCTCCTACCTTCAATCTCCTCACAACACCAACACCATCCCCATCACCAATACAATCACCAATACATATTTCTCCACAATTAAATCTACTTGCTGATAACACTCATATTGGTATCACATCCACCATCATCCCTCCAATTCTACCTTCTCGTCCCTCCACTTCCTTAAATGTCTGTACTTCTTGTGGTATCACCACTTCTTCTCTCCCATCTTCCTCATCTGATCCATCTACCATCATCTCTCTTCTCACTCCAACCGTCAAATCTCTCATACAGGATGCCATTGCACCTCTAATTATTTCCATCAATTCCTTATCTACTCAGATTGCTTCTTTCTCTGGCCCTTCTTCTCTTAGGGGCCTGACATCAGGTCTTCCTGATACCAGATAGGGGGAGATGTTCTATGAAGAAGTTCCCCCTCCTCCAGTTGCAGCAGTAGAAGCAGCAGTTCTTGCAGATACAGTTATTTCAGATACTGATATACCAGATGCACAAGAAACAGAGCTAGCAGAAATTTTGGCTACAGATTCGGAGACAGATGATTCAGTTTATTCTTTGGATGTTCTTTCTGTTGGAGAAGTTACCATCTCTCCTTCAGTTGAACTAACTGATATTCTAGATTCTTTTGATTTGACACACAACAATATTATTTAATTTGTCTCCAATCAATTTTGCACAGATATTGTCTGTTATACTGCTCCAGCGAGCACAGAAATTTTACAGCTTATTCAGAGCAGCTTTACAGCTCTAGAGCCAGAGCTTGTTCCAGCTCCAAAGGCTGAGATTGTTAATATTGCTGAGGATGAGTATTCTAAGCCCAAAGCTCTCTCTCCTCCAACCTTTGTCTTCTCCTCCTCTCCACTACCTAACATGGATGAAATTCAAGATGAAGAAATGGCTGAAGATAAGCAGAATGTTGAAGAAAAGCAATCTGTAGAGGAAATTCCAGCTCCATCTCAAGGGCTATCTCTTTCAGAGGAGCAACTTAAGGCTAGTCTTGTAGTAACAGAGCCATCAGTTGTACCATCCCCTCCCAAGGATATTTCTTCTCCAGAGGCCATCTCAGCTCCAACATACAAGATGGATGACACTCCTCTTCCTGATCTAGATGAGATCATTATGGCAGATATAGAAGAAGAAAAATTATTAATTTCTGGAAACATTGCTGAGACAGTTGCTCCAGTAGTCCCAGAACCTCCAGCACAGCCTCAGGCTGAAAAGAAAATTTTAAAAGATCTTCTACAAGTTCTTGATGATCTATATGATAACCCTCAAGGATCTTCTGTTGATGATGAGGATTCTGAGGATGATGATTCTGATTCTGAGAATTTTAAGAGATCTAAATCAAAGAAGAGGAAGGCTCCAGGAAAGGCTGCTCCCAAGCCCAATCCAAAAAATGATAATCCTTATTATATCTTATATAACTTTCCTTTGACTGTAATGACTCCTCATTAGATGAAGTTGTCAAGGAACCAGGCAAAAGCTCAGAAGAAGAAGAAGAGGTCTGGATCTTCTCCAGTGAAGAGATTCGGGAAAGATATAACTCCTCCTCCTCCTCCTCCTACTGCAGGTTCCTCAAGAAACTTTGCTTCCAGGTCAACCTCCTCCCAGCAAGCTAAGCCTTATGCCCCTCATAGTCAAGGAAGATCTTCTAGAAATTATTCTAGAGGTGGCTACTCCTGTGGGAAAGGAAGACAACACCAAGACAAATTTGCTGGAAAACACAATGAATGCAGACCTCCAAGTTTTTATTATGCGGGAAAATCTGAAGAAAATCATCCTTTATCAAATTTTCAGCAACAGTCTATTTTTTTCAAGAAGCCACAAAGGACTACTCAGGATGTTTCAACTGATACAAGGAGACCTACATCTCCAGGTTATGAAACTGAGTTAGATCCCAACTTCAAAATTGCTAGATTCAAAGAATTGGTTGCTTGTCTTAGATAAACAAAGCAAAAGCAGAAGGATCTGATCCATCACAATTCACTACGATGTCTACCTATAGACAAAAAGAACTTGACAAATTTGAGGTAGATAAACATCTCTTTGATCCTAATGCTTACATGCAGGTACACTAAGAAGCTATTGTTCCAAGAGCCTCTACTGTAAAAATTCTGGGAGTTCAAGACCTGAAGATGTCCAAGCGAGAAATAGAAGATCCTCTTAGGGAGATTGTATTTGTTAAATCTTTTTCTTCCGTTCCTTCCTCAGACATGCCCTAAAACAATTTTATTCTCTGTGTATATTTTTTTATCTGCTGAATTGTTTTTCATTCTGTCAGATATTTACTTTCATGTTGAATGACTATTTTTCTTTGCTTATGCATTGTACATAGTGACCTCACCCAAATAGGGGAAGATTTTTGGAACTCCTATGTTTAGGATTTGGGATAAGATTCACTATTATGGTTGCATAGATTGACCCTCCTTGTACAGTCTAGGGTCATAGGTCTTCATTAGATTATAGGGTAGGTCAACAAGTCATATTGATCAGACCAAGCCCTCAGAAGACTTAGAAGATTGCAGAAACCAGAACAAGGCAGAAATTTCATGTTGAAGAAGTCGTTCGACGAACTCTGATCTTCCATCAGACTTTTAGTTCGACGATCCTCTATCACTGTTCGACAAACTCTGATCTCCTATCAGACTTTGAGTGTGACGATCTTCTATCTCTGTTCGACGATCATGGAGCCTAGTATGGAAAGCTGTATTTCAGTTCAAAGCTCTCAGGGCTCAGCTCGATGAAAGAGAGGTTGAGTTCGACGATCCAGGATCTCAGATCGACAAAAATTGCCAGTTCAACATTTCCATTCTCTGCAATTATTTCAAATTGATTAGGCTTATTTTATTGCTTATATGGCTCTGAGTAGTTAATGCTTAGATTCTTAGAATATATCCATTCATATGGCAGTATTAATTATTGGTTTTCATAGAGTTATTATACAGCTAATTATTGCGACAGTTAAGGAATTACTTGATTGCTCTTCTAGACATTGTCCAAGTTCCAAGATTTCAGCAGTCAATCATGGCAATCAAATTAAAATTCAAAGACTTATTTGTTGTAGATCATATAGTCAGGTTTTTAAGAAAAACACAACACACAAGAAATTATTTAAGAGAAAGAGTTATGCACTGTCTTCATCAAGTGTTCTTCTTCCAGCAAGCTTTCAAGAGACAATAAACTTCATCTGTCTACAGCTTTCTCGAGAAATTTTTCAAGAAGGCCTATACACCATGCAAAGCTCTCAACTTTCCTGAACAGAACTTCATCTCAGGGGGAGCTTTGACACCATCAAGGATCCACAAGTCTTCTCAGTTGCTTTGAGAAAAGAGAAGACAACATATAGTTTTTATTTCTTTCACCCCACTGTACACATCGTTCTAACTCCCTTCAAAAGTTAAACAATTTGTTGCAAGTCTCTTGATCAAAATACTTGGTTTGGTTTTTGGGCACCTGATCAAAATCCTGAAGGGTTTCCTGATCTACCTGAATTAGATCTTATGGTGACAAGGCACCTGATCAAAAACCGGATTTGTGGCAGGGCACCTGATCAAAAACCTGAGTGGATTCCTATCAGGGTGGTAGAAGAGTGGATGTACCCAAGTTTATGGGAAACACTATAAAATTTTTGTGTCATCAGTGATGCTCTCTTATTTTCATTGTGTGATGCTTGCTGAATAGTTTAGTTTTATTTCTGCACTAACCAATTACACATATAAGTATTACTATTTTAATTCCACAATAAAAATCTAATAAGATATAAAATAATCTATTCACCCCCCCTCTAGAGTTAAATAGATCTAACCCCTCAGGTGGTATCTTTCATACCATCCTTCACATTGAGTTCACTCAACGCCTACATCAAGTCAAATATTGATTCGACGTGTTTGGCGCTAAGAGCATTGAGTTCACTCAACGCCTTCGTTGTGAATATTATTGATACTCGATAATTCGTAGAGTGTGTTATGCATACTCGATGATTAGTCGAATATGTTATGGATACTCAATGATTCATCGAGGCAATGGTTGTCTAGTCAAAATATTGTATTCCAAGTCTTGGGTCTGCGAATAGCGACGGGCTATTTTGTTTATTCCTTTGGGTATAAATAGAAAATTTTAGAATTTCTGTAGTGGAACTTGACGGGTTGATTCTGTCTAAGCACACGAGCCAAACTGTGCGAAAATTAGAGACCTAAAGGCCGACAGAAGTTGTTCCTCCTTTATCGATCCCGTCGCCGTCGCTGACCACGATTCTGACGAGTGTTGCTATTGCCTCTTCTATAATAGATCTACCAATCTGTGAAGACGCAGAGTGCCCTCTCCTGACCTAGATCTTGTTTCACAAGACTCAACTGGTACTCCCATTTGTGTGGATCAACTCTAGATGTGCGGACATTATTTTGCACTAAGGACTCTAGCCACTTGGTGATCGGCAGATCTTCTGGATCATTTAGGTTGAGTATCGACTCAATCCCAGAACGGTAATTTTATTTTATAGCACTTTCTTCTTGATCAATGTATATTGCTTGATCCGAACTATTTTGGGCTTTTTCTTTTACCTTTATTCTGCTGTGCACAAGTGTTCTGTCGTATAGAAAAACCCAACACTTCTAGGGAAATGGAATAGTGTTGTAACACCAAGTGAAAATCCAGAGAAGTTCAACGATGCTCTGAGAAAAGAAGAAGATAGTTCTTGCAGAATACTTTCAAAAGAACAAGGAAAGTCATTCAGCATACTCAAGATAGATCTTCTTCAATCTTCTTGAGAGGAATATAAAGGTGGAGAAATACCTAACCTATGCAATATGAATATTACTCTTCTCAGGGACCTGCTTTAGCTCTTTCCATCAAAGCAATAACAACATGTGTGCTAAATCTTCAAGTACTATTCTTTTTAGACTTCTATTATAGTATTTAATTACATTTTTATAGGGCCTTTGTGCCTGAGGTGTAGGCCCTCGGTGCCTAAGTTGTAGGGACATGCTCCCATCCCAAGTGGTAGGATTTTTAGGTAAATTTGAGATAGGACTTAGGGATAAGTCTAAGGTAGGAAACCTAGAGGGTTTCTGAGCTATAGGAATTGGAGCACTCTGAGTTTAGGTCCTGGGTGCCATAGGTTAGACTTCTTGATAGTCTGAGGAAGGATCTTGGGAAGATCTGAGAGATCTTTAGAAATCTGAGCTGTATGCTCAAGGAGATGAGTATTTTGATGAGTTTACCTAGTCTAGCTCATGACTAGATATGTGTAAAAAGAAAGTGGATGTACCCAAATCTTGGGGAACCACTATAAATCCTTGTGTGTTTGTTATGTGTTTGTTTTTTATTCTCACTTTGCTAACAATCTCCTAAAAGCTGAAAAGAATATAATGAAAGTGCAAGCCACCTATTTACCCCCTCTAGGTGAGTTAGACTTCCACTAACAATAAATTATCATACATGTTAAGTTATTTATTTACTACATATATTACAAAGATTAGTAATTTGTATATTGCATCACTTAGAAGACTACATACTTTGTGGACTACATGTATTGCACAATGACCGAATGATTCTCCAAAGTTAAATGCTTAAGTGTTGGAAGCTTTCAGTTAGGTTCTTAATGTGTAACATGTAGACTTCATAATATCTATAAGTGCGAAAGTACTTTGTCGACTACTTTGATTGAAGTTTTACCTCGAAATTTTTACTAGCCTGAATCGTGTTCTAACGGCTCTCTGATGTGATTAAGCCGCAAATTGTGCAATCTATTTGAATTAATTCAAATCTTGCTTTCTACTGCTATAATCAAGTTTCTCCATGTGAAAAATATTATTTCTCATTGAATTCAGAATCATGCCTTTTAAAGCACTTTCCTTTTGTCAATATTTTAGCAGTTGGAGTTTTCCTTTTCAAGCATCAAGCCCTCTGTTGATCTAGTCTAATATAAAAAGGGACTTAAAATTTAGACAGATAAACTTGCGCATACATCTTCAAGTTTTTTGTGCAAGTTTTTGTCGTGCTTGAGTTTTAAAATTCCTTCAAGTTCTCCAACCACTAGAAACACCAGAGATATTTTATTCAAAGGCTAAATTGATCAACATTATTTCAGAAGGTCTATCTCTTTAGGCTAAGTTCACTAGATTCAGCCTAGTTCATTCCAAGCAAATACATTCAAGAGCCTATCAAGTAAGAAGAAGCCTACACAGTGCTTCTGTTGAAGACTCAAGTTTTGTCATTTGAGTCAAAATCTTTGTAACTTCTTTGTAACTATAGGATCCTTGTAGTATCTGAGTTTTTCGTATGATTTTGTTGGGAAGCTGAGTTGTAGGATCATTGTTATCTAAGGTAGTATCTATGAAAAAGATCATAGTGTAGATCTCTAGTTGTAGAGATTGAGGTAGTGTTGTTTGCAGCTTGAGTATTTGATCTTGTGATAGAAGATCTGAGTGGTAGGACATTGTGTTGAAGGTTTGAGGTAGGGACTGTTATTCCTGAGTTGTAAGATCTTTTGATCTGAGATATTTTAGTGAAGATGTCCTAGGATAGCACTCTATTTGTTAGGTGAAAGGGGAAAGTTGATGCACCCATAATTGAGGAACCTCTATACATCTTAGTTTACTATTATATGGTTGTGTTTTACTTATGCTTATTTATCGTTCTGCTATGCTTAACCATAGAAAAAACTAAGAAAGTATAAAATCAGTAAAATAACCTCTCAAAAAAACTACAGGAATGTGGTGACCTATTAATTTTATCAAGGCAGTTCATAAAGCTGATGAAGAAGAAGTGGTGGGGGAGCAGACTTTCTTCTTCCTTACAAAACAAGGAGGAATACTACAAAACCAGGAAGAAACCTTATAAGGAAGGCAGGTATGACTCAAAACCGAGTAAATAAGTTTCTAATAATATTATCTGCTTTTGCTGCAGCAAGCCAGGGCATGTTGTGGCTGAATGTCCTGTGAAGGAGGCTGAAGAGAAATATCATCACCATAAGAAGGCAAGAAGGAAAAAAACACTGCTTGTCATGTCTAGAATAGGGTTTCTATCACCAAGAGCCATAAAAAGACTCCTTATGATATATTGTAGGGCAGAAAACCAAACCTTGCATATCTTAGAATTTGTTGGAGCAAATGTTATATGCTTAACAATGGGAAATCTTATATAACTAGGTTTGCTTCCAAGTCCTATGAAGCGATCTTTGTTGGGTACAACGATCATAGTAAGGCCTATAGGATTTATAACTTGACTAGTTAAGTTATATAGGAGTCAGCTAATATAGTGTTTATGAGTCAAATATGATTAACAATGAGTTGTCAAGCTCCTTTTCTAGTCCTACAGCCACAAAAGTGATCACATACAAGTTGATTGTTTAGGAAGATGAACCTGTAGATCAAGACAAAGATGAAAGTGTGTGCATTCTAGAGGAAGCACAAGGCATACAGGAAGTAAGTGATGAACAACAAGATGGAGACTTTAAAGCACAAAATGCTGAAGGAAGACTGTCTCTAGCAATCAGGCATTTGAAGGATCATCCATGCCACTAAATTATTGGTGATGCAGGTCAAGGTGTAGTGACAAGGAGCAGATGTCTCAACACAGCAATGTACTCTAGTTTCTTGTCACAGGTAGAGCCCAAAAAGTTTGAAGAGGAAAACATGGATCAGTTTTGGTTTGTAGCTATGCGAGAAGAACTGAATCAGTTTAAGATATGTAAGGTCTAGAAGATGGTTCCAAGACCACAAGGACATAATTTCATAAGGAAACAAGTGGATCTATAGGAATAAACTTGATGAAAATGACATTATAACCCAGAACACAGCTAGGATGGTAGCTCAGGGGTACAGACAGGAAGAAGGTGTTTACTTAGATCAAACGTTTGGCCGTGTAGCAAGATTAGAAGCCATGAGACTGTTCTTTGCATATGTTGCATACAAAGGATTCAGAGTCTTCCAGAAAGATGTGAAGTCAGCTTTCCTTAATGAAGACTTGAAGGAAGAAGTCTATGTTGAACAACCTCCAGGTTTTGTTATTCCTAATCATTCTAATTTTGTTTATACACTTAGAAAAGCTTTATATGAGTTGAAACAAGCTCCTATAGCCTTGTATGAGACCCTGTCTAGCTTCCTCATTGAGAACAAATTCACAAGGGAGAAGATAGACAAGATTCTATTTCTAAGAGAATCCAAGGGAAAGATCATCCTAGTCCAGATATATGTTGATGACATTATATTTTGATCTACTAATGACAACCTTTGTAGAAAGTTTGTCAAACTTATGCATGAGAAGTTTGAGATGTGCAGTATGGGTGAACTTAAGTTCTTCCTAGGTTTACAAGCAACACAAACTGACAATGGTGTATTCATATCTTAGTCTAAGTTTAGCAGGGAGTTGATTAAAAAAATTGTGATGGAGAAAGCCTCCAACATGAAAATTCCCATGTGGTCAACTATGTTTTTATACAAAGATGAAGCAGGGAAACCTATTGATCAAACTTTGTATAGATGGATAATTGGCTCCCTTGTATACCTAACTGCTAGTAGGCCAGACATTATGTATACTACATGTGTTTGTGCTAAATATCAGGCATGCCCTAAAGAATCTCATTACTCTGTTGCTAAGAGGATTTTGAGATATTTGAAGGGCACAACAGATCTTGGTATTTGGTACCCTAAGAATAGGGATTTTGAACTAATTGGCTTTTTAGATGCAGACTTTGCAGGCTGTAGAGAAGACAGGAAAAGCACATCAAGCTCCTGTTAGTTTATGGGAAAAAGACTAGTGTCATGGAGCAGCAAGAAGCAAACAAGTATTTCTATTTCTACTGCAGAATCAGAATATATAGCTGTCGGGAGCTGTTGTGCATAGTTGCTTTGGATACAGAATCAACTTCAGGATTATAACATTCAGTTAAGTATAAGTTCTTTATTCTGTGACTCTACTAGTGCAATCTCTATAACTAGGAATCCTGTCTCATATTGTAGGACTAAGCACATAGAGGTTAGATATCACTTTATAAGAAAGTATGTGGATTGTGAGGATATTACTCTTGAGTTTGCCCCAACAGACAAGAAAGTGGCTGATATCTTCACCAAGCCACTAGATGAAGCAAAGTTCAACACCTTCAAGTTTGAGTTCGGTATGTTGGACTTGGTGTAGCTTTTGTTACTCTTCATGTTGTTTTGTTGCATGAACTACACCATCTTGTAGTTTTGAAGACTAGAAATTGGTACCAAAGCTAGAATGTCCAAGGTCTTGGTGGAAAATGCACTTGTTAAGGGCGAGCAAGTTCAGCATCAGTTGATTATCTGTAATCAAAAAAGGGAGAAGATAATCACAGATGGCCATCTTTTCCCTCTATCTGAAGAAGTAAAAAAGGGGGAGAAGGTGACTTTGTTGACTATGTGTCAATGCAGCAAAACAGGGGCAGCAGGTGGTGTTCTCTGTCTGAAGGCGACAAAGGTGACTAGGTGTAATTACAGCAAAATAAGAGGAGCCGGTGGTGTTTGTTGGATCCCTAGTTTGATTTGGGCTAGGTTCACTAAGCTAGGATGATGTGACCCAACATGTATAGTCAGGGTCATAGTTGTGTCCTAGAGTCTAGGTCAAGTCCTCAGTAACAGCATCACATGGACAAGCCATCATCAGACTGCCAGAGAATCAAGACTTAGAGTTTTTCCAGAGATTCAGATATTTCTCAAGAAACTAAGTAAAATGAGTTCGAAGTTAGTCGAACTCAGGTTGACGATAGTCGTTCTCAGCTCGACAATCTGAGAGAAATATTCTCTGAGCTGAGCTCGACGAACTTCAGTCACAGATCGACGAACCTAGACTCAGGTCGACGAACTTCATTCTTTGCTCGACGATTTCTGGACTTCCACTTCAACTCTATTGGCAGAGGTTTATCAATGTTTTCTCTAAGTCCAGAATCATTTTCATCTCGACGAACTCTATTCTTTGGTCGACGAATCTTTGGACTACTACAGCATTCTGTCAAGACTGTGTTCTCTAGTCTCAGGTCGACAAACTCAGTTCTCTGCCCGATGAATTCTGGAATTATCTGCTTCAATAACTTAGAACTAGTAGAACTTGTGTAGACACCCAGATCATCAGTTGACATTGTGGAAAGGTTGTGTCGACATCACACAGAAGACTTGTGTCGACACACATGATATCAGTCGACACAAAGAATATTTGACAACTCTAGATTAGTTGCTGAACTCCAGTCGACGAACACATTTACCAGCTCAACAAACTTCAGACATAGAATAGGCAAAGTTCAAAAGAGACAGCAGTTCAGTTTCCAGCTCGACGATCATGGAACTCAGCTCGACGAACACAACATCTCAGCTCGACGAACTGTGGAATCAGTTCGACGATTTCTGTCAACTGTTCGACGATTCCAAACTTAGTTATTTACGGCCTTATGTCCCCACTCTAATGTGATAATTCATGAGTAATTAATGCTCTAACATGCTCTGAATATAATCGTTAGAAGAAGCATTAATTATGATCTTCTCTAGGATTACTGCCTTGCCGTTTTTCCATGAGACAGTTGGGGAAATAAATCAATGCCGTTTTTCTCAAGGATGTCAGCATTAATTGCAGATGAATTCAAATTTTTGAAGGACTGATCTTGACAGAAAATATAAAAGAAAAGAAGAGAATAACGGACATAATCAAGCATCATTAAGAAAGTTTTACACAGAGCACAGTGCACTTAGAGGCATACAGAGATTATAGAGACACAGAGAAATATTCAGTCTTGAACAATCTGCTCTATCAACAAGAAGCATTCTCTGATACAGAGAAGCCCTCGACCAGAAGCTCATTAGTACCTGAAGAAGAAGAACAACAATACCTATATCTAGAGTCTTATTTCTTCAAGCACTCCAGGACACTTCAAAAGGACAACATCGATTCCATCTGTCAAAGAAGTTCCTGAAGATTATTGCTGTTCAAGAATTCAGTTTGAAGACCTATCACCCTAAAGCTTAGCTCCTGTTTTTCCCTGATTTATTCTATATCTCAGGGGGAGCCATAAGCTATAATCAAATCCACAGTCTTCTCAGTTGTATATTAGTTGCAAGTCTCCTGATCAAAAGACATGGGTTGGTTTTTGAGCACTTGATCAAAGCTTATTGGTGTCAAGCACCTGATCAAAAATCTGAGTGGATTCCTACCAAGGGTGGTAGAAGAGTGGATGTACCTAGGTTGGGGAACCACTATAAAATTCTTGTGTCGTCTGGTTGCCCCTTTTTCTTTTGTTCTTGTTGTGCTTGTGCTTTAGGTTTATTGTGTGCTAGCTATATTAATTTCTGCACTTTTAATTTACAGCAAAAGCTGTAATAGATGTTAAGAATTATTTAAGAATACTCTATTCACCCCACCCCCACCCCCCCCCCCCCCCCCCCCGCTAGAGTATTTCAGATCTAACTATCACTTTCAACTGGTATCAGAGCTGGTTCCTTTGGCTGTACAAGTTAAATCTTGAACCAAAAGATACTAAGTTAGATCTATCTTATTTTATTCCATTTCTAATAGTTTTACACACACAGCATGACATTGAACAAGGACTATGCAAGTACCAGACCTCCAGTGTGCAACCTTAATAGGTTTGCCATCTGGAAGGCAAGAATTAGGCTGTACATAAATTCCATTGATGAAGACATCTATAATTCAATCTTGAAAGGTCCCCCACAAGCATCCACCTCTACAACACCTAAAAGTTCAACAGTAGTTCCACCACCTGAGTGGACTGAAACTCAAAGAAAGGCAAAAATTGTAGATGCCAAAGCTATGAATATCCTAGCACAAACTATATCAGATGATATCTTCCAGAAGGTTGCTGAGTGCACCTCAGCAAAAGCCATTTGGGATTCCCTAAACCAAATGGTGGATGGATTAGCAGATGAGAGAAAAGATAGGAGATCAAATCTCATATCCCTATATGAGAATTTAAAGAAGGAAGAAGCTGAGACAGTTTCTGGTATGTACAATAGGTTAAGCTCAATTATCAATGAGCTAAAAACCTTGGATAAGAATATCACTCGTACTGAAGTGAATGATAAGATCCTGATGTACTTCCCAAGCTCATGGGATACAAGAATCTGGCCCATCAAGGAGGCCAGATGCCTGAATGAGATTTCAACTGAATCTCTATTAAGCAATCTGAACTCATATGAACAGCTGATAAAAACCAGGGAGGCAGCTAAACAAAGAACACCTCCAGCAGTTAGTAGAGAACAAAGTATTGCCTTCAAAGCCACTGAAGAGACAGAGACTACAACATCAAATTAAGAGCTTATGAGTCTCTTTGCTAAAAGATTCTACAAGATGGCCAAAAAGGATTTCAGGAGAAAGTCATCAAGAAAAGATGACAAGCCAAAATATGACAAGACACCAACCAAAGAAATTGTGTGCTATGGATGCAGGAAGCCTGGGCACTTCCTCTCTGAGTGTCCAAAGAACCAGAAGAAAGAGAAGAGAAGAGGGAAGGAAACCAGAAGACAGCACACCAACAAACCCTCTTCCAGCAAGCACAAGAAGAAGGAAAGGGATTTGTGGCAGAGACCTGAAGTGAGACGGAAGATGAGTCAACATCTTCAAGCTCCAGTGAAGATGAGGAAGAAGTAAGTGCAAAGGAGGTTTGCCTCATGGCAATTGATGCCTCTAGAAGTCACTCAAAAGAAGAAGAGTCTGAAGATGGAGTGTCTGAATCAGAGGCAGATCTGGTATTGTCCTCCTTTGACTACAGCTCTGAAATCTTTAAAACTGATTTCAAGTTAATGTGCATAGATTTGATTAATTCTGAAAAAGAAATTAAAATTTTTAGAGAAAAATTAGGAAACTTAGAGGATGTTCAATCTGAAAATATTAGGTTAAAAGATGAATTAACCCTAGCAAATGAAAAAATAATTTCACTAAAAACTGAGCTTTGTGAGGCCAAACAACTTGAGGAAACTCTCAATGGGAGAAGCCTCAAACTGATGGATATCACAAGTACTGTTAATGCCAGACTTAATGGCAAGCAAGGCTTTCGTGCTCCATCAGGTTTGCCCCCCATTCTCAGGAAGAACATTTTATCAACCCCAATAAAATTTGTATCTACTAAAGGGAAAGAAACAGTAAATGACAAACAAATAATAGAAATGATCCCTAAGACAGTAGGACAGAAAACCAAAAACCAGAAAACACCTAGTAAAAACAAGGTTCAGTAATTTTTGTCAAACTCAGATCGACAAAGTGGGGCCAGTTCTATTGGATCCCTAGTTGATTTGGGCTAGGTCCACTGACTTAGGATGTGACCCATCATGTATAGTCTGGGTCAAGTTTATGTCTAGAGTCTAGGACAGTCCTCTATCTCAACTTCAGATGGACCAGCCTTCCTCAAGACCATCATGAACTCCAGATCTATCAGTTTTTCAGACTAAGTGAAATGAGTTCGACGTTCGTTGAACTCAGCTCGACAAAGGGAGTTCTGCGCTCGACGATCGTGAGACAATTCGTAGTGCTGAGCTCGACGAACTATGTTCTTTGTTCGACGAACACCGGGATTCTACTTCAAGCATTATCAGGACTACTTCAGAATTTCTCTAAGTCCAACTTCAAGCTTTGGTTGACGAATTACTTTCTGAGCTCGACGAACTTGGACCTCAAGTTCTCAGATTCTCAGGTCGACGACTTCAGTTCTCAGCTCGACGAATTTAGTTCTCTGCTCAACGAATAAAAATTGTCTGATATTGAAGATTGTCTGTTCAACGAATGAAGACTGTCAGCTCGACAAACTCAGCTCAGCTCGACGAATTCAGCTTAGCTCGACGAACTCAGGCTCAGCTCGACGAACTCAAAACTCAGTTCGACGAATTATGTTCTTCGGTCGACGATTTCAGACTAGGTCTTCTTCTATTCCTGGCTCATTCCATGGCGCTGATTTCTGAACATTTAATAGCAGTTCTTCCCAGAATACTACCGTTCGAATGCGAAGTTAATCCTGGATTATTACATGCCATTTTCCCATGGAAACAGTTGGGGAAATAATTAATTGCTGCTTCCTTTCCAGGCCATCTGCCATTACTGCTCTATATTCAAAATTCGAATGTTTCTTATGAGACATTGAGATATACAGAAAGAGTCAGTAATACAGTGATATACAACAAAAAGACAAACAGTGATTCAGACAACACAGAAAAATGAATTCATTCTTGGCCCAGAGAGAAACTGATCAAGAAGAAGAAGAAGAACACTACATCAATATCAAGAGTCTTCTTCATCTGCTTTTACTCGGGATAACTTCAAAGACAATACATTCATATCAGTCACAAGAAGTTACTGGAGACTTTCTCTGGACCAGGAAATCTAGGTCTTTGAAGACCTATCACCCTGAAGCAGTGCTCCAGCATTCTTCCTGATTCATTCTACATCTCAGGGGGACCAAAGCTGCTAAACAACAATCCACAAGTCTTCTCATTTGACTTGAGAAAGAGAAGACCTTATCACCCTCTCACTCCACCTCTGTACATGGTTTTAATTCCCTTCAAAATTATTCTGGTTGCAAGTCTCCCTCCAAAAGACTTGAGGGTTTGTTTTTTGGGAACCTGATCAAAACCCCATTGGTGCCAGGACACCTGATTAACCCCTTCCTGCAGTGGATTCCTACCAGGGTGGTAGAAGAGTGGACTACCCAGATTTGGGGAACCACTATAAAATTCTTGTGTCGTCTGGTTGCTTTCTTTTCTTTTTGTTTTCTGGCCTTGCTCTGTGAATGTGCTGTGATTAGATAGTTGATGCATCTTGGTTTATTGTATTTGCTTCCCTGCACACACACCTAAAATACAACAACAGTTGTAAAAGTTTTAAAATCACCAACATACTCTATTCACCCCCCCCCTTTAGAGTATATCTGTTCTAACTGACACCTTCAGGTGGTATCAAGCATACCTCCTGAACTTTCAATTGGTATCAGAGGGAGGTTGGTTAAATTACCAGACCTTACAGGTTGGTTGCTATTCAACTAATTCAGTGCTCCAGGTTAGTTAACATACCATACCTGATTGGTTGTACAGGCTAACACCTGAACCCAAAGATCCCTTAGTTAGATCTGTTTGTTTTTATTCTGTTATTGGATTTATCCTTCTCACAGACATGGCCCAAAACAAGGATTATACAAGCATCAGACCTCTAGTGTGCAATCTTAATAAGTTTGTCATCTGGAAGGCAAGAATTAGATTATATATGAACTCCATTGATGAGGATATTTTTTCTGTCATTTCAACAGGTGTTCCTCCAGCTCCTGCAACTTTTGCCAGCACATCAACAAATCTGAGTGCAGTACCACCTCCAGACAATACTGAAGCCTATAAGAAAGCCAAGATGGCTGATGCAAAGGCTATGAATATTCTGGCCCAAACAATGTCAGATGACATATTTCAGAAGGTGGCTGAGTGCACCTCAGCCAAGGCCATTTGGGACTCTCTCAACCAAATGGTAGCAGGCTCAGCTGATGAAAGAAAGGATAGGAGATCCAGTCTCATTTCTCTCTATGAGATTTTCAAAAAGGATGAGGCAGAATCTATGGCTGAGATGTACAATAGATTAAGTTCAATAATCAGTGAACTCAAGACTCTTGACAAGGACATCACCTTAACTGAGGTGAATGACAAGATACTGATGTGTTTCCCCAGTTCATGGGATTCCAGAATCTGGCCAATCAAAGAAGCCAGAAGCCTCGATGAGATTTCAACAGAATCTATGTTAGGCAAGCTGAAGTCATATGAGAAGCTTGTCAAATCAAGAGAGGCAGCAGAACAGAAGGCAACTACCCCAGTTAGGAAGGAGCACAGCTTGGCCTTCAAAGCTTCTGAAGATAATGAAACATCTACATCCAATGAAGAGTTAATGAGTCTTTTTGCCAAAAGATTCTACAAAATGGCAAGAAATAACTTTAGAAGAAAATCATCCAGGCAGGATGATAAGCCCAAATATGACAAGACACCAACTAAGGAGGTTGTGTGTTTTGGATGCAGAAAGCATGGGCACTATATTTCAGAATGCCCAGAGAATCAGAAGAAGGACAAGGGCAGGGAAAAGGATTCCAGAAGAAAACAAAGCAGCAGACCCTCCTCCAACAAATATAAAAGGAAAGACAAAGGATTTGTTGCTGAGTCCTGGAGTGACACAGAAGAGGAAACATCCTCCTCCAGCTCCAGTGAAGAAGAGGAAGAAGCCAGATCCAAGGAGGTGTGCCTAATGACAATAGATGCCTCCAGAAGCAACTGTGGATCAGAAGAGGATTCTGAAGATGAAGGTGCCTCAGACTCAGAGGCTGATCAGGTGATTTCTAGTTTTGATTTCAATTCTGACTTATTTAAAGTAGAATTTAAAACTATGTGCATGGATCTAATAAACTCAGAGAAAGAAACAAAAACCTTGAGGAATAGACTAGAAAACCTTGAATCTGTTAGCACAGAAAATAGAAAACTAACTAATCAATTGACACTAGCTAATGAACAGATAATCAAGTTAAAATCTGAATTATGTGAGGCAAAACAACTTGAGCAATCTCTCAATGGGAGAAGCCTCAAGCTGATCGATATCACAAGCACAGTAAATGCCAGATTAAATGGCAGGCTGGGCTTGGGTGCTTCATCAAGTTTACCCCCCATAATAAAGAAGAATATACTTTCTACTCCCATAAAGTTTATCACTGCTAAGGGTAAAGAGAAACTAATTGAAAAACCCATGTCAGAAAACAAGTCAAATCCCCTAGACAATAGAAACAGAAAACAAAAGAAAGCTGTTAAAAACCAAGTTCAGCAGAATTCGTCGAACTCAAATCGACGAAATCCTGCAAGTTCGTCGAACCCCGATCGACGAACGCTAAACGCAAACTTCAGAAATAATTATTCGTCCAACTGCGATCGACGAACTGTGTATGGTTCGTCGAGCAGAGGTCGACGAATGTGGGATGCAGAGACCATGATCATTCTCTGAGTGGAGGTCGACGATCTCATCCCCATTCGTCGAACTCTGGTCGATGAACTCACAATAATTCATCGATCCCAGAACGACCAAATATAAATCATTTCTCCTATAGAAATTTTAAAGTAGCTAACAAGACATTTAATCCAGTAGCTGATTGGATAATCCCACCTAGGAGATATCACCCTCTAGGGTATAAGTCTCAACCTACCTTATCAGTCATTTCTAGTTTTACTTTTCAGCCAAACTAAGGACCCAAGGTAACCTGGGTCAAGAACAATTGAGCTTTATTTTTTAATGCAGGTACATGTGAAGAGCTGTCTAAGGTTAAGTCAATCCTGGTACCTGGATAGTGGCTGCTCCAAGCACATGACTGGCAGCAAAGCAAATCTCTCCAGCTATAAGTCCAAGCTAGGACCAAAGGTGATATTTTGAGACTCAAAGAGTGGTCAGTCAGAAGGATATGGAAGAGTAAGCATTGGAGCAGTGACCTTCAAAAAGGTGACATATGTAAGAGGACTTAAACATAACCTTATATCCATAAGTCAATTATGTGATGAAGGTTATCAGGTACATTTCAACTCTACCTCTTGCTCTATTATAAATGATAAAAACCAAACTGCTTTAATTGGACTTAGACAAGGAAACATATATTTAGTAGATTTCATTTCTACCACAACTTATATTTGTTTACTCAATATCACTAGTAACCAAAATGAGTTATGGCACAAAAGGCTAGGACATGTAAACCTTAAGAACATATCTAGGTTATCTAAAGCGAACCTTGTTAGAGGTTTACCTTATGGTCCCTACAAGAAGGAAAGCCTATGCAGGGCTTGTCAACTAGGCAAGCAAACTAAAACTAGTTTCAAATCCATTAATAAAAGTGATTCAACTAGGATATTGTATCTGCTTCATGTGGATCTTTTTGGACCCATTACAGTACAAAGCCTAGGAGGGAAGTCTTACACCTTAGTCATTGTTGATGATTTCTCCAGATTCAGTTGGGTAGCCTTTCTGAGAGCTAAGTCAGATACATTCAAAGTCCTTACAGATTTTCTCAGGACCATACAGATTGAGTTCTCTACTCATGTTACATTGATCAGAAGTGATCATGGCACAGAGTTTGAGTATCTTCTTATGCATGAGTTCTGTGAGAAGGAAGGTATCAGGCAGTGCTTCTCAGCTCCTAGAACTCCCCAACAAAATGGGGTTGCTGAAAGGAAAAATAGGACACTCATTGAAGCTGCAGGTACATTGTTAGCAGATGCTTACATGCCTCTATCCTTTTGGGCAGAAGCTGTAAACACAGCTAACTATGTCCTGAACAGATGTCTTATACATAAACTAAAACATAAGACCCTGTTGGGTATTGTATCCACAACGTACCTGATTTGAAGAAGCCCCTGATCAAGCTAAGGTAAATAGGCAATGTTTTTGACACATTATTTCAAGTTGTGCTTGCAGTTATTCCACGCTAAGTGCACACCAATATCAGGGTGCAGTAGGTCAATATACACGGGTCTGCACGACGTAATCCCTCGTTGAGCAGATCAGTGTGTTGGCCTACGTGTACTCTCTCTATTGGAGTGCACTTACTTTCAAGTACAGGGTTATGGGTTTGTAAGAGTAGACAAGGAGCAAGGATGGGTCAAGGAGCACATCATGGGTGGAAAGATGAAATTTCGTCTAAGTGTAAATCGGCGAGAATCGCCAAGTGATTCTCGCCGATTCGGCGAGAATCACTAGTGATTCTCGCCGAATCGCCGAGAATCAGTGGCTAATTCCCGCCGACTCGATCCAACTATACTTCAAAGCAAGCAACTCTGATTCTAAGTAAGAATCGACGAGAATCACCAAGTGATTCTCGCCGAATCGTCGAGAATCACTGGCTGATTCTCGCCGTCTCGACCCGGGCTGAATCAGTGCGTGCAACCAAGTCAACTTCGACGAGAATAATCCTTGATTCTCGCCGAATCGTCGAGAATCACCTTTGATTCTCGACGATTCGACGAGACTCACTTTTGATTCTCGCCGATTTTTACTTGGGCATTTTTCTGGAATTTCCTGAACCGGATTCTGCCGCTGGCGTTATGTTGAACCGGATTTTGGGTTTCTATTTATGGGACCCACAACGGTCATATTGAGTTGTCTACAGTATAAATACAAGATTATTTTTGAACAGTAGAACTACGGAATAAAATACACAGAAAGAAGCCGAGCACGATCTAACCCTAAAATCGCGAAACTGCTCCGCCGCCGCCGTCGCCGCTCGCGCTAGTTGGTCGCCGCTGTTGATCGCGAATCTTCCTGATCCTCCGGCGATAGAAGCTTAGCCAAGCTTAGAGTCTCACGCGTCTATCCAGAGATCCCTTGTCTCTCGATTTGTTGATCGGGAAAAACTTCCCCGTCCGAATCGATCGAGACGACCGATCCTCGTGTGACCGTTGGTAGACCTAGCTAGCTTCGCTACGAAGTTTGGATCTCCAAAGTACAGCAGCCGCACATCATCGTCGCCGCCAAACCCGTGAACCGTGCCGCCGCCCATCTTGCCGCCGCCAGCTCCGGGGAGATCCTCTGCAAGAGAGATCTAGGGTTGTGTACTCTTTGTGGACTTCAAGAACACGTTGTCAACAAAGAGGGACACCTTAGTCTCCAAACGTAGTTTGTATCTTTTGTACATTCTATTTTATTTTTGTTGTAAAGGAACAGTGGTTCCTAGTTGTAAGGGTTGGGTGCAACCCGTTTTGTGGGAGTGTTGACTCCTACGTGTGGAAGGGTTCCTTCCGATAGTGCAGGGATTGGATTTCAATCCTGTTGGAGAAGAGACCGAGTCGTCCCTTGTTGGGAGATAGGTCGAAGGGGGAAAGTGGATGTACCCAAGTCGGGGAACCACTATAAATTGCTTGTGTCCTTTCTTTGTTGTGCCATTTTATTTTCTTGTGCAGGTACAACAATAAATTCCGCAAAAACGCTGCACGTCACCTATTCCCCCCCCCCCCCCCCATAGGTGAACATAGTTGACACTAGGTGGACTTTCAAGTGGTATCAGAGGGAGGTTGCTCATCAAAAAGGTTAACACCTTGAGTTGAATCCTGCCTCTAGTGTCAAGAAGGAGGCAAACATCTACTATGGACGGGCTCAAGTTCTCAGGCAAGATCCCAGTGTGCACCAGGCTCAAATTTCCTATCTGGAACGAAAGGATCAGGTTCTACGTGGAAGCAGTTGATCCTCGACTCTTCATGATCATGGAGGAGGGACCTTATGTCCCCACTAAGGCCTCCACCATTGATCCTACCAAGAAAGTGCCGAAGACACTTTCTGAAATGGACAAGGATGAGATGGTGCTAGTGGGACTTGACAAAAAGGCACGGAACATTCTGGTCAGCGCAGTTGATGACTCAATGATGCAAAACTTCAGCAACTGCAGGACAGCACAGGAGATCTGGCATTGCCTGATCATCCTAATGGAGGGCACTGATGAAGTGAGGGATGATCGGAGATCCCTCCTGAACCAAAAATATGAGGCCTTCAGACAAGGGCCTAAGGAAGAGATCAGAGTCACCTACGAGAACTTCCTCAAAATTGTCAACGCTCTCAAAGGATACGGAAGAGTGTTCACTAATGGTGAAATCAATGATAAATTCCTTAGGTCCCTTACGAAGGAATGGGACACAAAGATCTGTGCCATCCGAGAGTTTGGCAGACTAGCTGAAACAGACCCGCAAATTCTGTTTGGGAAGCTGATGTACTATGAGCTTCAGCTGAACACCAGGAAAGCAGAAGAAGAAGCAGAGAAGGCTGCGGCCAAAGAAAAGACTGTGGCTCTAAAAGCCAGTCACTCCAGAAAAGGCAAGGGTGCGGTTTCATACCGTGCCAGGAAAAAGGATGAGGAGGAGGACTCCGAGCCATGCTCCTCCAGCTCAGAGCTGTCGGAGGAGGATTTCTCCCTCATCACTCGAGAGTTCAAGAAGTTCCTCAAGATGAGGAATCAAAGAAAGAGAGACGGCTCCTCCTCCAGGCATCAGAAGAAAAATTATTCTTCTGACAGGTATGCTTCTAGACCGAACAAACATCGCTCCTCTGACATTATTTGCTTTGGATGCAATAAGCCAGGACACGTCGTGGCCGACTGCTATCAAGGCAAGAGAGAAAAAGGGAAAGAAGAGGAGCACAAATCTTCGAGAGATAAGAAGAAAGAGCGGAGCTACATCGCCAAAAGGCCAAAGACACTGAGTGAGTCTGATTCCTCAGACTCCAGTGATGATGAGGAAGCCTACTTCGGGCTGGTGGGTCGCTCCGACTCAGAAGGAGAATGCCCCCCATTTACTGGGAAGGTAAAAGCTCATACCCCTCTCTCCGACTCCGACTCTGATCCTGAGTCTCAGGATGATGAACCTGAGGATAGCCCTTCGGCCCATGAAGCGGAGCTCCTCGAGAAGTATGAGCTTCTGCTCAACACTTTCGAGGAGTGTCGTAAGAGACTGAAGGCTGAGAAAAAGGAAGTGAAATTCCTTAAGGGTGAATGTGTATCCCTAAGGGAAGAAGTCACTAGTTTGATTTCTCTTCGACAGGAGCACCTTGACCTGAATTCTAAGCATTCAGAGTCTCTTAAGCTCCTTGATCTTAAGCAGGAGGAAGTCGACAAGTTGGAAGAACAACTTGCGGCAGAAAGGAAGATCGTCAAGAGCTTCTCTATGCCAAAAACAGTTCTTCCAGTCGTTGATACCTTCTCTGCTCAGGCCAAAGGAGCTGGCTTGGGGCATGTAGGGGTATCTGGTTCCTCATCCAGGAGAAACAGGAACCAGAGGAAGAATAAGGCCGCCAAGAAGGCCTCTGCTGATGAAAAGGGTAAGACTCCTCTTAGTCCTGTTGCGTTCAGAAAGCCTAGCTCTCCTTGCAACCAACATGACTTTGAATCAACCTTTGGTCATCATTTCCGGCCCTCGGTTGCAAAGCCAAAGAGCCGATATGATGGTTGGACCTTTCCCCGGAACTTCGGTGAGAGTGCCTTCAAGGCACCTTATGAGGAAATCCACATGGGAAATTATGATCAATTCTCTAGCGGCCTTAATGGAAAGCAGGCACCAAAAGCCAAGCCTGTTATATAGAAGGTGACGAAGTCATGTGACTGCTGTCACCATGAGGCCTCCACCTCCAGATCCAAGGCCCCAGTTGTACCCACTGTTCCCAGGGTAAGGCAGGAGCCTAGGAAGAGGTATAACAGATTCGACTGTTGGTGCTGTGGCAAAGTCAGACACTTTGCCGTGGATTGTTGGTTTAATCCAAGGTATTACGAGACTCCCTATGTTAGCAATGCGAGGCCGACCACTCGTAGGGTTAACCAACCGAGGGGGAGTGTGCTAACCAGGAATCTAGGACCCAAGTTCAATTGGGTTCCTAAGGCAAATTAATTTTGTTTTACAGGAATGTCCAAAGGCCACCAAAACGCCGATCTGGTATTTGGACAGTGGATGCTCCCGGCATATGACTGGGACAAGAAGCCTGCTGCGTGATTACACTCCAGTCGAGAATGGACCCAAAGTCATCTTTGGAGGGTTAGATCGAGGAGTCACCAGAGGTTACGGTATGATTACCAACGGTATAATCTCTATCACCGACGTGGCTTATGTTGAAGGGTTAAACCATAACCTGATCAGTGTAAGTCAGTTATGTGACAAAGGTTATGACGTTAAGTTCTGCAAGGATAAATGTCTGATAATTTCACGTACCTCTTCTGAGACGGTATTATCAGGCATTAGGAGCAGAAATATCTTCTGCTTAGATTTTCTCAGTGTAGATTCATCTACCCCCGTATGCCTTGTGGCAACAGGCAGTGCATCTCTTTGTGATCAATGGCACAAGAGATTGGCACATATTAATTTCAAGACAATTAGTATGTTGTTTTCTAAGAACTTAGTAAGGGATGCTCCCAGTATCAAGTGCATCAAAGATAGCCCCTATCCTGCATGCCAGATGGGCAAACAGACTCGGGCTACCTTTAAGAGCATCGCAAACAAAGACTCTTCCCGATGTCTTTACCTTTTACATATGGACTTGTTTGGTCCAATGTAAGTTCATAGCTTGGGAGGCAAGTCCTATACGCTAGTGATAGTTAATGATCATTCTCGGTTTACATGGGTGTTCTTTTTGAAACGAAAGTCAGATACGTTTGACATCTTCACTAGTTTTATCAAGCAGGTTCAGAACGAATTTAACTGCTCAGTGGTCAAAATCAGAAGTGACCATGAAACAGAATTCCAATCTGGTGCTATGATAGAATTTTGTGAAGAACAAGGTATCTTTCATGAGTTTTCCTCCCCGTGCACTCCTCAGCAAAATGGAGTTGCGGAGAGGAGAAATAGAACTCTCATTGAAGCTTGCACGACAATGTTGAAAGACGCTTCTCTCCCGGAATACTTCTGGGCAGAGGCTGTCAATACAGCTTGTCATGTACAAAACCGAGCATTGATCAACAAGCATCATCGTAAGACGCCTTACGAGCTTCTGAAATGCAGGAAACCAACCATGTCCTACTTGAGGAGTTTTGGTTGCAGATGCTATGTACTGAATAATGGAAGCACCCGCGTACTAAATTTGGTGAAAATGCTTCGAAGGCATATTCATGGGCTATAGTTCCCACAGTCGGGCATATAGGGTCTTCAATAAGAAAACCCTAGTGGTAGAAGAATCAATAAATGTTGTATTTGATGAAGGAAGTTTGCTTAACAGCAATTCTTCCAGTGGTATTATTGAAGATGCAGGTGCACGACTTGAACAGCTGAGTCTGGATGAGACCGCTAAAGATGACACTCCTAAGTACGTCAAAGTTTCCACGTCCACGTCATCTGAAAATGTTGAAGATCAAAATGGAACAAATCTCTTTGAAGAAGGAGAAGCCCAAGAAGTAGTAGAAGCTCCAGACGCCAGACTTCTAGAGCTTCGGCACGTGAGGGATCATCCTAGAGATCAGATCATCGGAGATCCTCGTGTCGGTGTCAGAACTCGAAGAGGTACTATTAACGAAGTATTGCATCTTAGCTTCCTGTCACAGGTTGAGCCAAAGAAGTTCGACGAGGCGAACAAAGATGCGGCATGGATTCTGGCCATGCAAGATGAACTACATCAATTCGAACATTGCAACGTGTGGACGCTAGTTCCCAGACCATACAAGCAGAATGTGATTGGCACCAAGTGGATCTTCAGAAACAAGCTAGATGAACATGGTCTCATCATAAAGAACAAGGCAAGGCTGGTGGCTCAAGGTTATAGACAGGAGGAGGGGATTGACTTCGACCAGACCTTCGCACCAGTAGCAAGGCTCGAGGCAATCAGATTGTTCCTGGCATATGCTTCGCACAAAGGATTCACAGTCTATCAAATGGATGTGAAATCAGCATTCCTGAACAGAGACCTGAAAGAGGAAGTATATGTCGCTCAACCCCCATGTTTTGTCAATCCTACTTATCCCAATCATGTGTATTTCCTCAATAAAGCTCTATATGGTTTAAAACAAGCTCCACGAGCTTAGTATGAGACTTTATCTAGTTTTCTTCTTGAGAACAAGTTCTCTAGAGGTAAAATAGATAAAACATTGTTTCTCAGGGAAGTCAAAGGCAAGATTTTGCTGGTGCAAATCTATGTCGATGACATTATATTCGGCTCAACAGACAACATTCTTTGCAAAAAGTTTTCTAAACTTATGCAAGAAAAGTTTGAAATGAGCAATATGGGAGAGCTCAAGTATTTCTTGGGACTTCAAGTGAAACAGTCTGAGGATGGAATCTTCATCTCTCAGATGAAGTTCACAAATGAACTCCTTAAGAAATTCGGTATGGAGAGGGCAACCTCTATGAGGACTCCAATGGGATCCACTATGTCTCTGGATAAGGATGAGAAAGGTAAACCTTTTGATGAAACCAAATACAGAAGCATCATTGGATCCCTGCTCTATCTTACTACCAGTAGACCGGATATCATGTTCTCCACATGTGTCTGTGCCAGATATCAGGTGAACACTAAGAAATCTCACTATGTCGCTGCAAAGCGAATTCTAAGATACCTTAAAGGTACTCCCAATCTTGGCTTGTGGTACCCGAGAAACAATGATGTCGAGCTAATAGGTTTTTCAGATGCCGATTTTGCAGGGAGTAGGGATGACAGGAAAAGCACTTCTGGGACGTGTCAATTCCTCGGACGAAGGCTTGTTTCATGGAATAGCAAGAAACAGAATTGTGTTGCAACCTCCATAGCAGAGTCTGAGTACATCTCGGCAGGCAGCTATTGCGCACAACTCCTATGGATCCGAAACCAGTTAGCCGACTACGACCTTCAGTTCAAGGAAGTTCCAATATACTGCGACTCCTCCAGTGCAATTGCAATTTCCAACAATCCGGTTTCGCACAGCAGAACGAAGCATATTGAAGTGCGCTACCACTTCATTCGGGAGCACGTGGAGAACAAGGACATCTCTCTCTGTTATGTCCCCACGGACAAGCAGATTGCGGATATATTCACAAAGCCCTTAGACGAGGCCAAGTTCAGTCTTTTCAAAACTGAATTGGGGATGCTAAATTATGAGAAATGAAGACTCCAGGAGCTTCAGGCTCGTGCAAAAACTGAGGGGGAGCAAGGTACTCAAGTATGAGCACATGTGCAAGAACTGAGGGGGAGCAAGGGGTCAAATGCTACCGACCCCGATTTGCAGAAGCCGAAAAGGGGGAGATTACCCTCTCGGCTAAGGCTAAGGTGGCTCCAAGCTTGCTCCCAAGAAATTGGTATTGGTAATGAATAACTCACTCAACTCAATTTCAAGTTTATGGTTTTCATTCCTATACGCTTTATTCACCTTAGCTTGTAGGGTTTAGGCTTCTTCAAATAGGGTGAGATTGTTGGGTATTGTATCCACAACGTACCTGATTTGAAGAAGCCCCTGATCAAGCTAAGGTAAATAGGCAATGTTTTTGACACATTATTTCAAGTTGTGCTTGCAGTTATTCCACGCTAAGTGCACACCAATGTCAGGGTGCAGTAGGTCAATATACACGGGTCTGCACGACGTAATCCCTCGTTGAGCAGATCAGTGTGTTGGCCTACGTGTACTCTCTCTATTGGAGTGCACTTACTTTCAAGTACAGGGCTGTGATCTTACAAGAGCAGACAAGGAGCAAGGATGGGTCAAGGAGCACATCATGGGTGGAAAGATGAAATTTCGTCTAAGTGTAAATCGGCGAGAATCGCCAAGTGATTCTCGCCGAATCGCCGAGAATTAGTGGCTAATTCCCGCCGACTCGATCCAACTACACTTCAAAGCAAGCAACTCTGATTCTAAGTAAGAATCGACGTGAATCACCAAGTGATTCTCGCCGATTCAGCGAGAATCACTAGTGATTCTCGCCGAATCGTCGAGAATCACTGGCTGATTCTCGCCGTCTCGACCCGGGCTGAATCAGTGCGTGCAACCAAGTCAACTTCGACGAGAATCATCCTTGATTCTCGCCGAATCGTCGAGAATCACCTTTGATTCTCGACGATTCGACGAGACTCACTTTTGATTCTCGCCGATTTTTACTTGGGCATTTTTCTGGAATTTCCTGAACCAGATTCTGCCGCTGGCGTTATCTTGAACCGGATTTTGGGTTTCTATTTATGGGACCCACAACGGTCATATTGAGTTGTCTACAGTATAAATACAAGATTTTTTTTGAACAGTAGAACTACGGAATAAAATACACAGAAAGAAGCCGAGCACGATCTAACCCTAAAATCGCGAAACTGCTCCGCCGCCGCCGTCGCCGCTCACGCTAGTTGGTCGCCACTGTTGATCGCGAATCTTCCTGATCCTCCGGCGACAAAAGCTTAGCCAAGCTTAGAGTCTCACGCATCTATCCAGAGATCCCTTGTCTCTCGATTTGTTGATCGGGAAAAACTTCCCCGTCCGAATCGATCGAGACGACCGATCCTCGTGTGACCGTTGGTAGACCTAGCTAGCTTCACTACGAAGTTTGGATCTCCAAAGTACAGCAGCCGCACATCGTCGTCGTCGCCGAACCCGTGAACCATGCCGCCGCCCATCTTGCCGCCGCCGTCTCCGGGGAGATCCTCTCCAAGAGAGATCTAGGGTTGTGTACTCTTTGTGGACTTCAAGAACACGTTGTCAACAAAGAGGGACACCTTAGTCTCCAAACGTAGTTTGTATCTTTTGTACATTCTATTTTATTTTTGTTGTAAAGGAACGGTGGTTCCTAGTTGTAAGGGTTGGGTGCAACCCGTTTTGTGGGAGTGTTGACTCCTACGTGTGGAAGGGTTCCTTCCGATAGTGCAGGGATTGGATTTCAATCCTGTTGGAGAAGAGACCGAGTCATCCCTTGTTGGGAGATAGGTCGAAGGGGGAAAGTGGATGTACCCAAGTCGGGGAACCACTATAAATTGCTTGTGTCCTTTCCTTGCTGTGCCGTTTTATTTTCTTGTGCAGGTACAACAATAAATTCCGCAAAAACACTGCACGTCACCTATTCCCCCCCCATAGGTGAACATAGTTGACACTAGGTGGACTTTCAGACCCCCTATGAATTACTTAAAGAAAAGAAACCTAAAATCACTTACTTTAAAGTTTTTGGTTGCATATGTTACATCCACACTAATAACAAAAGATACATTAGAAAATTTGAGGCTAAGGCTGAAGAAGGGATTTTTCTAGGATATTCCCAAGTAACAAGGCATATATGGTTTTCAATAAATCATCCCTTAAAATTGAAGAATCTGTGCATGTGTCTTTTGATGAAGCTAACATGTCTTATAAGGAGAAAGACATTTCTACCAATAGTTTTTTGCATGTTTCACCACTGTGTGAGTCTATGGATGGACTAAACCTTACCCAAGAGGTTCCAACTCATCCCACTCCACAGGCTGCTGAAGATAGTGAAGAAGAAGTCTAAGAGGAAGTAACTGAACTTCCATCAACAGCCAGTACCATTCCTCAAGAGGAATTATTTACAGAAGCTGTTACTCAACCAACTCCACCAACTGATCTTGTCACACTTAGAGATCACCCCAGATCTCAAGTGATTGGAGACATTTCAGTTGGTGTACAGACAAGACATCAACTCAATCAAGACTTGATGCATGTCTGTTTTCTCTCTCAAATAGAACCTCTCACCATCCATGAAGCTGAGCAAGATCCCCATTGGATTCTTGCAATGCAAGAGGAACTAAATCAATTTGAGAGATGTAGAGTTTGGGATTTGGTTCCAAAACCCCATAACTACCCAGTTATTGTAACCAAATGGGTCTATAGGAACAAATTGGATGCACAAGGGAACATAGTAAGAAACAAGGATAGACTTGTTGCTCAAGGCTATATGCAAGAGGAAGGAATAGAATATGACCAAACCTTTGCCCCTGTTGCAAGGTTGGAGGCCATTAGAATATTCCTAGCCTATGCAGCCTACAAAAAGTTCAAAGTATTCCAGATGGATGTTAAGAGTGCCTTTCTGAATGGTGTACTTCAAGAAGAGGTTTATGTAGAACAACCTCCAGGTTTTATCTCTCTAACTCAACCCTCTTATGTTTACAAATTGCATAAAGCTCTCTATGGTTTAAAGCAAGCTCCAAGAGCTTGGTATGAGACCATAGCTAGCTTTCTCTTAGAGCATAAATTTACTAGAGGAAACATTGATAGAACCCTTTTCACTAGACATCATAAGGACCAAATCTTATTGGTACAAATATATGTGGATGACATTATTTTTGGGTATACTGATCCCAAATTGTGCAAGAGGTTTGTTGACCTCATGCATTCCAAATTTGAGATGAGTAGCATGGGTGAGCTTTCCTACTTCCTTGGTCTCCAAGTGAATCAGCTCCCTGATGGTATCTTCCTCTCCCAATCTAAGTATGCTAAAGAGCTTATTAAAAAGTTTGGGATGGGTGATGCTTCAGGAATGAAAACACCTATGGCTACCAATGCTGTTGTGGATTCTGATGCAGCAGGGAAACCTGTAGATCAGAAACATTATAGGGCAATTGTTGGATCCCTATTATACTTAACAGCTAGCAGGCCTGACATAATATTTGCCACATGCCTTTGTGCTAGATTCCAAGTGAATCCTAAAGAATCTCATCTTATTTTTCTAAAAAGGATTTTGAGATATATAAAGAGTTGTTCTAGTTTAGGACTCTGGTATCCTGCAGAGTCAGAATTTGAGTTAATTGGATACTCAGATGATGACTATGCTAGATGTAGAGTGGACAGGAAAAGTACCTCTGGAACTTGCCAGTTCCTGGATATTAGACTTGTCTCTTGGTTTTGCAAAAAACAGACATCTGTGTCTACATCAACTGCTGAGGCAGAGTATATGGCTGCTGGCAGCTGCTGTTCACAGATGCTATGGATACAAAACTAGCTCCTAGATTATGGTATCAACTTAAATAATTCAACCTTATTTTGTGATAATACAAGTGCTATTGCTATAGCTTAGAATCCAGTTCATCATTCTAGGACAAAACATATTGAAATAAGACATCATTTCATTAGAGATAATGTAGACAAAAAGAAGATTCACTTGATTCATATTCCTACTGATTTACAGAGAGCAGATATTTTCACCAAACCTTTAGATGAGAAAACTCATCTGTTCTTTATAAATCAACTGGGAATGATTAATGGAAAAGAGTTAAATTAATTTTTGTCTGCATTCGACGAATTTTCCAGAGTTCGTCGAACGGAGTTCGACGAATTAGGGAAAGTTTGAGAGATTCTCGTCGAACGGAGATCGACGAATTCTCTGTGTGGAAATAATTTTCGTCGACCGGAGATCGACGAACCTTGCTTCAGAAACCATTTCGTCGAACGGAGTTCGACGAACTGTTTTCAATTCTTCTAAATGAGTTCGACGAACTACTCACCTCTAACTTATTTCGTCGACCTCAGTTCGAAGAACTGTCTCTTTTCGTGGAACGGAGCTTGTCGATTCATATTCCGAAAATCTTATATCTAGGTTTTCTTCGACCTCCGTCCCGCGCTTTCAGTTCCTTTGCTCTTGATCGCCGTTTTCTCTGTGATTTTCTTTGCAGGTCATCAATGGCGATTCCTCGAGGAGCACTTGCGGCGATGAAGTTTGATGCAGCATTCTCCATGGATTTTGAGTCTTTCCAACATTCAGATCCAATCTTTCTTTATATCCTGGAATTACTTGAAGAATTGCATCTCAAGGATTTCATGACTCGCAGCATCAAGCTACACTCAACCGAGATAAGAGAATGGGTGTACACTGTAACCGTTTCTGAAGACGGAGATCTGACAGGACATATTGGAAACACTATCGTTTCCCTGTCTCCAGCAGTACTTTCTGAAATTTTTGGACTGATCAATGGTGAAGACAACTTGGAAATGGACGCTGAAGAATATTCTGATATGTTGAAGGTAATGGGTTTCTCCGGCAGCAACCCTAATAAGCTTCTGAAGAAGCAACTGTCTGCCGCCTATCAATTTTTGGCCGACATTGTAGGAAAAAATTCTGATGGGCAAGCACTCGGCACATGACTATATCACTCGCCATCAATTCCAGATTATGTGCGCAGTGCTCAACAAACGACAGGTCGACTGGGGCATGGTCTTCTTTGACCTAATCAAGAAGAAAACAAGTAAGAAGGAAGTCTGTTACGGCAGAATCCTGGGGATTTTCCTCTAGGAAAAGGCCAGTGAATGTTTGGTCTCCCCGACCACATTCATCAATGCCAGCAAGCGCCTCACCTGCGCCTTGTTTGGCAGATGGGAGAGGACAATCACCAAACCCTCCAAGGGTTCCTCGTCCTCCATCAACGCTTCTGAGAGCACAAGGACCGTCAAGGTCACTCCCCACCCTGACACTGAAGTGGCCATTCCACCTACCCAATCCATTCCCACTCCTCCTGCACCTCAATTGACTCCACCTCAACATCAATCTCCACCGCTTGATCTTGCACATATCCCTACACCTCCAGTTTCCCCCACTGAAACCCATATTCCCTCACGTCCTCAATCCCCTCTTCCCCCACACCTATCCACTATTCCATCCTACACCATACCCACTGAACCACAAACTGTTCTCCCTCCATTATCCCCTCCACATATTCTTCCTTCCTCCTCTGCTTCTATCCCCTCCACCATTCTTTCTCCACTTCTGGACTCTTCCACCATTCCCTCCATCATCTCTCTTCTGACTCCTCTCATACAATCACTCATCACAGAGGCCATTACACCTCTGGTGAATTCCATTAATTTTTTATCTGCACAAATCACAGCCCTTTCTACTGTCCCCTCTTCATTCAGGGGCCTAGCTCCAGGTTCTCCTGAACCCAGGCAGGGGGAGATGCTCCATGATGAAGCTGGTGCAGCAGCTGCAGAGGTTGATACAGATTTTGACAATACAGTTGATACTGCAGATACAGTTTTGATAATACAGATACAGTTGATACAGTGCTTGATAATGCAGTTGCAGTTACAGATACAGCTATAGATTTTGATTCTGAAATAATTGATTTTATTCAATTTATGGACACTGACATTAGCTTTGATGAGTCAGTAGATACAATAACAACTGCTGGTGATTTCCTTATAAATCCCACAATTAATTTATCTGAGATACTTCATACCTTTGATTCTGTATATATGAAGCTTCCTTCAGCAGAGGTTGCTAAGCCATATTTGGCTATTGTCCAGTATACCTCTCCAGCTAGTCCAGCAGTTGCCAAGCAACTCTGTGACACCTTTGCTGCTCCTACTGCTGTTCCAATTCCTGTGTCTATTCCAGAAATCTGCTCTGTCCCAGATTTTGTCATGGATGATTCTCCCATACCTGATCTGGATGAGCTCATTCTGGCAGACATTGAAGAAGAGAACAAGGCAGCAGCTGAAAGCTCTGTCTCTACTGCTGTTGAACCCTCACCCTCTGAACCTTCTATCCCCCCTCAAGAAAAACCTCTTATAATTTTTGATGAAACTCTGAGGAAGTTGAATGCTCTGTATGACAATCCTCAGAGTTCAGGTTCTGATGATGATGATGATGATGATGAATCAGATGAGGAGGCTGCTAAAAAGAAAAAGAAGTTGCTTTCTAAGAAAAGGAAGGCTCCTCCTCCTCCTGCTCCCAAGCCTAATCCCACTGCAGACACTCCATACTATATTCTGCACAATGTTGCTCCTTATAAAGGATGCCTGCATGGATGTGGCTATCAAAGAACTAGCAAAGAGAGAAGAAGAGGAGTAGGAGATAATCTCCTCCCCCTGTTCATAGATACAGAAAGGATCCTCCTCCTCCTCCTCCTCCAGCAGCAGGTGCCTCTGGCTCTGGCTCTCAGAGATCTACCCATATTCAAACTTGTCAGAGACAAACATGGAGATCTTCTGGAGGTAGTCAGCCAACAACACCATCTTCAGGAAGACAACACCATCAAGAACAACAACAGCAGCAGCACCAGGAATATAAGGAACATGAAGCTGAAAGGCCCTATTCTCCTCCTGAAGATCCAGAAACAGGAAACACAACCAGAATGGAAAGGTTCCAAGAGCTCATTGGCTTATCTCTAATCAACAAAGCTAAAGCTGAAGGCAAGGACACAACAGGCTTAACTACTATGTCTCAGTACAGGAGAGATGAGCTAAAGAGATTTGGGAAAGGAAACAAGCTACTCAATGTTGATGAGTACATGCATCTTCACCCAGAAGCAGTTGTCCCCAGAGCCACTTCACTGAACATCATAGGGGCAGCTGACATGACTATGACCAGGGCTCAAGCTTCAGATCCCAATAGGGAAATTATTTTCAAAAAGCCAGGAGATAAAGCACCAGGAGACAAGCTAAAACAGAAGAAGACAAAGAAGTAATTTTGTGGTTATTTCATTTCTGCTTCTATTTCAGACTATATCTTGTACTAAAACAAAGCCTGTATGTATATATATATCTGATGCATGTGTTGTAAATTCTCTGCTAGATATATTTCTTAATTTTGATCTGTTCTTTGCTTGGAGTCTCTATTAGTGACCTCACCCAAATAGGGGGAGATTGTTGGATCCCTAGTTGATTTGGGCTAGGTCCACTGACTTAGGATGTGATCCATCATGTATAGTCTGGGTCAAGTTTATGTCTTAGAGTCTAAGACATTCCTCCATCTCAACTTCAGATGGACCAGCCTTCCTCAAGACTATCAGGAACTCCAGATCTATCAGTTTTTCAGACTAAGTGAAATGAGTTCGACGTTCATCGAACTCATCTCGACGAAGGGAGTTCTGCGCTCGACGATCATGAGACAATTCGTAGTGCTGAGCTCGACGAACTATGTTCTTTATTCGATGAACACCGGGATTCTACTTCAAGCATTATCAGGACTACTTCAGAATTTCTCTAAGTCCAACTTCAAGCTTTGGTCGACAAATTACTTTCTGAGCTCGACGAACTTGGATCTCAAGTTCTCAGATTCTCAGGTCGACGAATTTAGTTCTCTGCTCAACGAATAAAGATTGTCTGATATTTAATATTGTCTGTTCAACGAATGAAGACTGTCAGCTCGACGAACTCAGCTCAGCTCGACGAACTCAGTTTAGCTCGACGAACTCAGGCTCAGCTCGACGAACTCAAAACTGAGTTCGACGAATTATGTTCTTCGGTCGACGATTCCAGACTAGGTCTTCTTCCATTCCCGTCTCATTCCATGGCGTTGATTCCTGAACATTTAATGGCAGTTCTTCCCAGAATACTACCGTTAGAATGCGAAGTTAATCCTGGATTATTACATGTCATTTTCCCATGAAAACAGTTGGGGAAATAATTAATTGCTGCTTCCTTTTCAGGCCGTCTGTCATTACTGCTCTATATTCAAAATTCGAATGTTTCTTATGAGACATTGAGATATACAGAAAGAGTTAGTAATACAAACTTATCAGAGACAAACAGGGAGATCTAGAAGAACACTACATCAATATTAAGAGTCTTCAAAGAGACAACACAGAGAGAAACTGATTCAGACAATACAGAAAAAGGAATTCATTCTTGGCCCAGAGAGAAACTGATCAAGAAGAAGATGTAGAACACTACATCAATATCAAGAGTCTTCTTCATCTGCTTTTACTCAGGATAACTTCAAAGACAATACATTCATATCAGTCACAAGAAGTTCCTGGAGACTTTCTCTGGACCAGGAAATCTAGGTCTTTGAAGACCTATCACCCTGAAGCAGTGCTCCAGCATTCATCCTGATTCATTCTACATCTCAGGGGGAGCAAAGCTGCTAAACAACAATCCACAAGTCTTCTCATTTGACTTGAGAAAGAGAAGACCTCATCACCCTCTCACTCCACCTCTGTACAGGGTTTTAATTCCCTTCAAAATTATTCTGGTTGCAAGCCTCCCTCCAAAAGACTTGAGGGTTTGGGTTTTGGGAACCTGATCAAAACCCCATTGGTGCCAGGACACCTGATCAACCCCTTCCTGCAGTGGATTCCTACCAGGGTGGTAGAAGAGTGGACTACCCAGATTTGGGGAACCACTATAAAATTCTTGTGTCGTCTGGTTGCTTTCTTTTCTTTTTGTTTTCTGGCCTTGCTCTGTGAATGTGCTGTGATTAGATAGTTGCTGCATCTTGGTTTATTGTATTTGCTTCCCTGCACACACACCTAAAATATAACAACAGTTGTAAAAGTTTTAAAATCACCAACATACTCTATTCACCACCCCCCCCTCTAGAGTATATCTGTTCTAACTAACACCTTCAGGTGGTATCAAGCATACCTCCTGAACTTTCAAGTTCATCGAACCCAGATCGACGAACTCTGAACGCAAACTATAGTTTCATTTATTCTGCTAACTGCGATCGACGAACTCTGTATGGTTCGTCGAGCAGAGTTCGACGAACGTGGGGCATAGAGAATGAACATGTTCATTCTCTGGTCAGAGATCAACGATTTCAACCCAATTCGTCGAACTCTGGTCGACGAACTTACATAAATTCATCGAACCCAGTAAGATTTAATCAAAACTATAATTCCAACAACAACTTAAATATTTCTAAGAAACCATTTAATCCACTAGCTGACTGGATCATACCACCTAGGAGATATCACCCCCTAGGATACAAGTCCCAACCTGAATTATCTATTATTTCCATCTTCTCTTATCAGCAATACAAAGGACCCAAGGTTACCTGGGTCAAAAACCATTAACTGTTTTCTATTGCAGGTGAAGAGATGTCCAGGGGTAAATCAAACTTGGTACCTGGACAGTGGCTGCTCCAAACATATGACTGACAGCAAGGACATCTTATCCAACTACATTTCCAAGTTGGGGCCAAAGGTTATCTTTGGTGACTCCAAATGTGGTCAGTCAGAAGGATTTGGAGATGTAAGAATAGGAGTTGTCACATTCAAAAAGGTGACATATGTAAGTGGACTCAAGCATAACCTCATCTACATAAGTCAGTTTTGTGATGATGGTTATCAGGTATACTTTAACCCATCCACTTGTTTTATTATTGATAAAAACAACCAAACAGTTTTAATTGGAAATAGACAAGGCAACATATACTTAGTAAATTTTCTTTCTGCCAAAACTGATATCTGTTTACTTAATTTAACTAGTAATCAGAATGAGTTATGACACAAAAGACTAGGTCATGTAAATCTGAAAAATATTGCTAGGCTATCTAAACAGAACCTTGTTAGAGGTCTACCTTCTGGTCCCTACAAGAAGGAAGGTCTCTGCAGGGCTTGTCAATTAGGCAAGTAAACTAAAACTAGTTTTATATCTGTTGATAAGAGTGATTCACCTAGGATTTTGTACTTGCTACATTTGGATCTCTTTGGACCCATTATTGTACAAAGCCTAGGAGGGAAATCCTACACTTTGGTTATAGTGGATGACTTCTCCAGGTTCAGTTGGGTATTCTTTCTGAGATCTAAGTCAGATACCTTCAAGGTTCTTACAGATTTTCTCAGGACCATACAGATTGAGTTCTCTACTCATGTTGCATTGATCAGAAGTGATCATGACACAGAGTTTGAGTCTCTTCTTATGCATGAGTTCTATGAGAAGGAAGGTATCAGGCATTGCTTCTCAGCTCCTAGAACTCCCCAACAAAATGGGGTAGCTGAAAGGAAAAAATAGGACACTCATTGAAGCTGCAGGTACATTGCTTGCAGATGCTTACATGCCACTAACCTTTTGGGCAGAGGCTATAAGCACAGTAAATTATGTCCTGAATAGGAGCCTAATTCACAAACTAAAGAACAGGACTCCCTATGAATAGCTCAAAGGGAAGAAACCTAAAATCAACTACTTCAAAGTATTTGGTTGCTTATGTTACATTCATAACAACAACAAAAAATACATTAGAAAGTTTGAGGCTAAGGCTGAAGAGGGAGTTTTTCTAGGATATTCCCAAGTAAGCAAGACCTATAGGGTTTTTAATAAATCAACATTAAACATTGAAGAGCCCATTCATGTTTCATTTGATGAGACTAACATGTTTTGCAAGGAGAAAGAAGTTTCTACCAATAGCAACTTACATGTACCCCACTTGTGTGAGACCTTGGATGGACTAAACCTCACCCAAGAGCTTCCAACTCATCCCTCTCCACAAGCCATTGAAGAAAGTAAAGAAGACGAAGCTGAAGAAAATGAATCTCTACCAACAACAAATATAATTCCACAGGAGGAATTAATTCCAAATGTTGTTGCACAACTAACTCCACCCACTGATTTTGTTACACTTAGGGATCACCCCAGATCTCAAGTGAATGGAGACATATCAGTAGGTGTACAGACAAGGCATCAACTCACCCAAGATTTGATGCATGCATGTTTTCTCTCTCAGGTTGAACCTCTATCCATCCATGATGCTGAGCAGGATCCCCACTGGATCCTTGCAATGCAGGAGGAACTAAATCAATTTGAGAGAGGTAGAGTTTGGGATTTGGTTCCAAGACCCCAAAACTACCTAGTTATTGGAACCAAATGGGTTTTCAGAAACAAGCTGGATGCCCAAGGAATCATTGTGAGAAACAAGGCTAGGCTTGTTACTCAAGGATATAAGCAAGAAGAAGGAATTGATTATGATCAAACCTTTGCACCTGTTGCAAGGTTGGAATCCATAAGAATATTCCTTTCCTATACAGCATATAAGAGATTCAAGGTCTTCCAAATGGATATGAAGAGTGCTTTTCTAAATGGAGTGCTAAAAGAAGAGGTTTATGTAGAACAACCTCCAGGTTTTGTTTCTCCAACTTACCCCCTCGTGTTTTTAAATTGCATAAGGCTCTTTATGGTCTAAAGCAAGCTCCAAGAGCTTGGTATGAGACCTTAGCTAGTTTTCTATTAGAGCATAAAATTACAAGAGGAACTGTAGATAAAACACTTTTCACTAGACATCATAAGGACCAAATCTTATTAGTACAAATCTATGTGGATGATATTATAGTTGGCTCTACAGATTCCAAATTATGCAAGAGGTTCTTTGACCTCATGCATTCCAAATTTGAAATGAGTAGCATGAGTGAGCTTTCCTACTTCCTTGGTCTCCAATTGAAGCAGCTCTCTGATGGCATCTTCATCTCTCAAGCAAAATATGCTAAAGAACTTCTAAAGAAGTTTGGGATGGCTGATGCCTCAGCAAAGAAAACACCCATGGCTACCAATGCTGTTGTGGACTCTGATGTACCAGGGAAACTTTATAGGGGCATTGTTGGGTCCCTATTATACCTCACAGTAAGTAGGCCAGATATTATGTTTGTCACATGTCTTTGTGCTAGGTTCCAGGTGAACCCTAAAGAATCTCACCTAATTTTACTAAAATGGATTTTGATATATATAAAGAGTTGTCCTAATCTAGGCCTACGGTATCCCGCTGAATCAGAATTTGAGTTAACTGGATACTCTGATGCTTATTTTGCTGGATGCAGGGTAGATAGAAAAAATACTTCAGGAACTTGCTAGTTCCTGGGTATGATATTAGTATCTCGGTTTTGTAAAAAGCAAACATCAGTGTCAACCTCAACTGCTGAAGCAGAATATATTACAGCAGGCAGCTATTGTTCACAGATGCTTTGGATACAAAATCAACTTCTAGATTATGGGTTCAACTTAAAAAATTCAAACCCACTCTGTGATAATACAAGTGTTATAGCCATAGCCCAGAATTCAGTTCACCATAGTAGGACAAAATATATTGACATAAGACATCATTTCATTAGAGAGTGTATAGACAAAAATAAAATCAAGCTTGTCTATATCTACACTGATTTACAAAGGGTTGATATGTTCACCAAACCTCTGGATGAGAGAAATCATATGTTCTTTGTAAATCAACTTGGAATGATCAATGGAGAATACTTTATTTAATTTTTGTTTGCACTCGACGAATTTCCCAAAGTTCGTCGAACAGAGTTCGATGAACCATGGAAAGTTTGAGAGATATTCGTCGAATGGAGATCGACGAACTCTCTGTGAGTCAAACAATTTTCGTTGAACGGAGTTCAACGAACTTTCTTCAGAAGATATTCGTCGAACGGAGTTCGACGAACTGTCTTCAATTCTTTTGGATAAGCTCGACAAATTATTTCATTCAAAATTATTTTGTCGAACTCAGTTCGAAGAATTATTTCTATTTTCGTGGAACGGAGTCTGTCGATTCATATTCCAGAAAACCCTATATTTAGGTTTTCTTCGATCTCCGTCCCGCGCTTTCTGTTCCTTTGCACTTGATCGCCGTTTTTGTGTCTCTTGCAGGTGATTCCATGGCGATTCAGGCAAGCATTCTCGCAGACATGAAGTTCGATGCAGGTTATGATGTGGACTTTAATTCGTTTCAGCATTCTGATCCCATATTCCTTTACATTCTAGAACTACTTGAAGACCAAGAACTCAAAACCTTGATGACAAGAAGAATCAAACTGCACATTACTTAAATAAGAGATTGGGTTTACACCCTATCACCAACAGAGGAGAATATGATGACAGGCACCATTGCGGGTAACCCCGTCTCCTTAACTCATGTAATTTTAACTGATGTTTTTGGATTAAGGAATGGAGAAGAGCAACTAGAGATTGAAATAGAGGAGTCTGACGATATTCCCTTCATGACACCTACATTCCTACAACACCATTATCTCCTCTTCCCCCACATCTCTCTTCAATACCATCTTACCATCTACCAACAGACACCATCATGCAAGATACCACTCCATCATCTCCCCCACCGTCTATCATCCCTCCACATGTTTCTACTCAAACCACATCTGAAACATCTACTGCTCTTCCATCACTGGACCACTCCACAATATCTTCTATCATTTCCATAATCACTCCCCTCCTCAAATCCCTTATAGTAGAGGCCATTACACCTCTTGCTACCACCCTCTCCTCTCTTTTTGAACAAATCTCTGCTCTTACTGCTGCCCCATCTTCAGCCAGGGGCCTGGCCTCAGTCCCCACTAAAACCAGGCAGGGGGAGATGCCTGATGATGAAGCAGCAGCTACAGCTCCAGAGGCTTCAGCTCCAGCAACAGCAGCAGAGTGCACAGACTACATAGATATAGATTTGATTGCCTTTATTGAGACTGATATGTATTTTGATGAATCAGTCTCTGAAGAGCCCAATACTGTTGGTGATTTCATTCTAAATCCCACAGTAGATATTACTAATTTGTTAAGTATTTTTGATACTGTACATTTAAATTACCTTCCAGCTGAGATTACTAAGCCATCCTTGGCTATTATATCATACACTTCCCCCATCTCTTCAGAAGGTTCTAAGCAACTTAGGGAAAGTTTTGCTATTACACAGCCAGCAGTCACTCCACTTCTAGAAGTAGTGGCTATTCCCTTTTCTCCAATAATACCTTCAGCACCAACCTTTGTCATGAATGACTCCCCCATGCCAGATCTAGATGAACTGATCTTGGCTGATATTGAAGAGGAAAATAAGGCAGCAGCTGAAAGCTCTATCTAAGCTAGTTCTGATTCTTTTATAGTTTCTCCTTCAAATCTTATTGAAACTCCTGCTCCTGCTCCAAAAAAGCCTGTTATTTCTGCTGAGTCTTTGAAAGCTCAGAATGCTTTATATGATAATCCTCAAAGATCTGATGATGAGGATAGTGATGATGGAGATGATGATGATGAATCTGATGATGAACCAAAGAGGAAGCTAGTATCCAAGAAAAGAAAAGCTCCTCCTCCTCCTACTCCTAAGTCTAACCCAAACAATGACACTCCCTATTACATTCTTCAAAATATAACACCATATAAAGGGATGTCAGCTTGGATGTGGCTGTCCAAGAATCAGCAGAAGGAGAGGAAGAAGAGTAGAAGGTACTCTCCTCCACCAGTTCAAAGGTATAAAAAAGATCCACCTCCTCCTGCAGCTGGTGCTCCTGGCTCAAGATCTCAAAGTTCTGCCCCTATTCAAACTTATCAAAGACATCATGGTAGATCTTCCTCTGGTAGCAGTCAGCACAGGCAACACTCTTCAGGAAAACAACATCAGCAGCAACAACAACATCAGCAGCAACAACAACATCAGCAGCAACAACAACATCAGCAACAACAACATCAACTACATCAACATCAACAAGCTGAAAGTTCTAGAAGATCAACCTCTCCTATTATTCCTTATGAATATCCAAAAACATCCAACACAACTATAATGGCTAGGTTCCAGGAACTAGTAGGCCTTTTTATGATTAACAAGGCAAAGGCTAAAGGGAAGGATATTTCTGGATACACTACAATGTCCAAATATAAGGGAGAAGAACTGAAAAGGTTTGAAAAGGCTAACAAAATCTTTAATGTTGATGATTATATGAAATTACATCCTGAAGCAGTGGTCCCTAGAGCTACATCTCTGAAGATTATAGGGGCTGCTGACATGACAATGACTATAGAACAAGCTTCAAATCCAAACAGGGAAATAATATTTACCAAGCCAAGAGACAAGGGCAAGGATGTAAAGCATCAGGAGAAGAAGCAAAAGAAATGAAATCTGAACTATTTTATTTCTATTTTTCTCCCTTAAACTGTTTCATATTGTCTGAACAAAGATCTTGTGTAAATATATCTGCTGCATGTATTAATTATCTCTGCCAGATATATGTTTTTCCTGCTTTGTTTACTTTATGTTTTTATTTTGAGTCTATTAGTGAACTCACCCAAATAGGGGGAGATTGTTGGATCCCTAGTTTGATTTGGGCTAGGTTCACTAAGCTAGGATGATGTGACCCAACATGTATTGCCAGGGTCATAGTTGTGTCCTAGAGTCTAGGCCAAGTCCTCAGTAACAACATCACATGGACAAGCCATAATCAGACTGCCAGAGAATCAAGACTTAGAGTTTTACCAGAGATTCAGAGATTTCTCAAGAAACTAAGTAAAATGAGTTCGACGTTCATCGAACTCAGGTCGACGATAGTCGTTCTCAGCTCGATGATCTTAGAGAAATATTCTCTGAGCTGAGCTCGACGAACCTCAGTCACAGATCGACGAACCTAGACTCAGGTCGACGAACTTCATTCTTTGCTCGATGATTTCTGGACTTCTACTTCAACTTTATTGCCAGAGGTTTATCAATTTTTTCTCTAAGTCCAGAATCATTTTCGGCTCGACGAACTTTATTCTTTGGTCGACAAATCTTGGGACTACTACAGTATTCTATCAAGACTGTGTTCTCTAGTCTCAGGTCGACGAACTCAGTTCTCTGCCCGACGAATTCAAGAATTATCTTCTTCAACAACTTAGAACCAGAAGAACTTGTGTCGACACGCAGATCATCAGTCGACATTGTGGAAAGGTTGCGTCGACATCACACAGAAGACTTGTGTCGACACACAGGATATCTGTCGACACACAGAATATTTCACAACTCCAGATTAGTTGCTGAACTCCAGTCGACGAACACATTTACCAGCTCGACGAACTTCAGATATAGAATAGGCAAATTTCAAAAGAGACAGCAGTTCAGTTTCCAGCTCGACAATCATAGAACTCAGCTTGACGAACAGAAGCTGTCTGGTCGACGAACACAATATCTTAGCTCGACGAACTGTGGACTTAGTTCGATGATTTCTGTCAACTGTTCGACGATTCCAGACTTAGTTATTTCCGGCCTTCTGTACCCACTCTAATGCCATAATTCCTGAGTAATTAATGCTCTAACATTCTCTGAATATAACCATTAGAAGGAGCATTAATTATGGTCTTCTCCAGGATTATTGTCTTGCCGTTTTTCCATGGGACAGTTGGGGAAATAAATCAATGTCATTTATTCTCAAGGTTATCACCATTAATTGCAGATGAATTCAAATTTTTGAAGGACAGATCTTGACAGAAAATATAAAAGAAAAGAAGAGAATAACAGACATAATCAAGCATCATTAAGAAAGTTTTACACAGAGCACAGTACACTCAGAGGCATACAGAGATTACAGAGACACAGAGAAATATTCAGTCTTGAACAATCTGCTTTGTCAGCAAGAAGCATTCTCTGATATAGAGAAGACCTCGACCAGAAGCTCATCAGTACCTGAAGAAGAAGAACAACGATACCTATGTCTAGTGTCTTCTTTCTTCAAGAACTCCAGGACAGATCAAAAGGACAACATCAGTTCCATCTATCAAAGAAGTTCCTAAAATTATTGCTGGTCAAGAATTCAGTTTGAAGACCTATCACCCTGAGGCTTAGCTCTTATTTTTCCCTGATTCATTCTACATCTCAGGGGGAGCCATAAGCTATAATCAAATCCACAGTCTTCTCAGTTGTATATTGAGAAAGAGAAGACAAAATCATCTCTCACACCCCCCCCACTGTATAAAGGGTTGTCATCTGCCTTAAAAAGTGATTCCTTGGTTGCAAGTCTGCTGATCAAAAGACTTGGGTTAGTTTTTGAGCACCTGATCAAAAGCTCATTGGTGTCAGACACCTGATCAAAAATCTGAGTGGATTCCAACCAAGGGTGGTAGAAGAGTGGATGTACCCAGGTTGGGGAACCACTATAAAATTTTTATGTCATCTGGTTGCCCCTTTTTCTTTTGTTCTTGCTATGCTTGTGCTTTAGGTTTATTGTGTGCTAGCAATATTAATTTTTGCACTTTTAATTTATAGCAAAAGCTAAAATAGCTATTAAGAATTATTTAAGAATACTCTATTCACCCCCCCCCCCCCCCCCGCTAGAGTATTTCAGATCTAACTCTCACTTTCAGTGTTCTCAGGAAAAAGGTAAACCTTGTAGTAAAGTAGGGGGAGTAAGTGATGCTCACTACACTAGCAGAAAAATGGGAGAGTGGTAACTCGTAACTCTCTTGTGTTAATATGTTGTTGTATATTGTTGCTACTTATGTTAGTGTATATCATTGACAAAGGTCAAGTGGTGTTTTTGACTTCTTCAAATAGAGGGAGATTGTTGGGTCCATTGATCACAACGTCCCAGATTTGTAAGATGTCAAACAAGTCAATGGTATACACATAGTTGTATTTGATGTATATTTAAGTTCATGCATAAAGGTTAGTCTATGCTATATTGATTGGATTGGTGGTCCAAGTGACATTGATAAGTGGACTCAAAGAAGCTGACTGAAAAAGCAGGAAATTACCTAAGTCCATAGACGTTGAGTGAAGCAAGCTCACTCAATGCCAGATAGCTAAGTCCACAATCGTTGAGTGAAGCAAGTTCACTCATTGCCATATAGCTAATAGCGCTGAGTGAAGTCATTACAGCCAAATCCTAGCAAGTTACAATGCTGAGAGCGGGCAGGTAGTCAAAGCCTTAAGGTTTGGCAAGGCAGAAAGGTAGCTAAGTCCACATGCGTTGAGTGAAGTCAACTCACTCAACGCTATATAGCCAATAGCGTTGAGCCATGTTGTTTCCGTCAAAGCCATAAAATAAAGAGAAAGAAAATTGGATAAGTTCAGAAGCGTTGAGTGAAGCTTGTTCACACAATGCCATGTTGTTTCTATCAAAGCCAAAGATAAAGGAGTCAGAAAATTAACTATGTCCAGAAGCGTTGAGTGAAGCCAGTTCACACAATGCAAAGATCAAAAGGCTTTGATTCAGTCTAATGCTGTCAACCTATGAGGAAATAGAGAAATCAGCTAAATCCCGAAGCATTGAGTGAAGCCAGTTCACTTAACGCATTCAATGCCAGATTTCAGAAGAAAAGGCAGAACGCGTTGAGTTAGGCCAGCTCTTTCAACGCCTTCAGACAGACGGAAATTTGGATATGTTTAAAAGCATTGACTGAATCTTATACGCTCAATGCTCTCAATGCTTTCCTATGGAATAGAATTATTCTAAGTCTAGAATCATTGAGTGAAGCCAGTTCACTCATATCTCTCCACACTTTCATGTAGAGTAGAATTATTCTAAGTCCAGAATCGTTGAGTGAAGCCATTTCACTCAATGCACTCAATGCTTTCATGTAGAGCAGAATTATTCTAAGTCCAGAAACATTAATTGAAGCTTATACACTTAACGCTCTCAATGCCATTGTTGCAGAAAGGGCTGAAGATCATGCTAAGGAAAAAATGCATTTAGTGAAGCTTATACACTCAACGCTCTCAACGCCTAGAGTTACAGAAGGATGCATAATGTTGACTAAGTTAAAAAGCGTTGAGTGGAGCTTACTCACTCAATGCCTAGTAGAGCAGGAAAGTATCTAAGTCCAGAGTTATTGAGTAAATAATATTCACTGAACGCACTTAAAGCCTGGGTAGTTGTCTGAAATTTCTAAGTCCAGAATGACTAACGTCAACAAAGTCAACCAAAAGTCAACAAAGTTCAAAATGTCTAAGGAAGTGCTATAATTCATTACTAACATCGTCGTCAATCTCATTTTGTATAACTAAGGATATAATCAGCTATTAAGGCAATGAAATATGTCAATCAACTCGCTGGATGATGAGATTATAATTAGAAGATGAGATCTGGATCAAATTAACTTTCTGAAAGCTCAATTCATTATGAAATAGAGCAGCGGGACTTCATCTTCTTCTCCCGCCATTGTTGAAGAAACAAGATGATCGAATAGACGATGCTGAAGTGTCTCTAAGTTAGATGCGACAATCAACATCTGTTATAGTAGGATTAGAGGATTTCTCTAAGGAAGAAGAATCAGCCAATGCCATCCCTAGCAGAAGTTGCTTCAACATCCAAGACGAGCCGAATTTAAAGATCAATCGCTGGATCTATGAAGAAGGGGTAGAGCAATCTGTGCTTTATAAAATAGGTTAGCTGATAGAAGATCTCTCATCTCTTTCCTTTATCAACAAAATTAGAAATAAGGTTCTGAGTTACATCCAGCACAAGCAGCAGATTCTTGGGTATAGCTATTCTTGTTGCTGTGAAGAATATAAGGCAGAGATTCACTCAGCTCAGGAGACAATTGACTCAGTGATTAATTTCACTTGAGTTAAAATTACTTTTCAATTCAAATTCTATAGTTTATATTCAAGATCTGTATTGTAAGCCTAGTTTATAAAGGCTGAGAGTTAGATCTGCTGAGATCTGTACTATAAGCCTTAGTTATAAAGGCTGAGTGTAGGATTTGGTATAGATCTGAGTGGTAGGATATAATCTTGGATCTGTCTGATATGGCTATTTTTCCAGCCTATGTTGTGGGGGATTTGTCCATACGGTATATGATCATGTGATTATTGAGTGGTTGGGTTGTGTGCCTGTGTTGTAAGTCTCAGTGGAGACTGAGTGATCCTGTGGGATCATGTTGTAATCTATGAGGAGATAAGATTTTGGAGATGTGCGTTGTCTAAAATTCTATTAGAAAGGCTGGAGGGACAGTGGTTGTCCCCATATAATGGGGAACCACTATAAATCTACTGTGTCATCTGGGAGATAATCTTGAAAGCATCAGGAATCATATAATAACACACAACATAGTCTGATAAAGGTTAAAAGTAACTAAAATGCTAAAGAAACCTATTAACCCAGCCCCCCCCCCCATCTAGGTGATTATCTACCCTTGTATTCAAAGACTTTCATATCTCCAACATCCCAGTGGTATAGTATTTCACTAATGTCTTCGAAGAGAAGCTACAAGGACTGTCACGTCACCGTGAGAAGGACTTTCAGATCGAGCTAGTTCCGGGAGCTAAGTGATGAGTCCAAGTTATACACATATTTTTGGACTCATCTGGGCCAGTTTTCTCGTTGATGCACTACACTTGAGAGCCATTATTGTTTATATTCATTTCTTTCTTCATTTCATGATAAGTGCACTTTTGGGCCTTATTGTTATTTTCTAGTTTTGTACTTTTACCCTATACTTTGTGTTTTACTGTGCCTGGAGAATGTGGAATGCCCATTTTGGTGGCTCTTTTGTCTTATTACAGGTACAAGGGTCATGCGTGTGTTCCGGGACTGTTCGGGAAATCCCAAAATGGTACAGGAACACTATAAGACCCCATTTTTATTCTTTTAAAACCACCGGGGTCTTATGCCCAGAACCGTCGTTTTGCGGTGATACCGACTCTCGGGAAGTTCGCCACTACAAAATGCTGATACTGCCGTCCTTTACTATCACCCAAAAGGAGGAGAAGTATACACATAGTTTGGATAAAACTAAGTCCACAATCACATGTAATATATGTAAAGGAAATCACATCAAGTCCACACATAATAAAAGTACTGAAATAAAATAGTACAAGGAAATATAAACGGGCTCAAGCACGGTACATCAAATCCTCACTACAAACACTCGCGGAAGCTAAGTAAACTAATCACTCACGGAACCAGTAGCTTGTGCCCCTGTGTTATACTGGACCACCTCCATGAGCACCATACTCTGCTGTTACTGTATCCCCTACTACTGCTCCGTGTCTCTCATTCGGAGTCCCTGAAATGTTGTGGTCTGAAAACCGTTAGTCAAAAAGACTAAGTCCTATCATCCCTTACCCTCACCCATGGCTCCTAGGCACCGAGCGGGGAGGAGGAAAGGGAAGCTATGAAGGTCGAGAGTAAGCAAAGCAGGCGATGGTGGAACTATTCTAGCAGTTAATTATAATGTATATACAGCTAAGGAAGAAAGGTACCAGCTAGCAGTTCTATGATAGTAAACAGTAAGGTAGACAAGTAGAACAAGCAGCATATGTAAGATAGACATATTAAGAAGTAAGTAACCTTAACTTATATGAATTCTCATACAAACTTATAGGTTAAAGGGTCTTCTACAAGGCTCAAATCGTATAAAAAGTCCCATATCGATTTATACGATGGGGTATCAGGTTTAAATGCAAGTATGAGTGTAGTGCTATGTTATTTCATGATTCATGCAAGTGTAAATCACACACACGACTCTATGCGCACAGACCTTTAGTCCCCCCCCCCCATTTGGGCAGCTAGCATCACTCCCAGGAACCTCCATAGTGGCAAACAGAGACAGTGGGTCGGGCCCCCCACTCCTAGGCGGGTATCCACACTACCAGGCCTAGCCCTTACGTATGCCTCTAGAAGGACACAACCTAGAGTCACAACGTACTAATACTGTCCATATCCAGCAGACTTTCTTTGGCAAAGTGTCAACCACACCCGCCGAGTCAATGTATCGACATCGGTGTGAACGACCGCCCAATACCGAAGACCCACCACCTTATTTATGTCTCCAAAACCTTCTGTTCCACCAGCTTCCCGGACTATCCCATCCGTTACATCTACCTTCTGAACCTACCGTTCAGATGTCTAATCAAACTAGCCTAACCACGCTCCTGAGTTCCCAGGGTGTGTGAATGTGGAACCCTAGTTATACTAGTTGTTCTTAAACATTGATTTTACTTACGGTTTAGGTTAGCCCAGGACTGCCCAAGTTATTTCTTGTGAAGGGCTCTAGAGGGCATTGGGAACTACGATGGGCTGAAGTCCAAAGCTCCCTTTCGCAAGGCACTTACTATTATTAGTTATTACCTATTATCCTATCCCTTTTAGCGTTATATTGGAACTAACCCTAATGTATTTGACTCTTCCTCTCTGCAGGAAAGACGATCTTTCGTCGATCCCGAGCACCACCTACTCTATTTAACCCATCATTATTACCAATGATGAAGTCCTTAGTTCCTGACCTCAACCAATACCCTAATATCCCAAATCTCTGAGTTCATTTTGCAATTTTACTATGTGCAGACCACCCTAGGCTATATGATGTATATGACAGGAGGTAGTCCAATTTTCATCCAAAATCCCCATATTATTTACTGGGGGCCTACCATGATATATCTAGTCTAAATCCAGAAATTTATAATTTTCTAATTAAATTTGGAAATTAATTAATTTTTCCCAAAATTAATCTATGGGTGATTTGAACAGGAAGTACTAGATTTACTTAGGGTATGACCTCTCAAAAATCATGAACACTGCAGGTTAACAAGATATCAGTGAATTCTATATATCATAAACTGTCATAAAACATTTAACCTCTAAATATTTATTCCAAAATAATTCATATAAATAGCTGTATTGAAGGAAGTATCAAAAATACTTGTCCAACAATTCCTCAAAAATTAGTAGAGCTACATAATGATCATAAAACTTCACTTCCTAAGTTTCATGAAATTCCCAAGTCAGTAAACTAGGTAAAAGATTATCCTAAGAAAAAACAACATAAGGCACTTTATGAAGACACACCCTTGTAATCTCATTTAAACAACATTTAAATATTTGTCCAAGCTTCTTTATGCCCTAAAAAGTACTCTGGCTAAGTAACACAATTTTCCAGCAAAGTATAGTATTTATTTTCTATTTATCAATGTAAGGTTCACTAGTTTACTTTACACATGATGTACAACAAACAAAGCTTCAACCACTCCAAATAAACTACTAGTGCAACCTAATGTCATTTGATTATCTATACCAAAATTTCAAACCATTCTACCACCGGTACCTCATATTTTTATTATTAACATCAAAAGTGGCAATATGAAATTTACTACTACAAGGATGATCTACTGATCTCTAAATACCATAAGATAAATACCAAAGGTTAATAATACTATGAAATTAACCATACCAAAATATCATCAAGATTCAAGGTCATTTGTCCCATAAGATAATTCCTATGGTTTAAAGTCATAAATACTTATTAAGTGGTTTATGTGAGGTGCATGTGTCCAAGTACCCCCATATCCCTTCCTAGAGCATTTCACCACCCTAGGATCTCATGGACTGATCCCCAAGTACATCCAAGAACATAACCGCTTATGTCCATCATAAGCCCCCAATGTTCAACCTTAGGGTTAGAACTAGGGTCCTAGGGCAAATCCTCCCTAATCCACCCCATAATCTATATGATGGTGTTAAATATCATGTTAAACCTGTGTCCAAAATTTCAACCTCTGTTGAGGTGGTTTGGCCACTCAAACCCACATGGGGCACTTTGACGTAAATATCCCTTTTAGGGCAAGGCTAGGGTTTGCTTATTTCAAAACTAAATCATCACCAAATGGGATAGAAATTTACAAAGAGCCTTATGATGACCCCAAAGACCACTCACAAATACTTGGGAGGGTTTGGAGGTAATTAGGTCTCCTAAATAAATTACCCTAGGATTGTTAATTAATTTCAAAAACTATAGAAAACTTGTCTCCAAAAAATTCCATTTTTGGGCATGACCTAGGTATAGGTAAGAATGACTCTCTGTCCAAATTTCAGATCATTTGGACATGTGGTGAAGTGGGGGCACACATTTAAATCTATGACTAGCCCTAGGTATAGACCTCACCAAAATGAGTGTTGTGGTCAAACCATACCCAAATTGATTCAAATCAATTTTAAATTACACCAGACTCCAAGGGATACAATTTTCATGTTGGACATTTTTCAGTATGGTGTCATAGTTATTTTTAATATTTAATTTACGATGGCCCAAAAAACAGGACAGAAATTGAAATAAAAGGAATTAATAAATTATCACTAGCACGAATCTTGAAGCACGATCGGACGATCGATGGACTTCTTCTTCCTCCAGCCAACAACCAGTATTCACCCGACCTGGAGCATCTTCCAGCCCTATTTCCTGGCCACCTGGCCACCTCCCTAGCCCGCCACCACCTTCATCGAGGTGGTGGCTATCGCCGGGCCGCGGCACGGCTGCCATAGGGGTGGTTTCCGGCGAACCTGAAAGATGAAAATCCATGAAAATTCCAAAAATTCTCTCTCCCAATCGGGCTCAATTGAGCCCGATTTCTCTCCTAGATTATCTAAGGATCTATCCCACGAAGAGAGGAGTAGAGGAGGACCTTATTGGTGTTCTGTAGTCGAGTCGATCGCTGGGTTTCCATTTGCAGTGGAGAGGTAGCCGGAGTTCTGCAACAGTACAGTCAAGTGGCTCGAAATCTTCAGGTAAGGTGTGGAAATGACTATTCTGCTCCTAAGGAAGCTTTAAAACCATCAAATGGGGGAGTGGAAGGGTGTAGCATCAATTTCCATTAATGGACACGAATGGGAAATTTCGGCCATGGTGGTGAGGGGTGAACCTAGGCTGAATCTGGCCGGGAAATGGCTGCAAACTCCTCCTCTTTCCCAGAGGAGTTGAATCCAGCAATAAAGGGTGGCCCTTGGCCTCCCTATGCCATGGATGGCCTTCTCCCTCATTTTCTCTCTCCTCCATTAAAGGGCAAAAATGAAGTTTTCTCTCTCCTAGTAATCATGGCCAATTTTGATCTCTCCACCAGCCTATTGGCACCCCACTAACTCATATTATTAGATAATTAACATAAGGTTAGCCTAAGTGGATAGGGCTTGAGCTTGGGTTAGCCAATTTGAGCTAAGTTTGACCTAACACTTGAATAGAGTTGACCTTGGCTAACATGACCATTTGGGTTGATGCAAATGGGTCCTTGGAGGCCCATTGTCCTTCCCTAAGGTCTAGGAAGACTTGGATAGGGTTGGTTGGGCATCTTGGGGGGGTCACTTGACCCCTAGTAAGGGCACTTTGACCTTTTTGGAGCTAGGGTTGACTTGGGTCAACTTAGCCTCTTTGGTTGAACCCAATGGGTCCTTGATGACCCATTGACCTCCCCTAAGATCTAGGAAGGGTTAGGTAGGGTTGTCTTGGCATATTGGAGGTCACCTGCCCTTCGGAACGGTACTTTGACCAAATTAGGGTTAGGGTTGACTTTGGTGAACCAAGACTATTGGGTTGACCCCAATGGGTCCTTAGTGACCCATTGACCTAACTTTAGCATTAATAAGGCATCTGTGGGGTTCACTTAGCTAAGGGAAGGTCAATTGATCTTATGTAGGCCAGTTTGACCCATTTAGGGTTAGGTTGGACTTAAGCCAACTTGGCCACTTTGCCTATCCGCATTAGGTTCTTAGTGACCCTATGGACCACCCAAGGGGGTTTAAGGTATTGTTGTAGGGTCATGGGATCAAGTTGGAGCCCTAAAGTCAAACCCTAAGTATAGTGGTGAGGTTGTGCTATAGGCAGACCAAGGTGATTTTCACTTTGTCCCTTGTTCACTTGGTCCTTCGTGCTTCTTATGGTTTTGTCATGACCCATTCATGACAAAACCATTCATAGGGGTCTAGTTATTTGAGGGATGTTACAAACACTACACATGAACATTGGACATAATACGCACGACCGCTGGTCATGCACCATCGATCGTGCTCTCTATATTCTCTATTTTCCAAGTTCAGTCTGGCAGCATCGCACAATCATTGGATATAGTACGCATGACCGCTGGTAGTGCGCCACTGCTCGTGCACGTTATTCCAGTTTTTCAGAATTTCTGCCATTGCCAATCACACAATCATGGGATCAAGTACGCACGACCACTAGTCGTGCGCCACTGATCGTGCGCATATATAATGTCTTTTTCTGTCTAGCTATAGGTTTCTCTGGAGCAGAGCGCACGATCATCAACCGTTAGTTTGCACGACCACTGGTCGTGGGCCACTGATCATGCGCTTTGTTTGTCTGCTCCCATATTTAAGCCCCTTCTCCACGAATTAGGGCACGCCTTTTCATTTTTCAGCCCCACTGCTGCGCGCGGAAGCGCCGTTCCTCTCCCCACAGTTCCTCCACTCATCTCCACCCTCCGGGAAGCATTCTCCAGCCATCTGAAGTCATCTTCAACATTCGGAGAGCTCCCGGCCACCAGCATTGAGCAACGAGATCTTTTGGTACTTTTCATCTAGACAAAAGGGAGAAAGGTCTGAATGTAAGGAAAGAAGAAGCGGGAAGACAAGTGGATTGACAACCCATTTGCATCCAGTAGCAACCACGGTCAGAGTTGTGAAATGGACCAACAACCCACCACTCCGGCCAAGAACCACGACTACGTTTTCCCTCCTTTTGGTTTATTCTACCCCTTCTCTTTGTGGAATGTACTCTTAAGCTTGTAATGAACCTAAACTTACCTTTATTTGTCTATGAATGAAGTTTGCTTGGGTTAGTTATATGCTCTATTGTTAGGTGTGATGCACTCGCCTCCGCTCACATCCACTCCACTCGCACACTCGAATCCGCTCTAGCAAAGGCTAGATTTGGTGGATGAAGAGGTGATTACGACCCTCACTCTCCACACTTGCTATCATTCCATCCGCTTGCTCTCCGCCCATCCACCTAAGGAAGCATGGCATAGCAGCCTGCACTAATTCCTTCCACCAAGAGAAGTGGTGTTGGTGACCCGCAGTAGTTTTCTTTTTGCTTCATTAGCTTAGGAATTAAAAAATCAATCCCATTGTTGCTTCTTTTAACTCTTAGTAACGATCTTCACACGACGCTATCACAAACCCTTCCTGCATTCCATCGAGAACGACATTCGTGGAAGCTATTGCCAATATTATTACGTGACAGCCACCGGTACACTTGCAGACAAAGCATCAAGTTTTTGGCGCCGTTGCCAGGGAACAGTGTCGTGTGAGTTTTTGGAGAGGGAGATAGGAGGTAGAAGCCCTTTTCCATTTGTACATTGCATGTTTATTCTTTGCTTTAATTTTTAGAATTCGTTGCTTATTTTTCTCTGTTTCATTTCTAGTTTTAATTTCTCAGCAGTATGCATTCATTTTCTTTTATCTGCAAGTTTGTAGTTAATTTTTGCTTAGAATATTTCTGTTGGTGAATTCTTTCTTGTTGAACCATGTTTTCTTACATGAATATTAGTTGCAGATGGTGTGGGGATTATGGGCATGGTAGTGATGAGTGCCCCACTAAAGATAGTGAGCAAAATTCTCGTGGTTCAGTGTCTAGAGCACCGTCCTCTTATGGTACTTCATACACCGTACCCAAATCTTATGGTGACTTCTCTTCTATGCCTTCACCTTTTTCTTATTCCTCTCTGGTCCCACCAGGATTGAGGAGTAATGGAAAATGGTGTTTGTGTTGTCGTAGCAGCGAGCATGTGTTGAAATATTGCACAAAATTTCAGCTCCAGTTGGAGGAGGAGGATGAACCAGGTATCCGACTCATTCCATCCACCTCTCAATTGGCTACCCCTTTTGATTCTGATGATATATTTGGAGTACCACCTTGTCTACGGATGACTACTGTGGATATACCCATCATACTTTTAGCTGATCGGTGTGATGACATTATGGTGTCATTTCTCCCTATGCATTCTTCCCCTATTTTGGATTCACCACCAGAGGAACCCGCACATATTTTCTCCGATGTTGTTGTTCCGCCGCTTTCTTTGCATAAATTATCTATCGCTATTTTTAGTAAGTCGGTTGATGGTGTTATGCCAGAAAGTGATTCTGAGCCTGAGGTTGTGCAATTGTAAGGCGAGGATGTTATTCTCTCCAATGGAGAGAGTGACATCTTGGAACATGATGACACACCGAGGTGGGATGATGAGAAGATCCTTTCTGATGAGGAAGTTTTCACTTCCTTATTGGATGAGGAGGTCCAAACCACCAACGAGGACCTCAAGCTCTCGGATTCCCCTTGCTATGACTTATATGACACTGATGATGATCTATGCTTGGATCCTGCTGGGAGTGAGACCGGGACCACTCCCCCTATTTCTGATTATTTTAGTTTTTCATCTCAACTATTTCTTGATCTCCTTTCTGTATTTGAGTCTGCGCGTGTTGAGTCTTCACAGGTGCTTCAGGTGGAATTGGAGCTTTCAGCTCGAGTCATGGATGATAGCATCCTCTTTCGCGAGGAGGTTGATTCCTCCTTTGTTGAGGAAGCTCCATTTTTTGCTCTCTCCTCCTACCGTCTCCCTGTATACGATACCTTGCTGGGCAAGAATTTATTTTATGATGACATGAGTGAGGACTAGCGCTCCTCCTCTTCTTACTTTCTATTTCCTCTACCTATGTTGGGAAGGTGTTATTATTTAGGCAGAGGGGTAACAGCTTTATCACCGTATCAATAAACATTACCGAAACGGATAATGGAACAGTTACCTTTGCACATTTCTTTTCATAGGCCCATTAGCTAGAAATGTATAAAATTTAATAAGTCGTGCTGTGGGGACAATAACCCAGTAGTTATCTTTCATTTCCTGCAATTTTTCATGTCTATTTTAGTTTTAGTATTTCTTTGTATTTTGTCTATTTTTCTTTTGTTTTTGCGGAGCTCACCCCTGCAGGTATTCATGGAAAATTCGTATTGGCGGGGTTGTGATTTTTCATTTGGCGGACCTGGTTCTTTTTTTCACATGTCTTCTGGTATTCTGACTAGCTGAACATTGGGTAACCTCTTCACTTGTCTTTATCTGATTTTAATTTCAATATCATATGCGGTGTAGCTTAGTTTAAGTATGGGGGATAGCCAGTATTTGTTACCTTTTGCACGCGCACATTTCATTTTCATACTAGAATCTTTTATTATTTATATTTTGATTAGTTCATCGCATCGCACAACATTGCACCCACATGAGTGCGTGCTTAGCTTTTAGCATGTTGTGAGTTAAACTCGTTTCTTTTGTATGACTTGGGAAAATTATTGTGCTGGCATAGGATTGTGAGATGGACTAAAATGTTGACCCTACTGTGCTCCTAATCTAGTACTCATGGTTTGTGTAGAAATAGTATAGATTTAATTTTTCTTTATGCTCATAGATTTATACTTTTTTGCATATGTAAATATTATTTGTACTACTCAAAAATGTGAATCTGGAGTAATCGAATAGTAGTGTAGGAATGTGTATAGCCAACACTAGACTCGCATTGCTCGTGTCGGGAGGAAGGATCATCTTTCTCGGTGTCTAAGAACTTGCCCCAAGCTACTCTTGAAGCTTTGGTGCCTGGTTAGTCAAGCGTGAGCGTGACGTAGGCCATCATTTTGGCTAGTTTGAGCTTTGATTACCTAGTCCTAGCTGCTAACCATTGCAAGCCAAGTTTGTGCCTACCCCTCCTTTGATTCAGCTCCACCTTCATTCACCAAAGCCTAAAGCAAATTCTCCTTTCGCAACCAAATCCATGAGCTTATGTAAATTTAATATTTTGACGTGTTGTGATGAGTGGAATTCGTGTGATGTGGTGATGAATTCAAAAAAATTTCTACTTGCTAAGTTGGGGATTGCAAAAAGAAAAAAAATAAGAAAAGAAAAGAAAAAATGTGTAAAAGAATATCTAAAAGGAATTACAATGAGAAATTGAATCCCCATCATGTTTTTCATGTTATTGGTCGGGTTATGTCGTGTACACGCCCGGTTTTCAAGCTAAGTGTGGGGGTGTGTCAGACGTGCACCTCCATGTGGCTGTATTGGGTTAGCTTATTGTTCGCTCGCTTTGGTTGCGTGTAGCCTCCATGTTTATCATTGACTACCAAACCTTAGCCAAAACACCATTCTATCCTACAAGTCCTACTGATTCATGCTTGAGTCTAACTTGCGTCGTGGAGAGAGTGTGAACAGGCAAGCGTATGGTCCCCGATATTGATGAATTTCTTTGGAGGTGATCACGAGCCCTAGTTTTTGGCAATGCTCACCTTAATGGCCTACCTACTTTCTTCCTACATATGACCGAACGATTCTCCAGAATTCTAATTTTGAGTAGATATAATATTAATTTACGCCTGTCAAATAGTTTAAAGTACGTAGTATAATTAAAAAGTTATTCTATAATATCTTCTGTGCCTATGATGTATTTGATTTCTCGTCTTACTTTATTTTCAAATTACTGAGCCAGCTTGCTATTTTCTAGACCAAAGAGTGATGATTTGCTCGGGATGCGCAAATGGGTAAGTCTGGGGGTGTGATGAGTCCAAGTTAGGAGAAGAAGAAAGTCTGGAATCCCCAGCAATGGCGCCATTACACAAATTTTTGGACTCATCTGGGCCAGTTTTCTCGTTGATGCACTACACTTGAGAGCCATTATTGTTCATATTCGTTTCTTTTTCCATTTCATGATAAGTGCACTTTTGGATCCGTTTTCAGTGTGATTTTATAGTTTTGTACTTTTGCCCTATACTTAGTGTTTACCGTGTCTAGAGAATGTGGAATTCCCGTTTCGGTGGCTCTTTTGTTATTATTACAGGTACAAGGGTCGTGCGCGTGTTCCGGTACTGTTCGGCAAATCCCAAAATGGTACAGGAACACAACGCATGACCATTGGACATAGTGCGCACGACCGCTGGTTGTGTGTCATCGATCGTGCGCTCTATATTCTCCATTTTCCAAGTTCTGTCTAGGGGCATCACACGAGCACTGGATATAGTGCGCACGACCGCAGGTCATTCTCCACTGCTCGTGTGCATTATTCCAGTTTTTTAGAATTTCTGTCATTGCCAATCGCACGATCATGGGATCAAGTGCTCAAGACCACTGGTCGTGCGCCACTGATCGTGCGCATATATAATCACTTTTTCTGTCCAGCAATAGGTTTCTCTAGAGCAGAGCGCACGATCATCAACTGTAAGTGCGCACGACCACTGGTCGTGTGCCACTGATAGTGCACTTTGTTTATCTGCTGCTGTATTTAATCCCTTGCTCCGCGAATTAGGACACGTCTTTTCATTTTTCCGCCCTGCTGCTGCGCACGGAAGCGTCGTTCCTCTTTCCACAATTCCTCCACTCATCTCCACCCTCTAAGAAGTATTCTTTGGCCATCTGATGTCATCTTCAACCTTCGGAGAGCTCCCGGCCACCAGCAGCGAGCAACAAGATCTTTTGGTACTTTTCATCTGGATAAAGGGAGAAAGGACTGAAGGAAAGGAATGAAGAAGGAGGAAGATAAGTGGATTGACAACCCACTTGCATCCGGTAGCAACCACGGTGAGAGTCGTGAAGTGGACTGACAACCCAGCACTCCGGCCAAGAACCACGACAACGCTTTCCCCCCTTTTGGTTTATTCTACCCCTTCTATTTGTGGAATGTACTCTTAAGCTTGTAATGAACCTAAACTTACCTTTTTTTGTCTATGAATGAAGTGTGCTTGAGTTAGTTATATGCTCTGTTGCTAGCTGAGATGCACTCGCCTCCGCTCACATCCACTCCACTCGCGCACTCGAATCCACTCTAGTAAAGGCTAGAGTTGGTGGATGAAGAGGTGATTACGACCCTCACCCTCCGCACTTACGATCATTCCATCTGCTTGCTCTCCGCCCATCTGCCTAACAAAGCACAACATAGCGACCTGCACTAATTCCATCCACCAAGCGAAGCAGTGCTAGTGACCCGCGGTAGTTTTCTTTTTTGCTTCGTTAGCTTAGGAATCAAAAAATCAACCGCCCTGTTGTTTCTTTTAACTCTTAGTAACGATCTTCACACGATGCTATCACATAACCTTCATGCATTCCGTCGAGATCGACATTTGGGGAAGCTATTCCAAATATTATTACTTGACAGCGACCGGTACACTTGCCGACAACGCATCACTAAGCCAGTATCTAGGGCTCCATATCGGATGGCCCCAAAGGAGCTAGTGGAATTTCGGAGCCAGTTGCAGGAGTTGGTTAAAGGTGTTTTCGTCAGACCAAGATCCACACCGTGGGGAGCCCAATATTGTTTGTAAAGAAGAAGAATGGGACTCTCAGGCTATGCGTAGTCTATAGAGGACTGAATAGTCTGAAGGTACAAAACATGTACCATTTACCGAGAATAGACGAGCTATTTGACCAGCTAGAGGGGGCCCACAAGTTCTCGAAGCTAGATTTGAGGTCGGGATATTATCTACTCCAGATCTAGGAGGAGGACATCCCGACGACTACAATTAGTAGCCGGTATGGCCTTTTTGAGTTCACAGTAATGCCATTCGGCCTCACGAATGCACCGTCAACATTCATGAGTTTGATGAATTGAGTGTTCGAGGCCCATCTCGAAATCTTCATCATCGTATTTATAGATGACATTTTCATCTACTTGAAGACGGAGGAGGAGTAAGCAAGACACTTGGAACTGACTTTAGAGAAACTTTGGGAGCACATCCTGTATGCTAAGTTTAGTAAATGCCCTTTCTGGTTGAAGGAGGTGGCCTTTCTAGGTCACATTATTAGAGGGGCAGGGTTAGTAGTGGACCCAGGAAAGATCCAAGCAGTGTAAGATTGGACGCCACTAAAGATGTCATCCGATATACGGAGTTTCCTAGGACTCTCTAGGTATTACCGGAATTTCGTAGAGGGATTTTCACGGATTTCCCTCCCTCTTACATCTCTGATGAAGAAGGATATGCCTTTGTGTGGATGCTGTAGTGTGAGTCAGCCTTCCAGGAATTGAAGAGTCATCTTACCTCGGCCCCTATCATTTACCTCCCCTCTGGAAAGGAAGGATTCCAAGTCTACACCGATGTATACTATTAGGGAATGGGTGTCGTCCTGATGCAGCACGGACACGTGATAGCCTATGCTTCCCGCTAGCTGAAGAAGCACGAGCAAAATTACCGGTACATGATCTGGAGACGGGGGCGGTAATTTTTGCGTTGAAGATCTGGCAGCATTAACTTTATATAGTACATTGTGATATCATCTCCAATCACAAAAATCTTAAGTACGTGGATACGCAGAAGGAGTTGAACATGCACCGGAGACGATGGGTGGATTTTCTTTCGGATTATCAGTTCACAATCCACTACCACCCAGGAAAGGAGAACGTAGTAGCAGATTCGCTTAGCAGGATAGCTACTACAGCAAGAGCAAAACACTAGATAATGGCCATGGAGTTGGTCCAGTTGTTGGAGGATATGTAGATAACCTCGGTGTCCAAGGCATACCCCAGACGATTTGAGTAGTACTTAGCATCGATGAGCATTACTAGTGACATATGGGATCGCATTAGAGACGGGCAGAGACAGGATGCTAAGCTAAAGCCAATATTCAAGGCTTTTGAGGCTAGCGTGGATGGAGAGTATGCGATGAAGGATGGTCTAGTGTGCTTTAGAGGCATAGTATATATACCAACAGGAGGTCAAATATGACATGATATTTTGACTGAAGCACACACTAGTAGGTACTCATTGCACCGAGGGATCACAAAGATGATGACCGAGCTGAAGAGGACCATGTACTGAGCAAGAATGGACAAGGAGATCACCTACTTTGTGATATATTGCGAGACTTGCCAGCTTGTGAAGGATGAATGCAAGAGCCCGACAAGATTACTTCAGCCACTATCGGTGCTTGAGTGCAAGTTCGATGATATCACGATGGAATTAATATACAGACTGCTTTGTTCCCATATAGGAAATGATTTGATATAGGTGATTGTTGACAGGTAGATAAAGGTTGCTCAATTTATCACAGTCAGGAAGGACGCACCGGTCGGTGTTTTAGTACAGAGATCTGTGGAGTAGTTTGTCTGTTATTATGGTGTACCAAGGACGATCGTATCAGATTGGGAAGGACGGTTTATGTCTAAGGAGTGGAGAGTAGTTAAGGTTTTCTTGGGCTCCAGATTGACCTTCAACACTGCATTCCACCCCCAGATGGATGGGCAAACGGAGATTACAAACCGAACGCTGGAGGATCTCTTACGCCTATATATCCTAGATCGCGGGGAGCCATAGGAGAGATTGTTGCCGCTTATCGAGTTTCTTATAACAACAATCATCAGTCTAGTATAGGCATGGATCCCTATGAGATAATATATGGACGGAGATGCGGGACTCCACTATCTTGGATCAAGGATGAGTACCCGAAGGTGCTTGGATCAGAGTTTGTGGACGATACAGATGCTCAGATACGACTGCTTCAAGATAGAATGTTGGAGGCCCAGAGTAGACAAGGGACTTAAGGCACTCAGTTGACTAGTCAACCCACTCCTTTGACCAAGTCAACACGCCCAAGTCAGCCCTGCTTAAACCAAGCCCAAAAGGGGAGGAAAAGTTAAGACTAACTTCAATCCAATTGGGCTAGGCACAACTGTGATGGCCCACTAGTTACAACAAGTGGAAATTACCTAGAATGCCTCTAAAATTTTGGATGGGATGACCAGGAGAGAGAAAGTGGAAATTCTAGCTACGGGAGGAGAGAGAAAGGGAGAGAGTGTTGGGTATTGTATCCACGATTACCTAGATTTGAGGAAGCCCCCTGTCAAGCTAAGATGAATTCACAATGTATTTGATGAAACATTTCAAGTTGTACTTGCAGTTTCTCCACGCTAAGTGCACACCAATGTCAGGGTACAGTAGGTCAATATACACGGGTCTGCACGACGTAATCCCTCGTTGAGCAGATCAGTGTGTTGGCCTATGTGTACTCTCTCTATTGGAGTGCACTTACTTTCAAGTACAGGACCGCTCATATGCAAGAGAAGACAAGGAGCACGGAGGATCAAGGAGCAGCTCCCAGGTGGAAGACGAAAAATCGTCCAAGGCAAATTCGACGAGAATCACCAAGTGATTCTCGCCGAATCGGCGAGAATCACTTGGTGATTCTCGCCGAATCGACGAGAATCATCAGTGATTCTCGCCGACTCCTTCTGGCCATCTCAATATGGTGCCAAGCAAGATTCGGCGAGAATCACTTGTAATTCCCGCCGAACCAGTGGTCATGCAGCCCATGAATACCAAGTCCAATTCGTTGAGAATCGGCAAGTGATTCGACGAGAATCACAAACGATTCTCGACGAATCGACGAGAATCACTTGGTGATTCTCGCCGATTCGTCGAGAATCGTCTACGATTCTCGCCGATTTTTACTTGGCGTTTTCTCAGAATGCTGCTGGACCGGATTCTGCTTCTGGACTTATTTGAACCGGATTTTGGGGATTTCTTTTGTGGGTCCCACAAACGGTCATATTTGAGAATACTACAGTATAAATACATGAGTATTTTTGAACAGCAGAGTACGATAAGAGAAAAAGAAAAACGAGCGGCGACGTAACCCTAAATCCGCGAACTCGCTCCGCTCCGCCGCCGCCGCTCGCGTCAAGTGGTCGCCGCTGCTGATCGCTCCTCTTCCCGATCTCCGGTGACAGAAGCTTAGCAAGGCTTGTGTCTCACGCGTCTATCCGGAGATCTCTTGTCTCTCGATTCGTTGACCGGGAAAAACTCCCCCGTCCGAATCGATCGAGACGACTGATCCTAGAGTGACCGTTGGTAGACCTAGCTTGCTTCGCTACGAAGTTTAGATCTCCAAGTTCTGCAGCCACTCTTCATCGTAGCCGCCAATCCGAAGCTAGCCGCCGCTCGTGTGCCGCCGCCGGTTCCGGGGAGATCTTCTCCAAGAGAGACCAAGGTCGTAGACTCTTCATCGACTTCAAGAACACGTCGTCGAACAAAGAGGAACACCGAAGTCTCCAAAAGAAGTTTGTATTTCATATACATTCCATATTTACTTGTGTTGTAAAGGAACTCTTGTTCCGTGGTGTAAGGGTTGGGTGCAACCCGATTTGTGGGAGTGTTGACTCTCACGTGTGGAAGGGCTCCTTCCGTTAGTGAAGGGATTGGATTTCAATCCCGTTGGAGAATTGACCGAGTCGTCCCTTGTTGGGGAGATAGGTCGAAGGGGGAAAGTGGATGTACCCAAGTCGGGGAACCACTATAAATTTGCTGTGTATTCTGTGTTCTGTGTTTGTTGCTTTTATTGTGCAGGTACATCTGTGAATTCCGCAAAAGAACCATACGTCACCTATTCCCCCCCCCATAGGTGCACATAGCCGACACTAGGTGGACTTTCAAGTGGTATCAGAGGCAGGTTCCTCAACAAGAAGGCTAACACCTTGAGGTGAATCCTGCCACCAGTGTCAGAAGCATGGATCTGGACTATGACGTATTGCCACTCAAACTCCCAGCATGCACCAAGGATTATTATCCTATCTGGAGGATGAGAGTGTTATTTCACCTGGATGCCATCGATCCTCGAGCATCCCTCATCCTGGAAGAGGGTCCATTTATCCCTATGAAGACCACCGACTCGGGGACCCAAGTGCCCATGTGCATCCCTGAGATGACAGAGATGGAACTCTCATTTTTCCAACTGGACCAGAGGATTCGACAAATTATTATGGATGTCTGGTCTGGAGCCTCTCGCTCCAGGTTGGAAAAATGTAAAACGGCTAAATCTCTATGGATGATGATCTCAGAGCTGATGGGGGGGTCAGAGGAAGCTGAAATTTGCTGCCAATCTGAGGATGAAGCATATGTGGGGGTAATCACTTCTGAAGATGAATGCAAGGATCCTTCGGATTGCATCAGAGCTCCAGTATCCTTGTCAGAGACTGAAGAAGATAGTGAGGAAAGCAGCTCCAACGAGGAAGAACCATTGGTCACTGATTCTAATGACAATAACCCAGATGAGCAGGTACCATCTTCATCCTGTCCCTCATCTTTTGACTTCTCTGAAGACAGAAACTGCTCTCCTCCAGAAAATACTGATTCCGTGAAGAGAGCCCTTCAGGAAAGCAATCTACTTGCTGAGGAGCAAGCTCGAGAGATTGCTCAACTGAAGATCTTGTTGGTTCTCCAATTGGCGTCCAACAAGGTCAAGGACTCTAAGATCTCAGCTCTAGAGAATAGTCTAGAAAATGAGAAACGTATAGTATCCAACTTCTCCAAAGTTGATGCTATAAAGAGAAAACAAGAAACCGGGTGGATCTCCCGGATTATCCAGGGATGGAGAAATGGGGAAACGGTGTTCCGACCTCCCACTCCAAGCGGGAAGGCAACTCATCATGCCTTCAGGTATGACCACAGGAATAATCGTGGTCACTGTAAGGGTGAGTTGTCCCCATGTGGAAATGTCCATAGTGCAAGAGGCATCATGGCCACCCTTGAAGAAATACCTAAGGCTCAGTCTGAGCCCTTTGTATTCACGGCCACTGCCACAACAAAGTGTGGATCTGCAGGTCCTGGTTCACAGAAGAATTCTCTCCATTCAAGGACACGGGATAGGGAGAATAGAAGTCATGATGTCAGGCGTCATGGAGCCTCAGCAAGGAAGATGCCTGAAAGAATGGCACCACCTTCTCGGCCTCATAACGCTCACATCATGCATTCATTCCACCCTTCATCATGCCTCGATGGAAGAGGAATTTGTGCAACAAGAACATGCCCTATCCCCTTGAGACCTAGGACCGTGACTACATCAGTCACTAGATCAGGTCAAAAACGGCGATACAACATTCACTCTTGTTGGTGCTGCGGCAAAGTGGGACACTTTTCCATTGACTGTTGGCACAACCTCTCTGTGCCCACAGCAAGGGCTTCTCCACATTATAGGGACAGAGGCAGTCTTCCAGACAGGTTTTCTCACGGAAGGCAGTTGCGTGTTCATGCTAATAGAAACCTAGGACCCAATATGATTTGGGTTCCTAAGGTAAAGTAATTCTGTTTTGCAGGGTAGTCTAGATCCCCATGAATACTTGGGAACTAGACAGTACGTGGCTCAAGGCTAACTTGGAACAAGCGTCTACAATAACAGACGTGCTACCTGATGAGCATAATCACTTTAAGCTACCGATATGTTCTACCTGTGGGACTAAGACGATGACTCTCCTTATCCCAGGTAACTTTGATCAGTTCAAGGACTTGTGTCATGATGCATCCTCATTCAAATTAAATATATATATATATATTTATCCTTGTGTATAAGTGTACTTATGCTTATCATATATGTGTGCACCTTTAAGGAGAGATTACATCGAGGCATGCCAACCATTACACATCGATAAAAGGATAACAAAGATATGTCATTGCGAATTTTGACACATCACAGTTGACATCAAGAAGGGTCTGAAGAGGTCTCGTTCTAATCCTAATAAAGTGTCGTTATAACAAACATGTACGTATTAATCCTGTATTAACTTGACATTTGAGGACATGTCATTGTAAATTTCGACAACAAAAACAAATTGACATTGAGAAGACTTTGCAAAAACCTCAGTAAAATTCAAATAGATTGACTTTAGAATATACTTGCATTTATCATTCCTTTTAGTAACTTGACATCGGAAAATCTAAAATGGTGCAATGCTTCCCAAAGTAATCAAGAAAAACATCAATATTTACTCTGAATCCCGCCGACCCATTTTACATCTCGCCGAATTAGATAAATCCCGCCGAAGAAGCTCCCGACCGCTCGACTTCCCCCGAATCCCGACGACTCCTATAAATCCCGCCGAAGAATCTCCGCCTGTTCACCTTCCTCACGACTCGCGCAGGAGACCTCTGGACGACCCTCGCCTTCCTCGCGCAAGTGCACTTCCGCGAACTCGCCGACACCCGCAGCCCTCCGACGCTCTCGTCGACGCCGTCGAATTGCCTCTGTGCGTGATCTTCTTCTCCCGAAGCTCACCAACTCCCGAAGCTCCCGTGAGATTCTAACTAGGTCGCATCCCACGGGATACTCTTCCCTCCACCGAAGCTCTTCCCGAAGCTCACCAACTCTCTCCCACCGAAGCTCTTAGGTAACCGCCTCCTCACTGGCTCCAAGGCCGAACCCCATGTGATGCCTTCTTTTTTGAATGTACACTAATGCTTGAAGTCGGGCTTCTTTCTAGATCCTCAATGGCCCCTAGGACGACCGCAGGTTTGATTTCTGGTTGCGAACTGGTTCGCACTGGTTTTTCTCATGCCTCGGACGAGTTCCGGAACATCGTTCTCATGCTGGAAGAAGCCGGGCTAACCTTCATATTGGAGCATCCTTGCAAAGTCTTAGATAAAGAAGTGCTGGAGTTCTTTTCTACAGCAAGGCTTCGAAACCGAGACTCCATCATCAAGAGCAAGGTGGCGGGGACTAAGGTCAAGATGTCTGCCGGTAAGCTAACTCGCTACCTGCAGCTCTCAAGTGCGGAGCAGGAAGACTATTTGGAGGACGAGGACAAAGTCAGAACCCTCCTGTTCTGCGGTCTACCCAGAGGCACACGATCAGTAAAACGCAAAGAGATGAATGAAGAAGGGAAGCTCCTATCCGACATCATAGGAAAAGTACTCATTTGTAAGCCAGGCTCCCATGATCATATCTCCGGAGATATGTTCAAAATTCTCATAGCCGTGGTCTGTAGAAAGAGGTTCAACTGGGGAGAGTTGATGTTTCAAAAGATCAAGGACACTCTGGGCACTCCGAGCTTCGGCCGCATCATCAGTCTATATCTCAACCAGCTCAACGGAGATAAATTCGACATGAGCAAAGGAGTTCCTCTACATTACTTGAAAAAAATGGATGCTACTGTATTTGATCGATGGGAACGGCGCATCGGGCAGCCGGCTGTGGAAGAGCAAGAGGAAGTATCTCCAGCATCCTCTCCCCGTGAAATTCCTGATACTGTGACTGCAGGAATCGAGGGGGAGACTCTACCCACACATCTGGATATAATATCTGAAATCGCCCAGGTGGCAAGGGATGCGGTGGCAGAAGTTCATGAAGAAAGTGAACCTGGGTTGGAGGATGAGGAGGTCCTGAACAGAAACACCCTCGGAACTGAAGCTGAAACACTGGACTCTGCTGATCAAGAAGTGGAAGAAGATGCTGAAATGGATGAGTTTTTGGATGCGGACGGAAAGGACGAGGTCAGTGAGGGCCATGAAGTGGTTGAATCTCCAGATACTGATGAACCTCCTACTGCTAAGTCTGCACCAGTGGAGGGGGAGGTAAATGAGGCCACCAACATTCCTCCCATAGAGGCTGTGATTGTATCCAGCTCTACTGATGCTTCTGCGGCCGAGCCAGAACAAGGCCAAGAAGTGCCTCCAGGTATTCCACTACGAGATGACCTAGCCATTCACACTGTACATATAATTCAGGGCATCGTGAATGAGCTCAAAACCTCTTTTGATAAAACTCAGAAAACAATACTGCAAGAGATTAAGACTTCTGAAGATCTCATGCTGAAGAATATGGTGGCACTCAACCACAAACTGGATATGATGGAGAAGAAGTTTGAAGAAAAGTATACTGCGGCCGGCGAAGCTGTCACACTGTTAATGGCCGGCTTGAAAAAGACTACTGATACTCTGGCTGTTGTCAATCAGAACGCACACGTTGTGGCCAACAATATTCAGAAATTTGATGGCAACATGGTCACTTTAAATGCAAATCAGCAGGCCCTAGTCACTGAATTCAGCAAGACAACTAAGCACATTGATGACTCCTTGCACTCATATGCCAATTGCATAGCTGAAGAAGCCAAAAAGGGGGAGAAGGAGTATATCGCTAAGATGGCTGAGCTCCAGAAAAGCATGGATGCAAACTTTGTGAAATCAAGCAACTACGTCTATGAGAGTTGCTGGTGGATGCTACAACAGGCACTGGGCACGTTAGGAGTCGTCCTACCTGACCAACCTGCCGGTGCTCAGGCTCCTGAGACTTCTACGGCTGCCGAGGAAGTACACATTGCTGAGAATGTAAGTACAAGTGCTGCTGATATTTTCACTGATGAAGCTGACGCTAGGGCCATCTCCAAATCTAAGCTGAGAAGCATGTTTGACCAGGAGGCCTTAGCTAAAGCAAGGGGAAAGAGGAAAATTCAGGAAGGGACATCAAAGGAGACACCAACTCAAAAGAGGATCAGACTAAGTGAGGAGGAGGTACGAAACGAAAGGTGGAGCCCAGTCTCAAGGAGCATCATCCTAGACACCTTCCTGCTGCAAGAAAGAGGAGAGATAAATCGAAATGAAGCATATAGTCAGTATGAATGGGAGATGCACAAAGCATTTGAAGCGAAACGCAACATTTTCTTCAGAAACAACAAGGATCCAGACAAAGTTGCTCCTCCTAGGTACTATCCGAAGCCCAAGGAATACATGGAAAGGCAGAGCAAAAAGTACTTGGCGCAAACTCTTAAGGGTGACGGAGCTAAGGACAAATAGTCATTATCTTATAGCTGGTCACGGTGTATTAAGAACATTTAACAATTATTACTGTCGTGTGAACAATTCTGACTTATATGTGAATATATTTCTCTTGGTATATATATATATATTCTTGAATGTGTGAATGACTCAAGTCCTGTTCTAATTGCATTTATTACCTTGTGTTGCATAATTAATTTTTTAAATGCTATAATTATTATTTGATAGGTGTTATTCATCTTAGCTAGTAGGGTTTTGGCTTCGTCAAATAGGGGGAGATTGTTGGGTATTGTATCCATGATTACCTAGATTTGAGGAAGCCCCCTGTCAAGCTAAGATGAATTCACAATGTATTTGATGAAACATTTCAAGTTGTACTTGCAGTTTCTCCACGCTAAGTGCACACCAATGTCAGGGTACAGTAGGTCAATATACACGGGTCTGCACGACGTAATCCCTCGTTGAGCAGATCAGTGTGTTGGCCTATGTGTACTCTCTCTATTGGAGTGCACTTACTTTCAAGTACAGGACCGCTCATATGCAAGAGAAGACAAGGAGCATGGAGGATCAAGGAGCAGCTCCCAGGTGGAAGACGAAAAATCGTCCAAGGCAAATTCGACGAGAATCACCAAGTGATTCTCGCCGAATCGGTGAGAATCACTTGGTGATTCTCGCCGAATCGACGAGAATCATCAGTGATTCTCGCCGACTCCTTCTGGCCATCTCAATATGGTGCCAAGCAAGATTTGGCGAGAATCACTTGTAATTCCCGCCGAACCAGTGGTCATGCAGCCCATGAATACCAAGTCCAATTCGTTGAGAATCGGCAAGTGATTCGACGAGAATCACAAACGATTCTCGACGAATCGACGAGAATCACTTGGTGATTCTCGTCGATTCGTCGAGAATCGTCTGCGATTCTCGCCGATTTTTACTTGGCGTTTTCTCAGAATGCTGCTGGACCGGATTCTGCTTCTGGACTTATTTGAACCGGATTTTGGGGATTTCTTTTGTGGGTCCCACAAACGGTCATATTTGAGAATACTACAGTATAAATACATGAGTATTTTTGAACAGTAGAGTACGATAAGAGAAAAAGAAAAACGAGCGGCGACGTAACCCTAAATCCGCGAACTCGCTCCGCTCCGCCGCCGCCGCTCGCGTCAAGTGGTCGCCGCTGCTGATCGCTCCTCTTCCCGATCTCCGGTGATAGAAGCTTAGCAAGGCTTGTGTCTCACGCGTCTATCCGGAGATCTCTTGTCTCTCGATTCGTTGACCGGGAAAAACTCCCCCGTCCGAATCGATCGAGACGACTGATCCTAGAGTGACCGTTGGTAGACCTAGCTTGCTTCGCTACGAAGTTTAGATCTCCAAGTTCTGCAGCCACTCTTCATCGTAGCCGCCAATCCGAAGCTAGCCGCCGCTCGTGTGCCGCCGCCGGTTCCGGGGAGATCTTCTCCAAGAGAGACCAAGGTCGTAGACTCTTCATCGACTTCAAGAACACGTCGTCGAACAAAGAGGAACACCGAAGTCTCCAAAAGAAGTTTGTATTTCATATACATTCCATATTTACTTGTGTTGTAAAGGAACTTTTGTTCCGTGGTGTAAGGGTTGGGTGCAACCCGATTTGTGGGAGTGTTGACTCTCACGTGTGGAAGGGCTCCTTCCGTTAGTGAAGGGATTGGATTTCAATCCCGTTGGAGAATTGACCGAGTCGTCCCTTGTTGGGGAGATAGGTCGAAGGGGGAAAGTGGATGTACCCAAGTCGGGGAACCACTATAAATTTGCTGTGTATTCTGTATTCTGTGTTTGTTGCTTTTATTGTGCAGGTACATCTGTGAATTCCGCAAAAGAACCATACGTCACCTATTCCCCCCCCCCCATAGGTGCACATAGCCGACACTAGGTGGACTTTCAGAGAGAAAAAGGAGCATTCATGGCTTTAGAAGGCCCTGGGGCATTCGACTCCCTCTTAATGGCCTCATTCATCCCCCATGGTCAACTAGGAGAAGATGGAGGGTTTTTCCAGACCACCTAGGGGTGGAATTTCAAGAGTTTGGAGGTGGTCGAAATATCCAATTCAAGGCCATTAATGGCCATTCAAGGATTGTCCATCCCACTCCCCAAAACAACCCCTCCATCAGCTTTAAAAACTTCCAAGTAATCAAAATGAACTATTACATCACTGCTTTAGGTGGAGGATTAAGAATTCAGGAGGAGAAGATTTGAGATCATCGGTCATGGCACATCACCACCACACACGCCGCCAAGCTCGCCTACAAGACTAATCCTATTCGTTCTCCTCTATGCTAGATCAATAGATCCTTAGGTGGAGATATCAGGCTCAATGGAACTCGATCAGTAAGAGAAAAAAATGAGAGAATTCCATGAAAATTCATCCTCTCGAGTTAGCCGGAAGTGGCCTCTCCGGCGGTTGTACCACTGCCAGGCGATAGCCACCACATTAACGGAGGTGGTGGTGGCGTTGGATGGCCAGGGAGGTGGCCTGGTGGCTGGAAATTTTATCTAGAAATGCTCCAGGAAGTTTTGATCTCATTCGTTGGCTCATCGGGGATGATGACCGTTCACCGTCAGATCGGGCTTTATCTGATAAGGGCTGGCCGATTTTAATTTATATATATAATATATTATTTTGTCATATTTTATCTGTCAATTTGATTTAATTATTAAAATACTTAGATCATTTTTTGTGAATGTGTCCAATATAGAAATCTTTGACCTTGGAGTCTAGTGTAATCCAAAATTTAAATCAACCCATTTGGACCACAGGATTTCCCTCAGCACATTTTTTGGTGCAAGGTGTCCAAAGGTCAACCAAAAAATAAAATGAGTACCCCCAGTGGCCCACTCAGTCAAATGACCTGAAATTTGTACTATAGGCTGGTTTGACCATGACCCACAATATATCTAAAAATCAGAATTTTTGGAGATGACTTTTCAATAGCTTTTGTAACAATTTAATAATTCATATATGTGACTTAAATAGGGTCTATGACCCTCAAATTTTCCCCAAACTCTGGTGGATGACCAGAGGTGATCTTATAAGGCTAAGAAAAAAATATCAACCCATATGGAGTTGATTTGGTGGGGTAACTTGGTGAACAAAGTTGGCCACCTAGGGGTAATATGTCTAGTTTTTTTAAAAAAAAGTGCACTGGTAATAGGCGTCGAGTGTGTCGACTAGACTCGATGAATCGTTGAGTGTGCTGACTGGTGGGCAGGCGTCGAGTGTTACTCGATGCATAAAAGAATTTGACTAAGAATAATCTTGGATTCAGGAAGCGTCTAAGGCGTTGACAGGACTCGACGAGGCATTGAGTGATATCCATGCCATTCGATGAGGCGTCGAGTGATACTCGACGAATACAATGCTTTGACTTAGAAAATTATGGTCTCAATGAGGAGTTGACTGATCTCGACGCCATTCGATGAAGCGTCAAGTGATACTTGATGAATACGATACTTTGACTAAGAAAATACAGTACTTAACGAGACATTGAGTGATCTCGACGTCATTCGATTAAGCGTCGAGTGAAACTCGACGAATACAACACTTTTACATAGAAAATACTAGACTCAACGAGGCGTTGAGTGATCACGACGAATTTTGATGATTCGTCGAGTATGTATAGGTTTATACGATGAATTTGACTTGGGAGATTTTTGGCCCAGACTGTGTTTGCCGATTTATACTTACAGGCTGAACGGGGTTTTGGGATGAGTGCACGATGGCTCCTTTGGACCGGTCTTTTCAACAAGACTTATTTAAAGTGAAGATGTGCGGTCTAATGAAGAAGCGACATGTGGCGAAGTAACATAACCCAAATACCTTATTATAAAAATAACTGATAAGAAACACCTGGGACAATTTAATTAGAATTTTTATGTGTATTTCTCCCCTTCAATAACTTGATAATAACAATATACACATTCCTATCAAATGCAGATACATGTCATAATAGTATTGAATGGTTATGAAACATGGGTAAAGGGCCTATAATGATGTTATAGATGTCTTTAATTTTTATCATAATTTATGGACGAAGAATTTTTGTACCTTCTTTGTAATTCTAGAAATTGATGATTAGGGATATAATTTGTCTCAGGACAAACTGCGTACTGAAAAATTATGAAACTTGACCAGTAAAAGTTTTAGGCCATAATAGTGTCTTGTTAATTTTACTGTAATTTTTGGAAGTAATTAAATAAGGGTTCCTTCACAAGGTGCCCTAGGCGAAGTTTTATTCATTAATTTATTTATGTGGCAAAAAAGTCAGAAGATTATGAAATTTGGGCAGTGACACTTTCTGACCATTATTGATCTAGAATAATTATATTATAATTTTTGGATGATAAAATCTTGCAGTCCCTTTGTTAATTATCATTTTAGTCAAAAAGTTTTTGTTTTGGTTTTTGATCGAAATCATTTCTAGAAAATTAAAAAACTCATCTCTTGATGTTATTTTGTCAATTAGAGGTTGTGGAAATTATGGTGTGATCATTGCATGTCAGAAACTTATACTTCATGTTCAAAGTCTTAGGATTCATGATTTAGGGAAAATTATTTAAAGGATGATTTAATTAGGAAAATTAACAAATTCTGAATTTGGGTCCAACATGTCATGGTAGACCACTACAAATAATCCTAAGGTTGTTGACAAAGTAAATTGGGGTATTCACTTTCATACACTTAAGCTTATTCATTTGGTTTGCATACAGCGAAATGAAGTATTCTGGGTAAAACTGTAGACCTCACATGAGTGGAAATATAGCGGGTGCACCTAGTCTTGGTGGTGTTTTGATGAGGTCACCTTTAGGCCAAATGCTAGGTAGTTTGGGTACCAAGGAGATGGTGTTGATGTCGGGGTCGACGAAGTATCGTTTTCTCACGGAGAATAATAATCCACTTAGGGTTAGCTAAAGAGCAATGTGGGAAAGGGTTTGGTAATAAATAGATACTTATAAAAGTAAGTGCCTTGAGAAAGGGAGCTTTGGGCTTCAGCCAATCGTAGTTCCTAGTGCCCTCGAGAGCACTTCATCGGGCATGCCCTGGGCAGGTCAAGATTAACCCTAAACATTAAGAATAAGCCGACTGAAAGAGAAACCAATAAAAATCCACCATAACCTACACTCACCTCGTCAACTCGGGAGGATAGTTTGTTTAGATTCACAAGCAGTGGTCTCGGTGTTGGTATAATTGATGACATAGATTGGTGAGCCGTTGGCTCAGGAACTCTTTATAGCATGACTGCATGTATATTATCTGGTGGGTCCTTGTTATTGGACGGTCGTTCACACCGACGTCAATACATTGACTCAGCTTCTGTTAGTTTTCACTAAGACCATAAAAGACTGGAGGTTTTGCCAACATTTGTACAAGAGACTCCATAGCACCATATGTGTTTGTATCAAGTTGTACGCCTGGTCTAGGTTGGGTAGTGTGAATACCAACCTAGGAGTGGGGAGGCCCAGCCCACTGCCTCCGTTTATCACTACGAGAGGCACCTAAGAGTTTAGCTTACTCCAAAAGAATGAACTAATGGTTTGTGCGCATATAGTCGGGTGGGTTCATTGTACTTGTATGAAAGATATGGTATATCATGCATAACATTTCATGTCATGCATAATGTTGATGCACGAAAATGGAGGAAGAGAGGAGGAAGGGAGTCACGGACACCAATAGTTAACAGAGGAGTGTTCGGTCTCACAAGCTGAGTGAAGAAGGTTGAGGGGATAGCAGATAGTTTGCTGAGTGCAGCTGAGAGGTTTGCTGAGTGCAGCGGGGAATGTTGATGATCAGCGAAGAAGGTTGATGATCAGCAGAGGAAGTGGATGATCAACAGAGGAGGTTGATCAGGAGCTGTCGTGCAGGCGTTTACTTTGACGGTTGTGGTTGCAGATTGATGCTGAGGGAGTTGAGCTGAGCTAAAGAGAGGGGCCGCTAGCAGCGGGAACAACAGACTTCGCCTGCCTCGGCTTAAATGCCACTCTTGTGACGTGATTTTCCTTTAATCAAGAAACAAGATAACAGCTTGTTATTGCACCTTTACATGAGAAAGGAATAAATGGTACAAAGTGGGAAGCTGGCAGCTAAGGAAGAAGTTGCCAGAGGCAAAATAAAAGAGGCTGCAAGCAGGATGCAGAACGTGATGATCCGTTTGCTGGTAGCGGCGGAGGACTGTGAAACTGAGTCCGCAAGTCTTGATGATCATCCATGGAGGACTAGAAAACTTTGTCTGCAGGCCTTGATGATCAGAAGTTTTGCTCTTGCCCGTCGTTCTCCCTTCACAAATGAGAGGTATTAAGGGCTATTTATAGGACCTGGGAAGATCTTTTAGAAGCATGGCCCAGTGACGTCATCGTGGAAGCTTGAGCGGACTCGGCGAGCAGAGGAGGGAGACCTGAGGAGTAGGCCACCCCTGGTGCAGGCCATGGAGGCGGCCTGGGGAGCAGGCCGCCCCTGGGTATGCAAAGGAGGCGGCATGGGGAGCAGGCCGCCGTCTTGGCCAAGTAGAGCTGGTTGTATGGGGAGCAGGCCGCCCTCTTGGTGATGGTGGCTTGAGGAGCAGGCCAACCACTTGAAGGTGGTGGCCTGAGGAGTAGGCCGCCCACTTGAGGATGGTGGCCTGAGGATCAGGCCTTCCACTTGAGGGTGGTGGCCTGAGGAGCATGCCGCCCACTTGAGGATCAGGCCGCCCACTTGAGGGTGGTGACCTGAGGAGCAGGCCGCCCACTTGAGGGTGGCAGCCAGAGGAGTAGGCCGCCCACTTGAGGGTGAGGAATCCCTGATGGCGAGCCGGAGAGTGAATCTGCCGATCCCATGACGGTTGAGTTGGTCCGTAGGGTTGACGCCAGCTTGGCGACCTGGAAGACTGAAGGAATTGATCACGCAGATCGTCCCCTGTTGCTTTAGATTGCCTCCTGCAAGGAAAAATGCTATGCGGTTAGCAGGCCTAACCGCATGGCCTGTGAGGGTGAGCTATGGGAACAGCCTGCCATCCCGCAGGGAACGCGGTAGCTATGCGACCTACGCAGACAGAGAAATCTGTCCGCCTACACTTGGACTTGTCACGAACTCCAGGGAGAAGCTGTAGCAGGCCGCAACTAGCAAGCTGGCTACCTTGGGAAGGATCGCTGATTTCTGGGTTAACAAATAACATGCATAAAACCTCTACCCCTAACATATAAATTATTATGGGATCTTTTATACGTTAGTCATTCTTATAAACTAAGGTTCATTGCTCTATGATGATAGTTGGTTGTTCTACCTTTACTTTAGTTTGATGTTTCCATTATACTGCTACCTTTATTAACTGTTCATTTATATACTTGTCATTACTGTGATAGATATCTTTAGTATATGATAGTTAGGACCGTTGTCACCTGCTTTTGTTTACTCTCCACATTTGGTACTTCCCTTTCCACCTCTCATGCATGATGCCTAGGTGTCGTAGGGGAGGGGAGGGGATCAAGATTTATTTTAATCTAACAGCCTGATGGGCATAACACCAGGAACTCCAGCACTAGGGGAAACAACACATCTAGGAGGAGGTGAACCAGCCTATCCTAGGTGTGGCAGCAGCACCGGCAGTCGTGGGATTAGTGAGTGACTGGTAGCTTTATTTCTACGAGCGTTATGTAGTGAGGATCGTATGTACTGGGCAGTGCCTGTTATCTTTCCTATCAGACTTATTGTTTCATGTTGATTAGTTTTTGAATTTATGTGGACTTTCTTTTATTGCATTGTGATTATGGACTAGATTCATATCTATATATGTTTACTTTTTTCTTCTGTGATATGTGGTTGAGTATTTGCAGGCAGAATCAGCGATTTTTGGAGGTAATCCTCTCGGAATAGGTGATACCACAAAGCGGCGATTCTGGGAATAAGACACGATGCTAAAAATGGGGTCTTACCGGTGTAACATCCCATTCCTTCTAGACCCTTAACACAAATAAGGGTAGGACATGTGGTGATTTTGATGGGTTAGGATAGGTAGTGACCTTAGGACCCAATGAGTTGGCGTGAACTCACATGGGGTCCACAAAAGTGTTCAATTCAACTTAGGTCAAACTAGCACAAATTGAAACCACAAGTACAAATTCACCTCGCCACTATGGACTTAACCGTAAAAGAAACCTAAGTGACGCAAAAGCCCTATCATAGGGTCACCAAATTGGCCAAATTGACCAAAGTGTCATTTAGGTCAACATAGGTCAACTCAACCCTAATTTATTCAATTAAGCATCACAAGGTCAAATTGAGCCCACCACTAAACTCCAAACCTTAATTGGAGTGCAATGGACCGTAAAGCCTCATCACATGGTCACGCATTGATCCAATTTGACTCAAGTAAAACTTAACCATAATTTGGTCAAAATCACATACATGGGTTCAATTAGCCCAATTGGGGCATCACCATGGCCCAACAAATATTGGGTAGTGTCATAGGACTCACGACCATCAAGTGGGGCCAGCCCACTCATCAATTTGACCAAGCCAACCCTAAAGTCAACCTTGGTTAACATAAGGCCTAAAAGCGGAAATTGAAAACTAAACCCAATTCCAATGGGCTAAGGTCATGGACCAGGGCCCACCAGCAGCTCATTAGTCCAATTGCAGTCCTTACCCTCTAGATTTGGAGAGTGGTGACAAGCATTTGGGGTAAAATGGACTTTTTCCCAAATTTAAGAGAGAGGAAAGAGGGAAATAAGGGATGGAAGCCACTTGTCCCTCCTCTCTTCCCAACCTCCTTACTGAGCTTCCCAGCTCATTCCCAACTGATTTCCAGGGGTGGTAGACACATGGCAGTGAGGAGGATCATCCTATGCTCATAGCCGGCCATCCCATGATGACAACTCAATATACAGCCCACTTCAACCAAAATTGCCCTCACCATCACCTTCAGAGCACTAAGAGGAGTTGGATTCAAGTTTTGGATCAAGGCATAAGGTGGAGAATCGAGCTCGGGAGCTAGCTAGCGAAAAATGTTGTCAACAATGGTGCATCGCCACCACACCCGCCTCCAAGCCCATTTACAGGTTTGTTTCTCCTCCCATCCCCTTGTCTTAGTTTTATAGATCGAATAGGAGAGGTATCGAGCACAACTATGCCCGATCGGGTAATCAAAATCCATGAATTATCCTGGATTTCAACCTTGCGGGATCGCTGGAGGATCCTCCTCCAGCAGCCATGTCGCCAGGAAACGCGAGCCACGACCTACACGGAGGTGGTGGTGATGAGAGCCGACAGTGGTGGTGGTTGAATGGCCTAGAAATATGAGATCAAAGTGGCCCAGATTGGGTTGATTTCAGGCATTGGCTGGAGCTAGGAGATGACCCGATGCTGGAATCTCTCATGAAAGGTTACTGGCTCGAAATGAATATAATAATAATAAATTTCAAAATTCGATCAAGCTATATTTCAGGCCAGATTTCGGCTAAACCGTGCAAGTTTTGGAAAAAATGTTCAACATGAAAGTTTTAGATCTCATTCTTGGCTATAAAACGCATATATTATTTCCATAACTCCGACAAGTATTGTGGGAGAATGAGTTCAAGCCCTTTGACTTAAAAAGCTTGAGCTTATATATTACAAACCCAACTATATATATATATATTCATATATTTTAGAAAAATGTAAATCCACGGAACTAAGATATAGCAAAATCTGGGTTCCGCGCGCCTTTTAAAAAATGGCCTATTATATGTGGTGGATCCCTAGTTTGATTTGGGCTAGGTTCACTAACTTAGGATCTTGTGACCCACAATGTATAGCCAGAATCATAGTTGTGTCCTAGAGTCTAGGCAAGTCCTTAAAGTCAACATCACATGGACAAGCTATCAACAAGACTGCCAGAGACTCAAGATTTAGAAGATTTCAAGACACTGTAGAGTGAGTTCGATGTTCGTCAAACTCAGGTCGACAATAGTCACTACAAGAAACTGGACTTTGAGCCACGACAATTTGCCGTGGCAAAAGGTCAAAACCGTGGCTAAAGACATTTAGCCACGGCCTACCCACGGAAAATGAGCGTGGGCAATGCGAGCGTGGATAATAGTATTAGCCACGCTGAATACGTGGCAAAAAGAGTTTTAACGACTACTTTTAGGCACGGTTTAGAATTGTGGCTAAAGGGTCCCTTTTCAGCAATTATTAGCCACGGTCCCATTGCCGTGGCTAAAGCTCCTTATTTCACACGGTTGAATTTTCGTGGCTAAAGGGGCTGTAAAAAATGAAAAGCCCTCCCGCTGCCGCCGCCGCCCGCCGCCCGCCGCCGCCCGCCGCCCGCCGCCGCCCGCCGCCGCACGCCGCCGCCCGCCGCCGCCCGCCGCCGCCCGCCGCCACCCGCCGCCGCCCGCCGCTGCCCGCGAGCCTGTGTGCCCGCCCGCGAGCCCAGCTAATTCATACATTCATTGAGGAATGGGATATATAAACCCGAAATTCATATTGAAATTGGCGATGTGGGACTAAAAATGCCACGACTTTTTGCCACGGTTCAGGTTTCCGTGGCTAATAATGGCTTATTAACCACGAAATAGGCAAACCATGGCAAAATGTGTTTTTTTTCCACGGTTCAATCATCCATGGCTAATACTAACTTATTTGCCACGGTTTAGGTACCGTGGCTAATACTTCATTATTAGCCACGGTTTTCTGCCGTGGAAAAAAACCGTGGCTAAAGGTCATTTTTCTAGTAGCGAGTCGTGCTCAGCTTGACGATCTCAGAGTAAATTCTCTGAGCTGAGCTCGACGAACTTGGTACTCAGGTCGACGAAAACTTGGACACTACAACAACACTTCAAGTTCATAAAACATCAAGATATTTTAAGTCCTTAGTATCAGACTTTGGTCGATGAACTTAGTTCTCAGCTCGACGAACTCGATTCTTTGGTCGACGAATCATTGGACTACTACAGCATTATGTCAAGACTATGTTCTCTAGTCTCAGGTCGATGAACTCAGTTCTCTGCCCGACGAATTCTGGATCATCTCCTTCAACAACAGAGAGCCAGAAGACCTGTGTCGACACTCAGAGTATATGTCGACACCAACTGAGTCGACACTAGAAGAACTTGTATCGACACCCAGATCATCAGTCGACACTGTGGAAAGGTTATATCGACACCACAAAGAAAACTTGTGTCGACACACAGAATAGTTGACAACTCCAGAATAGTTGTTGAACTCCGGTCGACGAACATATTTACCAGCTCGACGAACTTCAGACACAGAATAGGCAAAGTTCAGAAGAGACAGCTGTTCAGTTTCCAGCTCGACAATCATGGAACTCAGCTCGACGAACAGAAGCCGTCTGGTCGACGAACACAACATCTCAACTCGACAAACTGTGGACTCAGTTCGACGATTTTTGTCAACTGTTCGATGATTCCAGACTAAGTCATTTCTAGCCCTGTCCCCATGACTACTGCAATAATTCCTGAGTAATCAATGCTCTAACATTCTCTGAGTATAACCGTTAGAGGAGCATTGATTAGGATATTCTCCAGGATTATTGCTTGCCATTTTTCCACGGGACAGTTGGGGAAATTATTCAATGTTGCTTATTCTCTAGGCCGTCAGCATTGAATGTAGAAGGAATTCAAAATTCGAAAGGCCAATTTCCCCAAAAAATATAAAAAAGAGATTTTTCTCTTTTCTTACAGATACACAGACAGATAGAAAGAAAGTCAGAAACATATACAGAGAGAAGATTACTGAATCAGACTAGAAAAATACAACCCGTATGCTCTCAGTCTGACACAAGATTTCTGATACTGAAGAAAAAGAACAATCATTCAAATATCAAGATTCTTCATTCTTCAAACTCTCCAGGACACTTCACATGACAACAAATCTTCCATGTGTCAAAGAAGTTCCTGAAGACCTCTCTGATCAAGGCTGAAAGCTTGAAGTCCTATCACCCTGTACAAATCTCCAGTTCTCCTGAGCTCTTCTACATCTCAGGCAGAGCTTTGACAACATCACTGAATCCACATAGTATTCTCATTGTGATTGAGAAAATAAGACTTGCATCACTCTCTCATCCCAACCTCTGTAAAGGGTTGTCATCTCCCTTTAAAAGTGATTCCTGGATACAAGTCACCTGATCAAAAGACTTGAGGATTTGGTTTTTGAGCACCTTATTAAAAGCTCAATGGTGTCAGGCACCTGATCAAAAACCTGAGTGGATTCCTACCAGGGTGGTAGAAGAGTGGATGTACCTAGGTTGGGGAACCACTATAAAAATTTTTATGTCGTCTGGTTGCCCCTTTTCTTTTTGTTCTTGTTGTGCTTGTGTTTTTAGGACTGTTGTCTGTTTATTTACTTTATTTTAACTCTGCACCTTTTAATTACAGCAGAAGTCAGTAATAGTTTTATAAGGACCTACAAATACTCTATTCACCCCCCCCCCTCTAGAGTATATTAGATCTAACACGTCACTTTCAATTGGTATCAGAGCAGGTTCCTTAAGTTGTACAAGCTAAACCTTGAACCAAAGATCCTTTGTTAGATCTAAACATTATTTAATTTTCATTTAGATTATAAACACAGCCATGGCACAGAACAAGGATTATGCAAGCACCAGACCTCCAGTTTGCAACCATAATAGGTTTGCCATCTGGAAGGCAAGAATCAAGTTGTACATGAACTCTATTGATGAATATATCTACAATTCTATTTTGTCAGGTCCCCACAGGCATCTACATCTACAACATCTTTCAGCAACAATGCAACCCCACCACCTGAGTGGACTGAAACCTAGAAGAAAGCAAAGATTGTTGATGCCAAAGCCATGAACATATTGGCTCAGACTATATCAAATGACATCTTTCAGAAGGTGGCTGAGTGCACCTCTGCAAAAGAAATCTGGGATTCACTCAATCAAATGGTTGCTGGCTCAGTAGATGAGAGGAAAGATAGAAGATAAAACCTCATCACCCAATATGAAAACTTCAAGAAGGATGAGGCAGAAATAGTTGAAGTGATGTATAATAGGCTTAGCTCTATCATTAGTGAGATAAGGACCTTAGATAAAGAAATCACCTTGACTGAAGTGAATTACAAGATCCTAATGTGCTACCCAAGCTCATGGGACACCAGGATCTGGCCAATCAAAGAGGCCAGAAGCTTGAATGAGATTTCAACAGAATCTCTCCTGGGAAAGCTCAAATCTTATGAGCAGCTAATCAAGTCCAGAGAAGTAGTGGAACACAGGACTCCTCCTACAGCAAGGAAAGAACAATCCATTACATTCAAGGCTGCTAAAGAAACTGAAGCCCCAATAGTCAATGAAGAGCTAATGAGTATCTTTGCCAAGAGATTCTTCAAAATGGCATGGAAAGACTTCGCAAGGAAGTCATCCAGAAATGACAGCCAGTAAAGGTATGACAAAACCCCCAATAAAGAGGTAGTGTGTTTTGGGTGCAGGAAACCAGGACATTTCATGTCTGAATGTCCTGAAAATCAAAAGAAGGAAAGAAGAAGAGAGAAGGAATCAAGAAGCAAGCATTACAGCAAGCTCTCTTCCAGCAAGTACAAAAAGAAGGACAAAGGATTTATGGCTGAAATATGGAGTGACACAGAAGATCAATCCACATCTTCTAGCTCCAGTGAAAAAGAAGAGGAGGCCAAGGCAAAGGAGGTTTGCCTCATGGCAATTGATGCAAGCAATAGCAGATCAGATACAGATCAATTTGATAATGAAGAAAACCTGTCAGCTGAAGATTAGGTAACAGCATCTTATGATTTTTAATCTGATGAGTTTAAATTTGAATTTAAAAACTTATGCTTAGATTTGATTAGCTCTGAGAAGGAAATCAAACTTCTCAGAGATAAATTAAATCATCAAGATAAAATCATTACTGAAAATGCAAATCTATCTAGTGAACTGAAATCTGCAAATGAACAAATTACTTTTCTGAAATCAGAACTTAGCAAAGCTAAGATATTAAAAAGATCATTAAATGACAGAAGTCTGAAATTGTTAGATATAACCAGCACAGTAAATGCTAGAACAAATAACTACAGATTAGGATTAGGAGACACATCTAGTGAACCAACTCTAATCTAAAGGAATCATCTTTCAAAACCTATAAATTTTATCTCTGATAAAGGAAAGAAAAACACTGAACAGGTAAACAAGGTTAATAAAATTCTAGAACAAATTGAAGCTAAGGACAAAATTGACAACCAAAAAGAAGGATAAAAATAACAATATTCAGTAGTTATCGTCGAACTCAGATAGACTATATAGGAACAGATCGTCGAACTCAGAACGATGATCTTTGAACACAAACTTCAATAATAATCATTCATCTAACTGTGTTCGACGAACTTACAGAAATTCGTCGAACCAAGAAAGACTTAACCAAAATTTTAACTATAACTGCAACTTAAATAATTCTAGAAAAGCTTTTAATCCTCTAGCTGATTGGGTTATACCAACTAGAAGATATCACCCTCTAGGATATAAATCCCAAACAGAATTTTCAGTAATTTCTAGCTTCTCATATCAACAAAACAAATGACCCAAGGTAACCTGGGTCAAGAATATTTAACTATTTTCATTGTAGGAGAAGAGCTGTCCTGGAGTGAATCAGCCATGGTACCTGGACAATGGATGCTCCAAACACATGATAGGTAGCAAGGACAATCTCACAAATTACAAGTCCAATCTAGGGCAAAAGTGATCTTTGGTGATTCAAAAAGTGGTTAGTCTAAAGGATATGGAGCAGTGAAGATTGGAGCAGTTACATTTAAGAAAGTAACATATGTAAGAGGACTCAAACATAACCTCATCTCAATAAGTCAACTTTGTGATGAAGGTTATCAGGTAACTTTTAACTCTAGATCTTGTATTATTTCATCGAAAGGAAACAAACCTATTTTAATTGGAAATAGATAAGGCAATATATACTTAGTTGATTTTTTATCTGCCACTTCTGATATCTGTTTACTTAATTTAATTAGTAACCAAAATGATTTATGGCATAAAAGACTAGGTCATGTAAATCTGAAAAACATTGCTAGGCTATCTAAAGACAACCTTGTTAGAGGTCTACCTCCTGGTCCCTACAAGAAGGAAGGCCTTTGCAGGGCTTGCCAATTCGGAAAGCAAACTAAATCTAGTTTCAAATCCATTAATTAAAGTGATTCACCAAGGATTTTGTATTTGCTACACATGGATCTATTTGGACCCATTGTTGTACAAAGCCTAAGAGGGAAATCCTATACTTTAGTCGTTGTGGATGTCTTCTCCAGGTTCACTTGGGTATCCTTTCTGAGATCTAGGTCAGATACCTTCAAAGTTCTTACAGATTTTCTCAGGACCATACAAATTGAGTTCTCTTCTCCTGTTGTATTGATCAGAAGTGATCATGACACAGAGTTTAAGTCTCTTCTTATGCATGAGTTCTGTGAGAAGGAATGTATCAGGCACTGCTTCTCAGCTTCTAGAACTCCCCAACAAAATGGGGTAGCTGAAAGGAAAAATAGGACACTCATTGAAGCTGCAGGTACATTGCTTGCTGATGTATACATGCCACTAACCTTTTGGGCAGAGGATGTACACACTGCAAACTATGTCCTGAACAGAAGCTTAATTCACAAACTAAAGAACAGGACTCCCTATGAATTACTAAAATGGAAGAAACCTAAAAAAATTATTTTAAAGTATTTGGTTGCTCCTGTTATATACATAATAACAATAAGAAATACATTAGAAAGTTTGAGGCTAAGGCTGAAGTGGTAATTTTTCTAGGATATTCCCAAGTAAGCAAAGCATATAGTGTACAACCCCGTGTCCGGCGTGCGGGTCCCGCCAGGGAGGTCGAGCAGACCTAGCCCTGCGACCCGCACTCAAGCGGCAAAGCAGATATACGGCAGAAGGGCTGGCCCGCTCCCGCCCATTCCAGGCGAACGAGCCGACGAGGCGAGCGAGCGGGTCGCGCGAAGAGTCCTTGGCCAAAGCAGATGAGTTTGGCGACCCGCGACCAGCGAGTCGATCGGGGTCACGGTGACCGCCGGCCAACCCCCGCACGCGACCTGGCTACCGGTCTGCCCGATAGAAGACAGGCAGGTCGCGATGGCTCGGCTCGCGCTCGCCCAGGGAGGATAGGCGAGCCACGAGTGCCAGGTCGCGCCCGCCTCCCACGGAGGGGGATTGGAGGCGAGCTGACTCCCCGTGGGGTGCGAATCGCTACTCAGGACAGCGGAGCTTCGCTGTTGGCAGACCAGGCCGGACTGCGCATAGCCACATAGAACAACGGAGTTTGGCTGTTGGCAGACCTATCCAGGGGTTTTTTTGGTATTTTCAGGTCAGTTCTTTTGGTTATTGGCAGTTCAGGTTCCAAAAAGCTATAAATAAGACCCAAGGGGTACCACAGAGGGCACGCTATCAGTGCCTCCTTACTCTCATTCTCAAGTGCTCTCTGAGGGTACCTTAGCTCGGTTTCTGGCTAAGGAGGGGAAGTGCTCAGAGATCTTCCGGGTTTGTGGTGGGACCTCCCTGCCGAGCCCTTGGGTCTGTTCTTTCTTGTCTCTTTCATTGTTTTTCTTGCAGGAGCAAAGTAGGTGCGAGACCACCCCTTCCCCAAGGGTCGAACTCCACAAGAGGCCGGATTCCGGTTTCAACATCTTGGTGCGGTGAGCGTGGAGAGTGGTCAGTGCGGAAAAGCTTCGGAGAGCTCAATGATGGGAGGACAAGGATCTGACAGGCAGGACTCGCCGCCCCCCCCCCCCCCCCCCGCCTCTCACAACAGTAGGGATGTTGGAGGACTTCAGGAACGAGGTGCTGGGCCTCGTCAGGATCGCGCTCGACACGCGGGCCGAGTACTCGACGCCGGCAGCCCAGATCGCGGCCGCCCCCTCTTTGGGCGAGGACGCCCCTGGTCGGCGAGCTGGAAAGGAAGTTGCCGAGGAAGGCCGAAGATGCGAGCTCCCGGGGCGCGAGCTTTTCCCCGGGTCGGCAAGCCGAGGCAGGTTCGGCGAGCTGGGTCCGCGAGATTCGCCGGCTCGCCCAGTGGGGGGAGGCAGTCCTTTCAGCGAGCTGGTCTCCTCAGCACCAGTACCAGAAGGGTTCAGGGAGCCCGAGATGTCCTACTACACCGGGAAGGGAGACCCGATTCAGCACGTCCAACGGTTCGAGGACGTGGTCTCCATCCGTCAGATGTCAGACGGATTCAAGTGCCGTCTCTTCGCCATCACCCTCCGAGAGAAGGCAAGGGAGTGGTTCCACCAGCTGCCGGCTAGTTCCATCTATTGCTTCGAGGACTTGCGCCGAGGGTTCATGTTGAGGTTCACTACCTCAAAGAAGAGGAAGAAGGAGTCTGAGTCCTTGTTCCACATAAAGCAGGGGGTGAACGAGACGTTGGGGAGCTATGTGGACCGATTTCAGGAGGAGGTCACCCAGGTCCAGGAGATGTCGGGCCATAGTCTGATGATGGCCTTCACCCTGGGCCTGCAGCAGGGTTTCTTCCGAATGGAGCTGAAGAGAGTTCCTCCCCTCTCCTACGAAGAACTGATGGAGAGGGCGGCAAGAGAAGTCGACAGGGAGGCGTCGAATCCGGAGTTCGCAAGGAAGCTAGCCAGATGGGCCACCGAGGAAGAGAAGGAGTCGAAGGGAGGAAGAGCGTAGGAGGAGAGAAGAGGGGAGCCCAGGCAGAGGGAGCAGAGGCAGCTCCAAGGACAGCAGCCGGGGTGGGCGTGTCAGGAGCCCGACCGTCGGCTGGGCTAGAGACCGGAGTGGCAGGGGCAGGGGCCACAGAGAGGGTACTTCGGAAGGGGTCACTATTAGGGGAGGCAGGACCAGTTCCACCCACCGGGATGGAGGCAGGGCCACCGGCCCCGGCTCCCCGATCAGGAGGAGGCCATGGCCATAGCTTTGGGAGCGAGGAGGGGGATCATGAGGAGAAGGAGAAGAGAGTTCAGGGTGGAGCTGCCCTATTGCGACTTCCATCAGGAAGAGGGGCACGCAACAGCCACGTGCCCGGAATTCTTGGAGATGAGAGGGAATAGGGGGCGGCAGCAGCAGAAGGAGGTGGCGCGACAAGAAGTGAGGATCGAGGAGGTCCTACCTCGGGCAGAGGAGGATCGTTGCGAGGACCGGGTTGATGTCGGGACCCGAGGAGGGATCAGAGTGATCCACGGGGGGGTGGGGATCGAGGCTTCCCGCAAGGAAAGCCTCCACACCATGTACCGGCGGAGCGTCGCCTCTACATCCCAAACCCCGCCCCCGGAGGAGAGGATCACTTTCTCCAGAAGTGATATGCCAGACCACGAGGACCCGTTCTGTGATGCGCTGGTCATCAAGGCCGCCATCGAGAATTTCACTGTCTCGCGAATCCTCGTGGACAATGGGAGCTCCGTCAATGTCATTTTCAAAAAGACGTTTGACGCGATGAAGGTGGAGTCTAAGAGGGTGTTGGCCTCGGACGGGCCCTTGTTCGGGTTCTCGGGAGAGAGGAAGGAAGTAGAGGGAGGAGTCGGCCTCCATGTCACCCGGGGGGGGGGGGCAGTCCCGAAACTGCAAGTTCGTCATTGTGGACGCCCCCAGCAGCTACAGTGCCATCTTTGGGAGGCCCCTCATCAGCGCCTTCCGCTGCATCCCCTCGTCTTTCCATCAATGTCTGAAGTTCAACGCTGAGGGGGTCCAGGTCAGGGTCAGGGGGGACCCGAAGGTGTCGCGGGAGTGTTACGTCACTACGGTGAACACCATCTCTTGGTAAGAGGGAGCCGAGGAGATGGGGCGGAGGATGGAGGAGGTCGAGCAGGAAGCAGGAGGGGAGGAGCCGGGAGTGAAGGACTACGCAGAGAAGGCGGTAGGAGGAGATTTGGAGGAGGTGGCCGAAGTAAGGGCCGTGGGAGGAGAGATGGAGGTAGAGGTCCCCGTTCCGGAAGAAGGGGACGCCGAAGGATGGGGGGAGCGGTCCAGGCTGGAGGCGGCAGAAGAAGTGGTGGAGCTGGAGGTGCTCACCCGGGGAGGAAGGACGGAGAAGATCCGCGTCAACGGAGGGCTGACCCCGGAGGACCAAGGCAGGATGCTGGAGTGCATCCAGAAGAACGTGGACATCTTCGCCTGGAGCGCCGCGGAGATGCCGGGGGTTGACGTGGATGTGGCCTGCCACCGCCTCAACTTGGACCCGGGGACACGCCCCGTCCAGCAGAAAAAGAGATCCACGGCGGACAAGCTGGCGGAACCCATCAGGGAGGAGGTGGCGAAGCTTCTCAAAGCTGGCTTCGTGTCCGAAATTCAGTACCCCGGCTGGGTCTCCAACGTTGTGATGGTCAAAAAAGGAGACGGCCGCTGGCGATTGTGTATCGATTTTTCCCTTCTTAATAAAGCTTGTCCTAAGGACTGTTATCCTTTGCCTCAGATCGACGCGCTGGTTGACTCGGCCGTCGGCAATTCTGTAATGAGTTTTTTAGATGCCTTTTCAGGTTACCATCAGATCAGGATGCACCCCCCCGGACATCAAGGATGTCTCATTCATCACAGGGGACGGCTGCTACTGCTACAAGATGATGCCATTCGGGCTGAAGAACGCCGGGGCCACCTACCAAAAAATGATGGACAGGGTCTTCAAGGAGCAAAGGGGGAGGAACTTGGAAGTGTACGTGGATGACCTCATGATCAAAAGCCGGGATGTGGACTCCCACCTCCGGGACTTGGAAGAGACCTTCGCAACCCTACGCAGATACAAGATGCGGCTGAATCCCCTCAAGTGTGTCTTTGGGGCCGGCCGGCGGAAGTTCCTGGGGCATCTCCTCACCCCCGCGGGGGTCGAGCCGAATCCAGACAAGGTCAAGGCTATATTGGAGCTAGGGTCCCCGCGGAATGCAAAGGAGGTCCAACGGTTGACTGGGAAGCTAGCAGGGCTGAGTCGCTTCCTTTCTCGGGCAGGGGAGAAGTGCCCCCCCTTCTTCAAAATGCTGAGGGGAGGCCAGAGGTTCGAATGGACCAAGGAATGCGAGGAGGCGTTCCAGGCCCTCAAGGCGCAGTTGACACAGGCTCCGCTGCTCCAAGGGCCGAAGGAGGGTGAGGATTTGTTCTTATATCTCGGGGTCGGGGCAGAGGCCATGAGCTCCGTCTTGGTGCGTGAAGAAGGGAAGAGGCAGCTCCATATTTATTACGTCAGCCGGGTCCTGAGGAAGGCCGAGCTCCGGTATCCGATCTTGGAGAAGCTTGCATTCGCACTAATCATCTCGGCTCGGAGGCTACGACCTTACTTCCAGGCACACTCGATCCGAGTGGTGACCGACCATCCTCTCCGCAACATCTTCGAGGGGGTGGAGCATTCAGGCCGGCTGGCCAAGTGGTCGGTGGAGCTGAGCGAGTTCGATGTCTCCTTCGTTCCGCGGCTCTCGATCAAAGCTCAGGCGATGGCCGACTTCCTGGCCGACTATGTGGTAGAAGTAGCGGAGGAGGAGCTCACCCGCCCGACTCCTTGGAGGGTGAGGGTGGATGGAGCCTCAGGAAGGCATTCTCTTGGAGTAGGAGTGGTTCTGGAAAGCCCTCAAGGGACTCAGATTGAGCAGACGGTGGTGGTGCATTTTCCCATTACCAACAACCAGGCCGAATACGAAGCAGTGATAGCGGGGCTGCGCCTGGCCAGGGAGTTGGGGGTGCTGGATGTGGAGGTCCTAACTGACTCCATGGTGGTGGCTTCCCAGATCAACGGGGAGTTCGAAGCGAGGGAGCCCGCTCTGAAGTTATACTTGGCCAAAGTGAAGGGGGTCATAGGGACCTTCCAGACCTTCTCCATCCAACATGTGCCAAGGGGAGAGAATGAACAGGCCGACCAACTAGCAAAGCATGGCCCCCGGGTGGGGGGAACCATCACCGACCTGTTCCGCCCCTCCATCGAAGAAGGGGAGCTCATGGAGATCGATCAGCAGCCTTCGTGGATGGATCCAGTGGTAGTTTTCCTCTCCACGGGAGAGTATCCAGAGGGAGTAGACAGGAAGAATCTGAGGCACAAGTCCGCTTACTACCTCCTTAAAGACGGGCAGCTATACAGGAAGACCCTCTCCGGGATGCTGGCTCGCTGCGTAGCCGAGGGTGAGGCGCAGAGGATCTTAGAAGAAGTCCAATCCGGGGAGTGCGGGAGTCATTCCGGGAGTCGGACCCTGGAGGGGAGGATAGTCAGGCAAGGGTATTTCTGGCCCACCCTGGGCCGAGACGCCGCGGAGTTCGCAAGGAGATATCATAAGTGCCAGCTGTTTGCCCCCCTCCAGCTACAACCGGCCCAACAGCTCAAGAGTATCACAGCCCCCTGGCCCTTTGCAATCTAGGGAATGGATTTGGTTGGACCGTTCCCCCAGGCCAACGGTCAGAGAAGGTTCCTCCTAGTGATGATCGACTACTTCTCGAAGTGGATGGAGGTAAAGGCGTTGGCCAAGGTGACCTCCCAAGTGATCAGGAACTATGTCTGGGGGGAGATCATCTGTCGCCATGGGCTGCCCCAGGCCATCATCACCGACAACGGACCCCAGTTCTCCAGTGCCGAGTTCACCAGCTTCTGCGAGCAGCTTGGAATCGACCTCAGGTTTGCCTCGGTCCACCACCCCAGGAGCAACGGGCAGGTGGAGGCCGCGAACAAGATCATCGTCAATCTCCTCAGGAAAAAGGTGGAAAACTTGAGGGGGAGCTGGGTGGAGCAGCTCCCCGCAGTTCTTTGGGCCCTAAGAACCACCCCTAACACGGCCACGGGGGAGACCCCCTTCAAGCTCTCCCATGGGTGCGAGGCGGTGCTCCCCATAGAATTTGAAGTCCCAACGCCGCGAGTCGGGGCGGCCAGAGAGGGCCGAGAGGAATGGCGAGCAGAGAACGAGGGGGAACTGAGACTCTCCCTTGACATGGTGGAGGAATTGAGGGACCTTTCGGCCATTTGACAGGAGGAGGTAAAAAGAAGGATGGCCAAATACTTCGACAAGCATGTTAGGGTCAAGCAGTTCGTGGAAGGAGACCTGGTGCTGAAGAAGGTGGACGCGGCAGGAAGGTCAGCGTCCGTTGGAAAGCTCAACCCCAGCTGGGAGGGGCCATTCATTGTGAAGGAAGCTTTGAAGTCAGGGGGTTATCAGCTCCAAAATGTAGAGGGCGAGACCCTGAGTCTCACCTGGAGTGGAGACGACTTGAAGAGGTTTTTTCCCTAAGCACTTGTAAGCAACACGGTTTGTTATAATGAATTCCTTTTTCTCCCCCCCCCCCCCCAGAATTGCCATAGCTAGCTTGCACAGAGAATTGGAATGAGTTTGGACCCCAAGAAGATCCCGCTGCCAGGCTCTCACCTAGCTGGCAGGGCCGGAAGTCACTCGGTGTCATCCCTAGCCTCGAGAAGATCCCGCTGCTAGGCTCTCACCTAGCTGGCAGGGCCGGAGGTCACTCGATGGAATGAGTTTGGACCCCGAGAAGATCCCGCTGCCAGGCTCCCACCTAGCTCGCAGGGCCGGAAGTCACTCGGTGTCATCCCTAGCCTCGAGAAGATCCCACAGCCAGGCTCCCACCTAGCTGGTAGGGCCGGAAGTCACTCGATGGAATGAGTTTGGACCCTGAGAAGATCCCGCTGCCAGGCTCCCACCTAGCTGGCAGGGCCGGAAGTCACTCAGTGTCATCCCTAGCCTCGAGAAGATCCCGCTGCCAGGCTCCCACCTAGCTGGCAGGGCCGGAAGTCACTCGATGGAATGAGTTTGGACCCCGAGAAGATCCCGCTGCCAGGCTCTGACCTAGCTGGCAGGGCCGGAAGTCACTCGGTGTCATCCCTAGCCTCGAGAAGATCCCGCTGCCAGGCTCCCACCTAGCTGGCAGGGCCGGAAGTCACTCGATGGAATGAGTTTAGACCCCAAGAAGATCCCGCTGCCAGGCTCTCACCTATCTGGCAGGGGCGGAAGTCACTCGGTGTCATCCCTAGCCTCGAGAAGATCCCGCTGCCAGACTCCCACCTAGCTGGCAGGGCCGGAAGTCACTCGATGGAATGAGTTTGGACCCCGAGAAGATCCCGCTGCCAGGCTCCCACCTAGCTGGCAGGGCCAGAAGTCACTCAGTGTCATCCCTAGCCTCGAGAAGATCTCGCTATCAGGCTCCCACCTAGCTGGCAGGGCCGGAAGTCACTCGATGGAATGAGTTTGGACCCCGAGAAGATCCCGCTGCCAGGCTCCCACCTAGCTGGCAGGGCCGGAAGTCACTCGGTGTCATCCCTAGCCTCGAGAAGATCCAACACGCTGTCGGACTCCTACCTAGCCGGCGAGGCCGGGAACTACTCAAACGATGTTAACAACAGGTCGGAATCACAAAAGTTAATCAACAAGGGAAGGGGTCTAACATAGCCCCCCCAGCCCCAGGAAAGGCAGCCGAGCGGAGGCGAGAACCTGGGCGAGAGTCCGCAAGAAATTAGGCAATACAGACGAGGGACGAGCCGGCTCGCCTCGCTCGGCGGGCGAGCAGCCTCCTCATCGGGGCCGGGCCGCAGGGGCAGGTCGCGTCGCACGGCAATAGCAAATGTATTAATAAGGCGGGCGAGAGAGCATTTATAAAAGCAACAATAGCTGAAAAAGACGAAGTATAGGCGCAGCCCGCGCGTACATCTCAAAACAGGTAAACATAGATGATAATATACATCTAAAAAATAAATGTCAAAAGACAGGGGAGACGCGAGACCCGGGGCGAGAAGTCCTAAATGGGCTGGAAGGCTTTGTCCCCAGGGTCCGGCACGGGGAGAAATAGCGCCGGCACCACGTCTTCCGCCGAGAGTTCCGCCGCCTCGCTCGTAAGAAGATCCACGCGTCGCAGCATTTGCATCGTATACTTCGCGGCGCTGGCGGCATTCTTTTGCATCAGCACTTCTAAGTCGTAGTCGGAGTGGTGCTCGAGCAGACAGACCCTGCTGTCTGAAGGAGGGACAGCGGCGACGACCTCCAGCTCGCATATCCGCGCCTCCAACGCTGCTTTGTCCTGACCAAGGGTGGTGATCTCGGCACCCATCCGGCTCGCCGTCGCCGCATCCTGGGAAAAGGAAGGAGAAGAATCGTGAGTTGTATTCGCGAGAAGGGGCGGTAGTTCGGGGTGAGTACGTACCAACCCGCCCAGGTACTGCGCGAGGGTCTCCTCTGCCGCGTCGGCCCGCCTCCTCTGAAGGTTCGCGTCCTCCTGAGCGAGCTTCTGGGCCTCCTCCCTCTCGTCCGCCAGCTTCTTCAGGGAGGTGGCATTCCGCTCCAGCTGAGTGCAGCGCCTTCCTACCATGTGAGCTAGCTCCAGGCCGCGTAGCTGGGCCCGCGCGCTTTCGTGAACCAATACTCGCGTCGCCTCCTTGTCGTAGATGGCGGCGTCTTCTCGCGAGTACAGGCCGAACGAGAAGTTGTAGGCCTCCCCGCCGATGGTGTCCTGCTCCATCCAGCTCAGCAGCAATGTAGAGATCGCGGTGCGATTTGACTCCTTATCCCACGAAAGGAGCGGAGCGCCGAGCTCGTCCAGATATCTCTCGCCGTAGCCAAAGTTGCGGTGACCCCTCGGCACCGGCCTCGCGGCAGCTTGAGACCCATCCGGCGGCGCGGAGGTGCCTGCCGCCCTGACCGGGGAGTCGCTGGTCGAAGCGACCAGCGGGGGCGAAGGGCCCTCGGCCGGTAGGACCGCAGGGGCCTTGCCCTTCCTTTGGCTTGCGGTGGGTTGCTGATCCGCAGTCTTCGCCACCTTCGGCGGAGGGGTGGGCTGTCCGCCACCCGGCCGCTTCTTGGCCGGGACTGACGGGATGTCGCGTTGAGCGGCATCCGCAGCTTGAGCTCGGGCAAGAACCCCGGAGGGGATCCTAGCGCTCTCATAAGGGGGGTGAAGAGGGATGTCGCGCTCGCCTGCCAGGAAGAAGGGGTGAGGTAAAGGAAAAAAAGAGGGGTAAGGCATAACAGCGGCGAGTGGCAAACCTCCCCCTGGCGGGACGGCGGCGAGGTCGTCAAGATGGTAGCGCAGGTACGCGACCTCAAAATTCTTCCCGGCAAAGAACGCGCACAAGTCGGCTTCATGGCCCCCTAGGCTGGGCGGACGGTAGCTCGGATCGCTAAGCTGCACCGGCGAGAAGGGGACGTTGCCGAAATCCCCTTTGACGAAGAGGAACTTTTTGAGCCAATTATGACTCTTATTGACTGTCTCCCGCACCTTGAGGTGGGCGCTGGAGAAGTAGGCGGTCCCGTCCCGATTCGCCCGGAAGGAGAAGAGCTTCCGGAAAACGACGAGGCTGAACTCCACTCGCTCCTCTCGCAGGAAACATGCAAACCCCACCATGACGGCTATAGAGTTCGGGGTCATCTGACCTAGGACGACCCCGAAGTATTTCAGCACCTGGCGCACCTCGGGCCACAGTGGGAGTCGCAGGCCCACCTCAAAGTGAGCTAGGGGGATGGCGAGCTCGTCCCTAGATAAGTCGTTGATCTTTTCCCCATCCCCGGGCCGTCTCGCAGAAAAGTTCGGCGGAACATGGTCGCTGAGAGCATCCAGGTACTCGCGTTCAGAGATGACGGCGTGGGGAAAATCATGCTCTGAGAAGGTCCAAGCGCACTTACTTCGTCCGTCCACGTCGCCGCCACCTCCGCCCATTCCCATCAGATCGCCGCCGAACGTGCGAGACAGATGCAGAAGGCGAGCGCGGACCATACTTCGCGGGAAAAAGGATGCGAGAGGACGTTTGGAATCAGTGAGGGAATAAGAGCCGGCAAGGCCTATTTATAGGGAAAGAGAAAGGGCGGGAAACTTCCCGCCGAAAGAGGGGGTGCAGATAGCAAAAATCAGCCCGACGGTTCGACTTCCCCGCGCGCAACCGCACCCCAGAGGCCGATCAGGCGCGGGTCTCGCCCGGCCGCGTCCGCGCAACATCTGAGCGGGCGAGTCTCGGCCCGCACTCGCCCGGGATTCTGCGCGAGTCCGGAGGCTCCCGTCTGGCGAGCTCCTCGGCTCGCCCTCGCACCGATCAACACGAGGGCAAGAGCGGATATTTCTCTTAACCCGCCCGCAGAAAGCAAGAGCAGCAGCATGATATTTTCAATAAACCTCAGCAGTAAAAAGTTAGGCCCATAGGCGGGCAAAAAGAGTCGCAAGTGGTTACAAATACAAGATAACTTGGAAATAACAGCAACCCCGCGGTATCCCGCGAGCGGGGGGCAGAAGACTGGATCAGTACTCGACCCACTTCCACCTGTGCCGCCGCTTCGTTCCCAATCGCGGCAGCACGCGAGGGTCGTGGTAATCGCGAACCGCCACCAGTTCCCGCTGAGCCAGGCCGACTTGCTCTGTGGCGATCCTAAGATGCCCCTCGGCTCGCATTATATACACGCCCGGTGAAGTGACATCGTCGTCTTCCGCTGCGCGTGGAGGTCCCTCCAAGGCCGCGAGCCGGGCCTCGGTCTCGGCCTTGTCTTCATCGACCCTCTTCACAATCTCCTGCAGCAGCAGCGTGTGTTTTTGGAACAGCCGCGTCACCTGCCTCTTCATCCCCGCCGCATCGGTCGGGTCGCCCAGGTAATCAGAGACACTGTCCACGTCGGGCGGAGGCGAATACCCTTCGCTCGTCTCAGTTTCGGAGGAGGCCCTGTTATAGCCTGCAAACGGGCGAGTCAGAAGGAGCGAACAAGGACAAAGCCAACGGTAAATACCAGCTCACCAGGGGTTGGCACGTCGCCCGCACCGACGGATGGGCGAGAGGAGCCCGGCCGACCCTGAAAGGTTTCTCCCTCGAGAGTCTCGAGAGACTTTCCCAGTCCGTGGGAAGCCGGCGGGCGGGGGGTTTCCGGAGGTGGGCGGTCCGGACCTAGGGAACTAGCGACCCTCTCAGGCGACAAGCGAGGGGGGCGATCCTCTCCCCCGTTCCCCACCTCTTCACGAGGAATTGCCTGCAAAACAAAAGATCAGAGGTACAGCGATAATCCGCGGAAGATCACGTACCCCAGGGACGACCTCGACAACCGCCGCCGAGCTGGAGCCCGGACATTCACCCGCCAGAGACCGCCTAACAATCTTTCCCTTCACCGGCCTAAAGAGAGGGCCGGTAGACCCACGCGCTAGCCAAGGGGCGGCCTCGAGGGACTCCTCCTGAGTCTTCAGGCCCGATGCCGCCAGGCGAGCTCGCACATCTTCGCTGACCGGCATCAAGAAACCAGTCTGTTCAAGGAAAATGAGGGGACCTGGGGAGCCTCCCCCTGGGCTCAGCGGTATATTTATAGCCAGACAGTGGGGGCCCCACCAGAAGATTCCCTGCCAGCTCAGCACAGTACTCGCCGAACACGCGGGTTGGATGGTTCTTTCCGAGCTTGAATCAAGCTCAAAAAGAGCGGGGATTGTGTACAACCCCGTGTCCGGCGAGCGGGTCCCGCCAGGGAGGTCGAGCAGACCTAGCCCCGCAACCTGCACTCAAGCGGCAAAGTAGATATACGGCAGAAGGGCTGGCCCGCTCCAGCCCATTCCAGGCGAACGAGCCGGCGAGGCGAGCGAGCGGGTCGCGCGAAGAGTCCTTGGCCAAAGCAGATGAGTTTGGCGACCCGCGACTAGCGAGTCGATCGGGGTCACGGTGACCGCCGGCCAACCCCCGCACGCGACCTGGCTGCCGGTCCGCCCGACAGAAGATAGGCAGGTCGCGATGGCTTGGCTCGCGCTCGCCCAGGGAGGATAGGCGAGCCACGAGAGCCAGGTCGCGCCCGCCTCCCGCGGAGGTGGATTGGAGGCGAGCTGACTCCCCGTGGGGTGCGAATCGCTACTCAGGACAGCGGAGCTTCGCTGTTGGCAGACCAGGCCGGACAGCGCATAGCCACTTAGAACAGCGGAGTTTGGTTGTTGGCAGACCTATCCAGAGGTTTTTTGGTATTTTCAGGTCAGTTCTTTTGGTTATTGGCAGTTCAGGTTCCAAAAAGCTATAAATAAGACCCAAGGGATACCACAGAGGGCACGCTTTCAGTGCCTCCTTACTCTCATTCTCAAGTGCTCTCTGAGTATACCTTAGCTCGGTTTCTGGCTAAGGAGGGGAAGTGCTCAGAGATCTTCCGGGTTTGTGGTGGGACCTCCCTGCCGAGCCCTTGGGTCTATTCTTTCTTGTCTCTTTCGTTGTTTTTCTTGCAGGAGCAAAGTAGGTGCGAGACCACCCCTTACCAAAGGGTTGAACTCCACAAGAGGCCGGATTCCGGTTTCAACATATAGGGTCTTTAATAAATCATCACTGAAAATAGAGGAATAAATTCATATAAGCTTTGATGAAACTAACATGTATTGCAAGGGGAAAGAAGTTTCTACCAGTAACTCTCTGCAGGTACCTCACTTGTGTGAGAAGTTGGATGACCTAAACCTTACCCAAGGGGTTCCAACTCATCCTTCTCCACAAGTCAATGAAGATAGTGAAGAAAAAAGCATTGAAGGGATTGACTCTCCTCCAACAGCCAACATAATTCCACAAGAGAAATTGGTTTCAAATGTTGTTGCACAACCAACTCCACCCACTGATCTTGTCACACTTAGGGATCATCCCAGATCTCAAGTGATTGGAGACATATCAGCAGGTGTACAGACAAGGCATCAAATCAATCAAGATGTGATGCATGACAGTTTTCTCTCTCAGATTGAACCTCAATCCATTCATGATGCAGAGCAAGATCCCCACTGGATCATTGCAATGTAGGAGGAATTAAATCAGTTTGAGAGATGTAGAGTTTGGGATTTGGTTCCAAGACCACAACACTACCCAGTTATTCGAACCAAATGGGTATACAGAAACAAGCTTGATTCCCAAGGAGTTATTGCGAGAAACAAGGCTAGGCTTGTTGCTCAAGGCTACAAGCAAGAGAAAGGAATAGATTATGATCAAACCTTTGCTCCTGTTGCAAGGTTAGAAGCCATAAGAATATTCCTAACCTATGCAGCCTACAAGAAATTCAAGGTCGACCAAATGGATATGAAGAGTGCATTCTTGAATGGAGTATTAAAAGAAGAGGTTTATGTTGAACAACCTCCAGTTTTTGTCTCTCCAACTCATCCTTTTCATGTATTCAAGTTGCATAAAGCCCTCTATGGTCTAAAGCAAACTGCAAGATCTTGGTATGAGACCCTAGCAAGCTTTTTATTATAGCATAAGTTCATTTGAGGCATAATAGATAAAACACTTTTCACTAGACATCATAAGGATCAAATCTTGTCAGTACAAATATATGTGGATGACATCATCTTTGAGTCTACTGATTCAAAATTGTGCAAGAGGTTTTCTGACCTCATGCATTCCAAATTTGAAATGAGTAGCATGGGTGAGCTTTCCTATTTCCTTGGTCTCCAAGTGAAATAGCACCATGATGGAATCTTCATCTCCCAAGCTAAATATGCTAAAGAGCTAATAAAGAAGTTTGGGATGGCTGATCCCTCAGCAAAGTAAACACCTATGTCTACAAATATTGTTATTGACTCTGATGCATCAGGGAAACCTGTAGATCAGAAACAATATAGGGGCATTGTTGGGTCCCTACTATATCTCACAGGTAGCAGACCGGATATCATGTTTGCCACATGCCTTTGTGCTAGGTTTCAGGTGAACACAAAAGAATCTCACCTTGTTTTCCTAAAAATAATTTTGAGATATATAAATGGTTGTCGTAGTCTAGGCCTATGGTATCCCACAGAATCAGAATTTGAGTTAACTGGATACTCAGATGCTGATTTTGCTGGATGCAGGGTGGATAGAAAAAGTACCTCAGGAATATGCCAATTCCTTGGTATGAGATTAGTGTCCTGGTTTTGTAAAAAGCAATCTTCTGTGTCAACCTCCACTGTTGAGGCAGAATACATTGTAGCTGGTAGTTGTTGCTCACAGATGCTATGGATACAAAACCAACTACTATATTATGGTCTCAACATAAATAATTCAACTCTACTCTGTGATAACGCAAGTGTTATAGCCATAGCACAGAATCTAGTCCATCACAGTAGGACAAAGCATATAGACATTAGGCACCATTTCATTAGAGAGTGTGTAGACAAAAATAAAATTAATCTTGTCTATATCTACACTGATTTACAAAGAGCTGATATATTCACCAAACCACTAGATGAGAAAAATCATGTATTCTTTATAAATCAGCTTGGAATGGTAAATGAAGAAGATTTAGTTTATGTTCTGTCTACACTCGCTGAATTTTCCAAAGTTCGTCGAACGGAGTTCGACGAACCGGGGAGAGTTTGAGAGATCTTCGTCGAACAGAGGTCGACGAACTCTCTGTGAGTAAAACAATTTTCGTCGACCAGAGATCGACGAACTTGCTTCAGAAGTTATTCGTCGAACGACGCTCGACGAATTGTCTTCAATTCTTCGGGATGAGATCGACGAATTATTTACTTCTAAATCATTTCGTCGAACATAGTTCGAAGAATTGTTTTTGTTTTCGTGGAACGGAGTATGTCGATTCATATTCTGGAAAACCTTATATTTAGGTTTTCTTCGACCTCCATCCTGTGCTTTCTATCTTCTTGCACTTGATCGCCGTTTCTATCTTTTGCAGATGATTCTATGGCGATTCCAGCAGGAGCTCTAGCCGCTATGAAGTTTGACAACGGCTTTGATGTCGACTTCGAATCGTTCCAGCACTCGGATCCAATCTTTATATATATTATGGAACTTCTGGAACAACAGAATTTGAAGAACCTGATGACTACAAGGATAAAATTGGCAGGAACAGAAATCAGAGAATGAGTCTATACTTCATCCACTTCTGAAGACAATACTATGACAGTATCAATCGCGAGTAACACTGTTTCCTTAACTCCTGCAGTTTTAACTGAAATCTTTGGTTTGACAAATGGAGAAGAGGAATTAGAAATTGATTCTAAAGAGTTTGATACGATGCAAAATCTGAAGGGTTATGCTGGTGACAACCCAAATAAATTATTGAAGAAACATCTGTCTGCAGCGTACAAGTTTCTAGCAGACATTGTTGGGAAGGTCTTGCTTGGAAAGCATACTGTCCATGACTACATCACAAGGCATTAGTTCTTGGTCATGTGTGCAGTGATAAATAAGAAGCAATTGGATTGGGCTCAGATCATCTTTGATATGATAAAGAAGAAAAATAATAAGAAAGAAGTGTGTTTTGGAAGGATCCTAGGGATCTTCCTAAAGGAGAAGGTTGCTGAATCCCTGGTCTCCTAGACTATATTCATTAATGCCAGTAAAAGGCTTATATGTGCCTTGTTTAGCAGGTGGGAGAGGACCATCACTAAGCCATCCAAGGCTTCTACCTCTTCCACCCCAGCTTCTGAAGGCACCAGGGCTGTTAAAGCCACTCCCCAACCTACTGAAGAGATTCATCCAACACCACCATCTCTTCAAGCCCACCTTCCAGCAACACAAATCCATCCCTCTCCCACACCTCCATCATCCCCTACTAAACTTCCTACTCCTCCAGAATGTCCACATGCTTCACCAGCACCAACTCCTCTATCATCTCCACTTCCTCCTCATTTATCCTCCATACCATTTTTCAATATACCTCCATCACCTCCCAATTCCCCTTTTCCTCCAAACACCCACATGGAAGATGCCACCCATCCATCCCCATCAACATCTACCATCCCTCAACATGTATCCCCTCCAGATGTTCATATACCACATGCTCCACTTCCTATCCCTCCCACAGTTCCCACTTCTACACATTCTGCAACAATATCTCCCACTCCACCATTGGGCACCTCAACAATTGATTCTCTCATTGCCCACCTCACTCCCCTTCTCAAAACACTAATAGCAGAGGCCATTACACCTCTTGCTACTTCAATTACTACCCTATCTGCACAAATCACTACCCTCACTACTTCCCCATCTTTAGTCAGGGGCATGGCTTCAGGTCTTACTGAAACCATGCAGGGGGAGATGTCTAATGATGAAGCTATAGTAGTTCCAGCAGTAGCAGCTCCAGCAGTAGAGGCATCAGCAATAGCATCAGATTGTACAGAGTATATTGATACAGATGATATTGATTTTATTAATTTTATTGATACTGACATGGACTTGGAAGAGTCAATCTCTGAGAAAATAACTACTGGTGGTGATTTCATCATTAATCCCACAGTTGATTTAGAAAATTTTTTGAAGAATTTTGAATTTGCAGTTTTGAGATGTCTTACATCAGAACATACTATTAAGCCATCTTTGGCTATTGTACCATATACATCCCCAGTAAGTCCACAAGTTGCAAAGCAACTTAGTGATAGTTTTGTTGTTCCTGAGCCCATAGTTATTCCAGCTCCTTTAGCAATTTCTTATGCTCCTAGTTATGTCATGGATGACTCTCCATTACCAGATCTGGATGATGTGATCTTGGCTGACATTCAACAAGAAGAAAAGGCCGCTGCTGAAAGCACTGTCAGAGTTGATGACACTCCAGCTCCTGTTGATATTCCTGCTCAAGCTCCTTCTCAACCTGATAAGCCTATCATTTCTGCTGAGGCACTGAATGAAATATATGATAATCCTCAAAGATCTGATGATGAGTATAGTGATGATGAGGATGATGATGATGAATCTGATGATGAACCAAAGAGGAAGCCAGTATCTAAGAAAAGAAAAGCTCCTCCTCCTCCTGCTCCTAAGCCTAATCCAAACAATGATACTCCTTATTACATTCTTCAAAAGATAACACCATATAAAGGGATTCCAGCTTGGATGTGGCTGTCCAAGAATCAACAGAAGGAGAGGAAGAAAAGCAGAAGATACTCTCCTCCTCCAGTTCAAAGATACAGAAAAGATCCACCTCCTCCACCTCCTCCAGCTGCTGGTTCTAGTTCTCAAAGATCTGCCCCTATTCAAACGTATCAAAGACATCAAGGGAGATCACATGAAAGCAGCCAGCACAGGCAATATTCTTCAGGAAAGCAACATCAGCAGCAGCAACAACATCAACAACAACAATCCACTAAAAATCAACCAGCTGAAAGCTCTAAAATACCATCCTCTCCTCCTGTTCCTTTTGAAGATCCTGAAACAGCTACTAATGCTAGAATGGCCAGGTTCCAGGAACTTGTAGGCCTTTCTCTGATTAACAAGACCAAAGCTGAAGGAAAGGATCCTTCTGAATACTCAATAATGTCAAAGTAGAGGAAAGAGGAACTCAAAAGATTTGAGAAGGCAAACAAGTTCTTTAATGTAGATGACTAAATGAAGTTGCACACAGAAGCAGTTGTCCCCAAGGCTACATCTCTGGAAATTATAGGGGCTGCTGACATGACCAAGACCAGTGTGCAAGCTTCAGATCCTAACAGAGAAATAATATTTACAAAGCCAGGAGACAAGAGCAAGGATGCAATGTCAAAGGAAAAGAAGCAGAAGAAGTGATTTTGAACTCTCTTTATCTTTCTACATTATTTATAACTTCTTTATATTTTCTAAACAAAGCTTATGTGTGTGTATATATATATATATATGTTGCATGTGTTATCTATCTCTGCCAGATATATGTTTTTTTTTCTTTATTTATTTTCAGTTTTAAGTCTGAGTCTGTGGTTAGTAACCTCACTCAAATAGGGGGAGATTGTTGGATCCCTATTTTGATTTGGGCTAGGTTCACTAACTTAGGATCTTGTGAGCCATAATGTATTGCCAGGGTCATAGTTGTGTCCAAGAGTCTAGGCAAGTCCTTTAAGTCAACATCACATGGACGACCTATCAACAAGACTGCCAGAGACTCAAGAATTAGAAGATTTCAAGACTTTGTAAAGTGAGTTCGACGTTCGTCGAACTCAGGTCGATGATAGTGGTGCTCAGCTTGACGATCTCAGAGTAAATTCTCTGATCTGAGCTCGACGAACTTGGTACTCAGGTCGACGAAAACTTGGACACTACAACAACACTTCATGTTCAGAAAACATCAAGATATTCTAAGTCCTTAGTACCATACTTTGGTTGATGAACTTAGTTCTTAGCTTGACGAACTCTATTCTTTGGTCGATGAATCTTTGGACTACTACAACATTCTCTCAAGACTATGTTCTCTAGTCTCAGGTCGATGAACTCAGTTCTCTGCCCGACGAATTTTGGATCATCTACTTCAACAACTTAGAGCCAGAAGACCTGTGTCAACACTCAGAGTATATATCGACACCAACTGAGTCAACACTAGAAGAACTTGTGTCGACACCCAGATCATCAGTCGACACTGTGGAAAGGTTATGTCGATACCACACAGAAGACTTGTATCGACACATAGAATTTTGACAACTCCATAATAGTTGCTGAACTCCAGTCGACGAACACATTTACCAGCTCGACAAACTTCAGATACAGAATTGGCAAAGTTCAGAAGAGAAAGCAATTCAATTTCCAGCTCGACGATTTTGGAACTCAACTCGACGAACAGAAGCTATCTGGTCGACGAATACAACATCTCAGCTTGACGAACAGTGGACTCAGTTCGACGATTTCTGTCAACTGTTCGACGATTCCAGAGTAAGTCATTTTCAGACCTGTCCCCATTATTACTGCAATAATTCCCGAGTAATCAATGCTCTAACATTCTCTGAATATAACCGTTAGAGGAGCATTGATAAGGATATTCTTCAGGATTATTGCTTGCCATTTTTCCACGGGACAGTTGGGGAAATTATTCAATGCTGCTTATTCTCTAGGCCGTCAGCATTGAATGTAGAAGGAATTCAAAATTCGAAAGGCCATTTTCCCCAGAAAATATAAAAAGAGATTTTTCTCTTTTCTTACAGATACACAAACAGATAGAAAGAAAGTCAGAAACATATACAGAGAGAAGATTACTTAATTAGACAAGAAAAATAAAACCCGTCTGCTCTTAGTCTGACACAGGATTTCTGATACTGAAGAAGAAGAACAATCATTCAAATATCAAGAGTGTTCATTCTCCAAACTCTCCAGAACACTTCACAGGATAACAGATCTTCCATCTGTCAAAGAAGTTCCTCAAGACCTCTTGGTGGCGACGACGGCCCCCAAGTGGATGGCGGCCCCCAAGTTGTTGATGACGACACGCTAACGGAAGACCCTCCTTCGTCTCCAACAAAGGACTCGCGTCGCCGTGGTGTTCGTATGGAGCGGCGCTACAATTTCCGCCCTCGGCGCAAGACAAATATATAGTTAACTTTATCTTATTATTAGTATGCTATTTGGGATATTTTATTGTGGGCTGCATGTAGCCATATTGTGTGTTATTTTTATTTTATCTTGAGCTACATATAGCCAAGACTTGTTGGTAAGCCTATATATAGGCATGTATGCTTTGTTTTAACTTAAGTTGAATGAGAAAAGAAAACCCTAAAACTTTCCTATCTAAATCTCTCTCCCTCTCTCTCTACAACACCTAGCCGCCACCCCACTTCCCCTCTCTCTCTCTCTAAAAAATTCGGCCAGCACCCTTTGCTTCCCTTCATCCAAGCCACCACCACCACACATCCACATCAACCCGGCCTCCTCCTTCCATAGCCGGCCAGCCCACTACCACCTCCACCGAACAGCCCCTTGAAAGAGAACCGGCAGCCCCTCCACGTGAAGCTTGACCGGAAAGGCTTCATCCTACGGCGAAAATCTGAACTTTGGCGTGACGCGGTCAAGGCGGACGATCTATTTCTCCATCCGGCGCGACTCTGGTGGATCCGCGGAAGAGCGGCCCTTCAAAGGTAGTCGGAATCATCTATTCCGACTTGGGTAATGATCCTCTCCACTCACATGTGCTTCCCTCTTGATGTTCTAGTGGACGGAATAATTTTGCGTTGGATTTGAATCGTTAGATTCTTCGTGGGTTTTCCTTTGGATTTTGCATCGATCTTAACCGCGTTATTTCCGAAAAGGGTTTGGCGAACCCCGTATTTTTGTTGGGAGAGATCTACCATTTTTCGATCGCACTTTGGGTAGATCTCTTTTGGTACAACCTTCGCTCGGCCGGACCCAATATTGGTCCTTTTAGCTTGGGAGAACGTCGGCCTATAGCCGTTCGCTCGACCTTCCCGCGGGGTGGCTACCGTACGTTGGTGAACTGTGAAAACAGGCTTGCGAGTGCGCTGTGATTGACTCTAGTGCGTGAGAGATTGTGGATTGAGCGTGGCGTTCGTTTCTTTCCCTTAACCCGTCTAGTGTCCACAGTAGTGGCCTACATCACCTCTTTGATCAAGGCTGAAAGCTTGAAGGCCTATCACCCTGTGCAAAGCTCCAGTTCTCCTGAACTCTTCTACATCTCAGGGGGAGCTTTGACAATATCACTGAATCCACATAGTCTTCTCATTGTGATTGAGAAAAGAAGACTTCCATCACTCTCTCATCCCCACCTCTGTAAAGGGTTGTCATCTCCCTTCAAAAGTGATTCGTGGTTACAAGTCACCTGATCAAAAGACTTGAGGATTTAGTTTTTGAGCACCTGATCAAAAGCTCATTGGTGTCAGACACCTGATCAAAAACCTGAGTGGATTCCTACTAGGGTGGTAGAAGAGTGGATGTCCCAGGTTGGGGAACAACTATAAAATTTCTTGTGTCATCTGGTTGCCCCTTTTCTTTTTGTTCTTGATGTGCTTGTTTTTTTAGGACTGTTGTGTGTTTATTTACTTTAGTTTAACTCTGCACCTTTTAATTACAGTAGAAGCAGTAATAGTTTTATAAGGACCTACCAATACTCTATTCACCCCCTCTAGAGTATATTAGATCTAACACATCACTTTCAATATGACATTTTTATGAAAAGTGTCCAACATGAAAGTTATATATCAACATATGAGCTTGAAACAGAGCTTGGAGCTTGGAGATGACAATGATGTCCGGAGCTGAAGCTTTTGCAAGCTCTTGGAGGAGAAATGATGGCTGGATCAACTCTCCAAGGAGGAGAGAGAAAAAGGTGGCTGGAGGGAAGATTTCCCCGCTCAATGGAGCAGAAAAGGGTGGCTGGGTCGGACTGGATCAGAATCCCCTAGAAGAAGAAGAAATCTGCGCTTTAAATAGAAGCAAGTCAGAAAAATTGGCACGTACGGTTTGGCGCACAACCGTGCGCTAACAGTGCGTTATTAACTTCCAGGCCAAGCTTGCGGATGAAGATGCGTTGACCCGTGCATTTTACTCACGCACGGGCGCTTACGCCCGTGCGTGAAGGCAATCACATGGGTAAACATAGAGCGCAGGAATGCAGGAGAAAACAGAGTAACCGTGCATTTTACTCGCGCACGGTCGCTGCCGCCAGTGCGTGAACAAAGCACACGATTAACTACAGAAATGAACAAACTAGAAAGCTACAGGAAAACCGTGTGTTCCTTTGCGCACGGGTACGATGAAACCGTTGTCAACCATGCGTGAGGATCGTCAAACTCAGTTCGACGAAATTCGTCGAACTCAACTCGTCAATATTCCAGCGGAACAAAACGCACGATCGGGCACAAACCGTGCGCGAATAAAATGCACGACCATGCGTTTTCTTCAAAACAGAATTCCTGCCTTGGGGAAAATGCCCCACCTGCACAACAAAACCAAAACTGGAGCACAAGCTCCCAGCAACAAATACTCAGCAAAGAAAATTGTAGGAAAGAGCCATGGGGAGCACCATGTGCTTACCCCCACTACAGAATGTGCAAATGCACACCCTTGGGACATAACAGTGCACAAAATGGTCAAGTGATGATCTAAACAAAAATATAACTTTTTCAATTTAAAAAGTAGTGCACGTGCGAGAAAATAAGCCAAGATGAGTTCGAAAAACCCTATAAATATCGGACTCATCAGCCCCCACGACAAATGTCGCCCCTACGATAAATATCGCCCCCACGACAAATGTCGCCGCCCTCGACAAATGTCGCCGCCCTCAACAAATGTCCTCGCCCACGACAAATGTCGCTACCCACGACAAATGTCGCTCCGATGACAATTATCGCCGCCCACGATAAATGTCGTCCCCACGACAAATGTCGCACCACTGGCAAATGTCGCACCCCGCCGAATGTCGCACCCCACTGAATGTTGCACCTCGCCAATTGTCGCACCCCCTCCGAATGCCGCCTGGGCCGAAGGCCCATGCCTGTCACTTATATATATATATATATATATATATATATATATATATATATATATATATATATATATATATATATATATATATATATATATATATATATATATATATATATATATAGATATGAGACTATAGTGTTATTAAATATTCTGTCACACTATTTACAGTAACTTGTGTGCTAAGCTTAAGCCCTTTAGGTGCATATTTAGGAAAGGTGCCCAACATAAAAAGTGTAGCCATTTATCTTACCTTTAATTAGGCAACTGAATCAAGTCATTTGGAGCATTGTAGCTATTACCAAAAATCAGATTTGTATGAGAAAATTTCCCTATAATTTAGTTCATTATTTGATTTATCAAATAAATGTGAATTAGGGAGTTTTAAAACTCAAAATAACCCATAATGTGGGCGGTATGTCCATGAGGGCATTAGAGTACCCTTGTAAAAATTTAGGGTCATTTGTACTTTTGCATGTTGGAGGATACAACTTATAAATTAAAGGTGTAGGTATATTTGGGTGCCTTAAGCAAAAAGGTTAAAATGTGGAATTAAGCCCATTTGCCTCATTGCATGTCAATGAAACTTTGGTTAGGAGTTTATGGAGATGAAATACATCATCCATTGCAAAGTTAGAATTTTTGGAGTCAAAAATCCTAGGATTTCAATTTATTTTAAATATAGCACATATTTATGTCACAATAGGAACTATAGGCAATTTAACTTTTTAAATTTTAGATCTAAGACACATGCCCTAAAAATTTATTTTTTTGCTACGGAAAATTTATTGGGATTTTTGAAATCTATTTCATGTGAAGTACAAATTTCAATAATGCCCTTAGAAGTTTTTGATTAAAAATGTGTAAAATATACCTTGGAAAATTATGACATTTTTATTAGATCATTATTTCAGTACCATGGATAGACACTTGGCCTGCATTTAGTAAAATTGAGGTATAGTTTTTAGATCATCCAAACCACATTAAAATATTACCCAGCCACCTAAAGTCCTGAATAGGTTCATGGTGTATCATTGGAAGTGTTTTCGGTTCATGAGGAATTACGAGTAGGTTTATACCTCACTTATGGGTTTACGAGTTCACACCGTCTATGGAACAAATGCATAAGGATGGGCTGGGAATGGCATTTAAGATAGTCGAATCTAATTGATTTGAAGACATGTTTGGGAGGCATTAGAACCTTAGTTGGGACTGTAGGTTATGTCACTACATAGTATTAAGTGCTAGTGTGCATGGTCGCTTAAAGGAATAACTAGTTCGGAGTCCCACGAAAGATCATCACTCTCCTATAGGTACCTTAAGACAATAGGTTTGCTCAAGTGTAACAACGATAGTAGGGTGTTAATAATGGGTAGAAACTAATAAAAATAATTATCCTGGATATGGGTATTTGAGCTTCAGCCCATCATTTCCCCTAGTACCGCTGCGAGCCCTTCACCGAGTAGACCTCGGGAAGTCGGGGATTAACCCTAAGTCGTTATGTATAACTAAAATTAGACAAGAGTAGTCTAATTAGTTGAAGGAATAATGTAGCAATGGCACCCGTGTAGGGTTGGAGTGATACAGGGCGTGTTGGTCCTGCGAGCTGGAGGCTCGGGAGTTTTATATTAGGACGGGTTAGTCCTGTGAGCTGGAAGCTCCAGAGTCTTATATCAGGATGGGTTGGTTCTGTGAGCTGGAGGCTCGGGTTGAGAAAACTTGCAAGTGCATAGAATCAAATTAGTGGTGTGTTAGTGATAATGGGCCAGTCATCACGCCGATGGCAGTACGTTGACTCTAGCGAGGTGTGAAGGTTTGAGGGGCCAGTAGGTTATTTTATACTGCGGTCTGGAGGAAAAGCCTTGAAAACACACGCTCAAACATAAATACTGGTGGGATACCAAACAATTAGTACATAGAGACTCTAGAGTGCACCAAGGACATGTACTGAGGCATATGCGGTTCTAGGCCTAGTACTGTGTATACCCGCCTAGAAGTCGATGTACCCGCACTGCTGCTGCAGTAGCCACAACAGTGGTACCAGAGAGTTTAGCTAACTCCAAAATGGGGAACTAAAGGACTGTGATCACATAGTCATGTGGCTGAGTTGTACTTTTATGAATCATAGCAAGCATATCATATCATAACATACATGCGTACTATATGTCATTCATACTGCTGATCCTTATCATATAAATTAGTGTGAGCTCTTTTATATAATAAGATACAATTCCCTAAACCTTAACATATAAGTTTGTATGGGCATTCATATAAGTTAAGGTACTCTTGTGATGGTAGCATAGTAGTAGTTTACTTTACTGTATCGTACTTACTTACTATACGGCTTCTTTTATAACAGTTCAACTGTTTACCGTTCTTTTCCCTTTTGATATTCATACATAACTATTTGCATAATGATATAAACATTGTTAGATATTATACATGATAGAATAGTTCCCTTGTCACCTACTATTTTGATACTTCCTTTGTTGTCCTCCGCTTTCATCCTCCCACACGGTGCCTAGGAGTCACGGGTGTGAGGCTATGGCAAAATGGCTTAGTCTTTATGACTAATAGTCGGTTGTGACCGTAGGAGCTCAAGGAGTTGGAACACCAGTACAACCAGTAAGATGAGGTGGCAGGACTTGAGGAGCGGATACTATGCACTACTAATACAGCTCAGCGTCTGGTGATGACGAGTGTTTAGTTTCAGCTTCCACTTGGAGATGTTTTGAGATAGAGTTTTCATTTCATTTTTTCATATATAGGGCATAAGCCCTTACTTTCTTATTTTGCCCTCATTGTGGACTATATGTTTATTTCTATATGATGATGATGTTTGTGACATATGGACTTGTAAATGTTTATTAAATTTCTTTTCACAAATTTGCCTAAGGGTTGAATGATCGTACTAGCTTGCAGGATCAGCATCATGCGGTGGAGACTAACCCATTTGTTAGTGCCACCGTACTGCGACTGTTCTGGGTATAAGACTGGATAACTCCTTGGTAAGGGGAGGGGTCTTACAAATCAGTATCACTTAACAAACAATCATATGAGAAAGAAGTCCACAACACTTGGTTACCCCGCTCGAGCATTAGTTTACGGACAAATAATGCAACGAAAGCAATTGTGTGCCCTTGTGAAAAAGTCACAGAAAATAGCCCATTTAAGCAATTAGTTAGGCCAATCCTAATATAAACCTTACCTTTTGTGTAGCCCACACAGATCGTCGAACCACAGAATGTCATTCCTCCACCTCCGACAGCCACTCCTTTTCAGCAGACGGAGTTTGGGCAGACTTTGAAGGGTATCCATGAGGCCTTTATAATTCAGCAGGTCAAGACCCCGCAGCAAAACCCTAGATCGAATTGGTTGAATGCTTTTAGGAGTCTATCTCCCCCAATGTGCCACGGGATAGAGAATGTGGTGAAGGCCGAGGAATGTCTTGATGCCATACAGGAAATGCTCGCAGGCATTAGCTGTCCAGTCAGCAAGGCAGTTCCTTGGCGACTTCCTCGTTGGATATTCATGCGAAGAGGTGGTGGAAGTCCTTGATGGATTCCATATATACAGATAGGGAGCTTTTGTACATTTCATGGGACGAGTTCTGCGAGGTTTTCTTGGAGCACTTTGTGTCCAATGCAGATAGGGATGAGCTGGAGGAGAGGTTTTTGAACATCCAATAGGGGAGCAGGTCTATGATAAAGTACTAGAGGGAGTTCTCTCATCTGGCCAGATTTGCTGTGATATATGACTTGGACTATATTAGATATGTGAAGAGATTCTACCTTGGACTCAAGGATCCATTGAGACGGGCCTTACTATTCATATTCCATTGCAATTCGACTCAAATCATAGAAATGGCAAAGTATTTAGAGGCATATCAGCTGAGAGTGCAAAATAGTGGGAAGAGACCATCAGATTGGCCACCATTCGGGGAAAGCAGCAGGGGACCACAGCGGGGGCAGAGTTATGAGTCATAGGAGAGGTGGAGGACATCATCGTCCTAACTTCATGATGGAGCAGAGTCCTCCTACATTATTATCTCCTCCACCGTTGATGATCCATGGGTTGATAAGGCAAGATTATCGAGGTCACTGACATGTTATATGTTTTGGGTGCCACAAGCCGGGGCACTTTAAAGCGGACTGCCCTCAGCAGTTTCGTCCACGTCCAACTCAACCTCCAACATCCCCTCCAGCACAGCAGGGTTGAGGCAGAGGATAAGGTAGGGTCGGAGGACCTCACGGTAGAGGCCGAAGGCAAAAGCAAATTTATGCTTTGGATCTCGCCGAGTCGAAGAACCCCGAGGAGGTCATCACAGGTACTTAAGTTTAATTACAATTTTAATTTCATTTATAGTACCTTATAACCCTTAGTAGAACATCAACATGACATAACCAAACAACACCTCAGTTATCGTCTTTATTAGCGGCTAGCCTGCCCATACATTGTTCAATACGGGTGCCTCACACTCATTATCAAAAAACTTCCTGAAGGGACTAGAAGGTATACACCGCTTCGCCGACATAACCAGAGGGTAAGTCTTCCAGAAGGCTTCGAAGTTTTATCCTCAGCCAAGTGCAATGTAGAGTCAGAGATTGGAGGGAAGATATTCGAGGTATCGGTAATGATCTTGAAGATGTCGTACCTCGATCTAATTTTAGGCATTACTTGTTTGCACGAGAACCATGCCCAGATTGATTGCCCTACAAGGAGGATCATCTTGTGTCACGGAGATTCAGAGATCATTATCAAATCTATTAGACCTGTCTTCCATATTCTATTATCATCTGTACAGGCTGTCAAAGCCCATCAGCAAAGAGACGAGGTGTACTTGATCTGCTTCAAGATGGCGCAAGCAAAATCCTCCATTACTGATATTCCAGTGTTTCTTGACTTCTCCGACGTATTCTGGGAGAAATTGCACGGATTTCCTCCGACTCGAGATATGGATTTCCGGATCCAATAGGTACAAGGAGCGAGACCTGTGTCTCAGGCACCTTATTGGATGGCGCCCAAGCAGTTGACACAGTTCAGGACCTAGCTACAGGAGTTTGTGGTGTCATGTTTCGTTTGGCCGATTTCATCACCATGGGGAGCCCTGGTATTATTTTTTAAGAAGAAGGATGGGTCGCTGTGACTTTGCGTCGATTTTCGGGAGCTGAACCGGTTGATGGTGCAGAATACCTATCCAATGCTACGGATTGATGAGTTATTTGACCCGCTGTAGTGGGCCTATTGGTTCTCCAAACTCGATTTGAGATCTGGATACTACCAGTTATGTATCCAAGAGGAAGATATATCGAAGATAGCCTTTAGTTCACGATGCAGGCTCAATGAATTCATGGTGATGCCCTTCAGACTCATAAATGCCCCTTCCGCAATGATGAGCCTGACGAATAGTGTGTTCGAGCCTTATTTGGATATATTCGTCATAGTATTCATTGATGATATCTTCATCTACTCCAGGATGAAGGAGGGGCATTCCCAGCATTTGGCGCTGGTGTTGGGCAAGTTAAGGGAGAACCAGATGCATGCCAAGTTTTCCAAGTGTCCGTTCTAGCTACATGAGGTAGCCTTTTTGGGACACACCATCGGTGGATCTAGGTTGGCTGTGGACCCGGCCAAGCTGCAAGCTGTGAGAGATTGGTCCTAGCTGAAGTCAGCTTCAGTTGTCCGTTGGTTCTTAGGTTTAGCGTGCTACTACCGCAAGTTCGTGGATGCATTCTTGAGGATAACACCTCCCCTCACGTCCTTGATAAAGAAGGATGCCTCTTTGTTGGATACCTAGTTTGATTTGGGCTCGGTTCACTAAGTTAGGATCTTGTGACCCATATTGTATAACCAGGGTCATAGTTGTGTCCTAGAGTCTAGGCTAAGTCCATAGTTTCAACATCACATGGACCAGCCATCATTAGACTGCCAGAGACTCAAGACATAGAAATTTTCCATAGACTCTGTAAAATGAGTTCTACGTTCGTCGAACTCTGGTCGACGATTGTCCTCAAAGAAAATTCTCTGAGCTGAACTCGACAAACTTGATTCTCAGGTCGATGATCTTTGGACTATACCTTCCATATTCCAAGTCCAGACTTTGTTCTCTAGACTTAGGTCAACGAACTTAGTTCTCTGCTCGACGATTTCTGGGTTCTCTACTTCAACTTATTATTCAAGAAGTTTCTCAGTTTTTTAAGTCCAGAATCATCTTCAGTCGATGAATTCAAGATTCTCAGCTTGAAGAACTTTGACCACTTTGACTAAAGTTATCCAGCAGCAGTTAGTGGTCCTCAGCTCGACGAAACATATTCTCAGGTCAACGATTTCTGGATACTTCAACACTTCACACCAAAAGTTTGTGTCAACACCAGAAGCATGACTTGTGTTGACACCAACACTAATTGTGTCGAAACACAGGACTTATGTCAACACACTCCAGATTTCTATCAACACAACAACCGTGTCGACACATTCCCTAGAAGTTCTATCAACAAGTTATCAGCTCGACGAACTCCATACACAGAATTGTCAGAGTTTCTAATCAATACAGTCCTACCCTCTGCTCGATGATCTTGGAACTCAGCTCAACGAACAGAAACCATCTGGTCGACGAACACAGCTTCTCAGCTCGACGAACTGTGGACTCAGCTCAATGATTTATATTCTCTGTTCGACGAATCCAGACTTAATTATTTCCAGTCTTCTGTCCCTTTCCTAATGCAATAATTCCTGAGTAATTAATACTTCAATATTCTCTGAACATAACCGTTATACAAAGCAATAATTATGGTCTTCTCTAGGATTATTTCTTGTTGTTTTTCCATGGGACAGTTGGGGAAATAAATCAATGCAGTTTATTCTTAAGGCCATCAGCATTGATTGCAGAGGAATTCAAATTTCGAAAGACAATTTTGTCAAGAAATATATAAGAGATTTTCTCTCTTATCCTCATATAGCAGAATAGAACATAGACACACAGAAAAAAAATTACAGTCAGTCTGCAACAAGAAACTCTCTGCTCTCTCTCAGAACTCTGATACAGCAACTCAAGAAGCTCTAGACCAGAAGAACATTTTCTATCTGAAGAAGAAGAACAATCAATCAAAATCAAGAGTCCTCATTCTTCAACTCTCCAGGACACTTTAAAGGACAACAACTATTCCATCTGTCAAGAAGTTCCTGAAGATCTTTCTAGTCTAGACTTAAAGATTGAACACCTATCACCCTGAAGCAAAGCTCCAGATTTCCCTGAACCATTCTACAACACAGGGGAGCCATTTGCTAAAATCATGTCCACAAGTCTTCTCAATTGTATATTGAGAAAGAGAAGACAATATCATCTCTCACCCCCCCCCCCCCCACTGTATAAAGGGTTATAACTCCCTTCAAAAGTTATTCTTGGTTGCAAGTCACCTAACCAAAAGACTTGAGGTTTGGATTTTGAGCACCAGATCAAAAGCTCATTGGTTTCAGGCACCTGATAAAAAAATTGAGTGGATTCCTACCAGGGTGGTAGAAGAGTGGATGTACCCAGGTTGGTGAACCACTATAAATTCCTTGTGTTGTCTGGTTGCCCCTTATTTTTGTTCTTGCTATGTTTGTGCTTTCTAGGATTGTTGTGTTTATATTTTATTAAGTTGTTTATGCACTTTCTCAATTACAACAAAAGCTGTAAAAGATTTTAAGGATTTAAGAATACTTTATTCACCCCCACCCCCTCTAGAGTATTTCAGATCTAACACATCACTTTCAATTGGTATCAGAGCAGGATTCCCTTGGTTGTACAAGCTAACTCTTGAGCCAAAGATCCTGAGTTAAATCTGTCTTTTCATTTCCATTAGATTTATAGTGACACAACATGGCACAGAACAAGGACTATGCAAGCACCAGACCTCCAGTATGCAATCTGAATAAGTTTGTCATCTGGAAGGTAAGAATTAGGTTGTACATGAACTCTATTGATGAAGATATCTACAACTCAATTTTGACAGGTCCCCCTCAAGCATCTACTTCTGCAACATCTTCAAGCACAACTGTAGTCCCACCACCTGAGTGGACTGAAGCCCAGAAGAAGGCAAAGATTAATGATGCCAAGGCAATGAATATATTGGCACAAACAATATCAGATGATATATTTCAAAAAGTGGCTGAATGCACCTCAGCCAAAGCCATTTGGGACTCCCTAAATCAAATGGTGGCTGGATCAGCAGATGAAAAAAAGGACAGGAGATCCAATCTCATATCCCTGTATGAGAATTTCAAGAAAGATGAAGCTGAGTCAGTGGTTGATATATATAATAGGTTAAGCTCAATCATCAATGAGCTAAAAACCCTGGACAAGGACATCACCCTCACTGAGGTGAATGATAAGATCCTTATGTGCTTCCCAAGCTCATGTGATTCAAGGATCTAGCCCATCAAGGAGGCCAGAAGCTTAAATGAGATTTTCACTGAATCTCTCTTAGACCAGCTTAAGTCCTATGAACAGCTGATCAAATCCAGAGAGGCAGCTGAGCAAAGAACATCTCCTCCAGCAAGAAAAGAACAAAGCATTGCATTCAAAGCTGCTGATGAGACAGAGACTTCAACCACAAATGAAGAGTTGATGAGTCTTTTTGCCAAAAGATTCTACAAAATGGCAAGGAATGACTTCAGGAGAAAGTCATCAAGGCAGGATGACAAACCAAAAGGAATGACAAAACACCAACTAAAGAAGTGGTGTGTTTTGGTTGCAAGAAAACTGAACACTTCATCTCTGAGTGTCCAGAGAATCAGAAGAAGGAGAAGAGAAGAGAGAAGGACACAAGAAGACAGCACAACAGCAGGCCTCCCTCCAGCAAATACAAGAATAAGGAGAAAGGCTTTGTAGCTGAATACTGGAGTGAGATTGAGGATGAATCAACATCTTCCAGCTCCAGTGAAGATGAAGAAGAGGCAAGGGCCAAAGAAGTCTGCCTAATGGCCATTGATGCCTCTAGAAGCCATTCAGAAGAAGAAGATTCAGACAATGAAGAAGCTTCAGAATCTGAAGCAGACCAGGTATTATCTTCTTTTGATTACAGTTCTGATTCATTTAAATCTGAATTCAAAACCATGTGCATAGATTTAATTAACTCAGAAAAGGAAATCAAGACTCTTAGGGAAATATTAGGAAACCTAGAAAATGTTAATTCTAAAAACAATAAGTTAAAGGTTGAATTAACCTTACCTAATGAACAAATCATATTGTTAAAAACTGAGTTATGTGATGCTAAACAACTTGAGGAAACTCTCAATGGGAGAAGCCTTAAGTTGAAGGACATCACAAGTACTGTAAATGTCAGGCTTAATGGCAAGCTGGGCTTGGGTGCCTCATCAAGTTTGCCCCCCATCCTCCAGAAAAATATTCTGGCTACCCCCATTAAATTTGTTTCTGCAAAAGGGAAATAAATAAAAAACTATAAACAAACCAGAGAACATATTCCAAAATCAATAGGTCAAAACAACAAAAATCTGAAAACCACAATTAAAAATAAGGTTCAGCAGAATTCGTCAAACTCAAATCGACGAAATGTTGCCAGTTCGTCGAACCCCACTCGATGAACGCTGAGCGCAAACTATAGATATATAATTATTCATCTAACTGCGATCGACGAACTCTATATGGTTCGTCGAGCAGAGGTAGACGAACGTTGGGCACAGAAAATGAATATGTTCATTCTCTAGGCAGAGATCGACGATCTCAACCCAATTCGTCGAACTCTGGTCGACTAACTTACAGAAAATCGTCGAACCCAGAAAGACTTAACAGGAATGTTAATTATAATAGCAACTCTAATAATTCTAGAGAACCATTTAACACTATAGCTGATTGGGTAATACCACCTAGAAGATATCACCCTCTAGGATATAAATCTCAACCAGAATTCTCTATTATATCTAGTTTTTCATATCAACAATACAAAGGACCCAAGGTAACCTGGGTCAAGAATAATTAATTATTTTTCATTGTAGGTGAAGAGCTGTCCAGTAAATAATCAAACATGGTACATAGACAGTGGATGCTCCAAACATATGACTGGCAGCAAGGACATCTTAACCAACTATAAGTCCAAGCTAGGACCAAAGGTTATCTTTGGTGATTCAAAATATGGCCAGTCTGAAGGTTTTGGAGAAGTGAAGATTGGAGCAGTAACTTTCAAGAAAGTGACATATGTCAGAGGACTCAAGCATAACCTCATCTCCATAAGTCAGTTATGTGATGAAGGTTATCAGGTACACTTTAACTCATCTTCATGCACTATTGCTAACAAGGAAAAACAAACTATTTTAATTGGGAATAGACAAGGTAACATATACTTAGTTGATTTTCTTTCTGCCAATTCTGATATCTGCTTACTTAATATAACTAGTAATCAAAATTATTTATGGCATAAAAGGCTAGGTCATGTAAACTTGAAAAACATTGCTAGGCTATCAAAAGACAACCTTGTTAGAGGTTTACCTCATGGTCCTTACAAGAAGGAAGGCCTTTGCAGAGCTTATCAACTAGACAAGAAAACTAAATCTAGTTTTAAATCTGTTAATAAAAATGATTCACCTAGGATTTTGTATTTTTTGCACATGGATCTCTTTGTACCCATTGATGTACAAAGCCTAGGAGGGAAATCCTACACCTTAGTTATAGTGGATGACTTCTCAAGGTTCACTTGGGTATCTTTTCTGAGATCTAAGTCAGATACCTTTAAGGTTCTTACAGATTTTCTCAGGACCATACAAATTGAGTTCTCTGCTCATGTTGCATTGATCAGAAGTGATCATGGCACAGAGTTTGAGTCTCTTCTTATGCATGAGTTCTGTGAGAATGAAGGTATCAGGCACTGCTTCTCAGCTCCTAGAACTCCCCAACAAAATGGGGTAGCTGAAAGGAAAAATAGGACACTAATTAAAGCTGCAGGTACATTACTTGCAAATGATTACATGTCACTAACCTTTTGGGCAGAGGTTGTAAACACTGCAAATTATGTCCTGAACAGAAGCCTGATACATAAACTAAAGAATAGGACTCCCTATGAATTAGTTAAAGGGAAGAAACCAAAAATCAACTATTTTAAAGTATTTGGATGTATATGTTATATTCACAACAACAATAAAAGATACATTAGAAAGTTTGAGGCTAAGGCTGAAGAGGGAATCTTTCTAGGATATTCCATGTAAGCAAAGCCTATAGGGTTTTTAATAAATCATCTCTAAAAATTGAAGAATTTATTCATGCTACATTTGATGAAGCTAACATGTCTTGCAAGGAGAAAGAGATTTCTACCAAAAGCACTTTGCAGGTACTTAACTTATGTGAGAGTTTGGATGTACTTAATCTCACCCAAGAGGTTCCAACACATCCTTATCCACAAGTCATTGAAGAAAGTGATGATGAAGGCACTGAAGGAATTGATCTTCCCCCAATAGCAAACATAATTCCACAAGAGTAATTAGTTCCTACAACTGTTGCAGAACCAACACCACCCACTCATCTTGCCACACTAAGGGATCACCCCAGATCTCAAGTGATTAGAGACATTTCAGCAGGTGTATAGACAAGGCATCAACTCAACCAAGATTTGATGCATGCCTGTTTTCTCTCTCAGGTTGAACCTCTATCCATCCATGATGTAAAGCAAGATTCCAACTATATTATTGCAATGCAGGAGGAATTAAACAAATTTGAGAGATGTAGAGTTTTGGATTTGGTTCCAAGACCCCAAAACTACCCAGTAATTAGAACCAAATGGGTTTACAGAAACAAGCTGGATGCCCAAGGAGTGATTGTGAGAAACAAGGCTAGGCTTGTTGCTCAAGGATATAGGCAAGAGGAAAAAATAGATTATGACCAAACCTTTGCACATGTGGCAAGGTCAGAGGCAATAAGAATATTTCTTGCCTATGCAACCTACAAGAGATTTAAGGTCTATCAAATGGATGTGAAGAGTGCATTTCTGAATGGAGTATTAAAAGAAGAGGTTTATGTTGAACAACCTCTCGGTTTTGTCTCTCCAACTCACCCCTCTTATGTTTTTAAATTACATAAAGCTCTTTATGGTCTAAAACAAGCTCCAAGAGCTTGGTATGAGACCCTAGCTAGCTTTTTAATAGAGCATAAGTTCATTAGAGGTATAGTAGATAAGACACTTTTCACTAGACATCTTAAGGACCAAACATTGTTAGTACAAATATATGTGGATGACATCATATTTGGGTATACTATTCCAAATTGTGCAAGAGGTTCTCTGATCTCATGCATTCTAAATTTGAAATGAGTAGCATGGGTGAGATCTCCTACTTCCTTTGTCTCCAAGTGAAGCAGCTCACTGATGACATCTTCATCTCCCAATCTAAATATGCAAAAGAGCTTGTCAAAAAGTTTGGGATGGTTGATGCCTCAGCAAAGAAAACACTTATGGCTACAAATGTTGTAATATACTCTGATCAACATGGGAAACCTGTTGACCAGAAATTATATAGGGGCGTTATTGGGTCCCTATTATATCTTACAGCTAGCAGACCTGATATCATATTTACTGCATGCCTTTGTGCTAGATTCCAAGTAAACCCTAAAGAATCTCATCTAATTTTCCTAAAAAGAATTTTGAGATATATAAAGAGTTGTCCTAGTCTAGGCCTATGGTATCCCACTGAATCAGAATTTGAGTTAACTGGATACTTAGATGCTGATTTTGCTAGATGCATGGTGGGCAGGAAAAGTACTTCAGGAACCTGCCAGTTCCTGGGTATGAGAATAGTGTCCTTGTTTTATAAGAAATAGTCATCTGTGTCTACCTCAACTGCTGAGGCAGAATATATTGCAGTTGGCAGCTGTTGTTCCTAGATGCTGTGGATTCAAAATTAATTACTAGACTATGGTCTCAACTTAAATAATTCAACTCTACTTTGTGATAACACAAGTGTTATTGCCATAGCACAGAATCAAGTCCATCATAGTAGGACTAAGTATATAGATATTAGACAGCATTTCATAAGAGAGTATGTAGACAAAAACAAAATTATAATTATCTATATCTACACTGATTTATAAAGAGTTGACATTTTCACCAAACTTCTAGATAAAAGAAATCATTTGTTCTTTATAAATCAGCTTGGAATGATCAATGGAGAAGACTTAGTTTAGTTTCTGTATGCACTCGACGAATTTTCCAGAGTTCGTCGAACGGAGATCGACGAACTAGGGATAGTTCGGGAGATATTCGTCGAACGGAGGTCGATGAACTCTCTGTGAGTGAAGTTGTTTTCGTCGAACGGAGATTGACGAATCCACTTCAGAAAACTTGAGTCGAACAAAGCTCGATGAAATGTCTTCAAATCTTCTGAATGAGCTCGACGAATTATTTAACTCTAAATTATTTCGTCGAACCCAGATCGAAGAATGTTTTAATTTTCGTGGAACGGAGTTTGTCGATTCATATTCTGGAAAACCTTATATTTAGGTTTTCTTCGACCTCCATCCTGCGCTTTCTATTCCCTTGCACTTGATCACCATTTTTCTCCCTTGCAGGTGATTTCATGGCGATTCCATCGGGAACATTGGCTGCGATGAAGTTCGACACCGGCTTCGATGTCGACTTTGATTCTTTTCAGCATTCGGACCTGATATTTCTGAATATTCTGGAACTTCTGGAAGAGCAGCAACTGAAGAATCTGATGACAACAAGGATTAAAATATCTGGAACTGAGATTAGCAAATGGGTCTACGCATCTTCAACTACGGAGGAGATTACCATGATTGGAACAATTGCGGTAATGCCATTTCTCTATCTCCCGCCGGTTTGACTGAAATATTTGGATTGAGCAATGGAGAAGATGAACTGGAAATTGAGAATGAGGAATATGATATGATGTTAAGCATGATGGGTTATGCTGGAGATAACCCTAATAAATTGTTGAAGAAGCACTTATCTGTAGAATATAAGTTTCTGGCAGATATTGTTGGGAAAGTCTTGCTAGGCAAGCACACTGCACATGATTATATAACTAGCCATCTGTTTCTGGTTATGTGTGCAGTGGTTAATAAGAAGCAAGTGGCTTGGGCTCATATCATCTTTGATCTTATCAGGAAAAAGAACAATAAAAAGGAAGATTGTTTTGGAAGGATCCTAGGGATCTTCTTAAAGGAAAAGGCTGATGAATCACTGGTCTCCCCGACCATATTCATAAATGCCAGCAAAATGCTAACTTGTGCCTTGTTTGGCAGGTGGGAGAGGACAATCTCCAAGCCCTCTAAGGCTTAAATCTCTTCCACCACAGCTTCTGAGAGCACAAGGCTGTTAGAGCCACTCTCCACCCTGTAGAAGAGATCATTCCACCCTCATCCCCATCTCTTCCAGCACTCCAAACTCAACTACCCTCTTCACCCCACATAACAGTCCTCCCACCTCAACATCAGACTCTACAACAACCCTCCCCAAACATATCCTCTACTCCATAACCCCAACAACAACCACAACCATTTGTTCCTGTTACCTCTCCTGCCACCTCTCCACCCCTAGATCTTACTAACATCCCCTCATCCCGTACTCAAGAATATCATCAACCCTCCCTTTCCCCAATACAACCTTTATCTCCTCTTCCACCACACTTGTCCTACATACCATCCTTCAATCTACTATCATCTCCTCCCACTTCTCCTCCAACTGAATCCATCCAGTATGTCCAAATGCAAGATGATCCTCCTCCATCCTCACCAACATCTACCATTCCTCCAACTGCTTCCACCCAACCACCATCTGAAACACCAACTGCAACTCCAACACTAGACCCCTCCACCATCTCTTCTGTCATTGCTCTCATCACACCCATCCTCAAAGCTCTCATAGTAGAGGCCATTACACCTCTTGCTACTTCCATTTTCTCTCTCTCTCTGCCCTTTCTGCTGCTCCCTCTTCATTTAGGGGCCTGGCTCCAGTTATTACTAAAACCAGGCAGGGGGAGATGCTTGATGAAGAAGCTCCAGCAGCTCCAGCAGTAACAGCAGTTTTAGTTTCAGCAGCTCCAGCTCCAGCAGATGCAGAGGCAGCAACAGCAGAAGATACAGATTTTATTGATTTTATTAATTTTATTATGACTGACTTGGATATAGAAGAGTCAGCTCCAGAAGAGATAATTACAATTGGTGAATTCATCATTAATCCCACAGTAGATTTAGAATATTTGTTGAAAATTTTTGATACTGCATTTTTGAGCTTCTCTCCAGCAGATTATACTAAGCCATCTTTGGTTGTTGTTCCATATTCTTCTCCTATCAGTCCTAAAGTTGCCAAGCAACTAAGAGACAGTTTTGTTATTCCAGAACTTGTAGTCATCCTATCCCCTCCAGAAATTATTTTTGCCCCTAGTTTTGTTATGTATGACTCTCCAATGCCTGATCTTGATGCCTTAATCTTGGCTAACATTGAAGAAGAGAATATGGCAGCTGCTGAAAGCACTGTCAGAGTTAGTTCTCCAGTTACTATTGAAGTTTCTCCTCCAGCTCCATCTAAACCTGAGAAGCCTATTATCTCTACTGAGGCCCAGAAGGATTTAAATTATATATATGATAATCCTCAGGGATCTGATGATGATGATGATGATAATGAGGATGAGGATTCTGATGAGGATCCAAAGAAGAAGAAAGTGTCTAAGAAGAGGAAAGCTCCTCCTCCTCCTGCTCCTAAACAAAATCCAACCAATGACACTCCCTATTATATCCTTCAGAAGATAACTCCATATAAAGGGATGCTAGCTTGGATGTGGTTATCTAAAAATGAACAGAAAAAAAGGAAGAGAAGCAGAAGATACTCCCCTCCTCCAACTCCGAAATACAGAAGGGACCCTCCTCTTCCTCCTCCAACTGTTGGCGCTTCAGGTTCAACTTCTCAAAGGACTACCCAATTTCAAACTTATCAAAGACATCAGGGTAGGTCCTCATTTTCAGAAAGGAGCCAGCAAAGACAATATCCTTCTGGCAAGCAGCACCAGCCTTAACAACAGCAGCAACATCCTCAACAAAAACAACAACATCAACAAGCTGAAAGCTCAAACAGACCTCCTTCTCCTCCTGTACCCTTTGAAGATCCAGAAACAGGTACTTCAGCTAGGGTGGCCAGGTTCCAAAAACTTGTTGGCTTTTTAATGATCAACAAAGCCAGAGCTGAAGGAAAGGATCCCTCAGAATATACAATAATGTAAAATTACAGGAAAGAAGAGCTTAAGAAGTTTGAGAAAGCTAACAAGTTTTTCAATGTTGATGATTATATGAAATTGCACCCAGAAGCAGTAGTCCCCAGAGCCACGTCTATGAAGATTATATGGGTTGCTGATATAACCATGACCAAAGTGCAAGCTTCTGATCCAAATAGAGAGATTGTTTTTACCAAGCCTGGAGATAAGAGCAAAGAAGAGAAGCCAAAAGAGAAGAAGCAAAAGAAATGAGTTCTGACCTATTTAATTTTTGTTATGTTTTTTAAACTGTTTTCTTATTTCTGAACAAAGCTTATCTGTATATATATATCTGCTGCATGTGTTCATTTTTCTCTGCCAGATATATGTTTTCCTGCTTTGTTTATTTTCAGTTTAGTCTGAGTCTGTAATTAGTGACCTCACCCAAATAGGGGGAGATTGTTGGATCCCTAGTTTGATATGGGCTAGGTTCATTAAGTTAGGATCTTGTGACCCATATTGTATAGCCAAGGTTATAGTTGTGTCCTAGAGTCTAGGCCAAGTCCTTAGTTTCAACATCACATGGACCAGCCATCATCAGACTGCCAGAGACTCAAGACTTAGAGATTTTCCAAAGACTCAGTAAAATGAGTTCGACGTTCGTCGAACTCAGGTTGACGATTGTCGTGCTCTGCTCGATGATCTCAGAGAAAATTCTCTGAGCTGAGCTCAACGAACTTGATTCTCAGGTCGATGATCTTTGGACTCTACCTTCTGCATTCCAAGTCCAGACTTTGTTCTCTAGACTCAGGTCGACGAACTTAGTTCTCTGCTCGATGATTTCTGGGTTCTCTACTTCAACTTATTATTCCAAAAGTTTCTCAGTTTTCTAAGTCCAGGATCATCTTCAGTCGACGAATTCAAGATTCTCAGCTCGACGACCTTTGAATACTTTGGCTAAAGTTATCCAGCAGAAGTTAGTGGTCCTCAGCTCGACGAAACAGATTCTCAGGTCGATGATTTCTGGATACTTCAACACTTCACACCAGAAATTTGTGTCGACACCAGAAGCAAGACCTGTGTCAACACCAACAGCAATTGTGTCGACACACAGGACTTATGTTAACACACTCCAGATTTCTATCAACACAACAACCATGTCGACACATTCCCCAGAAGTTCTGTCAACATGTTATCAGCTCGACGAACTCTATACACAGAATTGTTAGAGTTTCTAATCAATGTAGTTCTACCCTCTGCTCGACGATCTTGGAACTCAGCTCAACGAACAGAAGCCATCTGGTCGACGAACACAACTTCACAGCTCGACGAACTATGGACTCATCTTGACAATTTCTGTTCTCGGTTCGACGAATCCAGACTTAATTATTTCCAGTCTTCTGTCCCTTTCCTAATGCTATAATTCCTGAGTAATTAATGCTTCAATATTCTCTGAACATAACCGTTAGACAGAGCATTAATTATGGTCTTCTTTAGGATTATGCCTTGCCGTTTTTTCATGGGACAGTTGGGGAAATAAATCAATGCAGTTTATTCTCATGGCCGTAAGCATTGATTGCAGAGGAATTCAAATTTCGATAGACAATTTTGACAGGAAATATAAAAAATATTTTCTCTCTTTTCCTCATATAGCAGAATAGAACATAGGCACACAGATAAAAAAAACAAAAACAAAATTACAGTCAGTCTGCAACAAGAAACTCTCTGTTCTCTCTCTCTCAGAACTTTGATACAGCAACTCAAGAAGCCCTAGACCAGAAGAACATCTGCTACCTGAAGAAGAAGAACAATCAATCAAAATCAAGAGTCTTCATTCTTCAACTCTCCAGGACACTTCAAAGGACAACAACTATTCCATCTGTCAAGAAGTTCCTGAAGATCTTTCTGGTCTATACTTAAAGATTGAAGACCTATCACCCTGAAGCAAAGCTCCAGATTTCCCTAAACCATTCTACATCACAGGGGGAGCCATTTACTAAAATCATATCCACAAGTCTTCTCAGTTGTATATTGAGAAAGAGAAGACAATATCATCTCTCACCCCCCCCCGGTGTATAAAGGGTTATAACTCCCTTGAAAAGTTATTCTTGGTTGCAAGTCACCTGACCAAAAGACTTGAGGTTTGGTTTTTGAGCACCTGATCAAAAGCTCATTGGTGTCAGGAACCTGATCAAAAATCTGAGTGTATTCCTAACAGGGTGGTAGAAGAGTGGATGTACCCAGGTTGGGGAACCACTATAAATTTCTTGTGTTGTCTGGTTGCCTATTCTTTTTGTTCATGCTGTGTTTGTGCTTTCTAGGATTGCTATGTTTATATTTTATTAAGTTGTTTATGCACTTTCTCAATTACAGCAAAAGCTATAAAAGATTTTAAGGATTTAAGAATACTTTATTCACCCCCCCCCCCTCTAGTGTATTCCAGATCTAACACATCACTTTCACTCTTTTATTTGGGCAGGGATGGACAAGGCAGCATTCTCGGAGCTGAAGGACAGACTCACCTCTCCCCCCCCATCCTTGCACTTCCATCTAGGATGGGTGCAGTTCTGATGCTGTATGGGCTTGTTATAAAATATGCTTTGAGGCAACTAAAGAAGCAAGCGCAGAACTATATGGTACATGACTTAGAGCTCGGGGTGGTGATCTTTGCATTGATGATATGGTGGCATTACCTATACGGGGTTCATTGTGAGATCTTTTGGATAAAAATAACCTCAAATACATCGATACGCAGAAGGATTTGAACCTATGCCAAGCGAGATGGTTAGTGTTCCTATATGATTATGATTATATTATGCACTATTGCACGTGGAAGGCGAACACCATAGCAGATGCTTTGAGCAGGAGAGCCAGCACTACTGGACCAGAGCCCTGAGTGATGGCCATGGAGTAGGTAGAGATGTCGGAGGATATGCATATTACAGAGATTTTTAAGGCCGACCCAGAGATCTATGGGGAGTACATGGCCTCTCTGAGCAACATATGCGATATATGAGACCGTATCACGATACAGCAGAGACAGGACACAACTATGGAGCCTATATTTAGTGCCCTGGAAGGGGGCAAGCCAGAAGATTATACACTGCGTGATGACCTCGTTCATTTCTATGGCTGTATATATATACCTGCAGGAGGTGTGATCCGGGAGGACATACTTAAGTAGGCACACTACACTCAATACTTTGTACACCCCAGGATCACAAAGATGATAGTAGACCTGAAATGGGACTTGTACTAGCGTCTGATGAAGAGGGAGATTATATCATTTCTGACACACTGTGAGATTTTCCAGCGATTGAAGGTAGAGTGTAAGAGACCATGAGGAATCTACAGCCATTGCCAGTGCCATAGTGGAAGTTTGAGGACATAGCCATTGATTTTGTACAAGGGTTGCCTCGCTCCCACTCTGGGCATGATTCTCTTTAAGTCATCATTGATAGATTTAATCGATTCATACCTGTCAGGATGGACATTCCAATTGCAGTTTTGTTGAGGTTGTTTGTCGAGAAGTTTGTGAAATACCACGACATGCCCAGGACGATTGTCTCAGACTGTGATGGTTCGTTCCCTTCTAGGGCGTGGAGGGTTGTACATGCATGCTTAGGTTCTATGCTTGCTATCAATACCGCTTTACATCCATAAACCGACGATCAGACAAAGCGGACCAACCAGACCATGGAGGATCTGGTTCGCTTATATATCTTTGATACCGGGAAGCCCTAGGAGACGATGTTGTCACTTATAGAGTCCTCTTATAACAACAACCACCAGACAAGCATTGGGATGGCACTATAATAGGCCATATATGGGAGGATGTGTCAGATGCTGCCATCTTGGGTCCAAGATGAGGGTCCAAGGGCACTAGTAGAATATTACATTGAGTACACGGACACGGACATACAGCTGATCAGGGACCAGATGTTATAGGCTCAGAGTTGGTAGGACAAGTATTACAATGCGAGGCATAATAAGGTAGAGTTACAGGTGGGATACAATGTCTTTTTGAAGATACACCTAGTGTTTGGGGTTTTACGAGTGTATAGGCAAAAAAAGCTCAGCCCTCTGTTTCTGGGCCCTTACATGATCCTAGAACGGATTGGTCCTTTGACATAACGGTGTGAGCTGCCGCCAGAGTTTAAAACCTACATGGCGTCTTCCATATCACCTCGCTTTGGAGAGCCTTGATTTGGCCGAAGCAGCACATCATAGCTATAGCGAGCACAGTAGCATCTGATTGGTCATTTCGTTTGGAGCTGATTCGGATCGACGAAATAGCTGTTCGAGTCCTGTGGAAGAAGAAGGTTCCCTTAGTCATGGTGTTGTGGTCCAACCATGGGCGGGAGGAGCACACCTGGGAGCCAATTAAACTGTTGTTGGAACAGTACCCGGGACTCTTTGCCTCAGGTGCATTTTAAACATCTTTGAAAAATTTTCTTAACTTCTTATGCATAGAACCTCATAGACCCGAACTTGAATTTTGGGGATGAAATTATTTTTTTTGTTTATTGGGATTTGTAACATCTCATTTCCTTCGACACCCCTTACACAAACTAGGGTAGGACATGTGGTCAGTGTGATGGGTTAGGCTAGGTAGTGACCTTAAGATTCAATGTGTTAGGGTGAACTCACAGTTACACCACCACTATGTCCCTAACCCTAAAGGAAACATAAGTGACACAAAAGCCCTATCATAGGGACACCAAATTGGTCAAATTGACCAAAGTGCCCTTTAGGTCAACATAGGCCAACTCAACCCTAATTCGCTCAATTAAGCATCACAGGGTCAAATTGACCCCACCACGAAACTCCAAACCCTAATTGGAGTGCATTGGACCTTAAATCCCCATCACATAGTCACACATTGGTCCAATTTGACCAATGTCAACCATAACCCTAATTTTTATAGGCTGTCAAAGACCATGAGCAGAGAGACAAGGTGTATTTGATCTGCTTCGAGATGGCAGAAGCAGAATCCTCCATTATTGTTATTCTGGTTGTTCAGGACTTCTCCGACGTATTCCCAGAGAAATTTCCTGGATTTCCTCTGACACAAAATATGGATTTCTGGATCAAATTTTTACCAAGAGTGAGATCCGTGTCTCGGGAACCATATTGGATGGCACCCAAGGAGTTGACACAGTTATGGACCTAGTTACATGAGCTTGTGGAATAAAGTTTTGTCTGGCCGAGTTCATCACAATGGGGATCCCCAGTATTATTTGGTAAGAATGGGGATGGGTCGCTGCGACTTCGCATCGATTTACGGGAGCTGAACCGGTGGACAATGCAGAATACCTATCCACTGCTACGGATTGATGAGCTGTTTGACCTGCTGTAGCGGGGCTATTAGATCTCCAAAGTCGATTTGAGATCTGGATACTACCAGCTACAGATCCAGGAGGAAGATATATCGAATATAGTCTTTAGTTCACTATACAAAGTCTATGAATTCATGGTGATGCCCTTCGGACTCACAAATGCTCCTTCTGCATTCATGAGCCTGATGAACAGTGTGTTTGAGCCTTATTTTGATATATTCGTCATAGTCTTCATTGATGATATCTTGATCTACTCCAGGATGAAGGAGGGGCATTCCCAGCATTTGTCGCTGGTGTTGGGCAAGTTAAGGGAGCACCAGATGTACGCCAAGTTTTCCAAGTGTCTGTTCTGGCTACATGAGGTAGCCTTTTTGGGACAGACCATCGGTGGATCTAAGTTGGCTGTGGACCTGGCCAAGATGCAAGCTGTGAGAGATTGGTCGTGGTTGAAGTCAGCTTCAGATGTCCATAGGTTCTTGGTATTAGTTGGATACTACCGTAAGTTCTTGGATGGATTCTCAAAGATAACACTTCCCCTCACATCCTTGATGAAGAAGGATGCCTCTTTTATTTCGGCAGAGTTGGGCGAGGCAGCATTCTAAGAGCTAAGGGACAGACTCACCTCTTCTCTCGTCCATGCACTTCCATTTGGGAAGGAAAGATTACACATCAACACAAACACATCATGCCAGGAAATGAGTGTGGTTCTGATGCAGTATGGGCATGTTATTACTTATGCTTTGATGAAACTAAAGAAACATGAGCAGAACTATTTGGTACATGACATAGAGCTCAGGGCGGTGATCTTTGCCTTGAAGATATGCAGGCATTACATGTACGGGGTTCATTGTGAGATCTTTTTGGATTACAAGAATCTCAAATACATCGATATGTAGAAGGATCTGAACCTATGCCAGAGGAGATGGTTAGTGTTCTTATATGATTATGATTATACTATACACTATCACCCAGGGAACGCGAACAACATAGCAGATGATTTGAGCAGGAGAGTCGTCACTACTGTACCAGAGCCCCGAGTCATGGCTAATGAGTAAGTACAGATCCTGGAGGATATGCATATTACAGAGGTTTTTAAGGCCGAGCAAGAGATCTATGGGGAGTACATGGCCTCTCTGGGCATCATATGCAATATATGAGACCATATCGCGATATAACAGAGATAGGACACAACTATGGAGCCTATATTTGGAGCCCTAGAAGTGGGCAAGCCAGAGAATTATACACTGCACGACGAACTCATTCATTTCTATGGCCGCATCTATATACCACCAGGAGGTGAGATCCGGGAGGACATACTTAAGGAGGCACACTACATTCAGTACTCAGTACACCCCAGGATGACTAAGATGACAGTAGACCTGCGAATGGACATGTACTGTCCTGGTATAAAGAGGGATATTATATATTTTTTAACACACTGTGTGACTTGCCAGTAGGTGGAGGTAGAGTGTAAAAGCCCATGAGGACTTCTACACCCATTGTTAGTGCCAGAGTGGAATTTTAAGGACATAACCATGGATTTTGTACATGGGTTGGCTCACTCCCACTCTGGGAATGATTCTATTTGGGTCATCGTTGATAGATTGACCAAGGTTGTTCTATTCATACCAGTCAGGAAGGAGACTCAGGTTGCAGTTTTGGTGAGGCTGTTTATAGAGTAGTTTGTCAGATACCACGACGTGCCCCAGATGATTGTCTTAGACTGTGATAGTTAGTTCACTTCTAGGGAGTGGAGCGCTGTGCAGGCATGGTTAGGTTCTAAGCTTGCTGTCAGCACCGCTTTACATCCACGAACCGACGGTCAGACATAGCAGACCAACCAGACTATGGAGGATCTACTTCGCTTATGTATATTGGATACCAGGAAGCCCTTGGAGAGGATGTTGCCACTGATGGAGTCCTCTTATAATAACAGCCACCCGATGATTATTGGGATGGCACCAAAAGAGGCCTTATATGGGAGGAAGTGTCAGACACCACTATCTTGGGTCCAAGATGGGGATCCAAGGGTACTAGGATCAGATTACATTTAGTACATAGACATAGATATACAGCAGATCAGGAACCAGATACTCTAGGCTCATAGTAGGTAGGCCAAGTATTACGACGCGAGGTATTAGAAGGTGGATTTACAGGTGGGATACAGAGTCTTTTTAAAGATACATCTAGCACTTGGGGTTTCACGGGTGTATAAGCATAAGAAGCTTAGCCATCAGTTTCTGGGGCCTTACATGATCCTAGAATAGATCGGTCCTTTGGCATACTCACGGGAGCTGCCGCCAGAGTTAGAGAACCTGCATGACATCTTCCATGTCTCCTCACTTCAGATGGTCTTGCTTTGGCTGGAGCAGCACATCATAGCTATAGTGGGCTCAGTAGCATCTGATCAGTCAGTTCGTTTGGAGCTGATCCGGATCAACGATATAATAGTTCGAGTCCTATGGAAGAAGAAGGTTCCCTTAGTCAAGGTGTTTTTGTCCAACCTTGGGCAGGAGGAGCACACTTGGGAGCCGATGGAACTTATGATGGAACAGTACCCGGGACTCTTTGCCTAAGGTGTATTTTAAACATCTTTGAAAAATTTTCTTAACTTCTTATGCATAGAACCTTATAGAACTGAACTTGAATTTTGGGCAGAACTATCTGGTACATGACTTAGAGTTCAGGGCGGTGATCTTTGCCTTGAAGATATGCAGGCATTATATGTACGGGGTTCATTTTGAGATCTTTTAGGATTACAAGAATCTCAAATACATCGATATGAAGAAGGATCTGAACCTATGCCAGAGGAGATGGTTAGTGTTCGTATACGATTATGATTATACTATGCACTATCACCCAGGGAAGGTGAAAAACATAGCAGATGCTTTGAGCAGGTGAGCCGTCACTACTGTACGAGAGCCTCGAGTGATGGCCATTGAGTAAGTACGGATCCTGGAGGATATGCATATTACAGAGGTTTTTATGGCCGAGCAAGAGATCTATGAGTAGTACATGGCCTCTCTGAGCATCATATGCAATATATGAGACCATATCGCGATACAACAGAGACAGGACACAACTATGGAGCCTATATTTGGAGCCCTAGAAGTGGGCAAGCCAGAGAATTATACAACGCGCGACGAACTCATTCATTTCTGTGGCCGCATCTGTATACCAGCAGGAGGTGAGATCCGGGAGGACATACTTAAGGAGGCACACTACACTCAGTACTCAGTACACCCTAGGATCACTAAGATGACAGTAGAACTACGAATGGACATGTACTGTCCTGGGATAAAGAGGGAGATTATATCATTTTTAACATACTGTGAAACTTGCCAGCAGGTGGAGGTAGAGTGTAGAATCCCAGGAGGACTTCTACAACCATTGTTAGTGCCAGAGTGGAAGTTTGAGGACATAACCATGGATTTTGTACACGGGTTGGCTCACTCCCACTCTGGGCATGATTATATTTTGGTCATCACTGATAGATTGACCAAGATTGTTCTATTCATACCAGTCAGGAAGGAGACTCAGGTTGCAGTTTTGGTGAGGCTGTTTGTAGAGTAGTTTGTTAGATACCACGACGTGCCCAGGATGATTGTCTCAGACGGTGATGGTTTGTTCACTTCTAGGGAGTGGAGGGCTGTGCAGGCATGGTTAGATTCTAAGCTTGCTGTCAGCACTGCTTTACATCCACGGACCGACGGTCAGAAAGAGCGAACCAACCAGACCATGGAGGATCTGCTTCGCTTATGTATATTGGTTACCAGGAAGCCCTGGGATAGGATGTTGCAACTGATGGAGTCCTCTTATAACAACAGCCACCCGATGATTATTGGGATGGACCATAAGAGGCCTTATATGGGAGGAAGTGTCAGACACCACTATCTTGGGTCCGGGATGGGGATCCAAGGGTACTAGGATCAGATTACATTTATTACATGAACACGGACATATAGCAGATCAGGAACCGGATACTATAGGCTCATAGTAGGTAGGCCATGTATTAAGACGCGAGGCATTATAAGGTGGAGTTACAGGTGGGATACAGAGTGTTTTTGAAGATACATCTAGCGCTTGGGGTTTCACGATTGTATAAGAATAAGAAGCCCAGCCATCGGTTTATGGGGCCTTACATGATCCTAGAACGGATCGGTCCTTTAGCATACTGATGGGAGCTGCCGCCAGAGTTAGAGAACCTGCATGACGTCTTCCATGTATCCTCTCTTCGGATATCCTTGCTTTGGCTGGAGCAGCACATCATAGCTATAGCGGGCTCAGTAGCATCTGATCGGTCAGTACGTTTGGAGCTGATCCGGATCGACGATACAATAGTTCGAGTCCTGCGGAAGAAGAAGTTTCCCTTAGTCAAGGTGTTTTGGTCCAACCTTGGGCGAGAGGAGCACACCTGGGAGCCGATGGAACTGATGATGGAACAGTACCCGGGACTCTTTGCCTCAGGTGCAATTTAAACATCTTTGAAAAATTTTCTTTACTTCTTATGCATAGAACCTCATAGAACTGAACTTGAATTTTGGGGTCGAAATTATTTTTTTTGTTTGTTGGGATTTGTAACATCTCATTTCCTTCTAGACCCCTCACACAAACTAGGGTAGGACATATGGTGCGTTTGATGTGTTAGGCTAGGTAGTGACTGTAAGACCCCCCCCCCTTTTTAAAACACCGGGGTCTTAGGCCCAGAACCGCTGCTTTGCGGTGACACCTTCATGGCCGGGAAGGTCATCACTACAAAATGCCGATCCTGCCGGCCAAATCGATCACAACTGTAGCAAAATAAAAAAAGGCAAATCTACAGAATTCATATATATAGTAAATAGTCTCCACGAAGGGAGTGACCACAGATATAATAAAAATACTAAAACTTGGGCTCAAGCCCAGTACATCAATGTCCTCAGTACATATCTCTTATTGCGGAAGCAAAACCAAAACAACTACTAGAGATTGGGACTCACAATCCCTGCTGTCTAATCTCTGGTACTAGACTGCCCCATCTCCAAGCGTGCCGACCTCCGGGGCTGCTCCTCCCTGCTAGGATCCACGGTCCCCTAAAATGATGTGGTTCGAAAACCGTTAGTCTAAAAGTCTAAGTCCTATCATCCCTCGCCCCTTCCCCCATGGGTCCTAAGCACCGAAAGGGGCGAAGGAAAGGATAGGACATGAGAGTGGAGAATAATAATTATAAGAAGATGGCGGCGGAACTAACCTAGCAGTTCTATATTGCATAAGGTAGAATGAAGATAAGAAAGAATGAATAAGAAAAGTAACCTTGACTTATATGAAAACACATAAGCCAAGGGATCTTTTGCAAGGCTCCTATCGTATAAAAAGTCTCATACCAATTTATACGATAGGGTGTCGGTTTTCTAACAAGCATACACATATATTTACTGAATAAAAACCTTAACTTATAAGCACGCTCTCGCGAACTTATAAAACAATGGGTCGTTTTCAGGGCCTATTGTATAAACGTCCCATACCACTTATACAATTGGCGTCGGGGTTATATGCAATGATTATGATATGAAATACAATTATGACATGATGTGAACATGCAAGTGCAACTCACCCACTCGACTCTATGTACACAGACCTTTAGTTCATCTTTCTGGTGCAGAACCTCCCAGAATACCTCTGTAGTGGCAAACGGAAGTGGTGGGTTGGGCCTCCCCCACCTCTAAACCGGTAATTACACTACCAATCAGACCTATCGTACGCCTCAATGCTGGTTCACTAAGCGGAGCTCCTGCGTACTTTTGTTGGCTTGCGCACCGGACTTCATTTGGCCAAGTGCTAAACCACACTTGCCAAATCAACGTATTGGCGTCGGTGCATCGACCCTCCAATACCGAAGACCCACCACCTTATACTTTATGCACATGCAATCTTGATGTATCACCACCGAGCTAAAGATCCCCGGACCAACCCGTCTGTCACATATATCCACCGAGCCAAAGCTCCCTGGACTATCCCGTCTGTCACAAACATCAACCGAGCCAAAGCTCGCCGGCTAACCTGCCCATCACCAAGTCCACTAAGCCTCCTGCCCGAGTGACCCAACCTAACACCCCGAGATGTCGAGGTGAGTGAAATTTAAACCCTAGTTATACTAGTTACTCTTGTAATTCAGTTTTACCTACAGTTTGGGTTAGCCCAGGACTGCCCCCAGCAAATCCCGTGAAGGGCTCTCAAAGGGCACTAGGAACTACGATGGGCTGAAGCCCAAAGCTCCCTTTCGCAAGGCACTTATTATTATTAGTTGCTAACCAACTCCCAATCCCTTAAATGTTATACTGGATGTGACCCTAGGGTTTTTGACCACTTTCTCCTCGACGGGGAAGACGATGTTTCGTCGACCCCGAGCACCTCTGAACACTAGTCAACCACCCACTCCTTATCACAACTCCCGATGATGAACTCATTTCACTTACCAGACAAACACAACAACATCCCAACTCTTTGGGTGCATTTTGCACCATATCATGATTTCTGCAGTTTTACTAAACGCAGACCATCCCAAGCTAAATGATGTATAAAATGGGAGGTACTCAAAATAATCATCCAGTTTCCCTATAATAATTATTGGAGGGCTATCATGGGATGTTTAGCCTAAATACAGAAATTCATAATTTTCCTAATTTATCTAATAATGTTTTTAATTTTTCTAATAATCCAAGAACCCAGGTTTGAACATGAAGTACCAATTTCATACATGCAAATGCTCCACCAAATTTATGAACGATACAATATGACTATTTAAGACAGAATACAAAGTCTCCCAATTTTTCAGCAAGGTTTAGTCCTCTAATTCTAATTTTAAATATATCCTACATTAATCATTTTAAGAGACAAGTACACCAAGAATACTTCCAAAAATTATGAGAAAGACCCAACATGTACATAATTAACTATAAACACTCTAGGCAAAGGTTCATAATTTTTCAACAAGAAATAAGCTCTGAAAGAATTATTTAACAAGTTCATAAATTTATGAGCTTGTGAAGTAGGTACTGTAATTATGTAATTAAAAATTCTATAAAAATTCATACATGAGCATAATGGTCTAAAACTCCCTCTGCCCGACTTTTCTTGACTCCCCAATGGACAGTGAGACCACAATATCCAAATAATTAAGTAGGGCCAATTCATGCATTACAAAGGAAGTACTATTGTTAATACTCAAAAATTCCCAATTAAATTTTCAGAGGTTCATACTAACCATAAGACTACACTACCAAAGTTTAATCATTGTTCAATGAATTTATTAACCAATTCTAACACTTTAAGGTTTGTGCCCTAAATTACGGTTAGGGTTTTGAGGCGTTTAACAATTTCTAAATCCAGCAAGATTTTAACCAGAGGACACTAACCACCCTAGAGTCCTTTCCACCAAATTTCAAATCATTTCAAGGTCTTTTGACCACATGCCCTTCACAGGACACCAAAGCCCATCCTTAGGGTTTGGTCTTGGGTCCTCCGGCAAATCTACCCCAATCCACCGCATCTTCCTTGGGAGGGTGTTAAAAGTCATGACAAGTCAGTGGCCCAAATTGTAACCTCTGTTGAGGTGGTTTGGCCACTTAAACCCACAAGTGCACTTTTGACCTAAATACCGTTATTATGGTAAGGCTAGGGTTTGCATGATTTCAACTCAAACCATCTCCAAATGAGATGAACTTTCATCCAGAGGCTTATGATGATCCCAAGGACCACTCACCAAAATTTGGGTGAGTTTGGAGATCATGTGGTCCCTTAATTAATTTACCCTAGAGAAATTAAATAATTTCAAAAACTATGGAAATATTATCCACAAAAAATCTCTTTATGGGCAGACCTAGGTATATACTAGCGTGACTCCCTATCAAAATTTCAAGTCATTTGGAGAAGAGATGAAGTGTGGGCATGCATTTTAATCTCTGTCAAGCTCCAGGTATAGATCCCACCCAAATTAGTGCCCTGGTCAAACCATGCACCCAAATTGGTTCAAACAAATTTTGAATTAAAGTAGCCTCATAGGGATACAAATTATATGTTGACCATTTTCTCTGAATTAGCCTCTAGCTATTTTTAATAATTAAAAATATTAAATACTAAAAGTGTGATAGAAATGAAATAAACAGAAAATATAACTTGTAGTTTATTTTATATTAACACGAATCTTGGCGTAATAACAGAAGGCATATGGTCTTCATCCCCAGTGTGCCAATGGCCAGGATTGATTCTTCCTGGGCCATCTTCAAGCAGCTACCGCCGTCCACCCAGCCACTTCCCTGGCAAGCCACCGTCACCACCTCCTCCGTCGAGGTGGTGGCTGTCACCAGGCGGCGGCACAGCCGCCGGAGGGGCCTAATCCGACAAACCCGACAGGTTAAATTTTACGGAAAAAACTGGAGAAAAAATCTCCCGATCGAGCTCATTTGAGCCCGATTCTTATTCCTAATGAGTCCTAAGATCTACCCGTGGATGAAGGAGAAGGGGAGGACCTGAATTGCGGTCTGAGAGCGGGTCTTGTGTCTCCTTGCCATTATCGGCCACCAAGCTTTGGCTCCTTTGCAACTTCTACACCAACAACAAGGAAATCGAGATGTAATCGGGTGAAATGCCTTCTCTAATCCTGGTGAAGGTTCTTAAAGAAGGAATTGGGGAGAGGAGGCTTGCAACTCCCTAATTCATCAAAACACCATTAAAGGCCATTAACCTAGTTTTTTCGGTTTCACCCAAATTGATGGGTTGAGCCTCCCCACTGGCCGACCACCTCCTGAAAACTCCTCCCCTGCCTCCAAGGAGTTAAAGCCCCATCAAAAGGAGGAGTTATGGAGCCTCCATGGCCATGATGGCCATTAAGCTCTACTTTCTCTCTCCTCCAAATTTGGGTAACTCCCTCTCTCTCTCTCTCCTAGTCACCAAACTCTGAATTTGGTGGTCCCAAAATGTGCCTCACCACCTCCTAGACCAATGGCCACCATTGTCTGGGCCTAGCCCACTTGGATTATGTTTGAGTTAGCCATTTAGGCTAGTTTGACCAGTTTGACCCACATTTTGACTTTTGTAAAATTAGCAACTAGGTTTGACCCCAATTGGTCCTTGGTGACCCATGGGCCTCCCCTAAAGTCTAGAAGTACTTGGGTAGGGTTGGTTGGGCATCATGGTGGTCACTTGACCCTTAGTTAGGGCACTTTGACATTTTTAGGGCTAAGGTTAACTTGGGTCAACTTAGCCTCTTTGGTTTACTCCAATGGGTCCTGGGTGACCCATTGACCTCACTTTAGGGTTAGGAGGACATGAGTGGGATCCACTTGGCTAAGGAAAGTTCAGTTGACCCTATGTAGGTCAATTTGACCCATTTAGGGTTAGAGTTGACTTTGGTCAACTTAGCCACTTTGACTGTCCTCCATGGGTCCTTAGTGACCCATTGACCGCACTTTAGGTCTAGGAAGACCCTGGTAGGGTTGGTTGGGCTTACTAGGGGCACACTGCCCTTAGTTAGGGCACCATGCCCTTTTTTAGGCCTAGGGTGGTTCTAGGTCTACTTGGCCACCCTGGGTCTACTCCAATGGACACTTAGGGCTCTAATGGACCTTCCAATAAATTGGTGAGACCATGGTGGGGTCTTGGAGTCTTGTTGAAGCCCCATGATCATCCTAAACTAGGGTTTAGGAATCTACTATTTGCAGATCATAGTGATCTCACCTACATTCCTAGGTTCACTTGGTCTTCTTGGGCTTCCTAGGGTTTTGTCATGACCAAGTCATGACAAAATCACTCCTAGGGGGTCTAGTTGTCTAAGGAATGTTACAAATCCCAATATATAAACAAAAAATTTTCATCCTCGAAATTCTAGTTAGGTCACGGGGTTTTAAATATGAAAGGTAATTTGTAACATCCCGAGAGGTTGTGTGTAATACATGACTGAAAAGCTCCGGGTACCTTTATTGCATCAAGTCCTGAGGCTCCCATGTGTGCTCCGCTCTCCCCTGATTCCTCAATAGGACCTTGACCAATGGAAACTTCTTGCGGCGCAAGACTCATATTCCCTTGTCGTCAATCCGGACCGATTCTAGGTGAACTGACCGATCAGATGCTACCGGCCCATCTGTAGTCGTAATCTGTTGTTCCGGGCGTAGTAGAGCCCTCCTAAGAGAGGATACATGGAACACATCGTGCAGACTCTCCATCTCTAGTGGCAGTTCCATCCTGTATAGCAAGGGACCGATCCACTCCAGGATCCTATAAGGCCCCATATATCCTGGGCTCTGCTTCTTCTTCCAACCACATACCCGTGAAACCCCATGCATCAGTTAGATCTTCAAGAATACTTGGTCCCCCACCTGAAACTCCACCTATCGATGTCGAGAGTCGTAATACTTAGCCTGTCATCTCAGTGCCTCTAACATAGTGTCCTGTATCAGCCTCAACTGAGCCTCGATGTCCTCAACAAACTCCGAACCCAAGGCCTTCGAATCCTCGTCCTGTAACCACGACAGCGGAGCCCTACACCTCCGTACATATAGGGCCTCATAAGTAGCCATCCTTATGCTGGACTGGTAGTTATTATTATATGAGAACTCGATCAGTGGCAGCAGCTTCTCCCAAGGCTCACCGCGATCCAATACGCAAAGTCGCAGCATATCTTCCAAAGTTTGATTGGTGAGTTCCGTATGCCCATCAGTCTGGGGATGAAAAGCTGTACTGAATGTCAGCCGAGTGCACAAGTAAGTCTGCACCGATCTCCACTCCCTGGACGTAAACCGTCCATCCTGATTCGATATAATCGTCCGAGGTACGCCATGATTACGGGCGAACTGCTCCACAAATTTCCGAACCAGCACACCAACCGAGTCATCCTTTCTGATCGGGATAAATCTGGCTACCTTCGTTAGCCGGTCGACTATCACCCAGATCGAATCATTTCCCATCCGTGATCGAGGAAGGCCATGTATGAAGTCCATCACAATATCATTGAACTTCCACTCCAGCACTGGTAGTGACTGCAACAATCCTGCGGGGTTTCTGCACTCTGCCTACACTACCTGGCATGCCTCGCAGTGGGCCAGGAAGTAGGTGATATCCTTCTTCATGCCTGGCCAGTACATGGTCTTCTTCAAATCAGCAGTCATCTTCGTAACTCCTGGGTGTACCGAATACCGACTACAGTTGGCCTCCGTCATGATATCTTCTCGAACCTGGCCTCCCTCTGGTATGTAAACCCGTCCTCTAAAGCACACTAGCCATCCCTCAACGTGTAATCTCCAGCAGTACCTGCTTCTAAGGCCCAGAATATCGGCTCTAACTTGGCATCATACCTCTGCCCATCTCTGACTCGGTCTCGAATATCATCTGTGGCAACTAATGACGATAGGTACTCCCGGTACAGCTCTGGGTGATCCTCGGATACCAGGGATATCTGCATCTTGTCTAACATCTGGACCAACTCCAAGGCCATCAACTGCGGTCCTTCTCCAGAGATTGTGGCCTTCCGGGTCAGCACATCTGACACCACATTTGACTTCTTTGGGTGGTAGTGCATCATGTACTAGTAATCTGCTAGAAACTCCACCCATCATCTCTGCCTGATATTCAACTCCTCTTCATGTCCACATAACTCAAATTCTTTTGGTCAGAGTATATATCGCAGTGGACACCATACAGATAGTACCACCAGACTTTCAGAGGAAATACGACCGCTCCCATCTCTAAGTCATGAACAGGGTAGTTCTGCTCACGCTTCTTCAGCAGCCGTGAAGCGTACGCTATCACATGACCGTTCTACATCAGCACTGCGCCCATGCCCTGGTAGGAAGCGTCAGTGTAGACCTGGAATCCTTCTTTCCCCGAAGGAAGTGCAAGTATAGGAGCCGAGGTGAGTCGATCCTTCAGCTCCTGAAAAGCCACCTCGCACTACGTGGTCCAGACAAAAGGCACATCCTTCCTTTTCAGGGATGTGATTGGAAGGGAAATATGAGAAAATCCCTCCACGAACTTCATGTAGTAACCGGCAAGTCCTAGAAAAATCCGCACGTCTGTGGCAGACTTCAGCTGCGACCAATCCCTAACTGCCTGAATCTTTGTCGGGTCCACTGCCAACCCAGCACCACTGATGATATGGCCTAGGAAAGCCACCTCCCTCAACCAAAACTGGCATTTGCTGAACTTCGCATAAAGCTGGTGCTCCCGCAATCTCTCTTGGGTCAGCGTCAGATGTCGTGTGTGCTCCTCCTCTGTCCTCGAGTAGATGAGGATGTTATCAATAAACACGATGACGAACACATCCAAATATGCCTCGAACACCTGATTCATGAGGCTAATGAATGTTGATGCGTGTAAATCGGCAAGCGTACCGGTCGCACACGTAATAAAGTTTGGGAATAAATCCCCGAGTGTCGGTCTCTTGAGGAATGCAATTAGCATAGAGCGGCAACAGTTCAAAAAATATTGTTATGAGGGTTATAATAAGAAAAAGAGTAAAAAGGTGACTTGAGAGATTGTGATTGTTTGGTCCAATAAACTAATAAAAGCTATGCGGGTCGAAGGCACCGCTTCGCTAGGTGAGGTGAGTGTATCAGACGTGATGTCGAACTTTGGTTGGGCGAGTGGACGAAAAGCTAATGGATGGAAATGTTCTTGTGCGGAGTGCAACCGGGTGAGACACGGGTATGAAGTGGATGTGGAGTGGGCGAGGCGCATTCACAAACACTACTCACAAGCATAAGAAAACTACAAACATCCCATTAGATATAGAATAAAATATGTAGTTCAATACAATGTATGCCATCCCATACAACAGAGGAAGGGGAAGAGGGGTAAACCAATAGAGGGTGAAGATCCACCGCAGGTCGTGGCCGGAATAGCGAGTTGTCAATCCGCTTCCGGGCTCAGTCCGAGGAGGCTTCCGGTACCAACGAGCTGTCACCTCGAAGGCCTTTGAGTCCATTCTCTAGGTTGTCTTCTTCACCAACTATGGTGGAAAGCTTGGAGTTGAAGTCGTCAATGGCCGGGAGCTTTTTCAGAGAGTTTGAAAAGCTTCGGAATAGCCAGCTATGGACTCCCGATGAAGGTGGAGGTGATGGAGCAGCTGGAGAAGTAAAATGGTGCTTCCCGCGCACTCCCCGATCGCAAAAAATGACGGGCGTTGACCTAAATCGCGGAGCAGGCCCTTAAATAAGGAGGCAGCAAAAGCATAGCGCACGATCAGTGGCGCACGACCAGTGGTCGTGCGCGCTGTAGGTCGATGATCGTGCGCCATTTCTAATTAGACCTGCAACCTGGATAGAAACATCAGCAAATATGCGCACGATCAGTGCCACATGACCGTTGGTCATGCGCACTGAATCCACTGATCGTGCGATTGACTAGGGCAGATTTGCAAAAAGCAAGGGGTAAACGTGCACGTGCAGTGGCGCACGACCAGTGGTCGTACGCACTACGGCCAGTGCTCGTGCGATTACCCGGGTAGAACTAGGAAAAATGATAATGTAATGCGCACGATCGGTGGCACACAACCATTGGTGGTGCGCAGTAAGTCCAGTGGTCGTGCGGAGTGTTCCTTTGTCGTCGGGGTCTCCCGAGCGGTTCCGGAGCACGCACACGACCCATGAACTAGCAGAAGAGGCAGATAGGCCACCAAAAGTGTACACCACATTCTCAAGGCACGGCTAAAGAATAACAAAAGCACAGAAACAAATAAAGCACACAGAAACGGGCCTACAGTGCACTTAATCATGAAATAAGCACGTAAACAAATATAAGCGGTAATAGCTCTAAAGTGCAGTGCTAAGACGATAAAACTGGCCCAGATGAGTCCAAACATCAGTGTAAAATTTGGACTCATCACACCCCCAGACTTAACCATTTGCACGGCCAGAGCAAATCATCACTCTGTGGACTAGAAAATAGCTAGCTGGCTCAGAAATTTTAAAAATAAGTAAGACAAGAAATCAAATACATCATGGGCATAGAAGATATAATAGAATAACTTTTTAATTATACTACGTAGTTTAAACTATTCGACAGGCATAAAAAAATGTTGTAATTGCTCAAAATTAGAATTCTAGAGAATCTTGTGATCAGGTGTAAGAAGAAAGTAGGCAGGCCACATGTGAGCATTGCCAAAGATCGGTGCTCAGGATCAACGCCAAAGGAATCGACCAATGTCGGGGACCATACGCTTGCACGTTCACACTCTCTCCATGGCGCGGGTTAGACTCAAGCGTGAATCAGTAGGACTTGTAGGAGTGGATGTGGCTTAGGCTAAGGTTTGGTAGTCAATGATGAACATGAAGGCTACACACAACCAAACCGAGCGAACAAAACCCTAAACCAATACAGCCACTTAGAAATGCACGTGTAACACACCCCCAGACTGAGCTTGAAAACCGGGCGTGTATACGGCCTAACCTAACCAAAATCAATAAAAAGGATGGGGATAGAATTCTCAAAGCAATTCGTTCAGTTTTTTCTTTTTTTTGCTTTTCTTCTTTTTCTTTTCGGCATTTGCAATCCTCAAACGTAGCAATCAAAAAGTTTATGAATTCAGCACCACATTACACGATTTCCACATATCAAAACATCAACAAAATATTAAATACTAACAAGCTCAAGTATTTGATTGCGATGGTGGGATTAGCTTCAGGCCTTAGTGAATGAGAGTGGAGCTGGATCAAAGAAGGTGTAGGCACAAATTTGGCATGCAGCGGTTAACGGGTAGGAAATGCTAAATAAGGCTCAAACTAGCCAAAATGATGGCCTAAGTCATGCTCACTCTTGACTAACCTGGCACCAATGCTTCGAGAGTAGCTTAGGGCAAGTTCTTAGCCACCGAGAAAGATTGTCCTTCCTCCCGACTCGAGAAATACAAGTCTAGTGGCGGCTACACACATTCCTATATTATCGTTCGATTACTCCATATTCAGATTTTGAGTAGTACAAACAATATTTACGTCTGCAGAAAAATATAAATCTACGAGCATAAAGAAAAATTAACTCTATACTAGTTCTACACAAACCATGAGTACTCGATTAGGAGCACTACATGAGTTTCAAACTACTCGATCCTGAAATCCTAAGCCAACACCACTATTTTAAAGTTTACATGAAAATAATACATTTGAATCAAGCTGCACGCGTGGATAAGAGCGCACTCGTGTGGGTGACTCAGTGTGTGCAACAGAGGTCATGAAATAACTAACGAGAGACTGGTATGCAACAGAATGTGTTGTGTAGTGAATGTTGGGTACATTGGAATATATGTACCTGATTTGAAGAAGCATCACCCTACTCAATGATATACATCAAGGTGTATTTGATGTGCTTTGAGTTTATTTGTGCGGGTTAAGTAAGTGCAGGATTGCAGGAAAATTCTAAGTCCATGTGTCGACACTTAGAGGTGAAGTGTCGACACTTATGAAGACTTGTGTCGACACCTAGAGAAGCAATGTTGACACTTGGAGTAATTGTGTCGACACCAGGAAGGAAGAGCCGACACCAGAAGAAAAGTGTCGACACATACAGGCAGTGTCGACACATAGTGAAGAATTGTCTAAAGAATTAGTGTCGACACTTAGACGCAGTGTCGACACCCAGAGAAACTTTGTCGACAGCAAAAGTGTCGACACTAGGAGGCTGTGTCGACACTCAGCTAACTTCAACAAAGTTCAAGTACATGTGTCGACACAAAGAAGATGTGTCGACACTCAGCAAAGTTTCAACACATGAAGGCATGTGTCGACACAAAGGAGATGTGTCGACACTTAGCAAGTTTCAACACAAGAAGATGTGTCGACACAAAGGAGTTGTGTCGATACACAGCAGAAATCAACTAAGTATTGAAGAATAAGTACCTGTGTCGACACACTCAATCAGTGTCGACACATTCTGAAGAAGCAGTGTCGACAAGCTATTACAACAACACAAGGAGTTGTGTCGACACCAATAAGGCTAGTGTCGACACTTAGGCTACTTGTGTCGGCACTTAGTCTATTTGTGTCAACACATAAAGAGTATCTGTCTCGACACTTTCAGACAGTGACAGAGATTTCAAGAAGTGACTGGGATGACTTGACAGCTGGCATTTCAACCGGTCAACTGCAACTGTCAGAGACATCAGAAAGTTGTTAGAAACCGGATCAGTCGGTCACCACGGAGAAAGCTTATTTAAAGACCTTTCTCCTTCAACAGAATAGAGATTAATGAATGAAGTAATCAGTTGAAAAACAACACAACAAAGAATAATATCTTCAACAGAAGATCTAAGAAGTTGGAGAGAGAGAGCTCCTTCTAAGAAGTGCAGCTGTTGAACCAGGCTGAAAAGTAAGTTTCAGATTGAGATCTGATTCTCAAGACAGAAGTTGATAGAAGATCATCTTCAGAGGAGACTCAACCCTACTGTGTTCTAATTCAAGAAGCTTTGAAGAAAGCCAAGGGAGGTTGATCTCTGCAAAGTTCTTTCAAGAACTTATCAAGAAGCCAGTCAACTCATCTCTCTCTTTCAGAGTTGTGGTTATATACTTTGTAAACTTTATTTTTTTGTAGGATCCTAAGGGATCTGAGCTGTAATCCTATTTTATAAAGGCTGAGTGTAGGAGACAGTGTGCTCTGAGGGTTGGTCTTGTTGAAGACTGAGGTAGGGCCTAGTGCCTGAGTTGTAGGAGACCTTATTCTCTGAGTGTAAGTCTTGGTGAAGACTGAGTGGTAGGGCTTTTGTGCCTGAGTTGTAGGAGTGGGATCACTCTGAGTTGTAGGAACCTGTTTGGGGTTCTGAGTTGTAAGATCTGAGGATCTGAGAAGAAGTGGAGAAGTTAGGCCGAATCTAATACACTACTAGATAGGCGAAGGGGGAAAGTGGATGTACCCAGATCTTGGGGAACCACTATAAAAATCTGTGTGTACTCTGTGTGTGATTAATTCTGTGATTGATGTATTATCTGTGCTGATTTGCTGTAGAGAATTGCAAATACAGTTCTTAGTATTCAGTGTTTCTGCCTGAAATTTAAAAAGATTAAGTTCACCTATTCACCCCCCCCCCCCCCGCTAGGTGATTAGGTACTATTTCTTTCAAGTGGTATCAGAGGCAGGTTACTCAAAAAGGACATAACAGTCTGAGTAAAGATCCTGCAGGCAGAATCAGAATAATCAAGAATCAAGAAAATAGGTTCTACTGAGAATCACAAAGAGGTAGGATCCATGAAATTTCCAATCTGCAGAAAAGAGATTTTTGGCATATGGAAAGAGAGGGTTAGACTATTTATGGAGGCATCTGACCCAAGAATATACATCACAGTCAAAGAAGGGTCATATGTGCCAATGAAGATTTGCATTCTAGATGCAAATCAGAAAACTCCTAAAGACTATTCAGAAATGACTAAAGATGAAATAATTCTGGCCACTATGGACAAGAGGGCCCAGAATATTATTGTAAGTGCAATTGATGATGCCACATTTCAGAATTTAATTCACTATAAAACTTCTAAAGAAATGTGGGACACACTGATAGTTTACATGGAGGGATCAGAAGAAGTAAGACAAGACAGGAAGTCTTTGTTAAATCAGGAGTATAAAAGCTTCAGACAAGGAAAGTCTGATAGCATTACTGAATGCTACAAGAAGTTTTATAGGATAGTCAATGAATTGATATCCTATGGAAGAGAATTCAGCAACTATGAGCTGAATGACAAATTCTTAGGATCCCTGACTAAGGACTGGGACACCAAGATTTGTGCCATTAGGGAAATGGCCAAATTAGCTGATATACCTCCTCCAACCTTGTTTGGAAAACTGCTGTCTTATGAAATGCAGTTAATGGTTAGAAAGGAGGAAGAGAAGACTACTAGAGTGGAGCACAAAGAAATAGCTGTGGCTTTCAAGACTGAAGCCGCTAGGAAGTATAGATGCAAGTCTCCATCTCCACCTCAAATAGTTGCTGAGGCTGAGACAGATAATTTAGAAAGCAAGATTTTAGGTAGCAGTGAAAGTGATGAAGACTTTGCTGCTTTTACAAGGCATTTTCAAAAGTTTCTGAAGAAGAAGCAGTGGAGGTCTAAGCCATCCACTTCACAGACAAAAGATGACTACTATCAGAACAGGAAGTCATCAAGGAATGACAGAAGAAAGTCCAAGCCAAGTAAAACTATATCCTCAAATATAGTATGCTATTGTTGCAATAGACAAGGACATATAGTAGCTGACTGTCCAGAAAAGAGGAAAGAGTCAAATGACAAAAAGAAGACTCAGTTTAAGGGCAAAAAGGAAAGGTCCTTTGTTACTAAGAAGGATAAGAGTTTGACTGATCAGTCATCTTCAGAACCAGATTCAGAAGCTGAAGCTTATATTGGATTATTTGCTGAAAAGGAGGAAGATGAGTTCATGCAGTTAATGAATTCAATTTATGAGAATGAGGACAATCTGTGCAAAGGGCTGATGACATTATCTGAAGGAGATAAAATCCAGGATCAGCCTGGACCAAGTAAGGTACAAAATTGTTATTCAAGTTCAATTTCTAGTACTGAGTCAGAATCAGATACATCTGCATCAAGTGATGTGGGTGGGTCTGAATCTGAAGGAGATATTCATCAATTAATTGATGAATATAGGGACTTGTTGCAGGCCTTGAAGAAAAGCAAAACCTTAGCCAAAACTCAGGCAAAGGAAATTGCTAGTCTTAAATTAGCTGCTACTGATTCAGACAAGTTATTTGATCAGAAACTGAATGAAATAGCCAGGCTGAAGAACATTACTGTTATTTAGATGGGTATTATTACATTTAAGAATGATCAAATTAGAAATCTGGATGCTAGACTTCAGAAGGAGAGAGAGATTGTTGCAAGTTTTTCTAAACCAAAATCTGTTTTACCTTTAATAGATGAGTTTGTACCTCATAAGGGTAAAACTGGATTGGGGTTTACAAAACCTGCCTTGACAGTTAAGTCCAAATCTAAGGGCAAATCCCCATCACTCAACAAGAAGCCTGCTGTAGATAAAATAGCCAGGGTTGTACCTAAACAAAGGTACAACAGATTTGAGTGATGGTATTGTGGCAAGGTAGGCCACTTTGCCATAGATTGTTGACACAATTTAAGTGTCAAGGAGAGTAGCAAACTGCCTGTTAGAAGAGCTACAGGTAGTTTTGTTAAAAGTCAAACTAACCTGCACCAAGGACCTAAGAATTATTTGGGTTCTAAGGTTAAGTAATCTGTTTTGCAGGTGAGTCCAAGTGGTCATACCCCTATATGGTACTTGGACAGTGGATGTTCCAGGCATATGACTGGAACTAGGGGGTTGTTGAAGGACTATACACCAATCAAGGATGGTCCAAAAGTTACCTTTGGTGGTTCAGAAAAAGGAATCATCAAAGGCTTTGTGTTTGCAGCTCCACAGGTGTAACTGAGAAGATGGACAAGCTTACTATTAAAGAAGGTTCTACTGCAAGTCAGCAAGTGGAAGATAGTGGCTGCTGTCCAGGGGGAGTACAAGATACACCTGATGTTGAAGAAGACCAAGAGGTGCAGCAAGTTGAAGAGACTGAAGGTGTACAACCTGAAGACAGGCTGCCTCCAGCAAACAGGCATTTAAAGGATCATCCAGCAAATCAAATAATTGGAGATCTCAGACAAGGGGTGCAAACAAGGAGCAGGAATCTAAGTTCAGTTCTCTACTCCAGCTTTCTATCCCAAGTAGAGCCAAAGAAATTTGAAGAAGCAATCCTAAACCCTCATTGGATTGAGGCCATGCAAGAGGAGCTGAACCAGTTCAAAAGATGCAAGGTCTTGGAGCTAGTTTTAAAACCAAAAGATCACAACATTATTAGAACTAAGTGGATCTTTAGGAACAAGTTGGATGAGAATGGAGTAATTATAAAGAACAAAGCTAGACTTGTTGCAAAAGGATATAGGTAGGAAGAAGGTATTGATTTTGATCAGACCTTTGCTCCAGTAGCAAGACTGGAAGCAATAAGGATGTTCCTTGCCTATGCAACATTTCAAGGGTTCAAGGTATACCAAATGGATGTTAAGTCAGCTTTTCTGAATGGAAATCTGAAGGAAAAAGTCTATGTAGAGCAGCCATCAGGTTTTGTTGACTCTCTTAAACCTGATTATGTATAAAGACTTAGGAAGGCTTTGTATGGGTTAAAACAAGCCCCTAGGGCTTGGTATGAAACCCTGTCTAGTTTCCTCATTGAGAACAAATTCTCAAGGGGGAAAATAGACAAAACTCTATTCCTTAGGGAATCCAGAGGCAAGATTATCTTAGTCCAGATATATGTAGATGACATAATATTTGGGTCTACAGAAAGTAGTCTTTGTATAAAGTTTGCAAAACTTATGCAAGGACAATTTGAAATGAGCAGTATGGGGGAACTTAAGTTCTTCTTGGGTCTCCAAGTTAGACAGACCGAAGATGGATTATCCATATGCCAGTCTAAGTTCACCCTAGAGTTGATAAGGAAGTATGGTATGGAATCATCCAGTACCATGAAAACTCTTATGGGGTCAAGCATGTCTCTAAGCAAAGATGATGCAGGGAAACCTATAGATGAGACTTTGTATAGAGGGATAGTTGGCTCCCTACTGTATTTGACTGCTAGTAGACCAGATATCATGTATACTACATGTGTCTGTGCTAGGTACCAAGCTTGCCCTAAAGAATCTCATTTGACAGCAGTCAAAAGAATTTTGAGATATCTTAAGGGCACACCTTATCTAGGCCTTTGGTACCCTAGGAATGGAGATTTTGAACTGACAGGTTATTCAGATGCAGATTTTGCAGGCTGTAAGGAAGATAGGAAGAGTACCACAGGAACCTGTCAATTTCTAGGTGGAAGGCTGGTGTCATGGAGTAGCAAGAAGCAAACCAGTGTGGCTATCTCCACAGTAGAGTCAAAGTATGTGGCTGCAGGAAGTTGCTGTGCACAACTACTATGGATACAACACCAGCTAGAAGATTTTGGTATTCAAGTAAGTAGAACACCATTATTTTGTGATTCTACAAGTGCTATTTCTATTGCAAATAATCATGTCTCCCATAGTAGGACTAAGCACATAGAAATAAAATACCATTTTCTAAGAGAACATGTAGAAAAAAGAGATATTTCCTTAGAGTATATAAATACAGATAATCAGTTAGCTGATATGTATACTAAGCCCTTAGATGAAACCAAATTCAATAAGTTTAAAATTGAATTAGGGATGATAAACTTAGAATAGTTTACAAAAATTGGCTAAGTAAAATAGTGTCGACACACAGAGTTGTCTGTGTCGACACTTAGAAGTGGTGTCGACATTTCAGAGAAATGGTGTCGACACATCTAGGAAGTCTGTGTCGACACTTCAGAGAATTAGTGTCGACACATGCAGTGTAGGTGTCGACACATCATGGGTGGTGTCGACACTTAGGATTTACACAGAATTCATCGAGTAGAGTCTCGATTAAGTGTCGAGCTGAGATATATAAGTGTCGACACATATATTCTGTCGACTATATTTGCGTCGACACATAGTTGTCGAGACATTAGATGTAAGTGTCGACACTTTTCAACAGTGTCGACACATTTCAAGTATTTTGACGCGCCTTTTCACCTTCGATTTTAGAAAGGTATAAATAGGTCTTCACCATTGTTTGTCGACATGCTCACCTTAGTTCGAGACCAAACTTGTGTGTCGACATCTCTCTTCTCTAAATTCAAAATTTCTTCAAACCCTAATGGCGCCCAAGCTAGAAGAGAACATTAATGAAGGATATGAGCTCGTTCGACATGCCTTTGATGACGCGGAACCCGAAATCAAAGGTGTGGTAACCCTAATAGCAGAGACTGGATTAGAATATCTTGTATCCGAACCAATCAAGATCTGGAAGAAGGAAGTCCTCGAATTCTTGAGTACAGCTACTCTTGATGATACTGGACTCAAGATTAAGTCCAAAGTTCATGGGGCAAAGGTGAAGGTCACTCATAAGACTCTAAGAAAAGTTCTACATCTCCCTAGAACTAAAGAAGAGGAAGATATATCTGCTTCAAAGACAAGGGAGGCACTAACATGGTGTGGACTTGATTCAAACCTGAAGATTGGATCAGTGTTCAATAGGAAAGGAATGAACATACAGGGCAAGTTTTTATCTGAGATAGTTGGCAAGGTAATACTAAGCAAGCCTGGTGGACGTGATAGAATTTCAGCTCATATGTTCAGTTTGATGACAAGGATAATTTTCAACCTTAATACTGATTGGTCTGCAGTCATGTTTGATAAGATAAAAGAGAGTCTGAAGAAACCCAATTTGGGTAGAATTCTGAGTTTATACCCTGCTGGAAGTATTCCTGAAGTGATGAACCAAGCTGCAGGTTCAAAGATAAACCACATGAGGAGAATGGATGTAAGAATTTTCTCCAGGTGGGATAGAGTATTGACAAAGGAACTGCCAACTCCAGAAAATAAAACGCCTCAGAATAAGAAGAAGAAGACAGCTATTGTGGCACAAGAATCCTCAAGTAGCTCAGAAGAACAAGTGGTTTTCAGTTCTGATGATGGAGGAGATGATAATGTTGGACAGTCACCAGCAAGACAAGAAGATGCTCAGAGGCAGGGAGAGTTACCATCAACTAGCCCTATTCACCTGGATCCACTCCAGGGGGAGCCTCTACATGTGGATGAGCCAACGTAATTAGAGAGTGAAAGGGCTACCCAAACCATTCTAGAGGTAATTACTGAAGTTAATCAATTAAATTTTCCAATTGAGGATGAAGTTTTGACTGAATCATTACTTGATGTTGATCAGCAAACACAGTTACATGATCCACCATAAGATGTTGTCATGGAGGACACATCTGTTGCTGATAAAGAAGTATCAGTTGCTCCTGAGATCAGAGATTCTCCAGTTCAACCTCAACAGGAGTATACACTAGAAGAGCTGTTCCCAGAATTGTTACAGACTGACTTTGAGGGAGAGAAAGCAGCTGTTGAGGGGGAGGTCAATCTTGAGGGGGAGCAGATAGAGGAGACTGCTACAAAAGAGACTGAGGAGCAAAGGAATGCTGGGGAGCTACCTAGGACTGAGAAGGATTTACATCCTAGTCCTAAGGATAAAGTGGATATTGCTATCACTTCTGCTTCAGAGGATGAAGAAGCTGCTACAACCAAGAAAAGGAAGTTCCAGGTCTTCAAGAGAAGAAGCCAGAACTACAAGAAATCACTGCAGACAATTGCTCCACAGCCTGCCTCATCTACTGATTATAGTTCTATGATGGTGGCATTGCAAATCAAGATGGATGAGGAAAGAAAAGCTTTAGAAAAGTATATGGATGAAGGGCATAAATCCCTGCAATTTGATCTGTCACAAGACATCAAATCTATCAGATTTGAAGTGAATCAAAACAAGAAGGAAATGACTGAATGTTTCCATAAAGGAGGCAATGCAGTAGTCTATTTGGCTACTCATCAAGAGAATATTAAGAAACAGATTGAAGACTTGGCAGTCAAACAAGGCTATGTCCTGGAAAACCAGATAAGAATGAATGACAATTTAACTGAATCACACAATGTGATAGTCACTGAAATGCAGAATCTAGCTGCTGCTCACACTACAACAAGGACTGCTGTCAAGGCTGAATTTGATAAGCAACTACAAGAGAGCCTCACTGCTGTTCAAACTGCCATTGAAGAATCTCAAAAGGCAATTACTGACAAGCTACAAAGGTTCAAACCTTTTTATAAGGATGGAGTAAACAATTTGAATGCTCAAATAAGATTCCAGAAAGATGATCTTAGAGATCATATAGTCAGAGAAGTCATAAAGGGGGAGAGGGTTTTAGTCAAGGCAGGCTCTGATCATGCAAAATGGATCTCAAACAGCATCAGAGCTACCCTAGGATATCCACCTTTATGTGATGATGATAATGTGGCAGAGTCTGGTATAAATCCTGCATATTTTCGAGGAGAACAAGCTGAAGTAGCTCAAGTGATATATCCTCCCGTAGATTTTGACATGATACATCAAGAGGTACAGTCTATGTATAGTCCTCTTGAGGGTAATTAGAATGTTATTCTTGAAAAAGTTGTACAGCCTGTGTCAGAGGCAATCTTAAAAGAGCAAGAGGAATTTCTAAAATAACAAGAGGCCCAATTATCTAAGAAAAGGTTCAGAGAGCAAGCTGAATTAAGGCCAGATTTTGAACAATGGAACCCCACATCCAGGAATATCATATTGACTGCTTGGAAGGCTGCTAAGGACAATATCCTGGATAGAGGCAAATGGTATTCTGAACAGGAGTGGAGAAAACATGAGAATAGGCAAGAAGCCATAGTACAATACAGAAGGAAGGCTAAAATGGGAAAGCTACCTCCTAATACACAGGAGCCTAGCAAGTATTTCCCTAAGCCATATTACTATTTTGAAAGGCAAAAGATAAAAGCTGAAGAGCTAAAAAAGACAGATCTTAAGGGAAAGAAACCTGTTGATGACAATGATGCTCCAGTCCAAGCAAAGATTCAATCTGGAAAGGGCATTGTTATCAAGGAACCTGAGCAGCCATAGGATAAAAATTTTTCTTAAGTTTACAATTTGTAATCATTTGCATTAAACTCTATGTAAACTTTTGATTAATGAAAATGTTTAAAGTTGTAAGAACAATGTTATATGTTCAATCTATTACATTATTGTTCTGAGATAATTGTTTATACATGTTCTGTTTATACATGTTTAGTACTTACCCTGTCATATAATACTGTTTTACATCATACTGAGAATTTGTTATGTATGGTGTATATCATTGACTAAGGGTTATGACTTCTCCAAATAGGGGGAGATTGTTGGGTACATTGGAATATATGTACCTGATTTGAAGAAGCCTCACCCTACTCAATGATATACATCAAGGTGTATTTGATGTGTTTTGAGTTTATTTGTGCAGGTTAAGTAACTACAGGATTGCAGGAAAATTCTAAGTCCATGTGTCGACACCTAGAGGTGAAGTATCGACACTTATGAAGACTTGTGTCGACACCTAGAGAAGCAATGTCGACACTTGGAGTAATTGTGTCGACACCACGAAGGCAGAGTCGACACCAGAAAAAAAGTGTCGACACATACAGGCAGTGTCGACACATAGTGAAGAATTGTCTAAAGAATCAGTGTCGACACTTAGACGCAGTGTCGACACCCAGAGAAACTTTGTCGACAGCAAAAGTGTCGACACTAAGAGGCTGTGTCGACACTCAGCTAACTTCAACAAAGTTCAAGTACATGTGTCGACACAAAGGAGATGTGTCGACACTCAGCAAAGTTTCAACACATGAAGTCATGTGTCGACACAAAGGAGATGTGTCGACACTTAGCAAGTTTCAACACAAGAAGATGTGTCGACACAAAGGAGTTGTGTCGATACACATCAGAAATCAACTAAGTATTGAAGAATAAGTACTTGTGTCGACACTCTCAATCATTGTCGACACATTCTGAATAAGTAGTGTCGAGAAGCTATTACAACAACACAAGGAGTTGTGTCGACACCAACAAGGCTAGTGTCGACACTTAGTCTACTTGTGTCGACACTTAGTCTATTGGTGTCAACATATAAAGACTATCTGTCTCGACACTTTCAAACAGTGACAGAGATTTCAAGAAGTGAATGGATGACTTGACAGCTGCCATTTCAACCGGTCAACTGCAACTGTCAGAGACATCAGAAAGTTGTTAGAAACCGGATCAGCCGGTCACCATGGAGAAAGCTTATTTAAAGACCTTTCTCCTTCAACAGAATAGAGATTAATGAATGAAGTAATCAGTCGAAAAACAACACAATAAAGAAAAAGATCTTCAATAGAAGATCTAAGAAGTTGGAGAGAGAGAGCTCCTTCTAAGAAGTACAGCTGTTGAACCAGGCTGAAAAGTAAGTTTCAGATTGAGATCTGATTCTCAAAACAGAAGTTGATAGAAGATCATCTTCAGAGGAGACTCAACCCTACTGTGTTCTAATTCAAGAAGCTTTGAAGAAAGCCAAGGGAGGTTGATCTCTGCAAAGTTCTTTCAAGAACTCATCAAGAAGCCAGTCAACTCATCTCTCTCTTTCAGGGTTGTGGTTATATACTTTATAAACTTTATTTTTTTGTAGGATCCTAAGGGATCTGAGCTGTAAGCCTATTTTATAAAGGCTGAGTGTAGGAGACAGTGTGCTCTGAGGGTAGGTCTTGTTGAAGACTGAGGTAGGGCCTAGTGCCTGAGTTGTAGGAGACCTTGTTCTCTGAGTGTAAGTCTTGGTGAAGACTGAGTGGTAGGGCTTTTATGCCTGATTTGTAGGAGTGGGATCACTCTGAGTTGTAGGAACCTGTTTGGTGTTCTGAGTTGTAAGATCTGAGGATCTGAGAAGAAGTGGAGAAGTTAGGCCGAATCTAGTACACTACTAGATAGGCGAAGGGGGAAAGTGGATGTACCCAGACCTTGGGGAACCACTATAAAAATCTGTGTGTACTCTGTGTGTGATTAATTCTGTAATTGTTGTATTATCTGTGCTTATTTGCTATAGAGAATTGCAAATACCGGTCTTAGTATTCAGTGTTTCTGCCTGAAATTTAAAAAGATTAAGTTCACCTATTCACCCCCCCTAGGTGATTAGGTACTATTTCTTTCAGTGACCAAAAGCATGTTCTCCCCCCCAGACTTAAATTCGAAAACTAGTAAAAATAAGCATGCCAAATGGGAAAAATAGGTAGGGTAGGAAGTACCTATGCTCAAAATTGAGCATACCAGTCGTGCAACAAGATGTCCAAGTGCGGCCAAGTTGCCGCGCCTGAAAAATTCCTGCACCTGCGATAAAAATATGCACGCCAAACAAAATATGGACGCATATATATAAATAACACAAAACGCAGCATAGGACCAAATGGTCCAACTTGGGTTGTCTCCCGAAAGCCCTTTTGTTTACCGTCCTTAAGGTGGACCAAATACCTGTATTAGCAGTTACAAGATAGAGTTCTTTGCAGTCTGAAGAAAAATAAATAAATATAAAAACTAAAAAAAAATTCATGAGATACAAAATTTGGTGAAAAATGTGCAGGGGTAGCTGCAGAGTGGAGTGATCGTCCTCATTTTTCGGTACTGCCATTGTCGATCAAGGAGTGTCGCTATTGCTTTGCTTGGGTTTGGCAAGCTACAAGCTTTGAGAGTCGTCGGTGGTTGCGTCGCCATCATATAATTTTAGTCGTTGCCCATTGACTTTGAAATTTTCTCCGCTTTTCCCGGATATTTCGATGGCACCAAAGGGGGAGACTTCGATCACTGTGAAGGGGCCGCTCCACTGTGATTTGAGCTTGCCTAGAAATAAGCAGAGGGGAGAATTGTACATCAGGACTTGGTCTCCTGGTTGGAATTCTTTGGGGATGATGTGACGGCCATGCCATTTTTTGTTCTTTCTTTGTATATCCGCGCATTTTCATATGCGAAATGCCGGAGCTCCTCTAATTCGTTCAGTTGAGTGCGGCGCTTATCTACTGCGGCTTCGATGTCCATGTTTAGTAATTTGGTTGCCCATAGAGCTTTGTTTTCTAGCTCGACCGGTAAGTGGCAAGCTTTTCCATAGACTAGTTGAATAGGAGTCATACCGATAGGGGTTTTGAAGGTGGTTCTGTACGCCCATAAGGCGTCGTCGACCTTCTTGGCCCACTCTTTTCTGTTGGAATGGATGGATTTTTCGATGATTCTTTTGAGCTCGCGGTTGGAGACCTCTACTTGCCCACAAGTTTGGGGATGGCAGGCAAGAGAGATTTTGTGGTGGACTCCAAACTTCTTCATGAGTTACAAGAACGACTTGTTGCAAAAATGGCTCCCGCCATCGCTGATGATGGTGCGCGGGGCGCCGAATCTAGAGAAAATGTTCTTGTATATGAAATTCAATACGGTGCAGGCATCATTTGCGGCGACAACTTCGGCTTCGACCCATTTGGAAACATAGTCCATTGCGATAATAATATAGAGTTTTTCATGCGACATTGGGAAGGGTCCCATGAAGTCGATCCCCCAAACGTCGAATGGTTCGCAGACGAGCATGTTGTTGAGAGGCATTTCATCCCTCTTGGAGATATTTCCTGTCCTTTGGCATTCATTGCATTTTGCAATGTATGCTTGGGTGTCTCTAAAAAGTGTTGGCCAAAATAAGCCACATTGCAGTGCCTTGCGTGCTGTTCTGGTGGAGCCACCGCCGGCCTCCCGATCATTGCAGTGAGTTAAGACGGATTGAAATTCGGTCTCCGGTACGCAACGCCTGATGTCGTAGTCGTTGCAAGTACGGAATAGTAATGGGTCTTCCTAGAAATAATATTTGGCGTCGGACAGTAGTTTTCGCTTTTGCTGTGATGACATGGTGAGGGGAGACAGATTTGCAAGCGAGGTAGTTGGCCATATCTGCGTACCACAGGATTGTCGGAGTGAGCAAACAGATGACGAATAATCTTTCGTCCGGGAAGCAGTCAGCAATCTCGTTGCGGTTGTAGATGGGTACAATTCCTTCGGTGTCGCTGTCCAATCTTGATAGGTGATCGGCGATGACGTTTTCGACCCCTTTCTTATCTCGGATCTCGATGTCATATTCTTGAACTAGAAGAATCCAACGGATTAGCCGGGGCTTGGCGTCTTTGTTTTTTTGAATAAATACCTTAGCGCAACATGGTCAGTGTAGACAATGACCTTAGATAACACTAAGTATGAATGGAATTTTTCAAAAGCGAAGATTACTGCCAATAGCTCCTTTTCCGTAGTGGTATAATTCAGTTGAGCATCGTTGAGAGTCCGGCTGGCCTATGAGATAGTATGAAAGATTTTGTTTTTCCTTTGACCGAGCACCGCTCCGACTGCAACATCGCTTGCGTCGCACATGACTTCGAAGGGCAAAGTCCAATCTGGTGCCACCAAGATTGGAGTGGAGGTGAGTTGGTCATTGAGAGTCTCGAAGGCTTGCATGCATTTTTTGTCGAAGTCAAACTGGATGTCCTTGCCCAGCAGATTTGTGAGGGGCTTGGATATTGATGACAAATTACTGATGAATCTTCTGTAGAAACCGGCGTGTCCCAAGAAGCTGCGGATCCCCTTGGCGGAAGATGGAGGGGGAAGATTTTTGATGATGCTGACTTTTGCTTGGTCGACTTCGAGCCCCCTGTGAGAGAATTTGTGGCCTAAGACGATACCCTCGCAAACCATGAAATGACATTTTTCCCAATTCAAGATGAGATTTGTATCTTCACAACGCTTCAGAGTTTTGGCTAGATACGCGAGGTAGGTATTGAAGTTGTTCCCGAAATGGGAAAAGTCGTCCATGAAGACTTCGAGAAAGTCTCCAATCATGTCGCCGAAGATCGCAGTCACGCATCGCTGGAAGGTTGCTGGGCTGTTGCACAATCCGAATGGCATTCTCCTGAACGCGAAGGTGCCCGATGGGCACGTGAACGTCGTTTTGTCTTGGTTGTCGGGGTCAACTGTAATTTGATTGTATCCTGAATAGCCGTAGAGGAAACAATTGTATTCCTGACCGGCCAATTTTTCCAGCATCTGGTCGATGAAGGGTAGCGGGAAATGATCTTTGTGGGTAGCCTCATTCAGTTTCCGGTAGTCTATGCAGACTCTCCACCCGGTGACCACGCGGGTGGGTAATAATTCATTTTTTTCGTTGGCCACCATAGTAATCCCGCCCTTTTTGAGCACCACTTGCACTGGGCTGACCCATTTGCTGTCGCTGATTGGGTAAATGATACCCGCATCAAGCAATTTTATTACTACTGCCTGTACCACGTCATGCATCTTGGGGTTCAGTCTCCTTTGAGGTTGTGTCAATGGTTTGTATTGATCTTTAAGCAGAATCTTGTGCATGCAAAACGCCGGGCTGATCCCTTTTATGTCGGCTAATGAACGTCCAAAAACATTTTTGTATTTCTTTAACACATCGACCAGGGCGAGTTCATTGTCGACGAAGAGGGATGCAGATATAATGACTAGGCATGTTGTACCTTCCTCTAGGAAAGCGTATTTCAGGGATTCGGGTAGCGGATTTAGAGTTGTGGCAGTGGTTGTGACGGTAGATGTGATGAAAGGTTCTTTGGTTGAATGCGGGGTTCTCGGGACATTAGTGTGGACGGTTGTGTCGGATGCATCTTCCTCTTCCCACACTGGCTCGGCTGGGTCAAGAATCATTTCGCTGCACAAGCATGGTTCGTCTATCAAATCTGCATCGTCGCAGTTGGTGAGTCTGAGATGTTGGGGAGGTTCATGGATGTTGAAATAAATCGTTTCGTCCCCCAGTCTTAGGGTTAGCTCTCCTTGGTCGACGTTGATAATGGCACAGGCTGTGGCGAGGAAGGGCCGTCCGAGGATTATAGGCACTTTGGGATCGGCCATCATGTCAAGAACGACAAAATCTGCTGGGAAGGCGAGGTTGTTGACCATGATAGTGAGGTCTTCGACTATCCCGGCCGGTTGTCTTACCGATCTGTCAGCTAATTGCAACCTCAGGTGGGTGGGCTGTAGAATTCCAACTCCTAGCTCGTGGAAGATGGAGAGCAGCATTAGATTTATTGAAGCTCCCAAATCACATAATGCGCGTCCGAATCTGTGGAGGCCAATTCTGCAGGGGATGGTAAAACTGCCAGGATCTCTCCATTTGGTTGGGGAATAGTTGGCGAGGAGAGTTGAGCATTATTCAGTGAGATTGATCGTTTTCAGTCCTTCTAAAGATTTACGCCACGAGATGAGGTTCTTTAGGAACTTGGAATATCCTGGGATCTGAGTGATAGCTTCTGTCAGAGGTATACTTATTTGGACTCCTTTCATGATCTCGAGGAATTTATGAAATTGTTTTTAGCCTTTTCGTTTTGCAGTCGGTGGGGAAATGACTGCTTCACGGCATTCTTCACAGGTTGTGGTACTGTTATGGGTTCTTGAGTCGTCGGTGAGGACGAAGGTTCCTTTACCAAATTGACAATGGGCTCGCGGAGTGATTGTGCGCGAGGATCAGGAGGCGAGGCCCTCTCTAGGCTTTTTCCGCTTCTCAATCTCATAGTATGTACCGTTTCCTGTTTCTAATTGACTGAACATAATAACGTTTCCGTGAGAATCCCTATGGTGGTTTGTAGGCGCTGAATGGTGGTGGCTTGGTTATTGAATATCTCCATCATTTTGCACGCATAAGCGAAACATTGCTCTGTCTTGGACGAGGGATTGTGGTCGGTGGCTTCATCAGAGACTACTGAATTTACCTCTACCGGAAGGGCGGGATAATGCGGAGAGTCCCAATGCCTACTAGTTTGGGCAATGTTGTCTATAACTTCCCAGGCATCCTCGCTGGATTTGTGAAATAGAGTTCCACCGGCTGCGACGTCAAGTAATGGCCGGAATCTGTCTGCGATGCCGAAGTAGAAAGTTTGGATTAGGACGATGTCTGACATTTCCACTCTACAGCATTCCCTTCGCAGGGACTGGAAACGCTCCCATGTATCGAACAAGGTCTCTTCATTTCTTTGGGTGAAGGTGATGAGCTCCTTGTAATTGTCTATTGCTAGCATCGGTTGTCAGAATTTGTCCTAGAATTTCCCTTCGAGTAGTTTCCATGATGAGGATATTCCCTTCCGAATATCTTGATACCATCGCTTTGCTTCGTCATTCAGGGAGAAGGAGAAGAGTCAGATCCTCTACTGCTCGTTGTTGGCAGCATTTGGCGTACAAGTGTTGTAAATTTCTAAGAACCGTTGCATGTGGCATAAAGCATCTACTTTTCTGTCTCCGCTATGTAACACCCCCTATCCGTCGCATAGCATATAGCAGTAGGTCCGGCCGAGGCCCGACGCCATATACCACAGACAGACCGGGTGGTTACTCAATGGAAACCATCCAACCAATCCAACGACCTACACAGAGCATTCTAGCTGAAGCAGTTTTATAAGTTGCAATTAAAAGAACCCAGCAACAAGCATGAATGTCCACTAACAAGCCAAAATGGAATGAAGTACATACACAAGTACTGGACTTAAGTCCTTACAAATGGTTTACTCAAATTACATATTTTCCATACCACGGCACGCAGGCCGGTCATACATGAACTAAAGCAAGTAAACACTCCAATTAGGCCTTCGAGTGCCGGCTTCGCAATTTGGGCTTTAGCCCGCTATTGACCGCTTGGTCCAGCAGCACCTGCAAGTAACAAACCACCGCACGGTGGCAAACAAAGAGCAACGATCAGCAATGCTGACCAAATTATAACGATCCCGCCCCCAACTCGGGGCGGCGATGCTCCTTCCCTCCACTTTATTAGCACAACCAAGCAGTATATAAATACATTGCATCACAAGCGTTGGCATGCACGGCCACACTCCCCGTGCTCTCAGGGAACATTCTTGGTGATCACGGTCTAAGTCCGCCGACTCACCACCGTCCCCGGGACGACAATCTCTCGTGAGCATTTGGTCTTTATGGCCACTGCCTAAGACCCTCAATCTATGCCAACGGTATGTGCCAAGCAACTTTAGGTCTCTTTAACCGAACGACACAGAGCGGGTATGGTTCCGCCTGACCCGTTGCTCACACCGCAACGTTAATTTAAAACATATGCGCGGGTCAAACTTTCCCTAGTCCCAAATCGTTTACACACAACACATAACCCAGTTATGTCCAAATTGGCACCCAGGCCCACATGATTGGCAGAATCACGCATCTGCCCAGTTTTCCGGGTGTACCTTTGGGTTAATCCCCAAGGCTCCCTGTTGCAATCTACCACGTAGAAAAACCCGAAAAAAAACATTCGCACGGAGTCTTCTCCGGCCATTTATGCAATGCAACATCACCGATCCAGAACAACATGTCCGGATAGGCTTCACTCACCATAAAGGGCCTCGAAGGGCTCCATTTGAATACTCGCCTGGTAGCATTTGTTGTAAGCAAATTCCACCGAGTAAAGATGATCTTCCCATTGCTTTCCAAAGTCCAGGACACATATGCGAAGCATGTCTTCCATTGTCCTATTAACCCTCTCGGTCTGCCCATCCATTTGCGGATGAAAGGCTGTGCTAAAACTCAGCTTTGTTCCCAACATTTGCTGCACAAGCCTCCAATCATTGGACGTGAACCGCTCATCTCGGTCACTCACGATGCTGCGGGGCACACCGTGGAGCCGCACTATGTTATCCACATATAACTTTGCCAACTTCTCCACCGGATCATCCTTCCTATGCGGAATGAAGTGCGACACCTTCATTAGCCAATCTACGACCACCCAGATGGTGTCGTTCCTCTTTTGCGACCTTGGCAACCTGTGCACAAAGTCCATAGTGATGTCGTCGAATTTTAACTCTGTAATAGGCAAGGACTTCAGAAATCCTCCCGGCTTTTGGCACTCCGCCTTCACCAAGGCACAAGTTTGGCACTTTGTAACGCCCCGAAACTCAAAGGAGCGAAGGGGGACGTTTTGGGCTAGTTTGGGTTCGGGCTGCAGGCACACGGCCTGGGACACGGGCGTGTCCCAGGGTGTGTCAAGCCTGTGTCGACACTAAGCCGGGGAGTCGACACTTTGGTCTCGACATTGTGTCGAGACTGGGCACACGGCCTGCGACACGGGCGTGTCGCAGGGCGTATCGACCCGTGTCGACACTTAGCCGCGAAGTCGACACTCTGCGTTCGACGAAGTGTCGAGACATGGCACACTGCCTGCGACACGGGCGTGTCGCAGGGTGTGTTGACCCGTGTCGACACTCATCCCGGGAAGTCGACACTTTGGTGTCGACATTGTGTCGAGACAAGGCACACGGCCTAGGACACGGGCGTGTCCAAGGCCGTGTCGGTAGGTCGACGATCTTCGCTCGACGAAGTGTCGAGTGTCGAGACCGTGTACACAGCATGGGGTCCAGGCGTGTTGAGGTGACACGGGTAAGGACACGGGCGTATCCTAGAACCCGTGCAGTGCTCGGGTTGTTTTCGGGGAAAAATGATAGGGGTACACGGCCGGCCACACGGCCGTGTCACATGGTACACGGGCATGTCAGCTCGAACACGGGCGTGTTCGATACCCGTGTGAGGTTCCAGGCGATTCGATTTTGACGGCGAATGAGGCACACGGCCCTTGACACGGGCGTGTGCCAGGCCGTGTTCGGTCCAGATTGGGAATTTCAGTTCCGAATCAAATCCGTTCGTTTCCTTATTTTGAGATCCAACGGCTGGGGGTTGTTCCTGAAGGGATATACCCGGGATTGAACTTAGAAACCCTCACTTTTCATGAGTGGTTAGCTTTCTAAAACCTTAGAGAAAGTAGAGAGCCAAGGGAGGAAGAAGGAGCTAGATCCCACCATTGGAGGAGCTTTGAAGCTCCAAATTGCGAGCCGACTCCGGATCCACGGAGGCAAAGCTAGTGCGGTGCTTTTCATCCGATTACTTTTCAATGGAGCTGAAGAGGAACGCTAGGGTAACGATCCTCATCTTGAGCATGAGTAGCTCTCTTTCTTTGCATAGGAAGCCCGCTCTCGCGAGTTTGCGGAGAGTTGGAGGTGTTCCTTCGGGTAGATATGTGAAGTCCCCGTTGTTTAGAGTCCGTAAGCGAGAACGGACATAGGCATGATGTGTGAAGCCTACCCGGACATGTTGGTCTGGATCGGTGATGTTGCATTGCATAATGCCATAGAAGACTCCGTGCTATTGGTTGTTTTTTCGGGTTTTCTACGCGGTAGATTGCAGCAGGGAACCTTGGGGACTAACCCAAAGGTGCACCCGAAAAACTGGGCGGATACGAGATCTTGCCAACTTGGTGGCCTGAGAGCCAACTTGAACATAACCGGGTTATGTGACTTGTGATGGAAATGGGACTCGGTGGAAGTTTGACCCCCGCAAATGGCTTAAATTGTCGTTGCGATGTGAGCACGGGTTAGATGGAACCGTACCCGTTCTATGTCGTTCGGTTAAAGAGACCTAAAGGCACGTGGCACTTACCGTTGGCATAGATTATGGTCTTCGGCGGTCAATGGCTTAAATTGTCGTGACCCAGGCCAGGAAGACAAATTGCTCATAGGTTTGGCCGTCCAAGTGGAGGTGGTGAGTCCGGAATGTCTATGGCTTTAATTGACGTGACATCGACCGATTCACCGAGAATGTGCCCTGAGAGCACGGGGCGTGTGGCCGTGAGAGCCAACGTCTGTGATGAAATGGCTAATTATATATTGCTCGCTTATGCTAATGAAATGCAGGGAAGGAGCATCGCCGCCCCGAGTTGGGGGCGGGATCGTTATAATTTGGTCAGCATTGCTGACCGTTGCCTTGTTTTGCCACCGTGCGGTGGTATGTTGCTTGCAGGTGCAGCTGGACCAAGCGGTCAATAGCGGGCTAAAGCCCTTTTTGCGAAGCCGGCCCTCGAAGGCCCAAATGGAAGTGTTTACTGTTTTATTCATGTATGACCGGCCTGCGTGCCGTGGTTTGTAAATCATGTAATATCAAGTGAAACATTTTGTAAGGCCTTAAGGCTTTTATTGGTATTTGTATACATTCCTATTTTGGTTAGTGGACATTCATGCTCCAATGTTGGGTTCTTATTTTGCAACTTTTATAAACTGCTTCCGCTAGAATGCTCTGTGTAGGACGTTGAGATTGGTTGGATGGTTTCCATAAGTAACCACCCGGTCTGTCTGTAGTATATGGCGTCGGGCCCCGGCCGGACCTACTGCTATATGCTATGTGACGGATAGGGGGTGTTACAATTTGGTATCAGACTGCTGGTTTTGGTCGGGCTTAAAGTGAATTCGTGGGCAAATTCATTTTAAGGGGTGGTGAGCACATTGTGTGCGTCATCGTTATAACAGTAAAAAGAACCCATGAATGTCCACTTATGAATGAAAATACATGTGTTTGAGGAACCTGCGTGTTCCTATAATTGTTGTTTGCAATTTATTTGGTCGCTTAACAGCGTTTTGTACCACTATAGGTGACCAGAAGTGGTGTTGGGCCGTCAGAACGCCGAGTTTCTGAGGCTAGTAGTGCACCGGATGTTGCTCCTGCAACACCTATGTCGGCTGAGAATATTCGATTGGTGGCTGAAGCGGTGTTGGCCGTGATAAATGCGCAGCCTGCAAGGCAAACGCAACAGCCCGCTCCTGTGATGGAGCAGGAACCTCTTCAAGAGGCTGAGCCGAGGAGAGTGGAGCAAGTGGTTGTGGAACCGGTGGTGCCGAGGAGGGCAACTGAGAAGCAGCTTAAGCATGTAATGAGCTTTAACCCTCCGTTATTCTCGGGGTTGGGAACCCCATCTCAGGCTGAAGACTAGCTCTCCAGGGTGAAGAGAGTCATGACAGCGACGGAGACAGAGGAGTGGCAAATGACCACCATCGCTACGTTCCTTTTGGACGGTGAAGCGAGAATGTGGTTGGAAGGATTGGAGCTGCACTTATTGAGAGGTAGGCAACTTGGTGATGTCTCGATGGAAGAGTTCTCGAGATTGTTCTTGGCTAGATACCTCCCTTCGACGCAGAAGATAGCATTGGAGAATGAGTTTCTGAAGTGGGTTCAGGGTGAGAAGAGCGTGGATGAATATCTCCATGAATTCACTCGTTTAAGTCGATATGCTAGCTCCACCATTGTGGATGAGGAGCGCAAGACTAATCGCTTCTATGAAGGCTTGAGGGATGAGTTGAGACTACTATTTTCGGGGCCGATGATGCAGGGTTTCTTAACCTTGGTCAATACTGCCCGGTCCTTGGAGAAGGACATGAAGAATGTGCAAGCAAAGAAAGGCTTGGGTGATAGAAAATCTGAATTTAAAGTGTCGACTACTTCAAAGTCCGGCTATCGGAGGGCTTTCAAGAAGCATAGGACTTCCGGTCCAGCTCCTTCTGGTGCTTCTGTGGCGACTACGAGTCGGACCCCGGGCGCGTGTTTTACATGTGGAAAGACGGGGCACTTTGCCCGTGATTGTTGGAGCGGACGTCCTAAGTCCGAGAGGAAGCCGGGAGCTACTTATGAAGAGAAGGGAATGGCGATGGAGTCGACTGCATCCCATTATGCTCCGACCCAACCAAGGGTTTACAATCTTGGCCAACAGGAGGCCATTAAACAGGCTGATGTGGTGACAGGTACGGTTAAATTTATAGCAAGTCGATTTCTTTAAATACTTGTTATGCACATGTTACCTTACCACTGCTTGTTTAGGATTTGTATTGATTTACGAAAATCCGGCACGAGCACTCTTTGATACGGGAGCTTCACACTCCTTCTTGTCCGAAGGATTTATATCACGCATCGGAGTCCCTTCTTCGATGTCGAAGGATAAGTTGGATGTGTTGTTGCCCAATGGGTGTTCGACATGAGCGGATCAGATCTGCGATGTTAAGATTCGTATTGGGGAGCAGGAGTTCGACCTGCGGGCGTCTTTACTTCCGTTGGTGGAGTTCGACGTCATATTTGGCATGGACTGGCTCTCGGAGCAGCAGGCCCATATAGATTGCGGTAGCAAGGAAGTCAAGCTGGGAGCAAGTCGTGAAACGACTTTTACGGGCTTAAAGGGGTCGAGCAAGACGTTGATGTCTGCTCTTCAGGTGGTGAAGGCGGTTCGTGCCGGAGCAGAACTGTTCTTTACACTAGTGGAGGTTGCAAAGCCGAAGCCCGCGTTGGATTGTATTTCAGTGGTATCGGAATACCCTGATGTGTTCCCCGCAGATCTTCCTGGAGCCCCGCCTCAGCGGGAGATCGATTTTACGATTGAGCTAGTGCCAGGTGCAAAGCCTGTGTCACGATCTCCTTATCGGCTAGCGCCTAAGGAAATGGCGGAGCTGAAAGTTCAACTGCAAGAGTTGTTGGAGCAAGGGTATGTGCGCCCGAGTTCTTCGCCTTGGAGCGCACTGGTCCTCTTTGTTAAGAAGAAGGACAGAAGCTTGAGGCTATGTATTGATTATCGGGAGCTCAACAAGCTGACGGAGAATAACAAGTACCCGATCCCCCGGATTGATGATCTTTTTGATCAGTTAGTCGGGTCGACGGTGTACTCGAAGTTGGATCTCAAGGCTGGGTACTATCAGCTGCGAATAAGGGAGAGTGATATCCCGAAGACAGCGTTTAGTACGAGATACGGGCATTATGAGTTTACGGTCATGCCGTTTGGGCTGACTAATGCGCCGTCAGTGTTCATGGATTTGATGAACAGGACTTTCAGGGAGTACTTGGACCATTTCGTGATCGTCTTCATCGATGATATTTTGGTGTACTCGCAAAGTGAGGAAGATCACTTCAAGCATCTTCATTTGGTGTTGGAGACGCTAAGGAGAAATCAGTTGTATGCCAAGTTCTCGAAGTGCGAGTTTTGGCTATCATCAGTGGCGTTCCTCGGGCATATAGTAAGTGGAGAGGGTATTGATGTGGATCCGGCGAAGATTGTTGCGATACAGGAGTGGCCTGAGCTTGCTACTGTAGCGGAAGTCCGGAGTTTTCTGGGGCTTGCCGGCTATTATAGGCGCTTCGTAGAGAACTTCTCGCGGATAGTGTTACCTCTCACGACTTTGACGAGGAAGGAGCATAAGTTCGTTTGGACGCCGGAGTGCGCGCGAGCTTTTGAGGAGTTGAAGTGTCGGTTGACCACGGCGCCTGTGCTGAGTTCGCCATGTGGGACCGAAGGCTATGAGATTTATAGCGATGCTTCGGGCAGCGGTTTGGGTTGCGTGCTACTACAACATGGAAGTGTAATAGCTTATGGCTCGAGACAGCTAAAAGTGCATGAAAGGAACTATCCGGTCCATGACTTGGAGTTAGCGGCAGTGATTTTTGCCTTAAAGCTGTGGAGACACTACTTGTACGGTATGAAGATTGATATCTACACCGATCACAAGAGTCTGAAGTATCTTATTGATCAGAAGGATCTGAATATGCGGCAGCGTAGATGGATGGAGTTCCTGGGGGACTATACGTTCAAGATCCACAACGTGCCTGGCAAAGGGAATGCGGTTGCGGACGCGTTGAGTCGCCGAGCCCCAGCTCAAGCCAATTGGCTATCGGTGCATAATGAGCGGTTGGTGCGAGAGTTGGAGGCGTTGGAGATTGTTTGTGTGGACAGGCAATCAAGTGCTGAAGCAGTTCTGAATTGGACTAAAGTCCAATATGACCTAGCTGATCGTATTCGGCAGGCTTTGGATATGGATGCTCATGTGAAGCAGTTCATGGTAGAGGCTCTGGATGGGTCAAATCCCCAATTCGTCGTAGAGGACGGATTACTTTGGAAAGACGGTCGTTTGTGCGTCCCAAGTGTGGGAAATTTACGAGTGGAGCTGTTGTACGAGGCACACCATACCAAGTACTCGATTCACCCGGGGAGCACGAAGATGTACCGTGATGTGAAAAAACTATTTTGGTGGCCGGGTTTGAAGAAGGATGTGGCGCTATACGTAGCGAAGTGCCAAACTTGCGCCTTGGTAAAGGCGGAGTGCCAAAAGCCGGGAGGATTTCTTAAGTCCTTGCCTATTCCGGAGTGGAAATTTGACGACATCTCTATGGACTTTGTGCACGGTTTGCCAAGGTCGCAGAAGGGAAACGACGCCATTTGGGTGGTTGTTGATCGATTAACGAAGGTGTCACATTTCATTCCGCATAGGAAGGATGTTCCGGTGGAGAAGTTGGCAAAACTTTATGTGGATAACATAGTACGGCTTCATGGTGTGCCCCGCAGCATCGTGAGTGACCGAGATGGGCGGTTCACGTCCAATGATTGGAGGCTGGTGCAGCAAATGTTGGGAACAAAGCTGAAATTCAGCACAGCCTTCCATCCGCAAACGGATGGGCAGACCGAGAGGGTCAATAGAACTATGGAAGGCATGCTCCGCATGTGTGTCTTGGATTTCAGAAAGCAATGGGAAGACCACCTTTATTTGGTGGAGTTCGAATACAACAATAGCTACCAAGCGAGTATTCAGATGGCGCCTTTCGAGGCCCTATATGGTAGAAAATGTAGCACGCCGTTGTCTTGGTTAGAAACGGGTGAGTCAAAGTTGTATAAGCGATCGGAAGTGGAGGATGCTACTTCTTTGGTGAGAACCATTCGGGAGAGGTTGCTTATCGCTCAGGACCGGCAAGCAAAGTACTATAATGCCAAGCACAGGAACGTGGAGTTCGCTGTGGGCGATTATGTATACTTAAAGATCAAGCCGTTCAAGGGTGTCTCGCGGGTGCGGCGATTGAAAAAGCTAAGCCCGAGGTACCTTGGACCGTTTGAGGTTCTGGAGCGAGTTGGTGAAGCGGCCTATCGGTTGAAGCTCTCAGTGGAGCTTAGTAGTTTACATGATGTATTCCATATTTCGGTGCTTCGGAAGGCGGTGCAAGAGCCTACGCAAGTGATCGCGGTTGATCAAGTACCGGTGGATAGTGGGCTGACGACAAAGGTCAAGCCCGTGCGGATTGAGGACTCGGAGGTCAAGCGGCTACGCAATAAAGAGATCAGGATGGTCAAGGTCCGGTGGGACAATTGCGGTCGTGAGGAGCTCTCTTGGGAGCGAGAGCAGACTATGCTTGACGAGTATCCGGAGTTGTTCCGCTCAGGTACAAATTTTGGTTTTGTACATGTCTTTCCTTTATATAATTTCGTGGACGAAATTCTTTTAAGAGGGGGGAGAGTTGTAACGCCCCGAAACTCAAAGGAGCGAAGGGGGACGTTTTGGGCCAGTTTGGGTTCTGGCTGCAGGCACACGGCCTGGGACACGGGCGTGTCCCAGGGCGTGTCAAGCCTGTGTCGACACTAAGCCGGGGAGTCGACACTTTGGTCTCGACATTGTGTTGAGACTGGGCACACGGCCTACGACACGGGCGTGTCGTAGGGCGTGTCGACCTGTGTCGACACTTAGCCGCGAAGTCGACACTCTGTGTTCGACGAAGTGTCGAGACATGGCACACGACCTGCGACACGGGCGTGTCGCAGGGCGTGTCGACCCGTGTCGACACTCATCCCGGGAAGTCGACACTTTGGTGTCGACATTGTGTCGAGACAAGGCACACGGCCTAGGACACTGGCGTGTCCAAGGCCGTGTCGGTAGGTCGACGATCTTCGCTCGACGAAGTGTCGAGTGTCGAGACCGTATACACGGCCTGGGGTCTAGGCGTGTTGAGGTGACACGGGTAAGGACACGGGCGTGTCCTAGAACCCGTGCAGTGCTCGAGTTGTTTTCGGGGAAAAATGATAGGGGTACACGGCCGGCCACACGGCCGTGTCACATGGTACACGGGCGTGTCAACTCGAACACGGGCGTGTTCGATACCCATGTGAGGTTCCAGGCGATTCGATTTTGATGGCGAATGAGGCCCACGGCCCTGGATACGGGCGTGTGCCAGGCCGTGTTTGGTCCAGATTGGGCATTTCAGTCCCGAATCAAAGTCGTTCGTTTCCTTATTTTGAGATCCAACGGCTGGGGGTTGTTCCTGAAGGGATATACACGGGATTGGACTTAGAAACCCTCACTTTTCATGAGTGGTTAGCTTTCTAAAACCTTAGAGAAAGTAGAGAGCCAAGGGAGGAAGAAGGAGCTAGATCCAGCCATTGGAGGAGCTTTGAAACTCCAAATCGTGAGCCGACACCGGATCCACGGAGGCAAAGCTAGTGCGGTGCTTTTCATCCGATTACTTTTCAATGGCGCCGAAGAGGAACGCTAGGGTAACGATCCTCATCTTGAGCATGAGTAGCTCTCTTTCTTTGCATAGGAAGCCCGCTCTCGCGAGTTTGTGGAGAGTTGGAGGCGTTCCTTCGGGTAGATATGTGAAGTCCCCGTTGTTTAGAGTCCGTAAGCGAGAACGGACATAGGCATGATATGTGAAGCCTACCCGGACATGTTGGTCTGGATCGGTGATGTTGCATTGCATAATGCCGGAGAAGACTCCGTGCTATTGGTTGTTTTTTCGGGTTTTCTACGCGGTAGATTGCAGCAGGGAGCCTTGGGGACTAACCCAAAGGTGCACCCGAAAACCTGGGCGGATACGAGATCTTGCCAACTTGGTGGCCTGAGAGCCAACTTGAACATAACCGGGTTATGTGACTTGTGATGGAAATGGGACTCGGTGGAAGTTTGACCCGCGCAAATGGCTTAAATTGTCGTTGCGATGTGAGCACGGGTTAGATGGAACCGTACCCGTTCTATGTCGTTCGGTTAAAGAGACCTAAAGGCACGTGGCACTTACCGTTGGCATAGATTAGGGTCTTCGGCGGTCAATGGCTTAAATTATCGTGACCCAGGCCAGGAAGACAAATTGCTCATAGGTTTGGCCGTCCAAGTGGCGGTGGTGAGTCCGGAATGTCTATGGCTTTAATTGACGTGACATCGACCGGTTCACCGAGAATGTGCCCTGAGAGCACGGGGCGTGTGGCCGTGAGAGCCAACGTCTGTGATGAAATGGCTAATTATATATTGCTCGCTTATGCTAATGAAATGCAGGGAAGGAGCATCGCTGCCCCGAGTTAGGGGCGGGATCGTTATAATTTGGTCAGCATTGCTGACCGTTGCCTTGTTTTTCCACCGTGCGGTGGTATGTTGTTTGCAGGTGCAGCTGGACCAAACGGTCAATAGCGGGCTAAAGCCCTTTTTGCGAAGCCGGCCCTCGAAGGCCCAAATGGAAGTGTTTACTGTTTTATTCATGTATGACCGGCCTGTGTGTCGTGGTTTGTAAATCATGTAATATCAAGTGAAACATTTTGTAAGGCTTTAAGGCTTTTATTGGTATTTGTATACATTCCTATTTTGGTTAGTGGACATTCATGCTCCAATGCTGGGTTCTTATTTTGCAACTTTTATAAACTGCTTCCGCTAGAATGCTCTGTGTAGGACGTTGAGATTGGTTGGATGGTTTCCATAAGTAACCACCCGGTCTGTCTGTAGTATATGGCGTCGGGCCCCGGCCGGACCTACTGCTATATGCTATGTGACGGATAGGGGTGTTACACACTTTGCCACGTAGCGCGCCACATCCATTTTAGTCCTGGCCACCAGAACAATTTCTTAACGTCGCGGTGCATCTTTGTGCTCCCTGGGTGAATCGAGTACTTGGTATGGTGTGCCTCGTACAACAAATCCACCCGCAAACTGCCCACGCTTGGGACACATATACGACCGTCTTTCCAAAGCAATCCATCCACAACTTCATATTGGGAAATTGACCCATCCAGAGCCTCTACCATGAGCTGCTTCATGTGGTCATCCAAATCCAAAGCCTGTCGAATCCGATCAGCCAGGTCATATTGAACTTCAGTCCAATTCAATAGTGCTTCAGCACTTGACTGCTTATCCACGCAAGAAATCTCCAACGCCTCAAACTCCCGAACCAACCGCTCGTCATGGATCGACAGCCAATTGGCTTGAGCTGGGGCCCGGCGACTCAATGCGTCCGCAACTGCATTACCTTTACCAGGCACGTAGTGGATCTTGAATGTATAGTCCCCCAGGAACTCCATCCATCTACGTTGTCGCATATTTAGATCTTTCTGATCAATCAAATACTTCAGGCTCTTATGATCGGTGTAGATATCAATCTTCACACCGTACAAATAATGCCTCAACAGTTTCAAGGCAAAAATCACGGCCGCTAACTCCAAGTCATGGATCGGATAGTTCCTCTCGTGCACCTTCAGCTGTTTCGAGCCATATGCTATAACGCTTCCATGTTGTAACAGCACACAACCCAAACAACTGCCCAAAGCATCGCTATAAATCTCATAACCTTCGGTCCCACTCGGCGAACTCAGCACAGGCGACGTGGTCAACCGACATTTCAACTCCTCAAAAGCTCGCGCGCACTCTGGCGTCCAAACGAACTTCTGCTCCTTCCTCTTCAAAGTAGTGAGAGGTAATGCTATCCGCGAGAAGTTCTCTACGAAGCGCCTATAGTAGCCGGCAAGCCCCAGAAAGCTCCAGACTTCCGCTATCGTAGAAAGCTCAGGCCACTCCCGTATCGCAACAATCTTCGCCGGATCCACTGCAATACCTTCCCCACTCACTATATGACCGAGGAATGCCACTGAGGACAACCAAAACTCGCACTTCGAGAACTTGGCGTACAATTGATTCCTCCTTAGCGTCTCCAAAACTAAATGAAGATGCCTGAAGTGATCTTCCTCACTCTGCAAGTACACCAAAATATCGTCGATGAAGACGATCACAAAATGGTCCAAGTACTCCCTGAAGGTCCTGTTCATCAAATCATGAACACTGACGACGCATTAGTTAGCCCAAATGGCATGACCGTAAACTCGTAATGCCTGTATCTCGTACTGAACGTTGTCTTCTGGATATCACTCTCCCTTATTTGCAGATGATAGTACCCGGACTTGAGCTCTAACTTTGAGTACATCATCGACCTGACTAACTGATCGAATAAATCATCAATCCGAGGGATCGGGTACTTGTTCTTTTCCGTCAACTTGTTGAGCTCCCGATAATCAATACATAGCCTCAAGCTTTCGTCCTTCTTCTTAACAAAGAGGACCGGCACGCTCCAAGGAGAAGAACTTGGACGCACATACCCTTGCTCCAACAACTCTTGCAGTTGAACCTTAAGCTCTGCCATTTCCTTAGGAGCTAGCCGATACGGAGATCGTGACACAGGCTTTTCACCTGGCACTAGCTCAATCGTGAAATCTATCTCCCGTTGAGGAGGTGCTCCAGGAAGATCTGCGGGGAACACGTCAGGGTACCCAACTACCACTGATATACTATCCAACGTAGGCTTTGGCTTTGCAACCTTCACTAGTGTAAATAACAGCTCTGCACCAGAACGAACCGTCTTCACCACCTGAAGTGCAGACATCAACGTCTTGCTCGACCCTTTCAAGCCCGTAAAAGTCGTCTCACGACATGCTCCCAACTTGACTTCCTTGCGACCGCAATCAATATAGGCTCGCTGCTCCGAGAGCCAGTTCATGTCAAATATCACGTCGAGCTCCCCTAGTGGTAGTAACGACACTTGTAAGTCAAAGTCTTGACTCCTTGACCACACCTAAGCGCAACAGATTCTACCCACGCGCATTGAGCACCATTGCACCCTAGTGCATCCAATTTGTCTCTTACCATCGAAGGAGGTACTCCGACGTGTAATATAATTCCTAAATAAAGGAATGCGAAGCTTCGTTTACACGATCGGTGCTCTCGCTGGATAAACGAAAATCAGAACAAAGCTTAGCACAAGTAGTTCTAAGCTAACATGCACAAGGGCGACAAGTATTTAAGGTTAAACTGCTATAACTTTAAACCATACCTGTCGTCACGGTGGCGTGCTTTCTCTCAGACTTTAGGCACCCACGGGCATAATGCCCCGACTCCCCACAGTTGTAACATGCGCCCGGGGTTTGGCCTGTAGATGCCCCCGAAGCACCGAAAGGAGGGACTAGACCCAAAGTCCTAGCCTTCTTATACCACCTACGATATCCAGACTTTGAGGTGTTTGGCATTTTGAATGTCGTTTCCTTGGCACTAAAGTCCTCACCTGCTCCTGACATAGATTTCTTAGCCTTCTGAGCACCATTCCGACATTCTCGGGCAAAGTGCCCTTTCTTTCCACAAGTATGACAAGTGTAAGTAGCTTTGCTAGTCAATGTCGTAGCCCCTTTCTCCAGCATTCTTCCGGATGCAGCTCTTATGGGGCTTGCATAGTTCGATACCATGGTCGCTGGCATCGGGTGAGTCTTCCCCAAGTCTGCCTCCAAAGATCTAGCCGACTCCACCAAGGCTCGGAGTCCCAATAACTTTGGTCCTAACAGTAGGATTCGCAACTCGCCACGCAGACCATTATAAAATCTATCAACGATAGACAACTCGCTCTCCAACTCAAAGCATGGGTAGCGGCTTACCATAAGAAATGCTTGCAAATATTCATCAACTAAGTGCGCTCCCTGAACTAAATGCATATTCAGCTGCTGCCCCGATATTCTACCAAAAGTCATCTGCTTCATCACGCCACCCGGCGTTGAAGCCATAACAGGGGCACAGGGTTGTACATTACTTCCATGCTGTGCACTCATCACAACGAACACCGCTTCAACGATCCTTCTTACGGTTTCAAATGAAGGAGGGGTCTCAAACACCTCACTGGGCGCACTATACTCCTCAGAAACCGGACATTCTGGCGGCCCAGCACCGTCTCTGGTCACCTATAGTTGTACAAAATAGCGTTAAGCGACCAAACAAAATTACAAAATGCAATTATAGGAACACGCAGGTTCCTCAAACACGTGTATTTTCATTCCTAAGTGGATATTCATGGGTTCTTTTGTTGTTATAACGATGACACACACACATGTGCTCACCACCCCTTAAAAAGAATTCGCCCAAGAATTCATTTAAGCATGACCGAAACCTGGCTCTAATACCAAATTGTAACACCCCCTATCTGTCGCATAGCATATAGTAGTAGGTCCGGCCAGGGCCCGACGCCATATACCATAGACAGACCGGGTGGTTACTCAATGGAAACCATCCAACCAATCCAACGTCCTACATAGAGCAGTCTAGCGGAAGAAGTTTCATAAGTTGCAATTTAAAGAACCCGGCAACAAGCATGAATGTCCACTAACAAGCCAAAAAGGAATGAAGTACATACACAAGTACTGGCCTTAAGGCCTTACAAATGGTTTACTGAAATTACATGTTTTCCATACTACGGCAGGCAGGCCGGTCATACATGAACGAAAGCAAGTAAACACTCCAATTAGGACTTCGAGGGCCGGCTTCGCAATTTTGGCTTTAGCTCGCTTGGTCCAGCAGCACCTGCAAGCAACAAACCACTGCACGGTGGCAAACAAAAGCAACGATCAGCAATGCTGACCAAATTATAACGATCCCGCCCCCAACTTGGGGCGGCGATGCTCCTTCCCTGCACTTTATTAGCACAACCAAGCAGTATATAAATACATTGCATCACAAGCGTTGGCACGCACGGCCACACACACCGTGCTCTCAGGGCACATTCTCGGTGATCACGGTCTAAGTCCGTCGACTCACCACCGTCCCCGGGACGGGAATCTCTCGTGAGCATTTGGTCTTTATGTCCATTTCCTAAGACCCTCAATCGATGCCAAAGGTAAGTGTCAAGCAACTTTAGGTCTCTTTAACCGAACGACACAGAGCGGGTACGGTTCCGCCTGACCTGTTGCTCACACCGTAATGTTAATTTAAAACATATGCGTGGGTCAAACTTTCCCGAGTCCCAAATCGTTTACACACAACACATAACCCAGTTATGTTCAAATTGTCTCCCAGGCCCACATGTTTGGCAGAATCACACATCTGCCCAGTTTTCCGGTTGCACCTTTGGGTTAATCCTCAAGGCTCCCTGTTGCAATATACCACGTAGAAAAACCTGAAAACAAACATTCGCACGGAGTCTTCTCCGGCCATTTATGCAATGCAACATCACCGATCCAGACCAACATGTCCAGATAGGCTTCACACATCATGCTTATATCCGTTCTCGATTACGGAGTCTAAACAACGGGGACTTTACGTATCTACCCAAAGGAACGCCTCCGACTCAATGCAGACTCGCGAGAGCGGGCTTCCTATGCAAAAGAAGTAGAGCTTCACATGCTCAAGTAGAGAATCGTTACCCTAGAATTATTCCTTGGCCCCATGGAAATGTATGCGGATGAAAAGCACCGCAATCTCCTTGCCTTCGTAGATCCGAAGTTGGCTCGTGATTTGGAGCTCCGAAGCTCCTCCAAAGACTGGATCTAAGCTTCTTCTTCCTCCTTTGCTCTCCCTTCTCTCTAGGATTTAGACAGAGAACTTCGGCATAAAATAATAAGGGTTTTGAAACCTTTCTCTCGGGTATAACCCCTTTAGGATAACCACAGCCGTCGGATCCCACAAAAAGGGATGCACGGATACGCTCCAGGTCTGACCTGGACGAATGGGGCTAAACACTGCACTGAACACCAACAGGAGCAGGACACGTCCGGGTCAATCAAATTGTGTCAGGACATTTAGTCAAAATCCTGCCAAAACCTCTGTGTCGACACTCTGCGTCGACCGAGTCAATCACTCCACAATGCGCCCCGCGCTCGACGATCGTCGAACCAATATCGTCGACCGCTGCCAGATCATCGAACGGAGATCACTGGCCTGATCGTCGAATGGAAAACTCTGGCAAAATCGTCGAAAGCACGGCCCGAACGTCGAACCCACGGACCGATCGTCGAACCCAGAAAGTTGCCTGATCGACGAACACGCGGCCCGATCGTCGAACCCACGGCCCGATCATCGAACCCAGAAAACTACCTGATCGACGAACACGCGGCCCGATCGTCGATTCCACGGCCCAATCGTCGAACGGAGATCACTGGCCCGATCATCGAACACCCAGACCGATCGTCGTACGCAGAATATCGACAGATCATCGACCGCAGTATTGTGACCAGATCGTCGACCGCTGCTCGACGATCGTCAAACCCAGATTTCTGCCTGATCATTGCTAGATCATTGAACGATCCCGACACACCCTGGGACACGCCTGTGTCCTAGGCCGTGTTCTTTGCTCGACAATCGTCGAACCCAAAATCGTCGAACACACGACCAAATCGTCAAACCAGCTCGACACACCCTGGGACACGCCCGTGTCCCAGGCCATGTACCTCTTGCCAAATTCCAAATTTGGCCCGGAACGCCTGTCGTCGCTCTTTTGAGTTTTGGGGCGTTACATGCTGAATTGGCAGTTTTCGATGAGGTTAGGGGAGATCTCGAAACTGTTATTTCCCGTTTCTGCTCGATATGTGAGGTTGGTAAGGCTTGCTTTATAAGTCTGCTGCTGAATAGTAGTCATTGAGAGTGTCTTGAATGAAAAGGGATACTAGGCTACTAGATCTCCTGTGCCTCGACCCTGCATTCATTGCGGCAAACACTACACAAGTAAATGGCCGTCAAAAACACTAACTCTTATAAAAAAAATTTCAGTCATCCTGAGTCGCTCTATCGTTGCATTCCCTGGTAACGGCGCCAAAAACTTGATGCGTGTAATTCGACAAGCGCACCGGTCGCACAAGTAATAAAGTTCGGGAATAAATCCCCGAGTGTCGGTCTTTTGAGGAATGCAATTAGCATAGAGCGGCAACAGTTCAGAAAATATTGTTATGAGGGTTATAATAAGAAAAAGAGTAAAAAGGGGACTTGAGAGATTGTGGTTGTTTGGTCCAATAAACTAATAAAAGCTATGCGGGTCGAAGGCACCGCTTCGCTAGGTGAGGTGAGTGTATCGGCCGTGATGACAAACTTCGGTTGGGCGAGTGGACGGAAAGCTAATGGATGGAAATGTTCTTGTGCGGAGTGCAACCGGGTGAGACACGGGTATGAAGTGGATGTGGAGTGGGTGAGGCTCATTCACAAACACTACTCACAAGAATAAGAAAACTACAAACATCCCATTAGATATAGAATAAAATATGTAGTTCAATACAATGTATGTCATCCCATACAACAGAGGAAGGGGAAGAGGGGTAAACCAATAGAGGGTGAAGATCCACCGCAGGTCGTGGCCGGAATAGCGAGTTGTCAATCCGCTTCTGGACTCAGTCTGAGGAGGCTTCTGGTACCAACGAGCTGTCACCTCGAAGGCCTTTGAGTCCGTTCTCTAGGTTGTCTTCTTCACCAACTCCGGTGGAAAGCTTGGAGTTGAAGTCATCAATGGTCGGGAGCTTCGTCGGAGAGTTTGAAAAGCTTTGGAATAGCTGGCTATGGACTCCCGATGAAGGTGGAGGTGATGGAGCAGCTGGTGAAGTAAAATGGCGCTTCCCGCACACTCCCCGATCGCATGAAAATGACGAGCGTTGACCTAGATCGCGGAGCATACCCTTAAATACGGAGGCAACAAAAGAGTAGCGCACGATCAATGGTGCACGACCAGTGGTCGTGCGCGCTGCAGGTCGATGATCGTGCGCCATTTCCAATTAGACCTGCAACCTGGATAGAAACATCAGCAAATATGCGCACGATCAGTGGCGCACGACCGGTGGTCATGCGCACTGAATCCACTGATCGTGCGATTGACTAGGACAGATTTGCAGAAAGCAAGGGGTAAACACGCACGAGCAGTGGCGCACGACCAGTGGTCGTGCGCACTACGGCAAGTGCTCGTTCGATTACCCGGGCAGAACTAGGATAAATGAGAATGTAATGCGCACGACCGGTGGCGCACGACCAGTGGTCGTGCGCAGTAAGTCCAGTGGTCGTGCGTAGTGTTCTTGTGTCGTCGGGGTCTCCCGAGCGGTTCCGTAGCATGCACACGACCCATGTACCAGTAGAAGAGGCATATAGGCCACCAAAAGTGTACACCACATTCTCAAGACACGACTAAAGAATAACAAAAACACAGAAACAAATAAAGCACACAGAAACGGGCCTACAGTGCACTTAATCATGAAATAAGCACGTAAACAAATATAAGCTGTAATAGCTCTAAAGTGCAGTACTAAGATGATAAAACTGGCCCAGATGAGTCCAAAAATTAGTGTAAAATTTGAACTCATCAAATGTCGACGGTGCATTCGTGAGCCCAAAGGGCAACACGGTAAACTCGAACAGCCCATATCTGCTTCTGAAGGTAGTCTTCAGAAAGTTCTCCTCCTGGATCCGCAGCTGGTAGTAGCCCGACCTCAAATCCAAATTTGAAAAGAAGTGGGCCCCCTCCAGCTGATCAAACAGCTCATCTATCCTTAGCAATGGATAGGTTTTCCGGACTGTTAGTCGGTTCAGTGCTCGATAGTCGATACACAATCTAAGTGTCCCGTCCTTCTTCATGACAAACAACATCGGGGCTCCCCATGGTGAAGAGCTTGGCCGGACAAATTAGGCTTCCGCTAGTTCCTGGAGCTGGCTTCGAAACTCTGTCACCTCCTTTAGGGCCATCCGGTAAGGGGAACTAGATGTTGGCTTAGCCACCAGCACCAGCTGTATCCGAAAATCCTGCTCGCGGTGCGGGGGTAGCCCTGATAGCTTCCCTGGGAATACGTCAGCAAAATCTCGCACCACCAGGATATCCGAGATGGAACCCTTGGCCTCAGCCATTTCAAACAACACTTCATAGACTTCCTCCCCTGCAAGTGGGCATTAACGGCCTGCACTGATGACAGCAAGAGAGGGGGAATAGGTCTAATACCTTCGATGATGATCTAGGAATCACCATGCCTCACAGTGATGCTCTTTGACAAGAAGTCAATCTAGGCATGGTTCCAATGCAACCATATCATGCCCAGGATCAAATCAAAGACTGGCAACTTCAGGATCGTCGCTGGTGCTTCAAATGCCTTTCTGCCGATGTCCTCCTCCATGTTGCAGCGGGTGGAGGTGAATAGTTCTGATCCGTCTGGTAGTCGTATCCTCATCATCAAGCCTGTGAACCGCTCCACGCCTTCCAGCCCTTCCACGAAGGCTTCCGACACGAACGAGTGCGAAGTACCCGTATCAAACAGTGTAGAGGCGGGCTTGCCGCTGATGAAGACTTTGCCTGTGGTAGTTAAAGTCTTAGAAATCTAATTATGGTTTTCTTCCATAGTTTATTAGTTCTACACTCGTAACTCTAATTACCTAGGAAAGAGAAAACTTAAAATTAACTGGCGTACCTGTGATCACATGCTCTGGATTCCGTTCTTCAGTTAGATTCAGTGCATACACTTGCTCCCTCTCCTGCCTGTGGTCTCTGCCATGGTATCAACGACCTCGGCCTCCAAAATACTGAGCTGGTGGGGCAGCCGGTGGTGCTGGAGGTGGTGCCCCCCTCATGAGGCAGTTCCTCCTGATATGCCCCACCTGATGAAAGTTGAAGCACTCTGGTGTGGGATATGCCATACCCCCAGGTCTCTGCACCTCCTGTATCTGGAGAGGCTGAGGGGCCACCACTACTGGTTCCCTCTGCTCCTGTCTCACCTCCTGACGAGGGTAGTCTTCTGCTCTTCTCCCATATATTATGCGACCCTATCACTGATCATTTCTGGCTCCCTAGCCAAGAACCTCAGTTGGCCGCTTCCGGCCTCAGGTAGTGTGCCAATCTGCCTCGATCCTCTTCGCCATCTCCAATATCCGAGGAATAGGCCCGTCGGACATGAACAGCAGAGCCTCCCTCAAATCCTCTCGCAGCACCTTATAGAACCTCTTAGTATATCCTGCCTCATCCAACTGATAAGAATTCACAAACCGGGATAGATGATTGAACTCCCGATGGTACTCTACCACTATCTTGCTGCCCTACTTTAACTGTAGAAATCTGTCCTCCACCTTATCTCTGTACGACTGCGGAACAAAATGCTCCAACAGTGCGGCCCTGAACTCCTCCCAAGCAATCTCCGCAACCTCTCTATCAGCAAACGTCGAGCCCAGCAATGTCTTCCACCATCTCTTGGCATGAGACTCCAAGCAAGAGACTACCAAAGGCACTATCTCCTCCCACAGGCACCATATCCTAGTCAGCATCTTTTCATGATATCCAGCCACTCCTTCGTCCGAACGGCCGACTCTGTCCACAATTAGGATGGGGGAGAAAGTCCTCGGAATATACTCAGGAAGTTGGCCCCCGGGTTTGGCTACGGAGTCAGAACCTGTTGAGCCCTAAAAGCCTCCAGAATTGCTGTCAGAGTCTGCCCCATCTATGACTGTAGGAACGGAGTGGGGACCGGGGGAGGTGGTGCAACACTCAGAGTCTGCTGGACTCCACCCTGTAGTGTAGGAAGTGCTGGGGGATGCATAACAAAAGCCATTTGTAAGTAATCGACTCAAAAACTTATTAAAAGTGGACAATTTACATTTGATCCCCCATATGGGCACACCACTGCTTCCGCTGCTTAGTTTGTCCCCAAACTAAACTCGCGCGTGGGTAACTTAGGGGTTGTGGACTGCTACTTTTCGATCGAGGTCTGCTTTGATACCACTTGTAAGACCCCCCCCCCCTTTTTTTAAACAACGGGGTCTAAGGCCCAAAACTGCCGCTTTGCGGTGACACCTTTATGTCGGGGAAGGTCATCACAACAAAATGCTGATCCTGCCGGCCAAATCGATCACAACTGTAGCAAAATAAAAAAAGGCAAGTCCACAGAAATCACATATATAGTAAATTGTCTCCATGAAGGGAGTGTCCACAGATATAATAAAAATACTAAAACTTGGGCTCAAGCCTAATACATCAATGTCCTCACTACATATCTCTCATCGCGGAAGCAAAACCAAAACAACTACTAGAGATCAGGACTCACAGTCACTGCTATCTGAACTCCGGTACTAGACTTCCCCATCTCCAAGCGTGCCGACCTCCGGGGCTGCTCCTCCCTGCTGGGCTCCACGGTCCCCTAAAATGATGTGGTTCGAAAACCGTTAGTCTAAAAGACTAAGTCCTATCATCCCGCGCCCCTTCCCCTATGGCTGGTATGTACCGAGTGGGGAGAAGGAAAGGAGAGGATATGAGAGTGGAGAATAACAATTATAAGCAGATGGCGGCGGAACTAATCTAGAAGTTATATAGTGTATAAGGCAGAATGAAGATAAGAAAGACTGAACAAGAAAAGTAACCTTAACTTATATGAAAACACATAAGCCAAGTGATCTTTTGTAGGGCTCCTATCGTATAAAAAGTCACATACCAATTTATACGATAGGGTGTTGGTTTTATAAAAAGCATACACATATATTTACTGAATAAAAACCTTAACTTATAAGCACGCTCGCACGAACTTATAAAACAAGTGGTTGTTTTGTAGGGCCTATTGTATAAAGCGTCTCATACCACTTATACAATAGGTGTCGGGGTTATATGCAATGATTATGCTATGAAATACATTTATGTCATGATGTAAACATGCAAGTGCAACTCACCCACTCGACTCTGTATACACGGACCTTTAGTTCCCCCTTTCTGGAGCCGAACCTCCCAGGATACCTCCGTAGTGGCAAACAGAAGTGGTGGGTTGGGCCTCGCCCACCTCTAAACCTGTAATTCCACTACCAGTCAGACCTATCGTACGCATCAATGCCGGTGCACTAAGCGGACCTCCTGCGTACTCTTGCTGGCTGGCGCACCGGACTTTATTTGGCCAAGTGCTAAACCACACTTGCCGAGTCAACGTATTGGCATCGGTGCATTGACCCTCCAATACCGATGACCCACCACCTTATACTTTATGCACATGCAATCTTGATGTATCTCCACCGAACTAAAGCTCCCCGTGTAATGACTCCATCCATTTATATAATATATAATAGAAGGTCTGGCCGGGGCCCCACACCATATACCACAAAACAGGCGGCGAAGTCATGGAGTGATACTAGAGTTGCGCATCCTAACTCATAGCATTCTAGCTGAAGCTATCACACAAACCGAACTGCTAACATGAATGTACACCACATAAATATCCATAGTGATATATAAATAGGAATGTGCAGCAAATACAAAGTCAGTTGTCCTTATGGACTTACAAGTCCTTTTACAACAGTGGCTCCCAAACATTGGCGCACAGGCCGGCCACATATAAACAAAACATAATATTTTCAAATAGCCATCGAGGGCTAGCAGCAACAGCAGCAGCAACAGGGATGTCAACCTTTATGTGTCCTGCTTGGTTCTCCAGCACCTGCACAGGGACAGCCCTCCCAAAGGTGGAAAACAATGCAACGGTCACCATTCAGCTGACCAAATTATAACGACCCTACCCCTTTCCCGGGGTAGTGGCATTTCTTCCCTGCATGCATAGCAATTCATATGCATATATATATTCATCACATATTGTGCACTCACGCACAAACATTCCATCACAATCGTCAGCCACGCGGCCCGACGATCCGTGCACTCAGGGCACATTCTTCGTGTACCTACGAACCAGAGTCCCACCATAATATCAGTGTCGAAACCCAATGGCAAAAGTTGAGCATTTAATCCATAGAGTGCAGCCAGAGATTTTAGTCTTAATGACCCGGGATTGGCCCGTAGCCCCCCGTGACGCGCATGCCTAAGACTATCACTATGCGCTCCAACAAACCGCACCTTCAGGTCTCACATCGGACGAACATAACACAGGTCGGATCATCTACCCCCCGTTGCTCAAGTCGCCTTGCCATCACCGAGTACAGCGTAGTCGAGGCTATCAAAAGGCGCGGGTCAGTTTCACCTTACCTCTTTGGCATCAAGCCGTAAGAGCTCTTCCAGCTCATACATAGACATCATGTCCTCGCAGGACTGGCTTCACAATCACAGGTTAGCTAGGTGCCACGCTCAGCGGTAGAGACAGAACTCATTTTTCATCCCTTGCTCGAACCAGCATTTGCGGGTATTTCTTGGGGGTTCACGCCAGTACTTCCTGCCACTACCCTTCATAGGCACAACCCACCAAGCATCACAAAGATCAAGGGTATTTTCAAGGATCTCCAATCCAGTACTTCCTGCTACTGCCCTTCACAGGTACAACCCATGAATATCACAATCAATACAAGGGGATTTTTCTGGACTACCACTCCAGTACTTCCTGCTACTTCCCTTCATAGGTCAACCCGTCGACTCCTAAAACTACACGTTTCATCGCGGAGTCTTCTTCAGTGCGTATATGCAACATCACCAATTCAGACCAACCTGTCCAAATAAGCTTCACACAACATACATATTCCGTACTTCATTTCCGGATCTATATGCCAAATGATTGGGGATTCCATGAATCAACCCAAGGGACTCCCGTAACAAGCCACCCTCTGGTGGGGGAATCCTATGCACATAACAAAAAGGAAGCCTTCACATGACTAATAAGAAAGATCGTTACCCTTGAAGATCGCTTCAGAGCCATGGACTTTAAGCCGGCTGGAAAGGATCGCAGCGGCTTTGCCTCCACAACGCTAGCCTCGGATCTCGAACCGGAACTCCACAGCTAAACCGGTGGCCAACATCCTCTCCTCCTCCTCCTTCTTCCTCTCTCTCTAGGATTGTAGAAATATGAAGGCCAAAATCAAATGAGAAGTCCAAGCTCATTTTTCGGCCTTAAGGGAGCAGAGAGGAGCTAGAGCCATTAGATCTCAGCTGAGAGAATGGACGGTCACGATTTTTCCACAAAAGGATAAATTTTGCCTGACACGGCCTGTGACACACCCGTGTCACATGCCGTGTACCTTAAGCGGCACAAAACCGACTCATCCAGTCCAGTACATGCCCAATTGACATGTCCGTGTCATGGGCTGTGTCACCTGACACGCCTTCACACACGCCCGTGTCTATGGCCTTGTAATTCAGGCTGCACAAAACCAAATAAACCAGAGCGGGACACCTCTAGTGACACGCCTGTGTCACAGGCCGTGTACCCCAATACACGACTGTATCCTGCCCGTGTTCACCAGGCCTCAAATTCCCTGGGCACGTCCAGTAAAGGACATGGCTTGTGACACGCCCGTGTCACAGGCCGTGTGCATATACATAGCAGCAGACACACCTCCAGCTTTACTTCGTCGAACAAAGTTCGTCGTGCAGAGGAGGACACGGCGTCTGACACGCCCGTGTTAGAGGGCATGTGCCCTCATTTTTTGCAAAACAGATTTTCGTCAAACACTCGCCGACTGCTCACCCAAGCAGGACACGCCCTAGGACACGCCCATGTTCCAGGTTGTGTCACCCAATTTTTCCCAATCCTGGGATTTGGGGTGTTACAACCCTCCCTCCTTACAAAAATTTAATCCCGAAAATTTTCACCCAGGAAGAAAATCAAACACAAGATGTTTTTGTCCATAAACGTTTATACAACGTGACACGCAGTGCATAACAGTTACACAAAGGGCTCGGAAAATTCAGCTTGCATGGTCTGCTCTCGCTCCCATGTTAGCTCTTCATGACCGCAATTGTCCCACCGGACTTTGACCATCCTGATCGTCTTGTTCCACAACTGTTTATCGGCATGATCCTCGATCCGAATGGGCCTAACCTTCGTCGTTAGCCCATACTTCGCCGGCACACGATCAGTCTCGATCACTTGAGCTGGATCTTTGACGGCTTTCTGAAGCACCGAGATGTGAAACACATCATGTAATCCACCCAAGTCTGCCGAAAGAGCTAGCCGATATGCAGCTTCCCCAATTCGCTCCTCCACTTCAAACGGACCAAGATACCTCAGTCTCAACTTTTTTAGTCGCTGAATCCTGGACACGCCTTTGAAGGGTTTGATCTTCAAGTACACCCAATCGCCAACCGTGAATTCCACGTTCTGGTGCTTGGCGTTGTAGTATTTTGCTTGACGATCCTGGTCTATCAGTGGCCGCTCCCGAATAGTGCGTATCGTCGAGTTAGCTTCCTCTACTTCGCTATGCCTATACACATTGGATTTGCCTGCTTCTGCCCAAGCTAACGGCGTACGACACTTCCGACCATACAGAGCTCAAACGGTGCCACACTGATGCTCGCCTGGTAGCTGTTGATGTAGGCAAACTCCACCAAATAGATATGATCTTCCCATCTCTTTCCAATGTCCATGGTGCACATTCGTAGCATATCCTCCATAGTCCTGTTGGTCCTCTCAGTTTGGCCATCCATTTGGGGATGAAAGGTCGTACTAAATGTCAACTTCGTGCCCATCAGCTGATGGATTAGCCTCCAATCATTCCATGTAAAGCGCCCACCCCGATCGCTCACAATGCTATAAGGAACACCATGTAGCTGTACGATCTGCTCCACATAGAGCTTTGCCAAACTTTCCACCGAATCGTCCCGTTTGTTCGGCAGGAAGTGCGCCACTTTTGTCAACCGGTCTACAATCACCCAGATTGAATCATTCCCGCGCTGAGATCTCGGCAACCCGTGCACAAAATCCATGGAAATATCATCAAACTTCCATTCCGGAATCGGAAACAACTTCAAGAAACCACCGGGCTTCTGGCATTCCGCCTTCACCAAAGCACAAGTCTGGCATTTAGCTACGTAATGAGCGATGTCGTTCTTCAGTCCTGGCCAACAGAACAGCTTCCTCATATCTCTGAACATCTTTGTGCACCTAGGGTGAATTGAGTACTTTGTAAAGTGTGCTTCGTACAGCAACTCTTCTCGTAGCTTACCCATACTCGGGATGCACAATAGGCCCTCTTTCCGCAAAAGGCCGTTATCCCAGGAGAATTTGCTCTCTGGCCCGTCCTTTGCGTAGCGTTGGAGACTTTCATCCAGCTCCGTTGTGCATCGAATCCTGTCTGTATGGTCATATTGCACCTCTGTCCAGTTAAAACATGCATCGGCCATGGAATTCTTGTCAACACAAGAAATCTCTAACGCTTCTAACTCCTGAATTAGATGTTCATCGTGCCTCTGCAACCAATTGGCGCTCAACGGAGCCCTCCGACTCAAGGCATCAGCGACTATATTTCCCTTCCCGGGAGTATAATGAATCGCAAAGGTGTAGTGCCCAAGGAACTCCAGCCACCTTCGTTGTCGTATATTCAAGTCCTGCTCCAACAAATACTTTAGGCTCTTGTGGACCATATAGACATCCACTTTCACACTATACAGATAATGCCGCCATAACTTTAGTGCAAAGATCACTACCGCCAACTCTAAGTCATGGGCGGGATAATTTCGCTCGTGCACCTTCAACTAGCGTGAGCCATAAGCAATGACTTTTCCATTTTGCAGAAGAACGCAGCCTAAGCCGCTTCCTGAAGCATCACTAAAATATCGTATCCTTCGGTACCACATGGCGATGTCAACACAGGTGTAGTGGTCAAATGACTCTTCAGCTCTCCAAATGCTCGCGCGCACTCCGGCGTCCAGACAAACTTCTGATCCTTTCTCGTCAGTGTGGTCAGAGGCAAAGTAATCTGCGAGAAGTTTGCAACAAACCGTCTGTAGTAGCCTGCCAGTCCAAGGAACCTCCTGACTTTGGCCACCGAAGACAACACCGGCCACTCCTGTATGGCCCTTATCTTCGACAGATCCACTGCGATGCCCTCTCCACTTAACACATTGCCTAGAAAAGCCACCGACGATAGCCAAAACTCGCACTTCGAGAATTGGCATATTGCTTAATATGTCGCAAAGTATATAACACCAATCGCAAGTGGTCTACGTGATCAGCTTCAGATTTCGAATACACCAAGATATCATCGACGAACACAATCACAAACAAGTCCAGGTACTCTCGGAACATCCGGTGCATCTGATCCATGAATACCGATGGAGCATTGCACAGCCCAAATGGCATTACCGTGAACTCATAATGACTGTAACGTGTTCCAAACGCAGTCTTGGGAATGTCTCCTTCCCGTATACTCAACTGGTAATACCCAGACTTCAAATCCAATTTCTAGTAGATGGTTGATCCCACCAGCTGATTGAACAACTCATCAATCCGTGGAATTGGATACTTTTTCTTCTCGGACAGCTTATTCAGTTCACGGTAGTCAATACATAACCGTAACCCTTCGTCTTTCTTTTTCACAAATAGAACAGGTGCGCTCCAAGGTGACATACTTGGGTGTATATAACCCTGCTCCAGCAACTCTTGCAATTGGATTTTTAACTCATCCATTTCCTTTGGCGCGATACGATATGGAGAGCGGGCCATAGGTTTTTCACCTGGCCCCAACTCAATCATGAAGTCAATCTCTCGCTGGGGTGGTAGCCCAGGGAGATCCTTAGGAAACACATCTGGAAATTTCGATACAACCGAAACCTCGTTCACACTGGCCTTGGGCTCAACAGCCTGAATCATTGTGATGTATACCTCCGCGCCCTTCCGAACAGCCTTGAAGACTTGCAGTGCAGACATCAACGTCCCTCCCACTCCTCACATCCCTGCGAACTTAGTCTCCTGCTCGGTATTGTGGCCTAAAGTGATATCTTTGGCATTACAATCAATAAAGTCATACTGCCCCGAGAGCCAATCCATACCAAAGATCACGTCGAATTTCGATATCGGCAGTACAGATGCAGTTAAGCAAAACTTCCGACTTCCAATTTGCACACGCCACATCTCAAGCCCGATCCGCGAGCATCAAACAACCATTCAGTAACACCACCCTGATGCTCTCTGTTTTCGCATGACTTGGTACTCCAATGCGAGCTGCAAAGTCTTGAGACTGAAATGACAGCGAAGCACCCGTATCAAACAGTGCTCGCGCCAGCATCTCCTGAATCATAACAAAGCATGTGGCAATCGTATCACACATAAGCCACATACAAAGTGTGCAATAATCAAAACAATGCAATAACTTAACTCGTACCTGTGACGACGTCACTCTGCTTAATGGCCTCCTGCAGGCCAAGGTAGTAGACTCGGGGCTACGCCTGGGATGCAGAGGACTCCAACATTTCCATTCCCTTCTCAGCATAGGACGCTCCCACCTTCTTTTCTCCCTTCGCCGGAACAACCCGACAGTCATGGGCTATATGCCCCACTCATCCATAAGTAAAGCACGTACGAGTCTCTGGCCTTGACCTGGCCCACGATGTTGCACCTGAGAAAACCGAAGAAGGAGCTTGTATAATGGTATAGGCCCATCAACCTGGGTCCCAGGTTGGTGATGGGGGAGTGGTGGAAAGCTCTCTTATCAAGGTCCTGGGTTCAAGACCCAGTGACAACAACCCGCCGCTGCTGATAAACAGGCGTGGAGAGGGATTGGGGTGCATGGCTTGTAGGCTTGAATGTGATTGGCTGACTACCAGTAGTAGGCCGGCGGTTCTAGCTAGGACCCAGGTTGATGCGCCTGGACCGTTATAAAAAGTGCACTTTTTATTGTAACGTCCCCGCGCCCCAGCGTGTACTCTAATTTCCACCTGGTCCGGTTCTGGTTACAGGACTGCAGCCCAAGCACCCCAACCCTTCTCCATCCACGGGCGGGTTGTTGGTGGCCACAGCCTCCCTTTGACGAGCCAAACTTGATAGTAAAGCGCGCAGCAAATGCCTAGAGCGGCGGGTTAAGCGTGCTTGGGCGAGAGTAGTACTGGGATGGGTGACCTCCTGGGAAGTCCCCGTACGACCCAGCTTAACTGTCGGGTTAGCTTATCAAAGGGAGGATGTGGCCACAAACAACCTGCCGGTGGGCTGGAGAGGGGTTGGGGTGCTTGGGCTGCAGCCCGGTAGCGACGCCTAGAGCGGAGCTGTGACGTTGTCACGTTGTATCGCCTAGGGTCGTTACAGCTTGTCCTGCCAATTTGGACCTCTTGCCCCATTTCTTCTTATAATAGGATTTCCCAGGTCGGGGCGCCTTGAAATCTTGCTTTGTCACATCCATGGCCTGCTTCCTTTGCACCCTCTTCTTGTCTTTTTCAGTGCACACGCAGTGCCAAACAACGCCTGGAATTCTTGGTTCACTAAACTGGAAAGCAGGAATCGCAACTCGTCCCACAACCCTTCATAGTACCGATTCGTTTTCCGCTGCTCGTCGGCGAAGATCGAACCCGCATACCGTCCCAACCTCGTGAACTCGGGTAGGTAGGTTTCAACACTGCCTTCTCCTTGAGACAGCCTTTGGAACTCGTTTTCCATGGTAATGTGTTGTGCCGCCGGTAGGTGCTTTGCCCGGAACATTCGAGAGAACTCTTCGATCGACACTTGTGTTAACGGCCGACCTGCAAAATGGTGTACTTCCATCTCGTCCCACCATAAACGCGCCTCTCCTTCGAGTAAGAAGGTGGCTAAGGTGACCTTCTGATCCTCCTCCATCCTGATTGCCGACATTATCCGCTTGACGTGCGATAACTAATCCTCCGCCTGCGTGGGAGATCCCATGCCCGTAAACATCAGTGGATTGAAACTCATGAACTGCTTTAACTGTCTCTTAGTTTCCCGAGGATCCATAGTCGCAACAGGTTCTGGCCTCGCCGCAACCTGTTCTGGCATCAATGTCGGCAGCGCCTGTACTTGCGCTTGCCCAGTAGGCTGTGCTTGAATCATCACAAACATGGCCTCAGCAAATAATCGAACAGTTTCTGAAGAAGGGGGAGGTGTAGGCACCTCAGCTGGTGTCGTACTCTCATCCGAACGTTGGGGCTCCGACTGCACAACACCACTTCGAGTCACCTATAGGTGGACAAGACATGCACATTAGCGACCTCACACAAGCAAGTACAACAAAATATGAACGAGCAGGTTCCTCAAACACATGTATTTGCATTCCAAAAGTGGACATTCCTAAGCTCATTAGTGTTAACGCGGTTCGCACGTACACGTACTCGCCACCCCACAGAAGAATTTGACCACAAATTCGAAAGGGAAAGACCGAGACAGTTGATACCAAAAATGTAATGATTCCATCCGTTCATATAGTATATAATAGAAGGTCCGGCCGGGGCACCACACCATATACCACAAAATAAGCGGCGAAGTCACGAAGTGATACCAGAGTTGTGCATCCTAACTCATAGCATTCTAGCGGAAGCTATCACACAAACCGAACTCCTAACATGAATGTCCACCACATAAATATCCATAGTGGTATATAAACAGAAATGTGCAGCAAATACAAAGTCAGTTGGCCTTATGGCCTTACAAGTCCTTTTACAATAGTGGCTCCCAAACATTAGCTCGCAGGCCGGCCACATATAAATAAAACATAATATTTTCAAATAGCCTTCGTTGGCTAGCAGCAGCAACAGCGGCAATAGGTACGTCAACCTTTATGTGTCTCGCTTGGTTCTCCAGCACCTGCACAGGGACAACCCACCCAATGGTGGGAAACAAGGCAACGGTCAGCATTCAGCTGACCAAATTATAACGACCCTACCCCTTTCCCGGGGTAGTAGCATTTCTTCCCTGCAGGCATAGAAATTCATATGCATATATATATTCATCACATATTGTGAACTCACGCACAAACATTCCATCACAATCGTCAGCCACGCGGCCCGACAATCCGTGCACTTGGGGCACATTCTTGGTGTACCGGCGAACAAGGGTCCCACCACCGTATCAGGGCCGAAACCCAATGGCAAAAGTTGAGCATTTACTCCATAGCGTGCAGCCGGAGATTTTAGTCTTAATGACCTGGGATTAGCCCGTGCACACCATGGTTTTGTGGCGTGCAGGCCTAAGACTCTCGATATACGCTCTAACAGACCACACCTTTAGGTCTCACGTCGGACGGACATAATGCAGGTCGGATCATCCACCCCCCGTTGCTCAAGTCGCCTTGCCATCACCGAGTACATCGTACTCGAGGCTATCAAAATGCGCGGGTCGGTTTCAACTTACCTATTTGGCATCAAGCCGTAAGAGCTCTTCCAGCTCATACATAGCCATCATGTCCTCACAGGACTGGATTCACAATCACAGGTTAGTTAGGTTCCACGATCAGGGGTAGCGACAGAACTCATTTTTACTCCCTAGCTCGAACCAGCATTTGCGGGTATTTCCTGGGCGTTCACGCCAGCACTTCCTGCTACTACGCTTCACAGGCACAACCCACCAAGCATCACAAAGATCAAGGGTATTTTCCTGGATCTCCAATCCAGTACTTCCTGCTAATGCCATTCACAGGTACAACCCATGAATAACACAATCAATACAAGGGTATTTTCCTGAACTACCACTCCAGTACTTCCTGCTACTGCCCTTCACAGGTCAACCCGTCGACTCCTAAAACTACACATTTCATCGCGGAGTCTTCTCCGGTGTGTATATGCAACATCACCAATCCAGACCAACCTGTCCAGATAGGCTTCACACAGCATGTCTATTTCGTACTCCATTTCCGGATCTGTATGCCAAATGATTGGGGATTCCATGAATCAACCCAAGGGACTCCCGTAACAAGCTACCCTCTGGTTGGGGAATCCTATGCACATACCAAAAAGGAAGCCTTCATATGGCTAAGAAGAAAGATCGTTACCCTTTAAGATTGCTTCGGAGCCATGGACTTTTAGCCGGCTGGAAAGGATCGCAGCGGCTTTGCCTCCACAATGCTAGCCTCGGATCTCGAACAGGAACTCTGCAGCTCCACCGGTGGCCAGCTCCTCTCCTCCTTCTCCTTCTTCCTCTCTCTCTAGGATTGTAGAAAGATGAAGGCCAAAATCAAATGAGAACTCCAAGCTCATTTTTCGGCCTTAAGGGAACAGAGAGGAGCTAGAGCCATTAGATCACAGCTGAGAGAATGGACGGCCATGATTTTGCCATAAAAGGATAAATTTTGCATGACACGTCTTGTGACATGCCCGTATCATAGGCCGTGTACCTTAAGCGGCACACAACCAACTCATCCAGTCCTGTACACGCCCAATTGACACGCCTGTGTCACGGGCCGTGTCACTTGACACGCCTTCAAACACGCCCGTGTCTTTGGTCGTGTACTTCAGGCTGTACAAAACCAAATTAACCCGAGCGGGATACGGCCAGTGACATGCCCGTGTCACAGGCCCTGTACCCCAAGACACGACCGTATCCTGCCCGTGTTCACCAGGCCTCAAATTCCCTGGACACGTCCAGTAAAGGACACTGCCTGTGACACACCCGTGTCACAGGCCGTGTGCCCATACACAGTAGCAGACATGCCTCTAGCTTAACTTCGTCGAATGAAGTTCGTCGCGCAGAGGAGGACACGGCCTCGGACACGCCCTTGTCATAGGGTGTGTTCCCTTATTTTTTGCAAAATGAATTTTCGTCGAACACTCGCCAGCTGCTCACCCGAGCAGGACATGCCCTGTGACATGCCCGCCCAGGACGTGTCACCCAACTTTTCCCAATCCTGGGATTTGGGGTGCTACACCTCGGACCAACCCGTCCGTCACATATATCCACTGAGCCAAAGCTCCCCGGACTATCCCGTTCGTCACAAACATCAACCGAGCCAAAGGTTGCGGCTAACCTGCCCATCACCAAGTCCACTGAGCCTCCTGCCCGAGTGACCCAACCTAACACCTCGAGATGTCGAGGTGAGTGAAAGTGAAACACTAGTTATACTAGTTACTCTTGCAATTCAGTTTTTCCTACAGTTTGGGTTAGCCCAGGACTACCCCTGGCATACCCCGTGAAGGGCTCTCAAAGGGCACTAGAAACTACGATGGTCTGAAGCCCAAAGCTCCCTTTCGCAAGACACTTATTTTTATAGGTTGCTACCCAACTCCCAATCCCTTAAATGTTATAATGTATCTGACCCTAGGGTATTTGACCACCTTCTCCCCTACGGGGAAGACGATGTTTCGTCGACCCGGAACACCTCTGAACACTATTCAACCACCCACTCCTCATAACAACTCCCGATGAAGAACTCATTTTACTTACCAGACCAACACACCAACATTGTAACTCTCTGAGTGCATTTTGCACCATATCATGATTTCTGCAGTTTTACTAAACACAGACCAACCTAAGCTATATGATGTATAAAATTGGAGGTACTCGAAATAATCATCCAGTATCCCTATAATAATTACTGGAAGGCTATCTTGACATGTTTAGCGTAAATCCATAAATTCATAATATTCCTAATTTATCTGATAATTTATTTAATTTTTCTAATAATCTAAGAACCCAGGTTTTAACATGACGTACCAATTTCAGACATGCAAATGTTCCACCAAATTTATGATAAATACAATATGACTATCTAAGAACGAATCCAAAGTCTCCAAATTTTTCAGCAAGGTTTAGGCTCTAATTCTAATTTTAAATACAACCTACATTAATCATTTTAAGAGACAAGTACAACAAGAATACTTCCAAAAATTATGAGAAAATCCCAACATGTACATAATGAGCTATAAACAATCTAGGCCAAGGTTCATAATTTTTCAACAAGAAATATGCTCTGAAAGAATTATTTAACAAGTTCCCAAATTTATGAGCTTGTGAAGTAGGTACTATAATTATATAGTTAAAAATTCTAGAAAACTTCATACATGAGCATAATGGTCTAAATCTCAATCTTCCCAACTTTTCATGACACTCTAATGGACAGTGAGACCACAATATCAAATAATTAAGTAGGGCTAATTCATTCATTACAAAGGAAGTACTATGGTTATTGCTCCAAAATTCCCAATTAAATTTCCAGAGGTTCATACTAGCCCTAAGACTACACTACCCAAGTTTCATCATCGTTCAATGAGTTTTAATATCCTATTCTAACACTTTAAAGCTTGTGCACTAAACTAGGGTTTGGGTTTTGAGGGGTTTAACAATTTCTAAATCCAAGAAGATTTCAACCAGAGGACACTAACCACCCTAGAGTCCTTTCCACCAAATTTCAAATCATTTCAAGGTCTTTTGACCACATGCCCTTCACAGGACACCAAAACCCATCCCTAGGGTTTGGTCTTGGGTCCTAGGGAAAATCTACCCCATTCCACCCCATCTTCCTTGGGAGGGTGTTAAAAGTCATGCCAAGCCAGTGGCCTAAATTCCAACCTCTGTTGAGGTGGTTTGGCCACCTAAACCCACAAGTGCACTTTTGACCTAAATACCCTTATTATGGCAAGGCTAGGGTTTGCATGATTTCAATTCAAACCATCTCCAAATGAGATGAAATTTTATTCAAAGTCTTATGATGACTCCAAGGACCACACACCAAAATTTGGGTGAGTTTCGAGGTGATTTGGTCCCTTAATTAATTTACCCTAGAGAACTTAAATAATTTCAAAAATTATGGAAACATTATCCCCAAAAATTCTCATTTTTGGGCCGGCCTAGGTATAGACTAGGGTGACCGCCTTTCCAAATTTCAAGTCATTTGGACAAGAGATGAAGTGTGGGCACTCATTTTAATCTCTGCCTAGCTCTAGGTATAGATCCCACCAAACTGAGTGTCATGGTCAAAGCAGGCACCCAAATTAGTTCAAACCAATTTTTAATTAAAGTAGACCCATAGGGCTACAAATTATATGTTGACCATGTTGTCTGAATTAGCATCTAGGTATTTTTAATAATTAAAAACATTAAATACTAAAAGTGTGACAGAAATGAAATAAACAAAAAATATAACCTATAGTTTATTTTATATTAGCACGAAACTTGGCGTAATAACGGACAGCATCTGGTCGTCGTCCCCAGTGTGCCAATGGCCATGATTGATTCTTCCTGGGCCATCTTCAAGCTGCTGCCGCCAGCCACCCAGCCACCTCTCTGGCCAGCCACCACCACCTCCTTCGAGGTGGTGGCTGTCGCCAGGCGGCGGCACAGCCACCGGAGAGGCCTAATCTGGCGAACCCGACAGGTTAAATTTTGCGGAAAACTCTGGAGAAAATTTCTCCCGATCGGGCTCAGTTGAGCCAGATTCTTATTCCTAATGAGTTCTAAGATCTACCCGTGGATGAAGGAGAAGGGGAGGACTTAAATTGCAGCCTCCTTCCCATTGTCGGCCGCCAAGATTTGGCTCCCCAGCAACTTCTACACCAACAGCAAGGAAATCGAGATGTAATCAGGGGAAACGCCTGCTCTGATCCTGGTGAAGGTTCTTAAAGAAGGAATTGGGGAGAGGAGGCTTGTAACTCTCCAATTCATCAAAACACCATTAAAGGCTATTAACCTAGTTTTTTCGGTTTCAACCAAATTGATGGGCTGAGCTCCCCACTGGCCGGCCACCTCCTGAAAACTCCTCCCCTGCCTCCAAGAAGTTAAAGCCCCATCAAAAGGAGGAGTTATGGAGCCTCCATGGCCATGATGACCATTAAGCTCTACTTTCTCTCTCCTCCAAATTTGGGTTACTCACTCTCTCTCTCTCCTAGTCACCAAACTCTGAATTTGGTTAGCCCAAAATGTGCCTCACCACCTCCTAGACCAATGGGCCACACTTGTCTGGTCCTAGCCCACTTGGATTGGGCTTGAGTTAGCCATTTAGGCTAGTTTGACCACTTTGACCCACTAGTTGACTTTGGTGAAATTTGCCACTAGGGTTGACCCCAATGTTTCCTTGGTGACCCATGGGCCTCCCCTAAAGTCTAGAAGTACTTGGGTAGGGTTGGTTGGGCATCTTGGTGGTCACTTGACCCTTAGTTAGGGCACTTTGACCTTTTTAGGGCTAAGGTTGACTTGGGTCAACTTAGCCTCTTTGGTTGACTCCAAAGGGTCCAGGGTGACCCATTGACCTCACTCTAGGGTTAGGAGGACATGAGTGGGATCCACTTAGCTAAGAGAAGGTCATTTGACCCTATGCAGGTTTGTTTGACCCATTTAGGGTTAGCGTTGACTTGGGTCAACTTAGCCACTTTGACTGCCCTCCATGGGTCCTTAGTTACTCATTGACCCCACTTTAGGTCTAGGAAGACCCTGGTTAGGTTGGTTGGGCTTACTAGGGGCACACTGCCCTTAGTTAGGGCAGCTTGCCCTTTTTAGGCCTAGGGTGGTTCTAGGTCTACTTGGCCACCCTGGGTCTACTCCAATGGATACTTAGGGCTCTAATGGACCTTCCAATAGATTGGTGAGACCATGGTGGGGTATTGGAGTCTTGGTGAAGCCCCATGATCATCCTAAACTAGGGTTTAGGTGAACGAAATTGTCCCTAATCACCTAGAGGGGGGTGAATAGATGACTTAAATTTTTAAACTTTTAGACAGATTTAATCATAGAATTATAAATACTTCTTCACAACAATTCAGCACAACAATCACAGAATCACACACACAGAGTACACACAGTTTTATAGTGGTTCCCCAAGGTCTGGGTATATCCACTTTCCCCTTCGCATATCTAGTAGTGTACTAGATTCGGCCAAACTCCTTCACTATTCCTCAGATCCTCAAATCTTACACTCAGAACCCCAAAATAGGTTCCTACAGCTTAGGCTCAAAGCCCTACCACTCAGTCTTCACCAAGACCTACACTCAGCCTTCAACAAGGCCTACACTCAGCCTTCAACAAGTCCTACACTCAGAGAAATGGATCTCCTACACTCAGGCACACAGGCCCTACCACTCAGCCTTTATAATTTCAGGCTTACAACTCAGATCCCTAAGGATCCTACAAGAATTTAAGAATACAATGTATATAACCTCAACTCAGAATAAGAGAGAAGAGTTGACAGGTTTCTTGATGAGTTCTTGGAAGAACTTTGATGAGATCAACCTCCCTTGGCTTCCTTCAAAGCTTCTTGAATGTAGAACACAGTAGGGTTGATTCTCTATGCAGCTGATCTTCAATCACTGCAACTTAAGTTTCAGATCTCAATCTGAAACCTTCTTCACAGCCTGGTTCAACATCTGTCTTCTTGGAAGGAGCTCTCTCTCTCCAACTACTTAGATCTTCACTTGAATTGATTCTTCAATGAATTGCTTGATCTTATTCTCAATAAAATCTGCTTCTGTTGACAGAATAAGCCTTTATATAGGCTTCCTTCATGGTGACCGGCTGATCTGGTTTCTAACAGCTTTCTGACATCTCTGACAGTTGTAGTAGACCGGCTGGAATGGCAGCTGTCATGTCATCCAGTCACTTCTTGAAATATCTGTAACTGTCTGAAAGTATCGAGACAGTCAGTCTTTAAGTGTCGACACTGATAGACTAAGTGTCGACACAAGTAGACTAAGTGTCGACACTAGCCTTCATGGTGTCGACATAACTCCTTGTGTTGTAGAAATTACTTATCGACACTACTTCTTCAACATGTGTCGACACTGATATTGTGTGTTAACACAACTCCTTGTTCTTCAGTACTTAGTTGATTTCTTGTAAGTTTCGACACAACTCCTTTGTGTCGACACATCTTCTTGTGCTGAACTTGTTCAGTGTCGACACATCTTCTTGGTGTCAACACATGCCTTCTGTGTTGATACTTACTGAGTGTCGACACAGCTCCTTATGTCGACACATTTTTCTTGTGTTGAGACTTTGGATGAGTGTCGACACATCTCCTTTGTGTCTACACTTGTACTTAGAATTTGTTGAACTTTGCTGAGTGTCGACACAGCCTCCTAGTGTCGACACTTTCTTCATGTGTTGAGTCTTCTGCTGAGTGTCGACACATTCATTATTATGTCGACACTTGTACTTAGACTCTGTTGAAGTTTGTTGAGTGTCGACACAGCCTCCAAGTGTCGACACTTGCACTTGAGCTTTGTTGAACTTTTGCTGAGTGTTGACACAGCCTCCAAGTGTCGACACTTTCTGAAGTCGACAAAGTTCCTCTGGGTGTCGACACTGCTTCTAAGTGTCGACACAACTTCTCTGGACATTTCTTCATTGAGTGTCGACACTGCCTGTATGTGTCGACACTTTCCTTCTGGTGTCGACTCTGCATCCCTGGTGTTGACACAATTACTCCAAGTGTCGACACTGCTTCTCTGGGTGTCGACACAAGTCTTCTTAAGTGTCGACACTTTTCTTCTGGGTGTCGACACATGGACTTAGAAACTTTTCAGCTTTCCCTGTAAATACTTAACCTGCACAACTAAACTCAAAACACATCAAATACATTTTGATGTATATCATTGAGTAGGGTGAGGCTTCTTCAAATCAGGTACATTTATTCCAATGTACCCAACAATCTCCCCCTATTTGGAGAAGTCATAACCCTTAGTCAATGATATACACCATACATAACAAAATCACAGTATGATGTAAAACAATGTTAAATGACAGGGTAAGTACATAAACATGTATAAGCAAAACATGTATACACAAAAATTACAGAACATTAATGTAATAGATTTAACATATATCACATTGTTCTAACAGCTTCAACATATTTATTATTCAAAAGTTTACAGAGAGTTTAAGATTAAATGATTATAACTGTAAACTAAAGATAAATTCTATCTTATTGCTGTTCAGGCTCCTTGATCACTATGCCCTTTCCAGATTGTATCTTTGCTTGGACTGGGGCTTCAGCATCTTCAGCAGCAGCAGGCTTCTTTCCTTTTAGATCCTTCTTTTTCAAATCTTCAGCTTTGATCTTCTGCCTTTCAAAGTAATGATAAGGCTTTGGAAAGTACTTGCGAGGCTCCTGGGCAGTAGGAGGTAGCTTTCTCATCTTAGCATTTCTTCTATATTGCACAATTGCCTCTTGCCTGGTCTCATGCTTCCTCCACTCCAGTTCAGAATACCACTTGTTTCTATCCTGGATATTGTCTTTGGCATCCTTCTATGTAGTCAAGATAATATTCCTGGAAGTGGGGCTCCATTGTTCAAAGTTAGGCCTAAGTTCAGCTTGCTCTCTGAATCTCTTCTTAGACAATTGGGCTTCTTATTCTTTCAGCAAAGCCTCTTGTTCTTTCAGTATAGCCTCTGACACTGGCTGAACCACTTTCTCTATGATGACCTTCTGATTTCCCTCAGGTGGGCTATACATTGACTGTATATCTGCATGTATCATATCAAAGTCTGGTGGAGGGTATATTACTTAAGCCACTTCAGCTTGCTCCCCTCCAAGATATACAGGATTAATCCCAGACTCTGCAACATTATCATCATCACATAATGGAGGATATCCAAGGATGGCTCTGATGGAATTTAAAATCCACTTTGCATGATCAGAGCCTGCTTTGACTAACACCCTCTCCCCCTTTATGACTTCTCTTTCAATGTGATCCCTCAGATCATCTTTCTGAAATATTATCTGTGCATTCAGATAATTTACTTCATCTTTATAGAAAGGTTTCAACCTTTGGAGCTTGTCAGTTATAGCTTTTTGAGAGGCTTCTATAGCAGTTTTAACAGCAGTGATGTGCTCTTGGAACTTCTTATCAAACTCTTCCTGGTCAGTAGTCCTTGTTGTAGTTTGTGCAGCAGCCAGATTCTGCATCTCAGTGACTATCACATTGTGTGACTCAGTCAAATTGTCATTCATTCTTATTTGGTTTTCCAGGACATAGCCTTGCTTTACTGCCAGGTCTTCAATTTGTTTTTTTGATATTTTCTTGATGAGTAGCTAGATAGACTACTGCATTTCCTCCCTTATGAAAGCAGTCAGTCATTTCTTTCTTATTTAGATTCATTTCAAATCTTATTGACTTAATATCTTGGGCCAGATCAAATTGCAATGACTTATGCCCTTCATCTACATACTTTTCCAGAGCTTGCCTTTGCTCATCCAGATTAATCTGCATTGCCACCATCAATGAACTGTAGTCAGTAGATAGGGCTGGCTGTGGTGCAGGCTGTGGTGCTATTGTTTGTAAAGCTTTCTTATATGTCTGGCTCCTCCTTTTAAAAACTTGAAATTTTCTCTTCTTTGCTCTTGCAGCCTCTTCATCTTCAGAAGCAGATGTGCTTGCAATATCAACTCTTTCTTTTGGGCTAGGAGGTAAATCCTTCCTAGGTAACTCCTCAGCATTCTTAGGCTTTTCAGTCTCTTTGCTTGTAGTTTCTTCTAGAATCTCCACTTGCTCCCCCTCAACATGGGCCTTCTCCCCCTCAGCAGCAGCACTTTCTTTCGCAAAGTCAGTTTGTAGAAGATCTGGGAATAGCTCTTCTAGGGTAAATTCTTGTTGAGTATGAACTGGAGAAACTCTTATCTCATCAACAACTTGATCAGCAAAAGATGTGTCCTCCATGACAACATCTTGGGGTTGACTAGGAATCTGAGGTTGCTGATTAACATCAGACAATCTGTCAGTCATATCTTCATTTTTAATAGAGAAATCTAATTGGTTGATGTCAGTTATTACCTCACATATGGTTTGGGTAGCCTGTTCACTCTCTAGTGGAGTTGACTTATCCACTAGTAGAGGCTCCCCCTGGACTGATTCCAGGTGTACTGGGCTAGCTTGTGGTAGCTCCCCCTACCTTGGGGCATCTTCGTGTCTAGCTGGAGATTGTCCAGCATTGCTAGTTTCTTCTTCATCTGGTGTAAACACTATATGCTCTTCAGAGTTGCTAGATGATTCTTGAGCCACAGGGGTTGTCTTTTTCTTCTTCTTTTGGGGTGTTACCTTCTCAGGAGTTGGAATTTCTTTGGTTAACACTCTATCCCATCTAGAGAAGATTCTTATATCCATCTTCCTCATGTGGTTGATCTTAGATCCAGCTGCTTGACTCATCACCTCTGGTATACTACCAGCTAGGTATAGACTTAGTATTCTACCCAAATTGGGCTTCTTCATACTCTCTTTAATCTTATCAAACATAACTGTAGCCCAATCAGTATTTAGTTTGAATATTATCCATGTCATGAGGCTAAACATGTGAGCTGAGATTCTGTCATGCCCTCCAGGCTTGCTCAAGATAACCTTTCCAACAATTTCAGATAGAAATTTGTCTTGCATGTTCATTCCCTTCTTGTTGAAAACAGAACCTATCTTCAGGTTGGAGTCCAGTCCACACCATGTTAGTGCTTCTCTAGTCTTAGTAGCAGAAACATCTTCTTCTTCCTTAGTCCTAGGTAGTTGAAGTACCTTTCTCAGACTCTTAGGAGAGACCTTCACCTTTTCTCCATGAACTCTTGACTTAATCTTGAGTCCAGATTCATCTATTGTTGCTCCATTTAGAAATTCCAGGACCTCCTTCTTCCAAATCTTGATCGGCTCTGAAACCAGAAACTCTAACCCAGTCTCTGCGATTAGGGTTATCATGCCTTTGATATCTGGTTCTGCGTCATCAAAAGCATGTCGCACAAGTTCATATCCTTCATTCACATTCTCTTCTAGCATGGGCGCCATTAGGATTTGAAGAAATTTGAATTGAGAGAAGAGAGGTGTCGACACACAAGTTTGGTCTCTAAACTTTGGTGAGCGTGTCGACAAACAATGGCGAAAACCTATTTATACCTTTTTAGAATCGAAGATGAAAGGGCGCGTCAAAATACTCAAATTGTGTCGACAATGTTGATAAGTGTCGACACAGACTTATAATGTCTCGACAACCATGTGTCGACACAAGTATAGTCGACAGAATATATGTGTCGACACTTGTTTATGTGTCGACACCGCTTAGCTTGACACTTAGCCGAGACTTTACTTGTCTAATTCTATGTAAATCTTAAGTGTCGACACCACCTTGGATGTGTCGACACATACCCTGCATGTGTCGACACTAATTATCTGAAGTGTCGACACCAACTTCCTATATGTGTCGACACCTTTTATCTGAAGTGTCGACACCACTTCTATGTGTCGACACAGACAACTCTGTGTGTCGACACCTTTTTACTTAGACATTTTTGAAAACTTATTCTAAGTTTATCATACCTAATTCAATTTTGAACCTATTGAATTTGGTTTCATCTAAGGGCTTAGTGTACATGTCAGCTAGTTGATTATCTGTATTTATATATTCTAGTGAAATATCTCCTTTTTTCACATGTTCTCTTAGAAAATGGTATTTGATTTCTATATGCTTAGTCCTAATATGGGAAACAGGATTGTTTGTAATAGAAATAGCACTAGTAGAATCACAAAATAGAGGTGTTATACTTACTTGTATACCATAGTCTTCTAGCTGATGTTGTATCCATAGAAGTTGGACACAGCAACTTCCTGCAACAACATATTCTGATTCTGCTGTGGAGATAGCCACACTTGTTTGTTTCTTGCTACTCCATGATATTAGTCTTCCACCTATGAATTGACAGGTTCCAGTTGTACTTTTCCTATCTTCCTTGCAGCCTGCAAAATCTGCATCTGAATATCCTGTCAGTTTAAAGTCTCCATTCCTAGGGTACCAACGGCCTAGATAAGGAGTGCCCTTAAGATATCTCAGAATTCTTTTGACTGCTGTCAAATGAGACTCTTTAGGGCAAGCTTGGTACCTAGCACAGACACATGTAGTATGCATGATATCTGGTCTACTTGCAGTCAAATACAATAGGGAGCCAACTATCCCTCTATACAAAGTCTTATCTACAGATTTCCCTGCATCATCTTTGCTAAGAGACATACTTGAACCCATAGGAATTTTCATGGTACTGGATGTTTCCATACCATACTTCCTGATCAATTCTAGAGTGAACTTAGATTGGCATATGGATAAACCATTCTCAGTCTGTCTAACTTGGAGACCCAAAAAGAACTTAAGTTCCCCCATACTGCTCATTTCAAATTGTCCTTGCATAAGTTTTGCAAACTTTATGCAAATACTATTTTCAGTAGACCCAAATATTATGTCATCTACATATATTTGGACTACTATGATCTTGCCTCTGGATTCCCTAAGGAATAGAGTCTTGTCTATTTTCCCCCTTGTGAATTTATTCTCAATGAGGAAACTAGATAGGGTTTCATACCAAGCCCTAGGGTCTTGTTTTAACTCATACAAAGCCTTCCTATGTCTATAAACAAAATTAGGTTTAGTTGAATCAACAAAACCTGATGGCTGTTCCACATAGACTTCTTCCTTCAGATTGTCATTCAAAAAGGCTGACTTAACATCCATTTGGTATACTTTAAACCCTTGATAGGTTGCATAGGCCAAGAACATTCTTATTGCCTCCAGTCTGGCTACTGGAGCAAAGGTTTGATCAAAGTCAATACCTTCTTCCTGCCTATATCCCTTAGCGACCAGTCTTGCATTGTTCTTTATAATCACTCCATGTTCATCCATCTTGTTCCTGAAGATCCACTTAGTTCCAATTATGTTGTGGTCTTTTGGTTTAGGAACAAGCTCCCAGAATTTGCATCTCTTGAACTGATTCAGCTCCTCTTGCATTGCCTCAATCCAATGAGGGTCTAGGATGGCTTCTTCAAATTTCTTTGGCTCACTTTGGGATATAAAACTGGAGTAGAGTACTGAACTTAGATTTTTGCTCCTTGTTTGTACCCCTTGACTTAGATCACCAATAATTTGATTGGCTGGATGATCTTTTAGATGTCTATTAGCTGGAGGCAGCCTGGCTTCAGGTTGAACTCCTTCAGCTTCTTCAACTTGCTGCACTCCTTGGTCTTCTTCTGCATCAGGTGCATCTAGTACTCCCCCTGGACAGCAGCCACTATCATCCACTTGCTGTCTTGTAGTAGAACCTTCTTCAATAGTAAGCTTGTCCATCTTTTCAGTCACACCTGTGGAGCTGCAAATACTTCTAGACAATTCATTATTAATGAGTCTAGCTTCATCAAATACTACATGTACTGACTCTTCTACAACTTGAGTAGTCAAGTTGTAGACCCTATATGCCTTACTGTTATTACTGTACCCAACAAAGATCCCCTCTTGGGATTTGGCAGCAAACTTGGTTAAGTAAGACTTACCATTGTTAAGTATATAGCATTTACAACCAAAGATCCTGAAATAGGATAGGTTTGGTTTTCTGCCTTTCACAATCTCATAGGGGGTCTTATTGTGACTTTTGGTGATAGTAGCCCTATTAATTACATGGCATGCAGTGTTTACTGGCTCAGCCTAGAAATATTCTGGGAGAGATGTGTCACTTAATAGGGTTCTATCAGCCTCAATCAAGGTTCTATTTTTCCTTTCAGCAATGTCATTTTGCTGAGGTGTTCTTGGTGAAGAAAATTCCTGAAATATCCAAAATTCTTCACATAGCTTTGTCATACTATCAGACTGGAATTCAGTACCATGGTCACTTCTTATTTTGACCACTGTACTGTCTAACTCATTCTGAATTTGTTTGACAAAACTATAGAAGATACTAGGTATTTCAGATTTCTGTCTAAGGAAGAACACCCAGGAAAACCTTGAGTAGTCATCTATAACTACAAATGTGTAGACCTTCCTACCTAGGCTGTGAACTGGTATAGGACCAAAAAGATCCATATGCAAGAGGTATAAGCACCTCACAGCATCTTTGTTTTCAATTCTATTAAAGGTGGATCTAGTCTGCTTGCCCTTTTGACAAGCTGAGCATATTCCATCTTTAATACACTTAACCTGAGGATCATTTCTCACTAACCCTTTACTATAGAGTTGGCCAATTATCTTGTAGTTGAGATGGGCTAGCCTCTTGTGTCATTTGACACAATGAGAGACTTTCTCATCAGCTACAAGACACACTGGAGAAACATTGTTCTTACCCATAATGTCTAGACAATAGACATTTCTCTTTCTGTAACCAGTCAGAATGATCTCTTGATCATTTGATCTCCTGATATGACAACCATCTTTGACAAATAAGATGTCATATCCTAAATCACTCAGCTGACTTATACTAATAAGGTTATGTTTCAAACCTTTAACATAAGCCACTTGAGTAATTGTTATAAAGTTGCTAGCAATGTTACCAAAACCTTTGATGAGTTCTTTTTTAGAACCACCAAAGGTGACTTTAAGACCATCCTTGATTGATGTGTAGTCCTTTAGCAATCCCCTAGTTCCAGTCATGTGCCTGGAACATCCACTGTCCAAGTACCATATTGGGGCATGGTCACTTGGACTCACCTGACTTGGTCCAGGCTGATCCTGGATTTTGTCTCCTTCTGTCAAGGCCATCAGTACATGGCACTGATTGTCCTCATGCTCATATATAGAGTTCATTAATTGGATGAACTCCTCTTCCTCTTCTTCAGCAAACAGTCCAATGTAAGCTTCAGCTTCTGAATCTGATTCTGAAGATGACATATCAGACAGACTTTTGTCCTTCTTTACAACAAAGGACCTTTTCTTTTTGCCCTTGATTAGAGTCTTCTTCTCAGTAGACTCTTTCCTTTTCTCTGGACAGTCAGCAACAACATGTCCTTATATGTTACAATAATAACAGACTATCTTTGAAGATGTAGTTCTACTTGTCTTGGGTTTTCTCCTGTCATTCTTTGATGACTTCTGTGAAGTGGATGGCTTAGATCTCCACTGTTTCTTCTTTAGGAACTTCTGAAAATGTCTTGTGAAAGCTGCAAAGTTCTCATCACTCTCACTGCTTTCAGAATTCTTACTTTTTGACTCATCTGTCTCAGTCTCAGTAACTTTTGGGGGAGGAGATGGAGACTTACTTTTATATTTCTTAGTGGCTTCTGTCTTGAATGCCACAGCTCTTTCTTTATGCTCAATTCTTGTAGTCTTCTCTTCCTCTTTCCTAACCATTAGCTGCATTTCATAGGATAACAGCTTTCCAAACAATGTTGGAGGAGGAATATCTGCTAACTTGGCCATTTCCCTTATGACACAAATCTTGGTATCCCAGTCTTTAGTTAGGGATCTCAAGAACTTATCATTCAGCTCATAATTGCTGAATTCTCTTACATAGGACATTAGCTGATTAACTATCCTATAGAATTTCTTGTAGCACTCAGTTATGCTATCAGACCTTCCTTGTCTGAAGCTCTCATACTCTTGGTTTAATAATGACTTTCTGTCATGTCTAACTTCTTCAGAACCCTCCATGTATACTATCAGAGTATCCCACATCTCCTTTGATGTTTTACAGTGTATCAAGTTCTGAAATGTAGCATCATCTATTGCACTTACTATTATATTCTGGGCCCTTTTGTCCATGGTGGCCAGAATAATCTCATCCTTGGTCATTTCAGAAAAGTCTTTTGGAGTTCTCTGATTTGCATCCAACACAGATACCTTCATTGGCACATATGGCCCTTCTTTAACTGTGATATAGATTGTAGGGTCAGAGGCTTCCATAAATAGTCTAACCCTTTCTTTCCAGATGCCAAAAATCTCCTTTCTATAGATTGGCAACTTCATGGATCCAAGTTCTTTATGATTCTCTGTTGAACCCATTTTCTTGATTTTCTTGATTCTGCACTTGATTAAACTGAATCTGCCAACAGGATCCTTTACTCAGACAGTTATGTCCTTTTTGAGTAACCTCGCTTTGATACCACTTGAAAGAAATTGTCCCTAATCACCTAGAGGGGGGTGAATAGGTGACCTTATTTTTTTTAACTTTTAGACAGATTTAATCACAGAATTATAAATACTTCTTCACAGCAATTCAGCACAGCAATCACAGAATCACACACACAGAGTACACACAGTTTTATAGTGGTTCCCCAAGGTCTGGGTACATCCACTTTCCCCCTTCGCCTATTTAGTAGTGTACTAGATTTGGCCAAACTACTCCACTATTCCTCAGATCCTCAGATCTTACACTCAGAACCCCAAAACAGGTTCCTACAGCTCAGACTCAAAGCCCTACCACTCAGTCTTCACCAAGACCTACACTCAGCCTTCAACAAGGCCTACACTCAGCCTTCAACAAGGCCTACACTCAGAGAAATGGATCTCCTACACTCAGGCACACAGTCCCTACCACTCAGCCTTTATAATTTCAGGCTTACAACTCAGATCCCTAAGGATCCTACAAGAAATTAAGAATACAATGTATATAACCTCAACTCAGAATAAGAGAGAAGAGTTGACAGGTTTCTTGATGAGTTCTTGGAAGAACTCTACTGAGATCAACCTCCCTTGGCTTCCTTCAAAGCTTCTTGAATGTAGAATACAGTAGGGTTGATTCTCTATGCAGCTGATCTTCAATCACTGCAACTTAAGTTTCAGATCTCAATCTAAAACCTTCTTCACAGCCTGGTTCAACAGCTGTCTTCTTGGAAGGAGCTCTCTCTCTCCAACTACTTAGATCTTCACTTGAATTGATTCTTCAATGAATTGCTTGATCTTCTTCTCAATAAAATCTGCTTCTGTTGACAGAATAAGCCTTTATATAGGCTTCCTTCATGGTGACCGGCTGATCCGGTTTCTAACAGCTTTTTGACATCTCTGACAGTTGCAGTAGACCGGCTAGAATGGCAATTGTCATGTCATCCAGTCACTTCTTGAAATATCTGTAACTGTCTGAAAGTATCGAGACAGTCAGTGTTTAAGTGTTGACACTGATAGACTAAGTGTCGACACAAGTAGACTAAGTGTCGACACTAGCCTTCATAGTGTCGACACAACTTCTTATGTTGTAGAAATTACTTCTCGACACTGCTTCTTCAACATGTGTCGACACTGATATTGTGTGTTGACACAACTCCTTGTTCTTCAGTACTTAGTTGATTTCTTGTAAGTGTCGACACAACTCCTTTATGTCGACACATCTTCTTGTGTTCAACTTGTTCAGTGTCGACACATCTTCTTGGTGTCGACACATGCCTTCTGTGTTGATACTTACTGAGTGTCGACACAGCTCCTTGTGTCGACACATTCTTCTTGTGTTGAGACTTTAGCTGAGTGTCGACACATCTCCTTTGTGTCGACACTTGTACTTAGAATTTGTTGAACTTTGCTGAGTGTCGACACAGCCTCCTAGTGTCGACACTTTCTTCATGTGTTGAGTCTTCTGCTGAGTGTCGACACATTCTTTATTATGTCGACACTTGTACTTAGACTCTGTTGAAGTTTGCTGAGTGTTGACACAGCCTCCAAGTGTCGACACTTACACTTGAGCTTTGTTGAACTTTTGCTGAGTGTCGACACAGCCTCCAAGTGTCGACACTTTCTGAAGTCGACAAAGTTCCTCTGGGTGTCGACACTGCTTCTAAGTGTCGACACAGCTTCTCTGTACATTTCTTCATTGAGTTTCGACAATGCCTGTATGTGTCGACACTTTCCTTCTGGTGTCGACTCTACATCCCTGGTGTCGACACAATTACTCCAAGTGTCGACACTGCTTCTCTGGGTGTCGACACAAGTCTTCTTAAGTGTCGACACTTTTCTTCTGGGTGTCGACACATGGACTTAGAAACTTTTCTGCTTTCCCTGTAAATACTTAACCTGCACAACTAAACTCAAAACACATCAAATACATTTTGATGTATATCATTGAGTAGGGTGAGGCTTCTTCAAATCAGGTACATTTATTCCAATGTACCCAACATTAGGAATCTACTATTTGCAGACTATAGTGATCTCACCTACATTCCTAGGTTCACTTGGTCTTATTGGGCTTCCTATGGTTTTGTCATGACCTAGTCATAACAAAACCACTCCTACGGGGTCTAGTTATCTGAGGGATGTTACAGTGACATTAGGACTCAATATGTTATGGTGAACTCACAGGGACACCACCACTATATCCCTAACCATAAAGGAAACATAAGTGACCCAAAATCCCTATCATAGGGACAACAAATTGGTCAAATTGACCAAAGTGCCCTTTAGGTCAACATAGGTCACCTCAACCCTAATTTACTCAATTATGCATTACAGGGTCAAATTGACCCCACCGCGAAACTCCAAACCCTAATTGGAGTGCATTGGACCTTAAAGCCTCATCACATGGTCACTAATTGGTCCAATTTGACCAATGTCCACCATAACCCTAATTTGGTCAAAATCTCAAACATGGGTTCAATTAGCCCAATTGGGAAATCACCATGGTTCATCCAATATTGGATGCTGTCATAGGACTCATGACCATCAAGTGGGGCCAGCCCACTCATCAATTTGACCAAGTCAACGCAAAAGTCAACCATTGTCAACTTAAAGCCTAAAAGAGGAAATTGAGAACCAAGCACAATTCTAATGGGCTATGGTCATGGAGAATGGCCCACTAGTAGCCCATTAGTCCAATTACAGCCCCTACACTCTAGATTTGCAGGGTAGTGACATGCATGGGGGTAAAATGGAGTTTTTCCCAAATTTAAGAGAGAGAAAAGTGGGAAATAAGCGATGGAAGTCACTTAGCCCTCCTCCTCGCTTCCCAACTAATTGAAAATTTCGCATCAAGTCCCCGACAACGGCGCCAAAACTTGATTGAAAATTTCACATCAAGTCCCCGACAACGGCGCCAAAAACTTGATTGAAAGAATTGCATCAAGTCCCCGGCAACGACGCCAAAAACTTGATGCGTGTTAAAACTCCAAAAATATTTTGCGAATGCGGCGTCCCGGCGGTTTTATTTATGTAAAGGAGGAAGTGGTTTTTTATTTAGCAAAATGGGGCGCGCGTATTTATTTATTTTGGATATAAAAAGGATGTGATCGAGTTTTAACGAAAGAAGGAAAGTGCACCTATCGTGAGTAGTACAGGATATTCCGGGTGGAATATCGAGGTCGTATTGTTCTTGGGGTCGGTTGGATTATTTCTACTCTTCCCTGCAGGGGACTATTATTTTACCGACAATTACTTGTCGGGTATTTTATATATATAAAAAAAAGAAAATGAAAGCATAAAAATAAAGCATAAAAGGTGGAGCCGATGAAAATCTTAACGCAACAGCATCGAATCGATTTAGAACTAAAATATACTTTAAATAAAAAGAGATCCTAAATTTCTAATTAATTAAGGCGGAGACTTGGCCGTGGACGTTCCACTAGAATGAGCTCACCTAGCTATTGGGCTATCGCTCACCTGAACGCTAAGACTATTCGACCGAATGTTAGTCATATGAAGGATTCCTCTTAACGCCAGCATTACGCTAAGAACCCCCTATTGGGTGGGGAACCCAATCCGGTAGAGTTGTCGCGCCTCCTCTCTCGAGGGTTAGTGCGAAACTCTCTTTGCCAAGGGGTGATCGGTCCATAAGCACGGCCTCTCAGCTAGCTAGCATATGGACTACGGAAATAGGGCCCACACATCGATTATGTGGTTCTACGCGTCGTAAACCCTAGGCAAACCTTAAGTAATTTTAATTAATTAGAAAGTAAGTACCTTTAATTATTTAAAACTATTTTTACTGTCCCAATGCTCTTCGATAGTGAGGGCTAAGAATGATTAGCCACTCATCGGAATGGGGACGGCAACGGTGAAAGCAATTAAATAAAGCAGTAAATGAAAGCGATAAAGAAAGCAGGAAAGTGAAAACAGTAAAATGAAAGCAGTAAAGGAAAGCTGAAAATTGCAAGTCCTACTCAAACGAGTAGAATTGAAATGAAAGGAGTAAAATGCGAGTACCGGCGCAAATGCGTGGGCGGGAGAAAGAAAGCGGGTCCTACTCAAACGAGTAGGACTAAATAAATGCAACACACGCACACACTCGACAGAAAGTAAAACTCACACACACACTCTCTCGACATAAAGTAAACACACACACACACACACACTCGACATAAATGAAAACGCACGCACACTGCAGGAAAGTAAACACACTCCACACACTCTACTGAAATGAAATAAAAGCATTGCGCCATTTAACTCTTAACGAGCAGGCGGAAATAAATGCGCACACAACAGAAATCGAAAAAAACTAAGTTATCAAAAAATTAAAACGACTGCATTTCTACCGCTAGAATGCGGTAGAAATGCGTAAAAAGCTGAAATAAAAATAAACCGGGCAAAAAGGTTTGCAAATAAACGCAAAATAAAATGGCCCGAAAAATTGAAATAAATACATTTCTAACGCTAGAATGAGGTAAAAATGCGTAAAAGGAAGAAATAAAAATAAAAAGGGAAAAAAGTTTTGGAAAATAAAGGAAAAATACAAGTGTTTAAAAAATTAAAATGACAAATTATTCATTCTTATAATGCTATAAAAATGCCTAAAAAGTGGAAGAAAAGTTAAAAGCACGAAAAGTTTTACAAAAATAACAAAAAAACGGCTAAGTAAGAAAAATCAAAACCACTTTTTAACCATTTTTTTTATTTTCATAAGGATGAACAAGAACGGAAAAGCTAAACTATTAGCACTATTAAAGCTATGAAAACACAAAAACTTTACACTCATACACTCACACACTCATTTAAAAGAACGAAAAACAAAAGATAAAGCAAAATAAAAGATAAGATTGCATAAGCAAGGGCGTTCCGATGCATTCCAAAGTCATATAAAGAGAAGAAAAGACATATTTTATTACATAAAAGAACGAATTACAAAGATACAAAAATAAAAGCTAAGGAGAGGTGGAGAAAATTCCCTTACATAGACTTGGAAGCATCCCAACAGCACTTCTCCTATACAAAATGGATCCAAAAAGTGGAACAGGATTACATCCAGCAAGCTGGTTTAAATCCGCAAAAATTTCAGGTGACACTCCCCCTGACATGAGAGTGTAGGGGGGGCGTGTCAGCACTGTACAAAATGCAGTCGTCGATTTGACGGGAAAGTGGACTTCAGGCTGGACACGTGTCGGTCTCGCGTTGGTTACGCCCTAGGTCACGGGCGTGTCTCTGGGCGTGTCGGGGAGGTGGAGCTGGGCGCGGGCCGCGTCGAAAGTCGTCGTGCGGGTCTTGTCGAGCCAGGTGGAGTGGTCACGCCCCAGGTCACAGCGTGACACTGGGCGTGTCGGGGATTCGACGATCGTTAAGCGGAAAGTCGTCGAGCGGCAAAATCGTCGAGCGACAAAATCGTCGAGCGGAGAGATGAGTCATGCCCTAGGTCAAGGGCGTGACTCTGGGCGTGTCGCGGAGGACGATCGTTGAACGGAAAGTCGAGCTAAAATCGTAGATCGGAATTCGTCGAGCTGAAATCGTCGATCGGGAATCGTCGATCGGAAATTTCGGTTTAAAAATCGCTGATTCCACGGGTTTGATGAATCACGGCCTGGTCACGGGCGTGACCTATAGGACACGGGCGTGACATGGTAATGTTTTGCAGATTATTATTATTTTTTTCCTAAAAAATAAAATAAAACAAGTTAGTAAAATATTTACAAAAATAGGAGCATTTTATTGAATAAAAACAAGTAAAAATGACAAAATAAATGAAAATAACTTAAGTAAAGTACATAAAAATAGGTATATTTACAATTCATCAAATACCCTCATACTTAAGCTTTTGCTATTCCAGAGCAAAAGTTGGAGATGAACTTATAAGGAATCAAAAAATCCTAAGTTTAGCTACCGCTTGAATTAATTAAAAAAAGATCAAAATGAATATCCGAGGTATACGAGTTAAATCTTAAATTATGCCAAAAATTTAAATAAAGGAAGAGTTTTAGCTAAAAAAACTTCTGATATAATCGAATAGATAGCAAAAAAAATTATTTGTTAGGTTAACAAAATTAGATTTGATTATGGAAACTTGAGCTTGTAAAAATTACAGGAAATAATTTAATTTACAAATTATGCTCTCAAAAAGATTTTAAAATTAAATCTAGATTCTTTTTGAAATTGGTGGAGGGGGTGTTGGTTTATGAAGAGTGCTTTGATTTAGAGGCGAGGGTATATTTTTTCGCTCGAACCTCTATTTATTTTTGGATTATTAGGAAAATAAAATCTTATTTTCCTAATATGATTTTTTTTTCGTTTTTCAACTTCATAAATAAAATTAACCCAATATATATGTGTAGGAGTAATGAATTTTATCCTCTTACTCCATAACATATAATCTTTTTAAATATTGGATGCCTATGTTTACGGAATGAAATCTTATTCACATTGACATAGGATCTTTTAAGATTGAAATCATGTCAAGTATGACATAAAAAAGGTGGAAAGGGTTTTGTTTTTCAAAAATAAAATTAGGTTTAATAAAACAATTTTCAGAGTACCTTTATAAATCAAACGTTCCTAAATTTCAAAAAAACGCTTGGAGTAACATAATATGAAATCCAAAGTTGTTATTTTTTTAACAAAATAAATGTGCAACTAATTAGGTAGGTTAGAAATAGTGCTGAAATCAGGTACCTTATCTAAACAAAAAAACATACGAAATTCTTTAAAACTTAACCCAGATATCTAAATCTAACGAACTCCAATTAATAATCGAGTAGTAAGCAAAGAATAAATAAAATTCGCTTATAAATTAACTTGCAACTAGATTTTTGGAAAGCAGAAAGGGTTAAGAATTGAGATAATCGATTTATTTGTTACAAAATTAACATAACATATTTTTTGGAATTTTAGGTTTTTCTCTCTGTTTTTTTTGTTTTGATTATTATCTTTTTTGGATTTTTAGAGTTATTCTATTTTTTTAGGATTTTTGGTTTTGCTAATTTTTTAGTTTTTTTTTTATAAGTTATTTACAAGAAAGAAGAGAGAAAGAAATGTTATTTACAAAGAAGATAGGGGGAGAGAGAAATTTTTTTATATATATTTTTTAAAATAATATACAAAGTAAAAACTCGATGGAGGCCCGCGAACAGACTCTTATTTGGGTGGTTGGTTCGATGAGTCGAACACCGCGGGCAAGCTAAAAAAGCGAGTTTTTAACAAAAAAGAAAAGAAGAGGGGGAAAGAGAGATTTTTACAAAAAATATTTACAAAGTAAAAAAGAAAAAAAATTTAAAATTGTTTTTAAATTTTTTCTTGATGTTTTGTAAGGTTTTGTTTTTTGAATTTTTTGTGTTTTATGATTTTTTTGAGTTTTATGATAATAAAAAAAGAAATTTTTTAGGATTTAATTTTTGTAATTTTTTTTATTTTTATGAGTTTTTGTAAAGTGAAAAAATAAAGAAATACGAAAACACCCTCATACTTAAACTCAACATTATCCCTAGTGTTGCAATCTAAGTATGCGGAACGAATAATATACAAAATAATATGGACACATTATAAAAATCCTAGTCTAAACAAAACTAAGTAGAAAAAACTAAATATAAAAGCATGAAAACTAATCGCCGGTCGTTTCGCAAACAGTAGTGACACATCCACCGACACGCCCGTGTCGGAGGACGTGTACATGGATTTTTTTCTCTATAAATACCAGCTTGCTGTAAGAGTTTCTGTTCCACTTTTTGAACCAATACCTCCACACTTAAGCTTTTGTTATTCTAGAGCAAAAGTTGGAGATGAACTTATAAGGAATAAAAAAAATCCTAAATTTAGCTACCGCTTGAATTAATTGAAAAAAAGATTAAAATGAATATCCGGGGTATACGAGTTAAATCTTTAATTATGCCAAAAATTTAAATAAAGGAAGAGTTTCAGCTAAAAAACTTCTGATATAATCGAATAGATAGAAAAAAAATTTATTTGTTAGGTTAACAGAATTAGATTTGATTATGGAAACTTGAGCTTGTAAGAATTACAGGAAATAATTTAATTTACAAATTATGCTCTCAAAAAAATTTTAAAATTAAATCTAGATTCTTTTTGAAATTGGTGGAGGGGGTGTTGGTTTATGAAAAGAGCTTTGATTTAGAGGCGAGGGTATATTTTTTCGCTCTAACCTCCATTTATTTTTGGATTATTAGGAAAATGAAATCTTATTTTCCTAATATGATTTTTTTTTCAACTTCATAAATAAAATTAACCCAATGTATATGTGTAGGAGTAATGAATTTTATCCTCTTACTCCATAACATATAATCTTTTTAAATATTGGATGTCTATGTTTACAGAATGAAATCTTATTCCCATTGACATAGGATCTTTTAAGATTGAAATCATGTCAAGTATGATATAAAAAAGAGGTGGAAAGGGTTTTTTTTTCAAAAATAAAATTAGGTTTAATAAAATAATTTTGAGAGCAACCTTTATAAATCAAACGTTCCTAAATTTCGAAAAAAAGTTTGGAGTAACATAATAAGAAATCCAAAGTTGTTATTTTTGCTAACAAAATAAATGTGCAACTATTTAGATAGGTTAGAAGTAGTGCTGAAATCAAGTACCTTATCTAAACAAAAAAACATATGAAATTCTTTAAAACTTAACAGCAGATATCTAAATCTATCGAACTCCAATTAATAAACGAGTAGTAAGCAAAGAATAAATAAAATTCGCTTATAATTTAACTCGCAACTAGATTTTTGGAAAGCAGAAAGGGTTAAGAATATAGATATTCGATTTATTTGTTACAAAATTAACATAACATAATTTTTTGGAATTTTAGGGTTTTTCTATCTGTTTTTTTTGTTTTGATTATTATCTTTTTTGGATTTTTAGAGTTATTCTCTTTTTTTAGGATTTTTGGTTTTCCTAATTTTTTAGTATTTTTTTTGATAAGTTATTTATAAGAAAGAGGAGAGAAAAAAGTGTCATTTACAAAGAAGATAGGGGGAGAGAGAAAATTTTTTTATATATTTTTTTTAAAATAATGTCCAAAGTAAAAACTCGTTGGCGGCCCGTGAACAGACTCTTATTTGGGCGGTTGGTTCGATGAGTCAAACGCCGCGGGCAAGCTAAAAAAAGCGAGTTTTTAACAAAAAAAGAAAAGAAGAGGGGGGAAAGAGAGATTTTTACAAAAAATATTTAAAAGTAAAAAGAAAAAAAAATTAAAATTGTTTTTAAATTTTTTTTTGATGTTTTGTAAGGTTTTTTTTTTGAATTTTTTGTGTTTTATGATTTTTTTGAGTTTTATGATAATAAAAAAGGAAATTTTTTAGGATTTAATTTTTGTAATTTTTTTATTTTTATTTTTATGAGTTTTTGTAAAGTTTAAAAATAAAGAAATACGAAAACACCCCCATACTTAAACCCAACATTTTCCCCAATGTTGCAATCTAAGTACACAGAACGAATAATATACAAAATAATATGGACAAAAATGAAAAAGTGAGGGTAGAAGCTTCCCTAAGACGAGTCCGGGAGGCCCGGGTTGAAACCCTGCATTATTGTTAGAAGACGTAAGAAAAATATAATAGAGACAAAAAATAAAAGAAAAAAGATAAACTCGGCGAAAAGTGTGCGGGCGGTAGGGGGCAAGTGCGTGTGTGACTCGATTAGCTGACTTCTTAGCTATTTGAGTGCGATAGAAATGCGCTCCCCTAGCGCGCACAAAAATGGGAAGCGCGCCGAAGCAAAACAAGTGAAAAGAAAATAAGCAAAATATATACATTTTTTTAAAAATCAAATTATTTTTGTTTTGTGTTTTGTTTTTTTTACAGTAGATTTTTTATTTTTTTGGTTGATTTTTTAAGGAGGTGTTTTAGTTTTTTTTTTGTTTTTTTTTTCATAAAAATAATGAAAATATATGTTTTTTATTTTTATTTTGTTAAGTATTTTCATTTTTTCGAATTTTTAGTTTTGTTTGTTTTATAGTTTTTTTTCATAGAAATAATGAAAATAATTTTTTTTTGTTAAGTTTTTTTTTTCATTTTTTTTGGTTTTTTTAGTTTTATAGTTTTTTCAAATTTTTAGTTTTTAAGGTTTTTCAAAAAAAATTTTAGTTTTATAAGTTTTTCAAAAAATTTTTTGTTTATAATTTTGTAATTCAATTTTTTTTATAGTTTTTATTATTATTATTATTATTATTATTATTATTATTATATTTTTGTTGGTCATTTTAAATTTTTTGTGATATATATAGATATAGGTAAAATTATTAGATTTCCAGTGTTCAAAATAACGACACGAATATCCGCGGCAACGGCGCCAAAAACTTGATTGAAAATTTCGCATCAAGTCCCCGCAACGGCGCCAAAAACTTGATTGAAAATTTTGCATCAAGTCCCCGGCAACGGCACCAAAAACATGATTGAAAGAATCGCATCAAGTCCCCGGCAACGGCGCCAAAAACTTGATGCGTGTTAAAACTCCAAAACTATTTTGCGAACGCGGCGTCCCGGCGGTTTTATTTAAGTAAAGGCGGAAGTGGTTTTTTATTTAGCAAATGGGGCGCGCGTATTTATTTATTTTGGATATAAAAAGGATGTGATCGAGTTTTAACGAAAGGAGGCAAGTGCACCTATCGTGAGTATTACAGGATATTCCGGGTGGAATATCGAGGTCGTATTGTTCTCGGGGTCGGTTCGATTATTTCTACTCTTCCCTAGAGGGGACTATTATTTTACCGATAATTACTTGTTGGGTATTTTATATATATATAAAAAATGAAAGCATAAAAATAAAGCATAAAAGGTGGAGTCGATGAAAATCTTAACGCAACAGCATCAAATCGATTTAGAACTAAAATATACTTTAAATAAAAAGAGATCCTAAATTTCTAATTAATTAAGACGGAGACTTGGCCGTGGAGGTTACACTAGAATGAGCTCACCTAGCTATAGGGCTATCGCTCACCTGAACACTAAGACTATTCGACCGAACGTTAGTCCGATGAAGGATTCCTCTTAACGCCCGCATTACGCTAAGAACCCCGCTATTGGGTGGGGAACCCAATCCGGTAGAGTTGGCGCGTCTCCTCTCTCGAGGGTTAGTGCGGAACTCTCTTTGCCAAGGGGTGATCGGTCCATATGCACGGCCTCTCGGCTAGCTAGCATATGGACTACGGAAATAAGGCCCACACATCGAATATGTGGTCCTATGCGTCGTAAACCATAGGCAAACCTTAAGTAATTTTAATTAATTAGAAAGTAAGGACCTTTAATTATTTAAAACTATTTTATCTGTCCCAATGCTCTTCAATACTGAGGGCTAAGAACGATTAGCCACTCATCGGAATGGGGACGGCAGCGGTGAAAGCAATAAAATAAAGCAGTAAATGAAAGCGATTAAGAAAGCAGGAAAGTGAAAGTAGTAAAATGAAAGCAGTAAAGGAAAGCTGAAAATTGCAAGTCCTACTCAAACGAGTAGGAATGAAATGAAAGCAGTAAAATGCGAGTCCCAGTGCAAAGGCGTGGGCGGGAGAAAGAAAGCGGGTCCTACTCAAATGAGTTGGACTAAATAAATGCAACACACACACACACTCGACAGAAAGTAAAACTCACGCACACACTCTCTCGACATAAAGTAAACACACACACACACTCGACATAAATGAAAACGCACGCACACTGCAGGAAAGTAAACACACTCCACACACTCTACTGAAATTAAATAAAAGCATTGCACCATTTAACTCTTAACGAGTAGGCAGAAATAAATGCGTACACAACAGAAATCGAAAATAACTAAGTTATCAAAAAATTAAAACGACTGCATTTCTATCGCTAGAATACGGTAGAAATGCGTAAAAAGATGAAATAAAAATAAACCGGGCAAAAAGGTTTGCAAATAAACGCAAAATGAAAATGCCCAAAAAATTGAAATAAATACATTTCTACCGCTAGAATGCGGTAGAAATACGTAAAAAGAAGAAATAAAAATAAAAGGGGGAAAAGTTTTGGAAAATAAAGGAAAAATACTAGTGTTTAAAAAATTAAAATGACAAATTATTCATTCTTATAATGCTATAAAAATGCATAAAAAGTGGAAGAAACGTTAAAAGCACAAAAAGTTTTACAAAAATAACAAAAAAACGGCTTAGTAAGAAAAATCAAAACAACTTTTTAACCATTTTTTATATTTTCATAAGGATGAACAAGAACGGAAAAGCTAAACTATTAGTACTATTAAAACTATGAAAACACAAAAAATTTACACTCATACACTCACACACCTATTTAAAAGATTGAAAAACAAAAGCTAAAGAAAAATAAAAGATAAGATTGCATAAGTAAGGGCGTTCTGATGCATTCCAAAGTCATATAAAGAGAAGAAAAGACATATTTTATTACATAAAAGAACGAATTACAAAGATACGAAAATAAATGCTAAGGAGAGGGGGAGAAAATTCCCTTACATAGGCTTGGAAGCATCCCAACAGCAATTCCCCTATACAGAATGGATCCAAAAAGTGGAACAGGATTACATCCAGCAAGCTGGTTTAAATGGACAAAAATTTCAGGTAACATGCCCCCTGACACGGGCGTGTAGGGGGGGCGTGTCAGCACTGTACAAAATGCGGCTGTCGATTTGACGGGAAAATGGACTTCGGGCTGGACACGTATCGGTCTCGCGTTGGTCACGCCCCAGGTCACGAGCGTGTCTCTGGGCGTGTCGGGGAGGTGTAACTGGGCGCGGGTCGCGTCGAAAGTCGCCGCACGGGTCTTGTCGAGCCAGGTGGAGTGGTCACGCCCTAGGTCACGGCGTGACGCTGGGCGTGTCGGGGGTTCGACGATCGTTGAGCGGAAAGTCATCGAGCGGCAAAATCGACGAGCGCAAAATCATCAAGCAGAGAGATGAGTCAAACCCTAGGTCACGGGCGTGACTCTGGGCGTGTTGCGGAGGACGATCGTCGAATGGAAAGTCGAGCTGAAATCGTTGATCGGAATTCGTCGAGCTGAAATCGTCGATCGGGAATCGTCGATCGGGAATCGTCGATCGGAAATTTCGCTTTAAAAATCGCTGATTCCACGGGTTTGACGAATCACGGCCTGGTCACGGGCATGACCTATAGGACACGGGCGTGACATGGCAATTTTTTGCAGATTATTATTATTTTTTTCCTGAAAAATAAAATAAAACAAGTTAGTAAAATATTTACAAAAATAGGACCATTTTATTGAATAAAAATAAGTAAAATGACAAAAATAAATGAAAACGACTTAACTAATGTACATAAAAATAGGTATATTTACAATTCATCACCAACCTCCTCACTGAGCTTCCCAGCTCATTCCTAACTGATTTCTAGGGGTGGTGGACACATGGCATCAAGTAGGAGCATCCTATGCTCAAGGCCGGCCACCACATGATGACATCTCATTATACAGCCCACTTCGACCAAAATTGTCCTCACCCTCACCTTCAGAGAAATTAGAGTAGTTGAATTTGAGTTTTGGATCAAGGCATAAGGTGGAGATTCGAGCTCGGTAGCTAGCTCGCTGGAAAAGTTGTCGGCAATGGTGCACCGTCGCCACACCCACCTCCAAGCCCATCTCTAGGTTTGTTTCTCCTCTCCTCCCCTTGTGCAAGTTTTCTATATCAAATAGGAGAGGTATCAGGCTCAACTAAGCCCAATCGAGTGTGCAAAATTCATGAATTTTATCCTGAATTTCAACCTTACGGGATTGCCGGAGGAGCCGCCTCCAGCATCCATGTCGCCGAGAAACTCGAGCCACCACCTCAATATAGGTTGTGGTGAGAGCCGATAGTGGTTGTGAACGAATGGCAGGGAAAAGCGAGATCGAAGTGGCCCAGGTCAGGTTGATCTCGGTCGTTGGCTTGAGGTAGGGGATGACCTGATGTCTTCCATTATATATATTTATTTATATATATATATATATATATATATATATATATATATATATATATATATATATATATATAGGAAACTATAGTGTTATTAAATGTCCTATCATGCCTATTATAGTAACTTGCATGCTAAAAGTAGGCCAGTTAGGAATATTTTCAGGAAAGTTACCCGACATTAAAAGTGTAGCCCTTTGTCTTACCTTTAATTAGGAACCTAAATCATGTCATTTGGACCCCGACAACTCCTTATAGGTCTATTTCCCTAGGACTACTTCTAGCATGGGACAAAAATTATAATCAGTATATATGATAGATGACAACTCCAAATGTGATTAAATTTGGACGATGCATGTTCATGTACTGACCTATCCTGTTCCCAAAAATTAGATTTTTAGGAGAAAATTTCAATATAGTTTAGTTCATTATTTTATATATCAAATTAATGTGAATTAGGGAGTTTTACAACTAAAAATAACCCAAAATTTGGGTGGTATGGATATGAGGTCAATCTAGGACCCTGATAAACATTTAGGGTCATTTGGACCTCTGCGTGTTGGAGGAGCCAACATGCAAATTGAAGGTGTAGGTATATTTGGGTGCCTTTAGCAAAAAGGTGAAAAAGAGGAATTAAGCATATTTGGATCATTGCATGTCAATGAAACTTTGTCTAGGTGTTTATGGAGATGAAATACATCATCCATGGTGAAGTTAGGATTATTAGGTCAAAAATCCTAGGATTTCAATTTATTTTAAATATAGCCCATATTTGTGTCACAATAGGAACTATGAGCAATTTAACTTTGTAAACTCTAGATCTATGACACAAGCCCTAAAATGTTATTTTATTGCTCTGGAAAATTTATTGTGATTTTTGGAATCTATTTCATGTGTAGAATAGTACAAATTTCAATTATGCCCTTAGATATTTTTGATTAAAAAGGTGGAAAATATGCCTTGGAAATTTATGTCATTTTTAGTCGATCATTATTTCAGTACTAGGGAACTCTAAAAAATTTATTAAAATTTTTGGATGTGTAGATATGATATTTTATGAATAGAGGCATTTTTGTAAATATCATAAATTGTGAATATCTTAAGTCAAACCTCTGTTGATAATAAGGAAAATTGGTTTTGACCACTCCCATGACAATACTATCATGTTGGAATTTTATTTGAATAATTGGTTGATTTGTCTTGGTACCTCGTTTGGGAAGTGGTAATATTGTATTATTTTTCATAAATAGAAAACACGTGTCAAACAAATTTGACAAATTTTAAAATTTTGTACACTGACCTTTTATAACAAGATGAACACCAGATAAATCATTTAGACCTAGAGGACCTTTGGTTTTGGTAGTTCATGTTCAATGTGACTTAGGTCACAAAATTAAATAATTTTAATTAAGGCCAAAAATTAGAAAATTATGATTTGCTGATTTTTCACTATTTACCACTTGATGAACCTATGATAAAAATTTGGAGGCCTTTGGCCAAGGGAATTGGATGTCACCTCATATGGACCATGGCATTTAATAAAATTAAGATATAGTGTTTAGATCATCCAAACCACATTAAAATGTTACCCAACCACCTAAAGTCATGAATAAGGTCATGGTGTATCATTAGTAGTGTTTTCGATTCATGAGGAATTACGAGTAGGTTTGCACCTCACTTAAGGGTTTACGAGTTCACACCGTCCATGGAACGAATTCATAAGGATGTGCTGGGTATGACATTCAGGATAGTGGACTCTAATTGATTAGAAGACATGTTTGGGAGGCATTGGAAACTAGGTTGGGACCCTAGGTTATGTCACTACATAGTATTAAGTGTTAGTATACATGGTCGCTTAAAGGAATAGCTAGCTCAGAGTTCGACGAAAGATCGTCACTCTCCTATTCGTACCTTAAGACAATGGGTTTGCTCAAGAGTAACAATGAGAGTGGTTGTTAATAACGGGTAGAGACTAATAAAAATAATTTTCCTATAAGGGGGATTTGGGCTTCAGCCCATCGTATTCCCTAGTACCACTGTGAGCTCTTCACGGGGTAGACCTTGGGAAGTCCATGATTAACCCTAAGTCATTATTTATAACTAAAATTATGCAAGAGTAGTCTAATAGATTGAAGGAATAATATAGCAATCTCACACATGTAGGGTTAGAGTGATACAGGATGGGTTGGTCCTGCGAGCTGGAGGACCGGTAGTTTTATATCAGGATGGGTTAGTCCTGCAAGCTGGATGCTCGAGAGTTTTCTATCAGGATGGGTTGGTCCTGCGAGCTAGAGGTTCAAGTTGAGAAAACTTACATATACATAGAAAATAATTATTAGTGGGTCATCCATACGGGGTCAAACGTCACACCAATGACAATACGTTGACTCTGGCGAGGTGTGAGGGTTTGAGGGGCTAGTAGGTTATTTTATACTATGGTATGGAGTATGTTCCTCAAAAATGCACACTCGAGCACAAAGGATGGTGGTATAGCAAGCAATTAGTATGCAAAGACTCTAGAGTGCACCTAGGATGTGTACAGAGGCATATGGGAGGTCAAGGACTGGTATTGTGTATACCTGCCTAGGAGTGGAGGTGCTCGCTCTGCTACTGTCGTAGCCACAATGAGGGTACTAGAGAGTTTAGCTAACTCCAAAAATGTGGAACTAAAGGTTTGTGATCAGAGAGTTGTGTGGTTGAGTTGCACTTTTATGAATTATAGCATGCATAACATATCATCACTTACATATGTACTATAGGTCATTCACACTGCAGATCATTATCATATAACTTAGTATGGGCTATTTTATATGATAAAATATAATTCCTGAAATCCTAACTTATAAATTTTTATGGGCATTCATATAAGTTATGTTACTCTTGGGATGGTAGCATGATAGTAGTTTACTTTACTACGCCATACTTAGTCTACTGCTTCTTTTATTACAGATCTACTATTTACTGTTCTTTACCTTTTTGATATTCATACATAACTGCTAACATAATGATATAAACAATGTTAGATATTATACAAAATAGAATAGTCCCCTTGTCACCTGCTATTTTAATACTGCTTTTGTTGTCCTCCGCTTTCATCCTCTCGCACAGTGCCTTGGAGTCGCGGGAGTGAGGCGATGACAAAATGGCTTAGTCTTTATGACAAATGGTTGGTTAAGACTGTAGGAGCTTGAGGCTTTGGAGCACCAGCATGACCAGTAGGATGAGGTGGTAGGACTTGAGGAGCAGATACAGGGCACTACAACTACAGCTCAGCATTAGGTGATGACGAGTGTTTAGTTTCAGCTTCTGCTTGGAGATGTTTAGTGTCACGCTTGAACTAAGATGAATTAAGTATGTATTTGATGCTATTCCTTAGTTGAGTGCTTGCAGGTCATTATTGCTAATTGTAGACTAATGTCAATTTACAATGAGTCACTAAACATAGGACTGTGCAATGTAATCCCTCATTATGTGATCCATGATGTTGACTCATGTGTAACATCTCTATTGTGGTGCAATTCATTCTCACATACTAGATCAATAGAAGCAAGGAAGGGTTGCTGGTTTTCATTAAAGAAGAAAACAAAATTTTTCTGAAAAATTTCTAAGTCCATTTCTCGAGAAATGGAATGTGTTTCTCGAGAAGTCTAAGTATATTTCTTGGGAAAGCAAAGCTGTTTTCGAGAAACCATTAGACTTCTCGAAAAATTGTCTGAAAATATTCTAAGTCTTTTTCTCGAAAAAAGGCCTGAAGATTTCTAGAGAAACCAAGTTCATTTCTCGAGAAAGGAAACTAGTTCTCGAGAAGCCAAAATTATTTCTCAAGATGCTAAGTCCTTTTCTCGAGAAACCAAATCTTTCTTGAGAAATCAATCCATCAGTTCTAAGAATTGAGGCTAAGTAAATTTCTCGAGAAAGTCATATCATTTCTCGAGAAAGCAAATCATTTATCGAGAAATCAACTTTCCTCTTGAGAAATATGTTCCTCTATTCAAAGATTTTGTGTAAAGCATTTTTCTCGAGAAGGCTAAGCCATTTCTCGAGAAACCAAGTCATTTCTTGAGGTTTCTTGAGAAATCAACTTCTTCTCGAGAAATGGACTTGCCAAAAATCCTTTTTAAATCTATCTAGCGGAATTTCGAAATATTCTAAGTTCTTCAAGATTGGTCCACGTGGATCATTCCTTAATGATTTCAGACCATTGGACAATGTTCTACATAACGACTTTTCAGAGGAATCGTTAACTCTAATCTTATAGAAATCTGAATCGTACCGTAATTAAAAATTCGCGAGAAGCCGCACCGCCTTCATTGTCATTCTTCTCTGCCGCTCATCTCTCGATCCAGTGATTCAAAAGGAGGAAAGTTTTGACCGATCCTAGATTCAAAGATTCTTTAACATCTACTTGATTGTGTCAGATCCTAAGTTTTCAGATCAAGTTTTCTCGAGATTTCTTCCTCAACTTTCATCACAGAGTTTTTTAGTTTTTAAGAAGGAAGAACCTTGAAGAATTGAGATCTAGAAGTATAAAGTTTTTATTATTGTTGTACAAATTGTTTTTACACTTGTAGGAGCTTCGTCTCTGATATTTGTATATCCGTTTGTGGATCGAGATTTGTAGACCCGTTTGTGGATCGAGATTTTTAGATCCGTTTGTGGATTGAGAGTTGTAGATCTGTTAGCGGATTGAGTCGTAGATCTGGTTGTGGATCGAGGTGTAGGAGTGTGTTATATCTAAGGTGTAGGAGCGTTGCTCCAAGTTATAAGATTGTGATAATCTGAGAAAGGTGAAGTAGCCGAATCTATCCCTTCGTGGTAGATAGGCGAGGCGGGATAGTGGATGCACCCAATACGGGGAACCAATATAAATCCCTTTGTTTGTGTGCTTGAATTTTTAAATAACATGCATTCCGCAAAAAGTCACAAACAACACCTATTCACCCCCCCCCCACTCTAGGTGATTTAGGTAGATGCTAGATACTTTCAATTAGTCTCAGAGGGGCATTTTGGTCGATAAAGTTAACACCTTGATCAAGATCCATTATCTAACGTTGAGAGATTACGCATATTCATCATGGATCAAAGCAAAGATATATCATCTATGTAGCCACCGGTATGCACCAAGGAAAACTTTCTCATGTGGAAAGAGCGAGTACTTTTTTTCATGGAAGCTGTTGATCCGAGGATTTTTAAAATATTGGAGGAAGGACCACACATCCCTACACAAGCTTCAATGACAAATCCAACAATTATGATTTCCATGAATATGATTGATCACACTAAGGATGAGATTGTCTTAGTCTCCCTAGACAAGAAGGCAAAGAATATCATAGCAAGTGTAGTGGATGATTCAATGCTCCAGAACTTATTCCACAGCAAATCTGCTAAAGAGATATGGGACTATCTTGTTGTCCTAATGGAAGGTACTAAAGAAGTGAGAGACAATCGCAAATCATTGTTGAATAAGGAGTATGAAGCCTTCAAGCAAGGTGCCAATGATTCTATAGCTGACAGCTTCGAAAAAATTTTCACGATCATCAACAGATTCAGGAACTATGGTCGCACGTTCACTAATGGCGAGCTCAATGACAAGTTTCTAAGATCCCTGACTAAGGAATGGGACACCAAGGTTGTTGCCATTAGAGAATTTGGGAAGATGCAAGAGATAGACCCTCAGAACCTGTTCGGAAAGCTGCTCTCCTATGAGCTTCAATTGAATACGCATAAGAAGGAGAAGCAGAATAACAAAACGTCTAGCAGAGAAGAGTCTGTGGTTCTGAAGGCGGAAGGGTCAAGAAAATCTATAGCTATGTAACATGTAAGGACACGAGCTCCTGACACTCCAAAAGACTCTGAGCCTAACACGTCTGGCTTTGATCTATCAGATGGAGAATTTTCCCTCATCTCCAAACAATTCAAGAAGATGCTGAGCAAGAGGAGACAAATGAAAAATAAGTCATCCTCCTCAGATTCAAGAAGATTACATCGTGACGGTGATCGAACGACGAAAAGCTATAACAAGGAAGACAGGTACAAATCCAAACTGAACAAATAGTTTTCCTCTAACGTTGCTTGCTACTGTTGTAATATATCATGTCACATAATTGTGGAGTGTCCTTACAAGAAGAAGGATAGCTCCAAGAAGGACGTGAAGAAATCCTTCAAAGGGAAGAATAAAGAAAAAAAAGCGCTTCGTAACGAAAAAGTCAAAGACTCTCAATGACAGTGACTCGAGTGAGTCAAGCTCTGAAAACGAAGAAGCTTACTTTGGGTTATGGCTTAATCTAATGAGGAAGTGGGCGAATGTGAGTACCATGGGAAGGTAAACTCACACACCATTCTATCCGAATCTGAAACGTCCACTAATGGTCATGAAGACTATTTTTCTGATGAGCACAAATCAGAATTGATAGCTCGGCACGAGCACTTATTAAAGGCTTTCGATAAATGTCGTAAGGTAGTCTAAAAGTAATTAAAAGAGATTACATACCTCAAGGTAGTGGAAGCAAATATGAGGAAAGAAATTGCAGAATTACTTCCTCTCAGAGATGAAGTCCACTCATTGAAAGAGGAACTCAAGGGCTCCACTGAGACATTAAATCTAATGGAAAAAATATTGATAAGATAGAAGAAAAGCTCGCGGTGTAGATAAAACTCGTTGAGAGTTAATCCAAGCCGAAGACTGTTCCCCCTCTCATTGATGCGTTTTCAACTCAAAAGAAGGGTAGTAGTCTTGGCCACATCAGTGGAAAGTGTAAAGCTGTCAAGAAGACTAGCGTTAATGGAAAGTAATCTTCCCGACGAATAAGTTTGACCTTGAGTCATACTATGGTCATCATGCAAGGCCTACTCATGTAGAGCCCAAGAACAGATACCAGGGATGGACCCATCCCCGTGACTTTGGTGCCAGCATGTTCAAAGCACCATTTGAGGAGATTCAGATGAAGAGTTATGGTCCATATGTACATGGCCATAATAATAAGAAGGCACCAAAAGCTAAATCTATTGTGCCTAAGGCTAATGAGATGAGAAGCCCATGTGTATGTTGTAAGTAGTAGGTCTCCACCTCTACGAATGCTACCCCGGCTAGACCTCACGACCAAAGGGTAAAGCAGGAGTTGAAAAGGAGGTACAACAGGTCTGACTGTTGGTGCTGCGGCAAAATTGGTCACTTTGGCGCAGATTGTTGGTACAACCCTGCAAATTTTGTAACTCTACGATTTAGCTACGCGAGATAGACCACTCGCAAGGTTAATGTTCCTAGTGGTGTTCAGCTGACTAGGAACTAAGGACCCAAATATGCTTGGGTTCCTAAGGTAAAATGATCTGTTTTTGCAGGTATGTCCAAAGGCCAATAGAACTCTGATCTGGTATTTGGACAGTGGATGCTCTCGGCATATGACCGGGACAAGAAGCCTTTTGCGTGACTATACCCAAGTCAAAGATAGACCAAAAGTCATATTTGTTGATTCAGAGAGGGGAAAAATAAAAGGTTATGGCTTGATTTCCAACGTCATAATCTCTTTCACAGATGTGGCTTATGTTGAAGGATTACACCATAATCTCAAAAGCATAAGTCAACTATGTGACAAAGGCTACATCGTTGAGTTCTATAAGGACAAGTATTTGATAAAGTCATCTGTAAATTTGGATACGGTCTTAGCAGGCACTCGAAGTAGAAATATTTTATATTTAAATTTTCTTTGCTTAGATAATTCTACCCCAGTGTGTTTTATGGCAAAAAGTAGTGCGTCTCTTTGTGACAAATGGCACAAGAGATTAGCACATACTAATTACAAAACTTTAAATATGCTAGTTTCTCAAAACTTAGTGCGCGATGCCCCCGATATTAATTGACTTAAATAGAAGTCCACATCACTCCTGTCAAATGGATAAGCAGACATGGGATACCTTCAAGGGTATTGCTGAGAAAGATTTTTCACGAAGCTTATACTTGCTTCATATAGACTTATTCGGTCCTATGCTTATTCCCAGCTTAGGAGGTAAGGTCTATATGTTAGTAATTGTTGATGACTACTCGTGTTTCACTTGGGTGTTCTTTCTGAAACACAAGTCAGACACCTTCAATTCTGTCAATAACATTGCCCGACAAATTCAGAACGAATTGGACTGCTTCGTGGTCAAAATCAGAAGTGACCATGGAACAGAGTTTGAGTCTAGTGCCATGACAAAATTCGAGAAAAGCTAAGGTATCTTTCATGAGTTTTCCACCCCTCGCATTCCACAGCAAAATGGAGTTACTTAGAGAAGGAATTGAACCCTAATTGAAGCATGTACAACCATGTTGAACGACTCTTCACTTCCGGAGTACTTCTGGGCTGAAGCAGTCAACAAAGCTTGTCACGTGCAAATCAGAGCACTCCTCAAAAGAACTACCGTAAGACCCCCTATGAGCTATTGAAGGATAGAAAATTGACTGTGTCCTATTTTAGAATCTTTGGAAGTAAATGCTTCGTACTTAATAATTGTAAGTATTACCGCACAAAGTTTTATGAAAAGTGTTTTGAAGGTACTTTTGTAGGATATAGTAGTCATAGTAAGGCATATAGGATTTTCAACAAGAAAACTCTAATGGTAGAAGAGTCGATAAATGTTTTATTTGATGAGACTAGCATGCTCCAAAGCAGCTCGTTTAGTGTTATTAGTGCAGATGCAGGTACCAGGTTCGAGAAACTTACTTGGATGAAGCTGAAATGGAAGAACCTCTAAGCTCAGTCAAGCTCGTCATCCTAGGCTTGGTGCATGAAGAACCCTTATAGGAAGAATTGCAACAACCTACAAAGGAGCCACTACATATTGCAGAGCCTGATGTAGGGAGAGCATGGAATCTAGGGTTCATACACCTAGGAGATCATCCAGCTGATCAGATCATTGGAGAAGCAGGCGACGGTGTTAGAACCAGAAGTGGAACAACTAATGAAATTTTGCATCCCAGTTTTCTGTCGCAGGTTGAGCCGAAGAAGTTCAAAAAAGCAAACAAAGATGCCTCTTCGATCATGGCAATGCAAGAGGAGCTCAACTAGTTTGAATGATGCAAAGTCTGGAGTTGTTTCCCAGACCAAAGGGACAGAACGTGATCGACACCAAATGGATATTCAGAAATAAGCTGGGTGAACACGGGGTAATTATCAAGAACAAAGCCAGGCTTGTAGCTCAAGGCTATAGATAAGAAGAGGGGATCGACTTTGACCAGACATTTGCTCTAGTGGCTCAGCTCGAGATGATCAGGTTGTTTCTTGCGTATGCTATCCTCAAAGGCTTCACTGTCTACCAAATTGATGTGAAGTCAGCCTTGCTTAGCGGGAATCTGAAGGAGGAAATATACGTAGCCCAACCCCCAAGTTTTGTCAATTCTCAATGGCCTAATTACATTTATTTTTTAAATAAATCATTATACGGTTTAAAGCTAGCTCGTCGAGCTTGGTATGAGATGTTGTCTAGCTTTCTTCTTGAGAACAAGTTCACAAGGGGAAAGATAGACAAGGCATTATTTCTTAGGTAAGTTAACGACAAGATTCTTTTAGTGCAAATCTATGTCGGCGACATTATATTTGGATCTATAGAAGACAGCCTTTGAAAAACATTTTCTAAACTTATGTAAGGGAAGTTTAAAATGAGTAGTATGGGGTGCTGAAGTATTTCTGAGGACATCAGCTGAAGCAATCTTAAGATGGAATTTTCATCTCTCAGACGAAGTTCACCAAAGATCTTCTTAAGAAATTCAGAATGGATAGCGCATCCTCTATGAGGACTCCAATGGGTTAACCTGTGTCTCTGGACAAGGATGGAAAAGGAAAACCTTTTGATGAAACCAAGTACAGAAGCATAATTGGATCCTTGCACTACCTGACTGTCAGTTGACCAGATATAATGTTTACAACATGTGTTTGCGCTAGATATCAGATGAACACTAAAGAATTTCATTACATCACTGCAAAGCGGATTTTAAGACACCTTGAGGGTACACCTAATCTTGGCTTATGCTACCCAAGAAGTAATGATGTCGAGATAATTGGATTTTTAGATGATGTTTTTGCAGGTAGTATGAATGATAGGAAAAGCACTTCCGGGACGAGCCAATTCCTCGGAAGACGGCTTATTTCATGGAGCAGTAAGAAGCAGAATTGTGTGGCAACATCTACTGCCGAGTCAGAGTATATCTCTGCAGGTTGTTGCGGATAGCTTCTATGGATCAGAAATTAACTTGAAGATTATAATCTGAAGTTCAAAGAAATTCTAATGTATCGCGAAACATTCAGCGCAGTTACAATCGCAAACAATCCAGTTTCCACTGCCGTACCAAGCACATCGAGGTGCACTACCACTTCATCCGGGAGCATGAGGAGAATAAGAACATAGCCCTCAGCTATGTCCCAACAAACAAGCAAGTTATAAATATTTTCACGAAGCTGCTGGATGAGGCCAAGTTCTCCTTCTTCAAGACGGAACTTGGTATGCTTAACATGGAGTCCTAAAAAGCTCACGTTTGAAGTCAAGAGAAGATACTGAAGTCAAATTATTTATCGGAAACTTATTGAATTTATCGAAAAATCATTTGATATTTCTCGACAAATTCATGGATTTCTCGAAAAGTTAAGCTCACGTTTTAATTTCTTGAGAAAAACTTAGTGGATTTCTCGGAAAGCTTACTAATTTTCTCGAGAACTTGGAGTTGATTTCTTGTGAACTACTGTATTTCTCAATAAAAGGACTTCCTCTCGAAAAATCTATTTACTTATCTCTTGAGAAGAATTCGAACCGCCATTCCAGATATGCCTTTCTCTATTATTCAAAATTTTCAATTTTATATAAATAGATAAGTCCATAAAATATCCAAATCCACGAATTCAAAAAAGACCTTTCCCGAGAAAGACGCTTTAGTTCCGCCAAAGGCCTCAATCGCACTTCTCGCGAAACACCGTCTTTCTTCTCCGAAAAGTCAGAAACTTCTCATCTTCATCAATCAATGGCTCCTACTATAAAAATTAGCGTCGGCAGTGAGTTCGTTCGCTCAGGAATCGAAGAAATTTTAGATGATTTCCGGAATGTTATTCTACTTCTTGAATCTGCTGGCCTCACCTTCCTCCTTGAGCACCCGTGCAGTCCTGATTCCAGACGTAGAAGAGTTCTGTAGAAATGCTAAGCTTAAGAGGAGCGTGAAGTTGTTGAAAAGTTCAGTCAGAGATTTAAAAATCAAAATCAAGCTATCCTCCTTGACAGAATTTCTGAGATTGCCTGCTATATATGTGGAAGACTATTTGGGAGAACCAGATTACTCCAGAGCTCTATCATTTTGTGGTCTCTCCCAATCAACTACATCCATTTAAAGATAGAATATGAATGTTGAAAGCAAACTATTAGCTGACATTCTAGGAAAATTCCTTCTCTGCAAAAAGGTTCACTAGGATATATATCCTCTTATTTCTTCTACATGATGACAGAAGTGGTATGTCACAAAACAATCCAATGGGGAAACATGCTTTTTGACAAAATTAAGGAAAGAATGAAGGCACCTAACTTTGCAAGAGTCATTTCTCTTTATCTAAATCAAGTGCATCCTGAAATCTTTGGCTTGTCCAAAGGTGTGTCCATTCACCACCTAAAGAAAGTCACTATCTAATCCATCAGCGGTTGGGAAATAAGAATTACAAGGCCAGGCCAGGCATCAGCAGTTCCCAGTATAGTAGATGATGAGGACAGGACCCCATCTCCTCTTCATACTAATATAGTTGGCACATCTGGTGCAGCTGTTGAGGGGCAGCTTGATCTTTCAGTTCATGAAGATGTTCAGCAAGCTGATGTCCCAGAAACAGAGCTTCATTCAGATTTTATTGCAGATCAGGTGACAGAGACAATTGTTGTTGATGATGTGACAGTGGAAGATGAAAACACTTCCCAGTTTGATGATGAGAAGAGCACCTCTGTGCGGGATGGTGTCTCAGATGATATTGATAAACTGATAGAAAATCTCACTTCAGATGAACCTCTTTTATTTTCTCCTGAAAAGATTCCTGAAGACATTCCTGAAGAGATTCCTGAAGATGTACTAGAAGATTCTCTACCCCAGGAACAAATTGAGAGGGAGAATGATGAAATACTCTCTGATGAGGAAGAAATTATCCCAGAACTTACAGGACAACCTCTCAGGGATATAAAATTCTCTCTACCCACCATACCTGGTGAGTAAGGGGATGAAATAATATCTACCCAAAAAGGAAAAAGTTCTGTGGTCATTGAAGAAATACTAGTATAGACAACTCCAGCACTATCTCCTCCACCTCCTCTAGCTGAAATCATCCCTAACGATACCCTGTTGGGTAAGATTGAGTTAATGTTTACAAAGTAAAGAGAATACTTTGATAATTCTATCAAAGAGGTAACTGATAAAGTCACTGCTCTTGAGACAGAGATGAGCTGAGGATTTGCTGAAATTCAAAATAATACAGATGAATTCAAAAGACTGGTAAATATTGGTGGCAAAGCTTTAGACCACAATATTACTAGGGTTGGTAAAGTCTTGAATCAAGCAGTCACTGTGGCCAACAATTAGATCCAACTACTGAAGAAAACTGAACAATAAAACTTCAAAACTTGTGAAGAAGTTGGAAATTTTAAGGAAGATTCCATAGAGACTCTATCTGTAGAAGTCAGAAAGGAGGTGGATTAAGTAAACAAAAATTTAGACAAGAAAGTTTAAGAGATGAAGACTCAATGGGAAAATCAACTAAAAGACATCAATACAAGTGTATAAAAGCAGATTAACGATGTATACATCTATACTTATGAGACTGTTGTCTGGATGCACAACCAAATCTTTCCAGACTTTCTGGTTGATCTAAATGAAGCTCCACCTTCACATCTTGATCCAAATTTCTTCAAGCCTACTTTTTCTCCTAGACCTGAACAATATGAATTTCCTCCTGAAAGTTATTCTCAAGTATGGACTTCTGAATATCTAGAGATTCCTCAAGAAGTACCTCCTGAAGTGCAAGTGCCAAAGAAAAGGAAATATGGTGATGGTGCTTCTGCCAGTAGTTCTATCCCCAGTCAAGGTGCTGTTAAAAGGATAGAAAAAGAATTTGCTGAAGTTTGGAGTCCAACGTCTAAGTCTCTTATTCTGGATACTCTGAAGCTGGTTGTGGATTTTAATGAAAATAAAGATGATCATTACAGTCACAATGAGTGAGAGTTATATGAAAAATCTTTGACAAAAGAAGGATTTTGATCGTGAGTATGGTCGTAATAATCCTAGTGCTCCTCCTCGACCTCCAAAGTACTATCCCAAGACCTTCAGCTATCAGAAGAGACAACAAGAGAAGAAGGAAAGACAATATCAACAACAATACAAATAATTCATGATTGTCAGTATTATAGAATGTTGTGGACCAAGATATTTTTATGGACAAATTATATATAGAAATTTTTTTTTGAATTTTTATGATCTTATTATATCTTACCTATAACTGCTTATATCATTTTATTTATTAGTTAATTCTTTTATAATCTTGAAATAATTCACCTTAGTGTAGAGGCTTCTAACTTCTACAAATAGGGCGAGATTATTAGTTCTTGTATCCACAATAACCTAGATTTGTGTGAAGTCACCCTTAAACTAAGCTGGATTAAGTATGTAATTGATGATATTCTTTAGTTGAGTGCTTGCAGGTCATTATTGCTAAGTATAGACCAATGTCAGTTTATATGGAGTCACTAAACATAGGACCCTGCAATGTAATCCTTCATTATATGATCCATAATGTTGACTTATGTGTAACCTCTCTATTGGGATGCACTTCATTCGCAAGTACAAGAGCAATAGAAGCAATGAAGGGTTGCTGGTTTTCACCAAAAAAAAAGAAAATTTTTCTGAAAAATTTCAAAGTCCATTTCTCGAGAAATGGAAAGTGTTTCTTGAGAAGTCTAAGTATATTTCTCGAGAAAGCAATGTTGTTCTCGAGAAACCATTAGACTTCTCGAAAAATTGTGTGAAAATATTCTAAGTTTTTTTCTCGAGAAAATCCCTGAAGATTACTCGAGAAACCAAGTTCATTTCTCGAGAAAGGAAAGTACTTCTCGAGAATCCAAAATTATTTCTCTAGAAGCTAAGTCCTTTTCTCGAGAAACCAAATCTTTCTCGAGAAATCAATCCTTCAGTTCTAAGAATTGGCGCAAAGTAAATTTCTCAAGAAAGCCATATCATTTCTCAAGAAAGAAAAATAATTTCTCGAGAAATCAACTTTCCTCTCGAGAAAACTGTTCCTCTATTTAAAGACTTTGCGTAAAGTATTTTTCTCGAGAAGGCTAAGCCATTTCTCGAGAAACCAAGTCATTTCTAGAGAAATCAACTTCTTCTTGAGAAATGGACTTGCAGAAAATTCTTTTTAAATCTTTTTGACGTGATTTCGAAATATTCTAAGTTTTTCATGATTGGTCCACGTGGATCATTCCTTAATAATTTCAGACCGTCAGACAATGTTCTATATAAAGTCTTTTCAGAGGAATCATTAACCCTAATCTTACAGAAATCTAAATCTCACCATAATCAAAAATTTGGGAGAAGTCGCATCGTCTTCATAGTCATTCTTCTCTAACGCTCATCTCTCGATAAAGCGATTCAAAAGAAGAAAGGTTTCGACAGTTCCTAGATTCAAATATTCTTCAACATCTACTTCATCGTGTCAGATCCTAAGTTTTCAGATCAAGTTTTCTCGAGATTTCTTCCTCAACTTTCATCACAGAGCTCTTCAGTTTTAAAGAAGGAAGAACCTTGAAGAATTCAGATCTGGAAGTATAATGTTTTTATTTTTGATGTACCAATTATTTTTACTCTTGTAGGAGCTTTGTCTCTGAGATTTGTAGATCAGTTTGTGGATCGAGTTTTGTAGATTTGTTTGTGGATCGAGATTTGTAGATCCACTTGACGATCGAGAGTTGAAGATCCATTAGTAGATCGAGTCGTAGATCCGGTTATGGATCGAGGTGTAGGAGTATGTTATCTCCGAGGTGTACGAGAGTTGCTCCGAGTTGTAAGATTGCGATAATCTGAGAAAGGTGAAGTAGCCTAATCTATCCCTTCATGGTAGATCGGCAATGCAAGGCAGTGGACGTACCTAATACTGGGAACCACTATAAATCTACGTGTTTGTGTGCTTGAATTTTTAGATAACTTTTATTCCGTTAAAAGATAGAAACATCACCTATTCACCACCCTCCCTCTAGGTGATTTAGGTAGATGCTAGATACTTTCACTAACCCTAGCCGCTTAACCGGCTACTTCTCCATGTTGAAATTTGTGAAGTGGAAGTGGTTGACGGGACAGGCCGGGCGGCATGGGCGGACAGCATTGGCGGACTAGGCGGACTGGGCGGACTGTGATGTGCGGCCTGGTGGAAGGTCTAGTGGAAGGCCAGCTGTCTTCTGAGCAGGTTGTTTGCATGGAGTTCGCGGACTATGCGGCCTGGTATCTGCGGATTAGGTGTGCTGATTGGTTTTGCCAAGGAGCGGCCTGAGCGGATAGAGGCTTGCGGACTGGTGCATTGCTCAGTGGCCGTGGTGCAAGCTTGTGCTGATAGGCGGTTTGGCTCGTGTCCGCGGGAAGCTTGCGGACTGGCATGTTCGCGGTTGGGCTGTTGCGGACTGGGCTTAGAGCTTGGCTGAGGCCTTGTCGAGCTCTAGTGTTACAGCAGGTGCTTTGTTGTGGAGGTCATTGGCGGACTGGTTTTGGAGTCCAGGGATGGTTGCTGCGTTAGACAGGAGTGCGAGGAGCTTGCGGACTGCTGGCGGTCTGTGCTAGGGTGTTTAGTAGACGGAAGTTTGTGTCCGCCATGCTCGCATTAGCCCTTGATGGCTTTGGACTTGGTCACATTCTGTGCCAAGACCATGGTGTCCGCGGTATCCGCCAAGTCCGCTAAGACCGGGCGGACTGTTGCTATCTGCCTGAAAGATATGGTACCTAAACACCTAGAGGGGGGGTGAATAGGTGACCTAATCCTTTTCTAACTTTGTTGGCAACCAAACAGTTATATCATAGATTTCTAACTACTTTTGCACAGCAAACAGCAATAACAAAACATACACAGCTAATCCACAGCACAATCACAGCACAGCACACAGTGTTTTATAGTGGTTCCCCAAGATATGGGTACATCCACTTTCCCCCTTCGCCTATCTAGCAGTGTACTAGATTCGGCCAAACTTCTCTACTGTCTCAGAACCCAAATTGGTTCCTACACCTCAGGCCCAAAGCCTTACAACTCAGCTTTATCTCAAAGCCTACACTCAGCCAATCAAGGCCTACACTCAGCCAACCAAGGCCTACACTCAGCCAACAAGGCCTACACTCAGAGATCTCAATCTCCTACACTCAGGCTAACAAGCCCTACCCTCAGCCTTTATAAATACAGGCTTACAAATCACTCAGATCCAAAGGATCCTACAAGTTAAAATGTAACACAAATAATAACTCTACAACTCAGAATTAAAGGAGGGGAGTTGAGAGATTCTTGATGAGTTCTTGGAAGAACTCAGCTGGATTCACCCTGACTTAGCTTTCTTCAAAGCTTCTTGAGTAGAACTGAATAAGACTGAATCCTCCTGCAGTTGTTCCTTGAACTCTGCCACTTAAGATCCAGAATTGAATCTGAATCCTTCTTCTCAGCCTAGTTCCAGAGGCTGATTTCTTGGAAGGAGCCCTCTCTCTCCAACTTCTTAGATCTGCACTTGAACTGCTAGATCTTCTTGTGTTGATACTCTTTGTACCACTTTAATAATTACTTCAACAAGGTGATCAACCCTAATAATAATCTGATCAACAACTTCAACAACAGTTTCTGTAAACTGTGGGTGCCTATTTATAGGCCTTCTTCATGGTAACCGGCTGGTCCGGTTCATAACTGACTTCTGACAACTCTGACAGTTGCTGTAGACCGGCTGGAACGGCAGCTGTCAAGTCATCCAGTCACTTCTTGAAAATCTCTAACTGTCTGTAAGTGTTGAGACTTTCTGTCTTTAAGTGTCGACACTTATAGTCCAAGTGTCGACACATGCTGTGTAAGTGTCGACACAAGTCTACAAGGTGTCGACACAACTTCTTGTATGTCTCGACACAGATTCTTCTTCATGTGTCGACACTGAAATTGAGTGTCGACACAAGTACTTGTTCTTCTAGCTTTTGCTGAATTCTTCTAAGTGTCGACACATCTCCTTTGTGTCGATACATCTTCTTGTGTTGAATTTGTTAAGTATCGACACTACTTCTTGGTGTCGACACATCTTCTTCAATGTCGTTACTTGCTGAGTGTCGACACAGCTCCTTGTGTCGACACACCTTCTTCTTGTTGAGACTTCAGCTAAGTGTCGACACATTCCCTTAGTGTCGACACTTGTACTTAGAATATTTTTGTTGAACTTTCTGATCTTTTCTAAGTGTCGACACAGCTCCTTGTGTCGACACTTTCTTCAAGTGTTGAGTCTTCAGCTGTGTGTCGACACATTGTTCTGGGTGTCGACAAATACTTCAAATGCTGACTCTTCTGTTGAGTGTCGACACATTGTGTTGAGTGTCGACACTTACTTCAAGTGCTGACTCTTCTGCTTAGTGTCGACACATTGTGTTGAGTGTCGACACTTACTTCAAGTGCTGACTCTTCTGCTTAGTGTCGACACATTGTGTTGAGTGTCGACACATGTACTTAGTCTCTGCAGACTTTTGCTGAGTGTCGACACAGCTCCAAGTGTCGACACTTTCTGGTGTAGACACAGCTTCACTGGGTGTCGACACAGCTCCTTGTGTCGACACTTTCTGTCTGCACTTTTCTTCACTGAGTGTCGACACAGCTCCAAGTGTCGACACTTTCTGTCTGGTGTCGACTCTGCATCCAGGTGTCGACACAATGACTCCAAGTGTCGACACTGCTTGTCTGGGTGTCGACACAAGTCTTCTTAAGTGTCGACACTTTCCATCTGGGTGTCGACACATGGACTTAGAAACTTTTTGCTTCAGTCCAGTGATTTCTTAACCTGCACAAGTAAACTCAACATACATCAAATACATTATGATGTATATCATTGAGTTGGGTGAGGCTTCTTCAAATCAGGTACATTTGACCAATGTACCCAACAATCTCCCCCTATTTGGAGAAGTCATAACCCTTAGTCAATGATATACAACATTCATAATTAAAGATTACAAAATGATGTAAAGCAGATTATTTACAGCAGGGTAAACATAAACATGTAATAATTCACACATGTATACGCATTCATCATTTCAGAACAAGAAATAGACACATTCACAGAACAATCATGAAATATATTTATCATATATTGTTCTAACATTTTTCTAATACACCTTCAATGGTTTACAAAAATGTTTTACATTCAAAAGATTACAAAATAATCTTCAAGTAATTTCTTAAACTATTTCTGGTCTGGTTCTTTGATAACTATGCATTTGTCAGCTTGAACTTGAGCTTTGATAGGGACTTCAGCAGTTTCAGCAACAGCAGGCTTCTTGCCTTTTAGATCTTTCTGTTTGAGTGCTTCTGCCTTGATCTTCTGCCTCTCAAAGTAGTGATATGGCTTGGGGAAGTACTTGCTAGGCTCCACTGCAGTAGGAGGTAGCTTTCCCATCTTTGCCTTTCTTCTATATTGAACAATGACCTCCTGTCTTATTTCATGTTTCCTCCATTCTGCTTCAGAGAACCACTTGTTCCTTTCATGAGCATTGTCCTTGGCAGCTTTCCAGGCAGTTAAAATTATATTCCTAGAGGTAGGGCTCCACTGTTCAAAGTCTGGCCTTTTGTTCTGCTTGTTCCCTAAACCTCTTCTTTGACAACCTTGCCTCTTCTTCTTTCTCTAATGCCTCTTGCATAGCTGCAGAAATAGGTTGAACAACCTTTTCCAGAACAACATTTGACTTCCCTGCAGTTGGGCTATACATCTGGTGAATATCAGCTTGCACCATGTCAAAATCTGGTGGAGGATATATGACCTGAGCTACCTCTGGTTGCTCACCTCCAAGATATGCACTTTGAATCCCAGATTCAGCAACATTATCATCATCACAGAGTGGAGGATAGCCCAGTGTAGCTCTGATGGAGTTAGATATCCATTTGACATGATCAGAGCTAGCTTTGACTAATACTCTCTCCCCCTTTATGACTTCTTGGGCAACATGATCTCTTACATCATCCTTCTGGAATCTGATTTGACTATCCAAGTACCTGATTCCATCTTTAAAGTAAGGTTTGAGCTTAGTGAGCTGTTCAGAGATGGCCTTCTGGGAATCTTGAATTGCAGTCTTGACAGCAGAAATTTCTTGTTGAAAGGCTTTGTCAAATTCTATCTTAGCAGCAGCAGTAGATGTAGAAGGTTCAGCAGTCTTATTCTTCAATTCAGTGACTATAGCATTGTGAGATTGTGTGAGATTGTCATTCATTCTGAGTTGGTTTTCCAGCACATATCCTTGCTTCAATGCTATATCATCTACTTGTACTTTTATCTTCTCTTGGTGTGTTGCCAGATACACCACTACATTGCCACCCTTGTGGAAGCAGTCTGTCATCTCTTTCTTGTTAAGGTTCATTTCAAACCTTATAGACTTTATATCTTGTGCAAGATCAAACTGTAGTGTCTTGTGCCCTTCATCCACATATGTCTCAATTGCCTTTCTTTGCTCATCCAATTTTATCTGTAGTGCAACCATTAAAGCACTATAATCAGCAGTTGGAGCTTGCTGAACTATAGGCTGTGGGGCAATGGATTGCAAGGCTTTCTTATAACTCTGACTTCTCCTCTTGAAGACATAGAGTTTCTTCTTCTTAGCCTTTGCAGCCTCATCTTCTTCAGATTCTGAAGTGCTGGCTATTTCAACCCTTTCCTTAGGGCTTGGAGGTTTGTCAGCTTGCACATCAGGTGCTTTCTCACTTTCTGGCCTTAAAGGCTCTTCCAGAACTGTCAGTTGCTCCCCCTCAGCAGCAGCACTCTTATCTTCAGCAGCAGCATCCTTGTCCATGTTAAAATCTTCTTGATCTAGATTTAGAAACAAATCTTCCATTGTATATTCAGGTGGAGACTGTGCAGGTGAAGTTCTTGGTTCTTCAACCACTTGAGAAGTATCATCTTGAACTACAGCAGATGTGTCTTCTAAAACAACATCTGGAACTTGACTGTCTAGCTGAGTTTGCTGATGTACATCAAACAAATCAGAATCTATTATAGAAAAATTCAATGTATTTAGGTCAATGAGTACCTCTTGTATGATGTTAGTGGCTTGCTCACTGTCCAGAGTAGAGGGTTCTTCTACTACTGGAGGCTCCCCCTGGCTTTGATCCCTGTGGATGGGGCTAGCCTGTGGTAGCTCCCCCTGGATCTCAGCAATATCTTCAGCAGCAGGGGTCTTCTCTACAGCCACTTCCTCTTGGTCATCAGGAGTGAAAACAACTTGTTCTTCACTCCCTGAACTGCTGGAGGACTCCTGTGTCACTGGAGCAGTTTTTCTCTTTTTCTTAGGAGGAATCTCCTTCTCAGTAATTGTCTTCTCTGGAGTTGATATGTCCTTGGACAACACCCTGTCCCATCTAGAAAATATCCTTTGATCCATCTTCCTCATGTGGTTGATCTTGCTTCCTGCAGCTGAACTCATGACTTCTGGTATGGTACCAGCTAGGTAGAGACTAAGTATTCTGCCCAGGTTGGGCTTCTTCAGACTCTCCTTGATCTTATCAAACACTATCATTGACCAATCAGTTTTAATAGTGAAGATAATTCTTGTCATGATTTCAAACATGTAGGCAGACACTCTGTCATGCCCTCCAGTCTTGCTGAGTAAGACTTTTCCTACAATTTCAGACATGAACTTTCCTTGGTTATTCATGCCTTTTCTGTTGAATACAGATCCTATCTTCATCTTAGGATCAAGACCACACCAGGTTAAAGCTTCCCTGGTCTTTGAAGCAGTAACCTCTTCTTCATCTTGAATTTTGGGTAGTTGTAGCACCTTCCTCAGATTCTTTGGTGAAACCTTGACCTTAGTCCCATGAACTCTGGATTTGATTCTGAATCCAGATTCATCGACTGTAGCTCCATTAAGGAATTCAAGCACTTCTTTCTTCCAAATCCTTGTAGGTTCAGACAAAAGATATTCTAGTCCAGAATCGGTGACTAGGGTTACTACCGACTTGATTTCTTGATCAGCTTCATCGAACGCGCCGCGCACAAGCTCATAGCCTTCGTTAACGTTATCCTCAAGCTTAGGTGCCATTAGGGTTTGTAGAATTTGTCTTTAGAAAAGAGAGGTGTCGACACTGTAGTTTTGGTCTCGAAACTTTGAAAGCGTGTCGACAAATAAAATAGAACCCTATTTATACCTGTCTAATTTTGAAGATGAACAAGCGGGACAGCTAACTTAAAATGTGTCGACATTGGCAATAAGTGTCGACACTGACTTATAATGTCTCGACACATATGTGTCGACATAAGTTTAGTCAACAGATTTTATGTGTCGACACTTGGTTATGTGTCGACACAACATAACTCGACACATTGTCGAGACTTTACTTAGAAAAATTCTGAGTAAAACTTAAGTGTCGACACCACCTTGGATGTGTCGACACCTACTAGACATGTGTCGACACTAACATTCTGAAGTGTCGACACCAACATCCTAGATGTGTCGACACCTTTTTCCTGAAGTGTTGACACCTCTATTCTGTGTCGACATAGACTTGTCTATGTGTCGACACCTTTTGACTTAGTCATTTTCAAATCTGTAAACTTACTCTAAGTTTATCATTCCTAGTTCAATTTTGAATCTATTGAACTTAGCTTCTTCTAGTGGTTTAGTAAACATATCAGCTACTTGTTCATCTATTTTAACATATTCTAATAAAATATCTTCTCTTTCTACATGCTCCCTAAGAAAATGATATTTAATCTCAATATGTTTTGTCCTACTATGGGATACAGGGTTATTAGCTATTGAAATAGCACTTGTAGAATCACAGAAAAGTGGATTTCTACTTACCTGAAATCCATAGTCCTCTAGCTGATGTTGAATCCACAGAAGTTGAGCACAGCAACTTCCTGCAGCCACATACTCTGACTCAGCTGTGGAGATAGCCACACTGGTTTGCTTCTTGCTACTCCATGAAATTAGTCTCCCACCTAGGAATTGACAGGTTCCAGTAGTGCTCTTTCTATCCTCTTTGCATCCTGCAAAGTCTGCATCTGAATAACCTGTTAGATCAAAATCTCCATTCCTATGGTACCAGAGGCCTAGATAGGGAGTACCCTTTAGATATCTCAATATTCTTTTGACTGCAGTCAAATGAGACTCTTTAGGGCAGGCTTGATACCTTGCACAAACACATGTAGCATACATGATGTCTGCTCTACTAGCAGTCAAGTATAATAGGGAGCCAACTATCCCTCTATACAAGGTTTCATCTACAGGTTTCTCTGCATCATCCTTGCTAAGAGACATACTTGACCCCATAGGAGTCTTCATGGTACTGGATGAATCCATACCATACTTTCTTATGAGTTCTAGGGTGAACTTTGACTGACAAATGGACAAACCACTCTTAGTCTGTTTAACTTGGAGACCCAAGAAAAACTTCAGCACTCCCATACTACTCATCTCAAACTGACCTTGCATAAGTTTTGCAAACTTTTTGCAAAGGCTGCTTTCAGTAGACCCAAATATAATGTCATCTACATATATTTGGACTAGTATGATTTTGCCTCTAGATTCCCTAAGGAATAGAGTTTTATCTATTTTCCCCCTTGAGAACTTGTTCTCAATGAGGAAACTAGATAGGGTTTCATACCAAGCCCTAGGGGCTTGCTTTAACCCATATAAAGCTTTCCTAAGTCTATAGACATAATGAGGTAGAGTTGGATCAACAAAACCTGAAGGCTGCTCCACATAGACTTCTTCTTTCAAATTACCATTTAGGAATGCTGACTTGACATCCATTTGGTATACCTTGAATCCTTGATAGGTTGCATAGGCCAAGAACATTCTTATGGCTTCTAGTCTGGCTACTGGAGCAAAGGTTTGATCAAAATCAATACCTTCTTCTTGCCTATATCCTTTAGCAACCAGTCTAGCTTTATTCTTAATGATGACCCCTTGTTCATCCATCTTATTCCTGTAGATCCACTTAACTCCTATTACATTGTGGTCTTTAGGTTTAGGAACAAGTTCCCAAACCTTGCACCTCTTGAACTGATTAAGCTCTTCTTGCATTGCTTCAGTCCATTGTGGATCTTGTATTGCTTCTTCAAACTTCTTAGGTTCAACTTGTGACAGAAAGCTGGAATAGATTGCAGCATTCTGATATCTGCTCCTTGTTTGAACTCCTTGTCTTGGATCTCCAATAATCAGCTCTACTGGATGATCTCTAAGATGCCTGTGGGCTGGAGGCATCCTCACTTCTGGTTGAACCACTTCAGCATCTGCTTCATGCTGTACACCTTGTATTTCTTCAGCAACTGGCACATGTAGTTCTCCCCCTGGACAACAGCTACTCTCTTCTCCTTATTGTCTTGCAGCAGGAACTTCTTCTATAGTAAGCTTGTCCATTTTCTTTGATAAACCTGTGGGGCTGCGTACACTGCTATACAACTCATTATTAATAAGTTTAGTCTCATCAAAAACTACATGCACAGATTCTTCTACAACTTGTGTAGTCAAGTTGTAGACTCTATAAGCCTTACTATTATAGATGTACCCAACAAATATTCCCTCTTGGGACTTGGCAGCAAACTTAGTTAAGTAAGACTTCCCATTGTTAAGTATGAAGCATTTGCAACCAAAGATCCTGAAGTAGGATAGGTTTGGTTTCCTGCCTTTCACAACTTCATAGGGGGTCTTGTTTAGCCCTTTAGTGATGGTAGCCCTATTTATAACATGGCATGCAGTGTTAACTGCTTCAGCCCAGAAATACTCAGGCAGTGATGTATCACTTAGTAGAGTTCTACCAGCCTCTATCAAGGTCCTATTCTTCCTCTCAGCAATGCCATTTTGCTGAGGTGTTCTAGGTGAAGAGAATTCTTGAAATAACCCAAAGTCTTCACATAGTTTTGTCATGCTTTCAGACTGAAACTCAGTACCATGGTCACTTCTAATTTTGACCACAGTACTATTTAGTTCATTCTGAATTTGCTTGACAAAGCTGTAGAAGACACTAGGTGTTTCAGATTTCTGTCTTAAGAAGAACACCCAGGAAAACCTTGAGTAGTCATCTACAACTACAAGGGTATAGACCTTCCTACCTAAGCTGTGAACTGGCATTGGACCAAAGAGATCCAAATGCAAGAGGTACAAACACCTCACAGCATCTTTGTTTTCTATGCTTTTAAAGGTGGATTTAGTCTGCTTGCCCTTTTGACAAGCTGAGCAAATACCATCTTTGACACACTTAACTTGAGGACCATTCCTCACTAACTCTTTGCTAAAGAGTTTGTTAATAGTCTTGTAGTTAAGATGGGCTAGCCTCTTGTGCCATTTGACACAATGAGAGACTGTCTCATCAGCTACAAGACAAACTGGAGAACCATTGTTCTCAATCATAATGTCTAGGCAGTAGACATTCCTCTTCCTATAACCTGTCAAAACAATCTCTTGATCACTTGACCTCTTGATATGACAACCATTTTTAACAAATGAGATGTCATACCCTAAATCACTTAATTGACTTATACTTATTAGGTTGTGTTTCAACCCTTTAACATAAGCCACTTGAGTAATGGTAACTAAGTTTGAAGAAATGTTACCAAACCCTTTGATGATTCCTTTTTCAAAACCACCAAAGGTCACTTTAGGACCATTTTTGATTGGAATGTAGTCCTTCAGTAGTCTCCTAGTTCCAGTCATATGTCTGGAACATCCACTGTCCAAGTACCATGTAGGGGTATGGCCACTTGGACTCACCTGCAAAACAAATTAATGAACCTTAGAACCCAAAGTATTCTTGGGTCCTTGGTGATTGTTAGTTTGCAATTTGACAAACCTACCTACTGGCTTTCCAACAGGTAGTTTGGAACTCACTTTGGCACTCACATTGTGCCAACAGTCTACTGCAAAATGGCCAACTTTGCCACAGCAGCAACATTCAAATTTATTGTACCTTTGCTTAGGTACTGCCTTGGCTGTCTTGACTACAGCAGGCTTGTTGAATGTTGGGGCTTTGCCCTTGGACTTATACTTGGACTGCTCAGTCCCTGCAGGTCTAACAAAACCCAGTCCAGCCTTGCCTTTATGATGAACAAATTCATCAATTAAAGGTAGCACTGATTTAGGTTTTGAAAACCTAGCAACAAGCTCTCTCTCTTTCTGAAGATTGATCTCCAGTCTCTTAATTTGATCATTCTTAAAAGTGATAGTTCCCATCTGAATCACTGTTATGTGTTTCAGCCTGGCTATCTCATTCAGTTTTTGATCAAATTGCATCTCAAAATCTGTTGCAGCAGCTTTAAGATCAGCAATTTCCTTTGCTTGACTTTTGGCAAGGGACTTGCTTTTCATGTAAGCTTGCAACAACACTCTATATTCATCTATGAGTTGATGAATATCATCCTCAGACTCAGATACATTCTCATCACTTGATGAAGAAGAATCTGAATCTGAACTAGAACAAGAGACTGAATTTAAACTTGAACTTTGTACCTGACTGGGTCCTGGCTGCTCCAGGATTTTGGCACTTTCTGTCAAAGCCATTAGTCCTTGGAATTGACTGTCTTCTTGTTCATAAATAGACTCCATGATCTGCATGAATTCTTCCTCTTCTTCTTCAGCAAACAGCCCTATGTAGGCTTCAGCCTCAGACTCAGTTTCTGAAGAAGAAATGTCTGATAGAGTCTTCTCCTTCTTGGCAACAAAAGACTTCTCTTTCTTTCCTTTGAAGTGAGTCTTTTTCCTGTCACCAGATTCCTTTCTCTTCTCTGGACAATCTGCAATAACATGGCCCTGTCTATTGCAGCAGTAGCATACTATCTTAGAACCAGTTTCCTTGCTTGATTTTGTCCTTTTCTTGTTATTCTTTGAAGACCTCTTTTTCTGATAAGAGTCTTTCTTTCCTTGTGATGTAGAAGGCCTTGACCTCCACTGTTTCTTTTTCAAAAACTTCTGAAAGTGTCTAGTGAAAGCAGCAAAGTCTTCATCATTTTTACTGCTCTTAGACTTTGTGCTGACAGACTCATCAGACTCTGATTCAACTATCTCTGGAGGTGGAGTTGAAGACTTATTCCTGCACTTTCTGGGAACTTCTGTTTTGAAAGCAACAGTTCTATCCTTATGCTCAGTCCTTGTTGATTTCTCCTCCTCTTTCCTCACTGTCAATTGCATCTCATATGACAATAACTTGCCAAACATTGTAGGAGGAGGAATTTCCCCCAACTTAGCCATTTCTCTTATGGCACAGATCTTGGTGTCCCAATCTTTGGTTAGGGACCTTAAGAACTTGTCATTTAGTTCATAGTTACTGAACTCTCTTCCATAAGACATGAGTTCATTAACTATTCTGTAAAATTTCTTATAGCACTCAGTGATGCTATCACCCTTTCCTTGCCTAAAGCTTTCATACTCCTGATTTAGCAAGGACTTCCTATCTTGCCTAACTTCTTCAGAACCTTCTATATAGACAATGAGAGTATCCCACATCTCTTTTGCTGTTTTACAGTGAATTAAGTTCTGAAAAGTTGCATCATCAATGGCACTCACTATTATGTTCTGTGCCCTCTTGTCCATGGTGGCCAGGACAATTTCATCCTTAGTCATCTCAGAGAAATCCTTTGGAGTTCTCTGGTTTGCATCTAGAACTGAAATCTTCATGGGCACATAAGGCCGTTCCTTTACTGTGATGTAGATTCTAGGGTCTGAGGCCTCCATAAACAGCCTTACCCTTTCTTTCCAGATCCCAAAGATCTCCTTTCTGCATATGGGTAATTTCATGGAACCCAATTCCTTGTGATTCTCATAGGAACCCATGTTTCTTGATTTTCTTGAATTTCTTGAATCTGTATTGCCAACACTGAATCTGCCAAATAGGATCTCCTCAAACTGTTAGTCCTTATTTTAAGTAACCTGGCTCTGATACCACTTGAAAGATATGGTACCTAAACACCTAGAGGGGGGGGGGGTGAATAGGTGACCTAATCCTTTTTTAACTTTGTTGGCAGTCAAACAGTTATATCACAGATTTCTAACTACTTTTGCACAGCAAACAGCAATAACAAAACATACACAGCTAATCCACAGCACAATCACAGCACAGCACACAGTGTTTTATAGTGGTTCCCCAAGATATGGGTACATCCACTTTCCCCCTTCGCCCATCTAGCAGTGTACTAGATTCGGCCAAACTTCTCCACTGTCTCAGAACCCAAATTGGTTCCTACACCTCAGGCCCAAAGCCTTACAACTCAGCTTTATCCCAAAGCCTACACTCAGCCAATCAAGGCCTACACTCAGCCAACCAAGGCCTACACTCAGCCAACAAGGCCTACACTCAGAGATCTCAATCTCCTACACTCAGGCTAACAAGCCCTACCCTCAGCCTTTATAAATACAGGCTTACAAATCACTCAGATCCAAAGGATCCTACAAGTTAAAATGTAACACAAATAATAACTCTACAACTCAGAATTAAAGGAGGGGAGTTGAGAGATTCTTGATGAGTTCTTGGAAGAACTCAGCTGGATTCACCCTGACTTAGCTTTCTTCAAAGCTTCTTGAGTAGAACTGAATAAGAATGAATCCTCCTGCAGTTGTTCCTTGAACTCTGCCACTTAAGATCCAGAATTGAATCTGAATCCTTCTTCTCAGCCTAGTTCCAGAGGCTGATTTCTTGGAAGGAGCCCTCTCTCTCCAACTTCTTAGATCTGCACTTGAACTGCTAGATCTTCTTGTGTTGATACTCTTTGTACCACTTTAATAATTACTTCAACAAGGTGATCAACCCTAACAATAATCTGATCAATAACTTCAACAACAGTTTCTGTAAACTGTGGGTGCCTATTTATAGGCCTTCTTCATGGTAACCGGCTGGTCCGGTTCATAACTGACTTCTGACAACTCTGACAGTTGTTGTAGACCGGTTGGAACGACAGCTGTCAAGTCATCCAGTCACTTCTTGAAAATCTCTAACTGTCTGTAAGTGTCGAGACTTTCTGTCTTTAAGTGTCGACACTTATAGTCCAAGTGTTGACACATGCTGTGTAAGTTTCAACACAAGTCTACAAGGTGTCGACACAACTTCTTGTATGTCTCGACACAGATTCTTCTTCATGTGTCGACACTGAAATTGAGTGTCGACACAAGTACTTGTTCTTCTAGCTTTTGCTGAATTTTTCTAAATGTCGACACATCTCCTTTGTGTCGATACATCTTCTTGTGTTGAATCTGTTAAGTGTCGACACTACTTCTTGGTGTCAACACATCTTCTTCAATGTCGTTACTTGCTGAGTGTCGACACGGCTCCTTGTGTCGACACACCTTCTTCTTGTTGAGACTTCAGCTAAGTGTCGACACATTCCCTTAGTGTCGACACTTGTACTTAGAATATTTTTGTTGAACTTTCTGATCTTTGCTAAGTGTCGACACAGCTCCTTGTGTCGACACTTTCTTCAAGTGTTGAGTCTTCAGCTGTGTGTCGACACATTGTTCTGGGTGTCGACACATACTTCAAATGCTGACTCTTTTGTTGAGTGTCGACACATTGTGTTGAGTGTCGACACTTACTTCAAGTGCTGACTCTTCTGCTTAGTGTCGACACATTGTGTTGAGTGTCGACACTTACTTCAAGTGCTGACTCTTCTGCTTAGTGTCGACACATTGTGTTGAGTGTCGACACATGTACTTAGTCTCTGCAGACTTTTGCTGAGTGTCGACACAGCTCCAAGTGTCGACACTTTCTGGTGTAGACACAGCTTCACTGGGTGTCGACATAGCTCCTTGTGTCGACACTTTCTGTCTGCACTTTTCTTCACTGAGTGTCGACACAGCTCCAAGTGTCGACACTTTCTGTCTGGTGTCGACTCTGCATCCAGGTGTCGACACAATGACTCCAAGTGTCGACACTGCTTGTCTGGGTGTCGACACAAGTTTTCTTAAGTGTCGACACTTTCCCTCTGGGTGTCGACACATGGACTTAGAAACTTTTTGCTTCAGTCCAGTGATTTCTTAACCTACACAAGTAAACTCAACATACATCAAATACATTATGATGTATATCATTGAGTTGGGTGAGGCTTCTTCAAATCAGGTACATTTGACCAATGTACCCAACACTGCCTTTGGTCGTAGACTTGTGGCGGATTGAGGTGTGAGACTTGCGGACTGCCTCGGGTTTGTGTGGACTGCCATTGAAGGGGGATTGCTGTCCTGCAGTGTTTGGAGCTTTGTGGGCTGATGCCTTGTCTGCATAGCTTGGGCGGACTGGAGAGGGTTCTCCAATGTTGTCTTGCTCCTAGCGGTTTTCCTTGGTATCTGGCTAAGTCCTTGCGGACTCTGCGGACGGTGTTTTTCTATCGTGCAGGCTGGGGCGGTGTCTCTATCTCTAGGGCGGTGACCACACTCCTCACCTCGCCTATAAATAGGACCCACCTGGCAGGTCTACAGTAACTAGAGTGAACAGTAAGTTGGGTTGGGCGAAGTGCTGCGGTCTCAGTTTGTCTGTCCGCGTGGATTGTTTCAGTGCTGACTTTTGTTGTGTGTAGGTCATGCGGGTAGCTTCAAGGAGCCAGGAGTTTGGCTTTGACTTCGGTTAAGTACTTGGAAGTGTGCGGTCTCTGCGGATTCAGCAGGAGGTCACTCTACGGCTTGTCAGCTCTGTTTCATCTTTGCCAACATCAATAACCTATCCGCCGGCTTCAGACGGGTAGGGGGTGTTCCTCAGTTCAGCTTTAGCAGGAGACGAATAACAGTGTGTCCGCGCGGCCTCGCGGCTTCGGTGGACTTCGTGGCTATTCGGCGGACTGCAGCTAAGTGCGGGTGATCTCAGTGGACTCGGCGACCTCGACGGCCTCGCGGTCTCGGCGGACTCCGGTGCTGTCCGCCCGGCTTGGGTTTTGCTGCTTTCTGTTTACAGCTGTTATACTAGCGAGATCATGTCTCGCTATGTATGCCTCGTGTTGTAAAGAAGTGAATGAATAAAAGATCTGCTTGTGCTTCCATTGTTTGTTGGGATTAACCTTTGTTCCTTGGTTTTCCGCTGGTTCAACGTGAGAACTGGGTAGTTCCGAAGATATTAATTTGGCGTTTGGGCTATCTTGCTGACCACGTTGAGAAAATTTAACATGGTATCAGAGGGAGGTTCAGTTGCGTGAGCGGACGTCAGCCAGTGTTGTTACTCAGTGATTGAGTGGTGATCAACCTGTGTTGTTGCTCGGAGCTTCTGAAAGGTTGCCGATATGTGTTGCAATGGACGGGAGCTTTGCAAGGGGTCTTAGCATTGAACTCTTAACGCCGACTAACTTCAAGAAGTGGAAGTCGTGCATGAAGAGTTATCTTCTTGGCGAGGAGCTATGGGAAGTCGTCGGTGGGGACGACAGACAGGAAGTCATGGTTGCGTTCGCTACTGCTGAGTAGGTTAGGCTCTGGAGAAGAACAAATGCTAAGGCGGAGTTCATTCTGAAGAGAGCCGTGTCTTCGGAACTGTTTGATCACATCGTTGGATGTGAGTCGGCTGTTGATATTTGGACAACCATTGATGAGTTGTTCAATAGGAAGAATGTGGCGCGGCTTCAGTTCCTGGAGAATGAGTTGGCCAGGGCAACTCAGGGAGACCTTTCCATCTCCAAGTACTTCTTAAAGATGAAGAGCTTGTGTGCTGAGCTGTCGGCACTGGATCCTGATGAGCCTATCTATGAGGCTAAGATGAAAAGGCACATTATCCGCGGCTTGCGGAAGGAGTATGTGGCCTTTGTCACATCTGTTCAAGGGTGGGCTACTCAGCCGTCTTTGCTGGAGCTAGAGAATCTGCTTGCATCGCAGGAGAGCTTGGCAAGGCAGATGGCTGGAGTGAACTTGAATCAGGAAGGCAGCGAAGCTCTCTTCTTAGGCAAGAAGAAAGGATGGGAAGGGAAGAAGAAGAAGAACGTGCAGGTCGTTGGTGAGAAGGAGACTTCAACTTCATATCAGCCGGAGAGGAACAATGCTCCTAAGGACTGGAAGAAGTACTTGAAGTGCTACCGGTGTCATCAGCGAGGGCACTTCAAGCGGGACTGCAAGGTCAAACTGCAGCCTGGGCATGCTGTGGGAAAGGAGGAAGTTTGCTCGAGAAGTGAAGAAGCAGGATGGGGCGGAGCTTTTATGACGGGCACTTGTGTCCGTGCCTTGTCTGCTGAGGACTTCAACAGTGAGTGGATCGTGGACTCCGGGTGTGGTCATCACCTCACCGAAGACAAATCAAAGTTCACCTCCATGCAGTCTTACTCGGGTAATGAAGCTATTATCACTGCTGATAATACTGTTTATGCAGTAGAGAAAGAGGGGGTCGTGTCTTTGGGTAGTGATCAGGGGCCACTCACGTTAAGGAGTGTGTATCACGTGCCAGACATGAAGAAGAACCTCTTCTCGGTGACCAATGCGGTGGACGTTGGGTATCACGTTCTGTTTGGGCCAACAGACGTGAGAATCCTTCGCAACGTATCAGCGGTAAAGGCTAATGTTGCTCATGTTGGGAGGAGGGTGAAGAACTTGTTTGTTCTTTCCACCAGTGCTTATGTTGATAGAATGAGGGCAAATGATAGCGCTGCTATTTGGCATGAGCGGCTGGGGCATGTTGGCATGGACAAGCTGAAGGCGATGGCTAGTAGAAGTTTGGTGAAGGAGTTGCCTAAGTTGTCCTCCTTTGGTGATGGGCATGTTTGCGCGGGCTGTCAATACGGTAAGGCACATCGCCTTCCGTTTGATAAATCACAAACAAGGAGCAAGAAACCATTAGAGTGCATTCATGGCGACCTGATGGGACCGACGGTTACTGCCAGCCTTGGTGGAAGCAGATACATGCTTGTCTTGGTTGATGACTACTCAAGGTATACTTGGGTGTACTTCTTAAAGGAGAAGTCGGAAGCCTTCCGTTTGTTTGTGGAGTTTAAGGAGTTGGTAGAAGGCCGGCTTGGCTTGCGGATTAAGAAGCTTAGAACTGATAACGGCGGTGACTTTGTCTCCTCCGAGTTTTCTAACTTCTGCAGGAAGCACGGGATGCAACGAGAGCTTACTTGTGCTCACACTCCACAACAAAATGGGGTAGCGGAGCGGAAGATCCATCATCTGACGGAGACCTGCAAATGTTGGCTTCATGCGAAAGAGATCCCAAGGTCCTTTTGCGCGGAGGGGATGTCTTGTGCTGCTTATGTTATCAACCGGATGCCACTCAGCCCTATTAACATGAAGACTCCTATTGAGCTGTTACTGAAGGAGAAGCCGAGTGTTGGACACCTTAGGGTGTTCGGTTCAACTTGCTACGTGCATGTCCCGAATGCTTCACGTACAAAGCTGGATGCGAAGGCAAGGAAACTTATCTTTGTTGGCTACGATGAGCGGAAGAAGTGATGGAAATGCATGGACCCTGTGACGAAGAAGTTCATGGTGTCAAGAGATGTTGTCTTTGACGAGCTGACGTCATATGGAGTGGCTCGGTTGAGCTAACCGGAAGTAGCAAGATTGATGAAGCACCGGTGGTGGCCGCTGAAGGCTTGGAAGAGGAGCTTGCTGTTTCACCAGCAGCTCCTGTTGCTTCGAACTCCGAGGCCGAGCCTTCTGGCTCAGGAAGCAGGGGGAGCACTGCTCAATGCTTTCCCCAGGTAGGAGTGGATCCCGAAGAAGCAACGGAAGCCGTGAGCAAGGAGCCGACCCTTCGGAGATCGAAGAGGGTTGTGAAGCCACCGGCTCGGTACAATGATGGGAATGCAGTGAGCTTTGTCTCCTGCTTCTTTGCAGGTCCTCTGGATGAGCGAGAGCGTGCAAACTTTAACGAGGCCACTGAAGTGAAGGAGTGGGAAGGTGCCATGAAAGAAGAGATTGATGCTCTGAAGAAGAATGAAACCTGGGACCTTGTGCCCAAGGTTGATGGCATTATTCCGGTTACTTGCAAGTGGGTGTATAAGTTGAAGAAGAAGGCTGATGGGAGCATTGATAGGTTCAAAGCTCGCCTGGTCGCTAGAGGATTCTCACAGCAGTATGGAGAAGATTATGAGGAGACATTCAGTCCAGTTGCGAAGATGACTTCAGTAAGAGTGGTGATCGCCTTGGCTGCTAGCAAGGGATGGAGGTTGTGGCAACTCGATGTGAAGAATGCCTTTCTTTACGGAGAGATTGACAAGGACATCTTCATGGATCAGCCACTTGGTTTTGTCTCTGAAAAGCATCCGGACTATGTCTGTAAACTCAGGAAGGCTCTCTATGGGTTGAAGCAAGCTCCTAGAGCGTGGTATGGGAAGATTGCAGAGTACTTGCAATTCTGTGGATACCTTACTTCTAACTCGGATTCAAGCTTGTTCGTCAAGAAGAAGGGGGAGCTACAAGTCTTGGTCCTGTTGTATGTGGATGACATGATCATCACAGGGAATTCGGAGGGGGAAGTAGCAAGGCTCAAGGCAGAGCTTGCTATACGCTTCGAGATGAAGGACTTGGGAGAGTTGCATCACTTTCTCAGTCTGGAAGTGGAGAGGAAGGAGTGCGGGGTTATCATTTGCCAGAAAGGGTATGCTGATCGCAATGTGAAGCGGTTCGGCATAGGCGAAGGGAAAAAGTGCTCTACTCCACTGGAACTTGGGCTGAAGCTTCGACGAGATGAGGGAAGGGTTCTTAATGATCCCTTGGTGTTCATGGCTCTTGTTGGGAGCTTGATTTACCTGACGATTACAAGGCCGGATATTGCTTATGTTGTTGGCCGAGTAAGTCGGTATATGGCTGAACCAAGGCAATCTCATCTAGTGGCGGCGAAGGGAATTCTGAAGTATGTCAAGGTGACTTCTGACATGGGACTCCTCTATAGAAGGGACTCAGAGTTTGCATTGCTTGGGTACACAGATGCTGACTATGGCGGTGATTCGGATGATTGGAGGTCCACTTCAGGTTATGTGTTCACTTGCGGTTCAGCTAGCATCTCGTGGTGTAGCAAGAAGCAGGACTCGGTGTCGGTTTCAACCATGGAGGCGGAGTATAAGGCTTCGGCCTTGGCTGCTCGGGAAGCCGTTTGGTTGAGGAGGCTTATAGAGGATGTGCATGAAGAAGTGCAAGGGCCTACTTTACTCCGGGGTGACAATGAAAGTGCTCTCAAACAGGTTAACAATCCAGTGTGTCACGCCAGGACCAAGCATATAGAGATTGATCACCATTTCATCAGGGAGAAAGTGTTGGAAGGATCTCTGCTGGTCGGGCATGTTCGGAGTGAAGATAATCTTGTTGATATCTTCACGAAGCCACTGTCGAAGGGGCCCTTTGAATGCTTGCGCAGCTTGCTGGGCTTGGTCACCACTTCCCACTTCAAGGGGGAGTATTGAAATTTGTGAAGTGGAAGTGGTTGACGGGACAGGCCGGGCGGCCTGGGCGGACAGCATTGGCGGACTAGGCGGACTGGATGGACTGTGATGTGCGGCCTGGTGGAAGGTCTAGTGGAAGGTCGGCTGTCTTCTGAGTGGGTTGTTTGCATGGAGTTCGCGGACTATGCGGCCTGGTATCTGCGGATTAGGTGTGCTGATTGGTTTTGCCAAGGAGCGGCCTAAGCGGATAGAGGCTTGCGGACTGGTGCATTGCTCAGTGGTCGTGGTGCAAGCTTGTGTTGATAGGCGGTTTGCCTCATGTCCGCGGGAAGCTTGCAGACTGGCATGTCCGTGGTTGGGCTGTTGCGGACTGGGCTTAGAGCTTGGCTGAGGCCTTGTCGAGCTCTGGTGTTACAGCAGGTGCTTTGCTGTGGAGGTCATTGGCGGACTGGTTTTGGAATCCGGGGATGGTTGCTGCATTGGACAGGAGTGCGAGGAGCTTGCGGACTGCTGGCGGTTTGTGCTATGGTGTTTGGCGGACGGAAGTTTGTGTCCGTCATGCTCGCATTAGCCCTTGATGGTTTTGGACTTGGTCACATTATGTGCCAAGACCATGGTGTCCGCGGTATCCGCCAAGTCCGCTGAGACCGGGCGGACTGTTGCTATCTACCTTTGGTCGTGGACTTGTGGCGGATTGAGGTGTGAGTCTTGCGGACTGCCTCGGGTTTGTGCGGACTGCCATTAAAGGTGGATTGTTGTCCTGCAGTGTTTGGAGCTTTGCGGGCTGATGCATTGTCCGCATAGCTTGGGCGGACTGGAGAGGGTTCGCCAATGTTGTCTTGCTCCTGGAGGATTTCTTTGGTATCCGGCTAAGTCCTTGCGGACTCTGCAGACGGTGTTTTGCTATCGCGCGGGCTGGGGAGGTGTCTCTATCTCTAGGGCGGTGACCACACTCCTCACCTAGCCTATAAATAGGACCCCCCTGGCAGGTCTACAGTAACTAGAGTGAACAGTAAGTTGGGTTGGGCGAAGTGCTGCGGTCTCAGTTTGTCTGTCCGCGCGGATTGTTTCAGTGCTGACGTTTGCTGTGTGCAGGTCGCGCTGGTAGCTTCAAGGTGCCAAGAGTTTGGTTTGACTTCAGTCAAGTACCTTGAAGTGTGCGGTCTCTGAGGATTCAGCAGGAGGTCGCTCTGCGGCTTGTCAGCTCTGTTTCATCTTTGCCAGCTTCAATAACCTGTCCGCCGGCTTCAGGCGGGTAGGGGGTGTTCCTCAGTTCAGCTTCCGCAGGAGACGAATAATGGTGTGTCCGCGCGGCCTCGCGGCTTCGGCGGACTCTGTGGCTATTCGGCGGACTGCAGCTAAGTGAGGGCAATCTCAGCGGACTCGGCGACCTCGGCGGCCTCGCGGTCTCGGCGGACTCCGGTGCTGCCCGCCCAGCTTGGGTTTTGGTGCTTTCTGTTTACAGCTATTATACTAGCGAAATCATGTCTCGCTATGTATGCCTCGTGTTGTAAAGAAGTGAATGAATAAAAGATCTGCTTGTGCTTCCATTGTTTGTTGGGATTAAACTTTGTTCCTTGGTTTTCCGCTGGTTCAACGTGAGAACTGGGTAGTTCCGAAGATATTAATTTGGCGTTTGGGCTATCTTGCTGACCACGTTGAGAAAATTTAACACTCCAAACCCGAGGCATTCAAAGAAAGAACACCTCGGCAATAAGAAAATACAAGTAGAGATCAAAGATCAAAAGGTTAACAATAAACCAAAAAGAATAAAGGGTGACCAACCCTAATTCAAGAATAGTGAGAAAACGCTAACTTACGAGCTCAACAATAAGGACTTTACACCAAGTGCTATAAAGATCTATACTTTATGAAACATGTAAATAAATAACTGTAAGTAAGGAATTAGTTAGCCCATAACCTAGTGAACAAAAGGAAACATGTTGGAACACCCTATTACTAATTTGGGTCAGGATCACTATGTCTCTAGGATTTTATGCTTTGACCTTCTGTATAGATTATAGGTCAATTAGAATTGAGTCTAAGGGATCAGGAGTCTAGGTTTGGAAGCTGTCCTGAAGACCCAAATTTTTCTAGAGACTAAGTCCAAATCGTCGAGCTCAGCACGACGTTTCGTCGAACTCCGGTCGACGATCGTCTAGCTCAACTATTGACAGATCGTCGAGCTCCATTCGACGATCGCTGAGCTCAACCATCATAATATCGTCGAGCTCCGGTCGACGATCGCTGAGCTCAACTTCTCAATATCGTCGAACTCCATTCGACGATCGCTGAGCTCAGGTCGACGATTTTGACTCGACTCTGGATCCTTATCTCTGAGCTCAGTTCGACGATCTTTGAGCTCAGATCGACGATTTCTTTGCTGCTTGCATTTTCCAGTTCGCTGAGCTCAGCTCAACGATAGCAGAGCTCAGTTCGACGATTTCAGTTATCTTTCTGAATTCAAATTCAAATCAGATAGAAGTTATTCTGCATTTAATTCAGAAGATCTGCCAGCCGTTTTCATTTACTTCTGGAGCAAGTTTCAAGGGACTTTTCAAGGAATAATTCAGTGGACTTTCCTTCAGAACATTTTATGCAATTAAGGCTGTAATTAATTCAGACCAACGGCTATCTTTGACAGAGCAATTTTCTATTCAGACTAAGAGAATAAAAGACAGAATGTTTTTTGAATCAGATAGAAGATAGACAAGAACAAGAGAATAGAGATTGACAAGAACAGGACACAACTCAATACACAGAGACTCTCTCAATCTTCTGTCAACAAGAATTCAGAAGAACACTCATCAAGAGATCAAGCTTTCAAACATTCTTCAGATCTCTTCAGCTCTCAAGTGTTCAAGGCCAACATCATCTCAAGACTCCAGACACTCAACATTTCAGCTTGCTGAAATCATCTTTTGCTGGAGATCTATCTTTGAAGGCCTATCACCCTCAGCAAAGCTCATTTTCCTGAAGATTTCAAGGACTCAGGGGGAGCTTTGACAACATCACTGAATCCACATAGTCTTCTCAGTTGCTTGAGAAAGAGAAGACTGTCATCACTCTCTCACCCCCATTCTGTAAAGGGTTTTTCAAACTCCCTTCAAAAGTTTGAAGCTGGTTTTTGAGCACCTTGTCAAAAGCTCATTGGTGGCAAGACACCTGATCAAAAAATCTGATTTGGTTTTTGAGCACCTTATCAAAAGCTCATTGGTGCCCAGGACACCTGATCAACTCATCCTGCAGTGGATTCCTACCTAGGGTGGTAGAAGATTGGATGTACCCAAGTTGGGGAACCACTATATTTCCTTGTGTCATCTGGTTCTACATGTTTTCTTTTTGTTTCTGGCCTAGATTTTCTTGTGCTTAATATCTGCATAGCTTAGTTTTATTTCTGCTTCCCTGCTTACACTCATTACAACAATTGTTGTAAAGCTTTGCAAAAAGTTTTCTTTGTGTTTTTAAAAAAGCACCATATACTCTATTCACCCCCCCCCCCTTTAGAGTATATCAGATCTAGTTTCCCCTTTCAATTGGTATCAAAGCGAGGTTGGTTAAACATACCATATCTGTTTGGTTGTACATGCTAACACCTGAACCCCAAAGATCCCAAACTAGATCCTTCTTTTATATTTCTTTATTAGATTTAGCTTGCACAAATCATGGCCCAGAACAAAGATTATGCTAGCACCAGACCTCCAGTGTGCAATCTATCAAAGTTTGCACTTTGGAAAGCAAGGATTAGACTATACATGAATTCTATTGACGAAGATATTTTTAATTCTGTTTTGACAGTGTGTCCAAGACCTCCAGAGAGCACAAGCACAAATGCTGTTCCACCTCCATCAGGAACAGAGGGTGACATTAAAAAGTGGAAAGTAGCTGATGCCAAGGCAATGAACATTCTAGCTCAAACAATGTCAGATGATATTTTTCAGAAGGTAGCTGAATATAATTCAGCCATGGAGATCTGGGACAAGCTCTCAGAGATAGTTTCAGGATCAGCTGATGAGAGAAAAGACAGAAGATCTCATCTCATCTCCCAATATGAGAACTTCAAAAAGGGAGAAACTGAGTCAGTGGGAGACATGTACAACAGACTGAGTCTAATTGTCAGTGAACTGAGGACATTAGACAAAGAGATCTCATTAACAGAACTTAATGATAAGATCCTAATGTGCTTCCCTAGCACTTGGGATTCAAGAATCTGGCCAATTAAAGATGCCAGAAGTCTGAATGAGATCACGACTGAAGCCTTGTTGGGTAAGCTCAAATCTTATGAGCTACTCATCAAGAACAGAGAAGAAGAACAGAAGGCTGCTTCACCAGCCACAAGAAAAGAGAAGACTATAGCATTTAAGGCAGCTGAGGATCTGCCTGAAGAAAAAGGTACAGGCAATGATGAACTTCTCAGCCTGTTAGCCAAAAGATTCTATAAGATGGCCAGAAAGGACTTCAGAAGAAGGTCATACAAGGAGCAGGACAAGCCAAGGTATGACAAGTCCATTGGCAATAGCAAAGACATTATTTGCTTTGGTTGCAGTAAACCAGGGCATATGGTTCCTGACTGTCCAGAAAACAAGAACAAGGACAGAAGGGACAGAAAAGAAAGAAGAAAGGAGAAGGACTCCAAAAGGAATGGAAATAGCAAACCTTCCTCCAGCAGAAATAAGCACACAAGGAAAGGATTTGTTGCTGAATCCTGGAGTGAGACTGAAGAGGAGTCACAGGCCTCTTCTAGCTCAAGTGATGATGAGGATGATGCAGAGGAAAAGGAGTTCTGCATGATGGCAATCAATGCCCCACAACATAACTCAGAGGAAGAGGAGTCAGAGTCAGACTCAGAGACACAACCTGAAGAAGATCAGGTAATCAGCTCTTTTGATTTCACTTCAGAAGATTTTAAACTTGAATTTAAAGCACTATGTTTAGACCTGCTAAAGTCTGAGAAAGAGATCATCTCTCTCAGAAAGCAACTATCTGAACAAAGTGGTTTAAAATCAGAAAACCTCAAACTCTCTCAGGAGTTGGAGAACTATAGGGAACAGATAGCTTCACTGAAGAGTGAACTCTCTGAGGCCAAGAAGCTTGAAGAATCTCTCAATGGGAGAAGCATCAAGCTGATGGACATCACAAGCACAGTGAACTCAAGATTCAACAGTACACTGGGCTTGGGTGCCTCATCCAGCCAACCTATTGTTCTAACAACCCCTATCAAGTTCATTTCTGACAAGGGAAAGGGAGTTGTAGAGGTTGCCAGGAAAAATTCTGATCTGCCTCAGAAAACCAAAGTCCAGTACAAATCGTCGAACGGAGATCGACGATCGCCGAATAGAGATCGACGATCGCCGAACGCAGCTCGACGATCTCAGGACAAATCGTCGAACGCTGATCGACGATCTAAGCCAAGATCGTCGAACGCTGGTCGACGATCCCATATACCTGACCTCAGCCATAGTCGACCGTCGAACGGAGCTCGACGATCTGACCCAAGATCGTCGAACTCAGCTCCAAGATCGTCGAACAGAGGTCAGAGCTCTGGAAAGTTTTTCAATGGCAAGTCAAAATTGAATCCTGAGGGTTCTTCATCCCAAACATCTAACCCTTATACTGAATGGATCTTGCCTCCAAGGAGATATCATCCTGAAGGATATAAGAGTCAGCCAGGGATGTCTTTCATTTCTGAATTTAAAGGTTATCAACATAGGCCCAAGGTAAACTGGGTCAAAAACAAGTGAATTGCTCTATGTGCAGGTGAAGACCTATCCAACATCTAACCAGCAATGGTATTTGGATAGTGGGTGCTCTAAGCACATGACAGGGAACAAGGACAACCTAAATTCCTTTAAAGCCAAGCTTGGACCCAAAGTTATCTTTGGTGACTCCAACTTTGGACAAACTAAAGGATATGGAGCAGTCCAGATTGGTTCTGTAACCTTCAAGAAGGTATCATATGTGGAAGGACTGAAGCACAACCTAATCAGTATCAGTCAGCTATGTGATGAAGGCTACCAGGTGACCTTCAGCAAAACCCTATGCAAGATCAAGTCAGAGGACAACACCACTGTGTTGACAGGTAAAAGGAAAGGTAACATCTACCTTGTAGATTTTATTTCAACTTCTATAGATATCTGTTTATTCAATTCAGTTTATAGACCAAATATTTTATGGCATAAGAGACTAGGACACCTAAACCTTAGAACTATTGCTAGGCTATCCAAGGACAACCTTGTTAGAGGACTACCTTCTGGCCCCTACAAGAAGGAAGGACTCTGCAAGGCCTGTCAACTAGGCAAGCAAACTAAAAACAGTTTTAAGTCACTTAATAAGAGTGATTCACCTAGGATACTGTATCTGTTACACATGGATCTATTTGGACCCATCACAGTACAAAGCCTAGGAGGGAAATCCTACACTTTAGTTATTGTAGATGACTTCTCTAGATTCACTTGGGTGTTCTTTCTAAGGAAGAAGTCTGATAACTTTAAGTGTCTGACAGAGTTTCTCAAATGTATAAAGATTGAGTTCAATACTCACATTGCCCTGATCAGAAGTGATCATGGGACAGAGTTTGATTCTCTTCTTATGCAAGAGTTCTGTCAGAGTGAAGGAATCAGACATACTTTCTCAGCTCCTAGAACTCCTCAACAAAATGGGGTAGCTGAAAGGAAAAATAGAACCCTTATTGAATCTGCCACTACATTGTTGTCAGATGCTCATCTACCTCTATCCTTCTGGGCAGAGGCAGTGAACACCTCCAACTATGTGCTGAACAGAAGCCTGATACATAAACTGAAGGGAAAGACTCCCTATGAATTACTCAAAGGGAAGAAACCTAAAGTTGACTATTTCAAAATTTTTGGTTGCATTTGTTATATTCACAATAATGATAAGAAACATCTAGCAAAATTTCAAGCCAAAGCTGATGAAGGAGTGTTTCTGGGATACTCCATGATCAGCAAGGCCTATAGGATTTATAATAAATCATCATTGAAAATTGAGGAATTTGTTCATGTTTCTTTTGATGAAACTAACATGTCTTTCAAGGAGAAGATCTCTTCTACCATAGAACCTGTGCAGGAACACTCTCTAGTTGAAGATATGAACAAGCTACAGGTTGCTCAAGAGGATGAAAGCAGTGAAGATGAAAGCAATGCTCAACATATTGAAGCACAACCTGAAGAGCCAGTTGTTATACCACAAGAGGAAACAACAACACAGGTTGGTGAACAATCAACACCCCCTGTTGATTTAGTAACATCAAGAGACCATCCAATTACCCAAATAATTGGAGAAATCTCAGCTGGTGTGCAAACCAGAAATCAGGTCAACCAAAACCTGTTACACACCTGCTTTCTTTCTCAAATTGAACCTCAGTCCATTCAAGATGCAGAGCAAGATCCACACTGGATCATTGCCATGCAAGAGGAGTTGCATCAATTTGAGAGGAACAAAGTATGGGAACTAGTGCCCAAGCCTAAGGATCATTCCATTGTTGGAACAAAATGGGTATTCAGAAACAAACTGGATGATCAAGGAATAATAATAAGGAACAAGGCAAGGCTAGTTGCCCAAGGATATTCTCAAGAAGAAGGAATTGACTATGACCAGACCTTTGCACCTGTTGCAAGATTGGAAGCCATCAGGATTTTTCTAGCCTATGCAGCTCACAAAGGCTTCAAGGTTTATCAGATGGATGTCAAGAGTGCCTTCTTAAATGGAGACATCAAAGAGGAAGTCTATGTCAGACAACCTCCAGGTTTTATCTCTCCAACTCATCCTGATTTTGTTTTTAGATTAAATAAAGCATTATATGGTCTCAAGCAAGCTCCTAGAGCATGGTATGAGACCCTAGCATGCTTTCTTTTGGAAAATGGTTTTATAAGGGGTAGAGTAGACCAAACTCTTTTCATTAGAACCCATAAGTCTCATACCCTACTAGTATAAATTTATGTAGATGATATCATTTTTGGTTCTACTGACTCAAAACTATGCAGAAGGTTTTCTAACTTAATGCATTCTAAATTTGAGATGAGTAGCATGGGTGAGCTATCCTTTTTCCTAGGATTGCAAGTCAAACAACATGCTGAAGGCATCTTTATTTCTCAAACCAAATATGCTAATGAGCTGGTTAAGAAATTTGGCATGTCTGAGGCATCTTGTATGAAAACACCCATGCCTACCAATGCTGTATTGGATGCTGATGAACATGGGAAACCTGTTAATCAGACAACATATAGAGCAATGATTGGCTCTTTACTGTATCTTACAGCTAGTAGACCAGATATAATTTTTGCTACATGCATATGTGCTGGATTCCAAGTTAGCCCTAGAGAGTCACACCTCACATTAGTAAAGAGGATTCTTAGGTATGTGAAAAGTTGTCCAAATCTAGGTCTCTGGTATCCAAAAGATTCAGCATTTGAGTTAACTGGATTCTCTGATGCTGATTATGCTGGATGCAGAATTGACAGGAAAAGCACCAGTGGAACTTGTCAGTTCCTTGGTGATAGACTTGTCTCTTGGTTTTGCAAGAAACAAACATCTGTGTCAACTTCAACTGCTGAAGCTGAATATATGGCTGCAGGCAGTTGTTGTTCACAAATACTGTGGATTCAAAATCAACTCCTAGACTATGGTTACAACTTAGAGAAGTCAAAAATCTTTTGTGACAATACAAGTGCTATCTCCATAGCTCAAAATCCAGTCCTCCATAGTAGGACAAAACATATAGAGATTAGGCATCATTTCTTAAGGGATAATATTGAAAAGAACAAAATTGAATTGCAGTATATCCCAACTGATTTTCAAAGGGGAGATATTTTCACCAAGCCTTTGGATGAAAAGAAACATACTTTCTTCCTAAATCAGTTAGGAATGTTAGATGGAGGAAGTCTTTAATAATCCCCAAGATTTTGAAAGCTAAAAATGGACCAAGACTAGGCAAAATTCTGATTTTCCTTAGTGTCTAGGATTTCTCTGATCTCTGAACTGCGCTCGACGATTTCCCCACAGATCGTCGAACGGAGTTCGACGATTTCCAGAATCGTCGAACTGAGTTCAGCGCTCCTCAGATAGTATGAACTATCTCCTCTGGTCAACGATCGTCGAACGGCGCTCGACGATGTGTTCACTGAACGATCGTCGAACGGAGCTCGACGCCTTTCCAGATCGTCGAACGGAGATCGACGATTTTGGAGTCTCTTCAGATTCCTTTAGAAGCCTCGATCGTCGAACTGAGTTCAACGATCTTTCCTTTTCTGCGTCGAACCCTAATATAAAACTCTTTTTTCGCCGTCGTTCTCTCTTGCGCTTTCAATTTCTCTGCAAACCTTTCTTCCCTCCAAACAGTTCTACCTTGGTCGTTTTGTCTGTTGATTTTTGCAGGTACCATGGCCGTTTCAGTTGTTGTACTCTCTGCAATGAAATTTTATGCAGGCTTTGACATCGATCTTGACTCCTTCAACACAACCGATCAAATCTTCCAGGATATTCTCAGATTGTTCAAAGATCAGCAATTATCTGCCCTGATGACAACCAGAATCAAACTTGCATCTGATGAGATTAAAGAATGGGTATATACTGCCCACAACCTGGACAACAATACCATAGTCGGTTCTATTGGTGGCACCCAGGTACCTCTGACCCCAACAGTACTCACAGAGGTTTTTGGTTTCAGAAATGGTGAAGATTCTGCTGAACTCTCTGGAGATGAGTTCTCTGATATTCTTGCCAGGATGGGTCATCCTGAGGGGAACCCTAGCAAGCTGTTTAAGAGGAACCTGTCTGTGGAATACATGTTTATGGCTGATGTAGTAGGCAAGGTTCTCTTGGCCAAGCATTCTGCTCATGACACAATCTCCAGATATCAGCTCTGCCTTATGGGAGCTCTGGTAGATAGAAAAAGCTTGAACTGGGGAGAAGTATTTTTTGATTTGTTGAAGAAAAAGATAAACAAGACTTTTGTGAATTATGGAAGAATACTGGGAATCTTCCTCCAGGCTAAGTGCCCTGCCCTGCTAGTCTCCTCTGGAGTGCACATCAATGCCTCCAAGAGACTCACCTGTGCCCTTTTTGGGAAATGGGACAGGCAAATCTCCAAGCCCAGCAGGCCCTCTTCTTCTGGCCCTTCAGGCACTAGGACTCTAAGAGTCACTCCACCCCAGGTCTCTGCCCCTGCAGAAGACCTGCCTGCTACCAGTGCTGCTGCTTCTCCTCCTCCAAGCTCAACCCTACCTCCAGCTCCATCCACCACTCCAGCCTCATCCACCATTACAATCTCCAGCCCTTCTCCAACCTCAATTCCATCTCCAGCAACAATTTCCTCTCCACCAGCAGACCACTTCCACCCCCTATTCTCTTATCCCCCTCCAGATGTCACCTCATCCCCATCCCTTCCATCCTTCACTCTCTTGGATGAATCCTACATGGATGATTCCCCCTCTTCTCCTCCAGACTTCCCATCCTCCTCCACATCTTTCCAAGACCTTCTCCACCAGATTATTGATCAACCCACCTTCACTCCCTCCATTTCCATCCCTCTATCCTCCATATCTACCATCCCCTCTCCTGAGCCATTCATTCCACCCTTCAGCCCTCCTCCTCCAGCTCCCTCAGCCATCCCTCAACCCTCTACCTCTGCTCCTCTCATTGAGCATGTAGATCTCCCAGCCCTTGCTGATCAGTTGTATGAGCTCCTTGCACCTAGGCTCTCTCTTCTCATGGAGGCCTCTTTAGCTTCTCTACAACAATCAGTGGCAGCTCTCTCTGCCAGGCTTTCCTCCTTCCTTACTCCTCTAGCAGCACCCCCAGCAGTGTGCCTTGATGCACAGGTATCTGCATCCAGGCAGGGGGAGATGCCCCATGAAGCTGTTGCTGCTGCTGCTGCCCCTGCTGTTGTTTCTGCTGCTACTGCTGCTGTGTCTGTTTCTGCTGCTGCTGCTACACCAGTACTGGCAATAGACCTAAGGTCTCTGCTATCTACTTTTGATACTGCTTACTTCTGCTGCCTCCCAGAGCCATATCCTGTCCAGCCTCCAGAGGTTCTTGCTGCCCAGTCAGAAGATTTGTCCAAGGCTCTAGTGCCCTTCTCTTGCTGTGACCCCAGAATCATTTCTGATTTTATTCTGTCAGTGACTGCTGCTTCTGATGTTACTGCTGCTGCTGCTGCTGAAGACAATGCTGTGTCTACCTCTGAAGTTATATCTGCTGCTAAAGTCACTGTTTCTGCTGAGCCCTCATCTCAGGATGTTTTGATGACAGAGGCTGTTGATTTTGAGCCTGTTGTAGAAGTTGTTATTTCTGAAGCTGCTGCTGCTGCCCTCATTCCTGAAGCAATATCTGTTGTAACTTCTGCTGCTCCAGTACCTATAGTTTCATCTGCTGCTGCTTCTGTTGCTCCTCCTGCTTCTGTATCTGTTGCTCCATCAGCTGCTGTGAAATTAAAAGAGGATTTGATGAAGAAGATTGATGCCTTGTATGATGCACAAAGCTCTGAATCTGAGGATTATAACACTGCTTCTGATGACTCATCTGCCACAATTGCAAAGAAAAGAAAGGCAAGAAGTAAGGCCTTGAAGAGAGTTCCTCCTGCCAAAGTTAGAGATGATAATGATGTTCCATATTATATCCTGCACAATTGCCCAATCTCTGAGCATTGGATGCAATTCTCTAAGAATCAGTTAAAAGCTATGAAAAAGAAGAGGAAGTATGAAAAAGATTCCACTCAGTTCAATCACCCTCATCCTCCCCCACCACCTCCACCTGATGCAGGTGCAGGTGGCAGCTCTGCAAGATCAGGCCCTGCTAGAAGCCAGGCTCCCTACCAACCTCATGCAAGAACTTATCAAAGGGAAAGCCAGTCTAGGGGGTCTTACTCTAGAAGGGGAGGATATAGGGGTAACCAAAGAGAAACTCAGGTTTACTCTAAAGGACACTCCAGGCAGCATCCTTACTCAAGGGGAGGACATGTTTCTGCTGATACATCTTCTGGTCCTTTCCCCTACAAGCTCAAAGATACTGTGACTGCCAGGACTCCTCAAGATACTACTTCCAACAGGTATGAGCCACCTGTTCCATTTGAGGACCCTGAGAAAAATCCTATGGCTTGGACTGCAAGGATGAAAGAGCTGGCTGCTTTAGATCAGATCAAGAAAGCAAAAGAACAAGGGCTAGACACTTCCAACATATCTACCACGTGAGAACAAAGACAGAAGGAATTAGAAAGATATGCTTCAAGCAAATTTTTTGATGCAGACAGGTACATGGAGTTGCATCCAGCTGCAGTGGTTCCCAGGGCTTCAAAGCAAATTTATTTGGGTGCAGCTGATGATACCAGATCCAAACAACAAGCTTTAGATCCCAACAGAGAAATTAAAATGGTAAAAGGCAAAGAAAAGGAGTAACTCTGTAAGGTGACAACTTTTGGTTTTTCTGACTGCCTTCTGGATAACATACATATATATATCTCTGTGATGGTTCTGCTCTGTGTCTTGTTATTGTTGTTTTTATGTTTTTCTGACTGTATGATGTTGTTTGTTTTTTCAAAGTCTGTAAATAGTTTTCCTAACCCACATAGGGGGAGATTGTTGGAACACCCTATTACTAATTTGGGTCAGGATCACTATTTCTCTAGGATTTTATGCTTTGACCTTCTGTATAGATTATAGGTCAATTAGAATTGAGTCTAAGGGATCAGGAGTCTAGGTTTGGAAGCTGTCCTGAAGACCCAAATTTTTCTGGAGACTAAGTCCAAATCGTCGAGCTCAGCACGACGTTTCGTCGAAATCCGGTCGACGATCGTCTAGCTCAACTATTGACAGATCGTCGAGCTCCATTCGACGATCGCTGAGCTCAACCATCATAATATCGTCGAGCTCCGGTCGACGATCGCTGAGCTCAACTTCTCAATATCGTCGAACTCCATTCGACGATCGCTGAGCTCAGGTCGACGATTTTGACTCGACTCTGGATCCTTATCTCTGAGCTCAGTTCGACGATCTTTGAGCTCAGATCGACGATTTCTTTGCTGCTTGCATTTTCCAGTTCGCTGAGCTCAGCTCAACGATAGCAGAGCTCAGTTCGACGATTTCAGTTATCTTTCTGAATTCAAATTCAAATCAGATAGAAGTTATTCTGCATTTAATTCAGAAGATCTGCCAGCCGTTTTCATTTACTTCTGGAGCAAGTTTCAAGGGACTTTTCAAGGAATAATTCAGTGGACTTTCCTTCAGAACATTTTATGCAATTAAGGCTGTAATTAATTCAGACCAACGGCTATCTTTGACAGAGCAATTTTCTATTCAGACTCAGAGAATAAAAGACAGAATGTTTTTTGAATCAGACAGAAGATAGACAAGAACAAGAGAATAGAGATTGACAAGAACAGGACACAACTCAATACACAAAGACTCTCTCAATCTTCTGTCAACAAGAATTCAGAAGAACACTCATCAAGAGATCAAGCTTTCAAACATTCTTCAGATCTCTTCAGCTCTCAAGTGTTCAAGGCCAACATCATCTCAAGACTCCAGACACTCAACATTTCAGCTTGCTGAAATCATCTTTTGCTAGAGATCTATCTTTGAAGGCCTATCACCCTCAGCAAAGCTCATTTTCCTGAAGATTTCAAGGACTCAGGGGGAGCTTTGACAACATCACTGAATCCACATAGTCTTCTCAGTTGCTTGAGAAAGAGAAGACTGCCATCACTCTCTCACCCCCATTCTGTAAAGGGTTTTTCAAACTCCCTTCAAAAGTTTGAAGCTGGTTTTTGAGCACCTTGTCAAAAGCTCATTGGTGGCAAGACACCTGATCAAAAAATCTGATTTGGTTTTTGAGCACCTTATCAAAAGCTCATTGGTGCCCAGGACACCTGATCAACTCATCCTGCAGTGGATTCCTACCTAGGGTGGTAGAAGAGTGGATGTACCCAAGTTGGGGAACCACTATATTTCCTTGTGTCATCTGGTTCTGCATGTTTTCTTTTTGTTTCTGGCCTAGATTTTCTTGTGCTTAATATCTGCATAGCTTAGTTTTATTTCTGCTTCCCTGCTTACACTCATTACAACAATTGTTGTAAAGCTTTGCAAAAAGTTTTCTTTGTGTTTTTAAAAAAGCACCATATACTCTATTCACCCCCCCCCCCCTTTAGAGTATATCAGATCTAGTTTCCCCTTTCAAAACACCGGCCATCCGCCAACTGCGGTGGTGGGAACCTACCCAATACACCAACAACAAAAACTTCACAAGGGACAAATAAAAGGTGGTCTTATATCTTGACATAGCCAAAACCGGGGAAAAACCGGCACCTGCGATGGTGGGAACCTACCCAAAACACCAACAGTCACATACCAACAACGGGCAAACCCACCAGGACAATAATTCACCAAAAGTCATCAAGTTGGTGGTCCTTTATCCACTGCCAACCCAGCCATAATCATATAACCAAAAATATTGACAACCATGTCATACAACCCAAACATCGACAACCATGTCGAACACAGACAAACTGAAAGTGATGTGTTAGATCTGAAATTCTTTGGGGGGATGAATAGAGTATTCTTGAATCCTTAAAATCTTTTACAGCTTTTGTTGTAATTGTGGAAGTGCATAAACAACTTAATAAAATATAAACACAGCAATCCTAGAAAGCACAAACACAGCAAGAACAAAAAGAAGGGGCAACTAGACAATACAAGAAATTTATAGTGGTTCCCCAACCTAGGTACATCCACTCTTCTACTACCCAGGTAGGAATCCACTCAGATTTTTTATCAAGTGCCTGACACCAATGAGCTTTTGATCAGGTGCTCAAAAACCAAAAATCAAGTCTTTTGGTCAGGTGACTTGTAACCAAGAATAACTTTTAAAGGGAGTTATAACCCATTATATAGTGGGTGTGAGAGATAATATTGTCTTCTCTTTCTTAATATACAACTGAGAAGACTTGGGGATATGATTTTAGCAAATAGCTCCCCCTGTGATGTAGAATGGTTCAGGGAAATCTGCAGCTTTGCTTCAGGGTGATACGCCTTCAGTCTTTAACAGCCTTGACCAGAAAGGATCTTCAGGAACTTCTTGACAGATGGAATAGATGGTGTCCTTTGAAGTGTCCTGGAGAGTTGAAGAATGAAGACTCTTGATTTTGATTGATTGTTCTTCTTCTTTAGGTAGCAGATGTTCTTCTGGTCTAGGGCTTCTTGAGTTGCTGAATTCGAGTTCTAAGAGAGAGAGCAGAGAGTTTCTTGTTGCAGACTGATTGTGATTTTCTATCTGTGTGCCTTTTTTTATTCTTCTATTTTTGTGTGTATTCTGCTCTACTCTCTGTAGGAAAAGAGAGAAAATCTCTTTTATATTTCCTGTCAAAATTGTCCTTCGAAATTTGAATTCATCTGCAATCAATGTTGACGGCCTTGAGAATAAACTACATTGATTTATTTCCCCAACTGTCATATAGAAAAATGGCAAGCAATAATCCAGGAGAAGACCATAATTAATGTTTTGTCTAACGGTTATATTCAGAAAATATTGAAGCATTAATTACTCAGGAATTATTTCATTAAGAAAGGGACAGAAGACTGGAAATGACTAATCTGGATTCATCGAACAGATAATAGAAATCGTCGAGCTGAGTCCATAGTTCGTCGAGCTGAGAAGTTGTGTTCGTCGACCAGACATCTTTTATTCGTCGAGCTGAGTTCCAAGATCATCGAGCTGAAAATAGAACTGCACTTTCTAGAAACTTTGCCTATTCTGGGTATGGAGTTCGTCGAGCTGATAGCTGATTTCATCGACCTGACTACTTGTTGACAGAACTTCTGGGGAATGTGTCGACACAAGTCCTGGGTATCGACATAATTACTTCTTGTCTCGATATGTCTGTTGTGTTGGCAAAAATCTGGAGTGTGTTGACAGAAGTCCTATGTGTCGACACAATTGCTGTTGGTGTCAACACAACTGTTACTTTTAGTGTCGACACAATTGCTATTGGTGTCGACACAACTCTTGCTTTTAGTGTCAACACAATTATTGTTGGTGTCGACACAACTCTTGCTTCTAGTGTCGACACAAACTTCTGGTGTGAAGTGTTGAAGTATCTAGAAATTGTCGACCTGAGAATCTGTTTCGTCAGGCTGAGTATCTTGAATTCATCGACTGAAGATGATTCTGGACTTAGAAAAATTGAGAAACTTCTGGAGTAATAAGATGAAGTAGAGAACCCAGAATTCGTCGAGCAGATAACTAAGTTCGTCGACCTGAGTCTAGAGAACAAAGTCTGGACTTGGAATGCTGAAGGTAGAGTCCAATGATCGTCGACCTGAGAATCAAGTTCATCAAGATAAGCTCAGAGAATTTTCTCTGAGATCGTCGAGCTGAGCACGACAATCGTCGACTTGAGTTCAACGAACGTCGAACTCATTTTACTGAGTCTTTGAAAAATCTCTAAGTTTTGAGTCTCTGGCAGTCTGATGATGGCTGGTCCATGCAGTGTTGATATTAAGGACTTGGCCAAGATTCTAGGACATGACTATGACCCGGGCTATACAAGATGGGTCACAAGATCCTAACTTAGTGAACTTAGCCCAAATCAAATTAGGGATCCAACAATCTCCCCCTATTTGGGTGAGGTCATTATTTACAGGCTCAGACTAAACTGAAAATAAATAAAGCAAGAAAGCATATATCTGGCAGAGATCAATAACACATGCAGTAGATATATATATACAGATAAGCTTTGTTCAAAAATAAGAAAACAGTTTAAAAAACATAACAGAAATTAAATAGCTCAGAACTCTTTTCGTTTGCTTCTTCTCTTTTGGCTTCTCTTCTTTGCTCGTCTCCAGGCTTGGTAAAAACAATCTCTCTATTTGGATCAGAAGCTTGCACTTTGGTCATGGTCATATCAACAGCCCCTATAATCTTCAAAGATGTGGCTCTGGGGACTACTACTTCTGGGTGCAATTTCATATAATCATTAACATTGAAAAACTTGTTAGCTTTCTCATACCTCTTAAGCTCTTCTTTCCTGTATTTTGACATTATTGTATATTTTGAGGGATCCTTTCCTTCAGCTTTAGCTTTGTTAATCATAGAAAGGACAACCAGTTCCTGGAACCCGGCCATCCTAGCTGATGTAGTTGTCTCTGGATCTTCAAAAGGAACAGGAGGAGAAGGAGGTCTATTGGAGCTTTCAGCTTGTTGATGTCCAGAGAATTGTTGCTGTGTTTGTTGTTGATATTGTTGCTTGCCAGAAGGATACTGTCTTTGCTGGCTTCTTGAGGAAGAGGGCCTACTCTGATGTCTTTGATAAGTTTGAAATTGAGTGTTCCTTTGAAAAGATGTGCCTGAAGCACCAGCAGCTGGAGGAGGAGGAGGAGGGTCCCTTCTTTATTTCTGAGTTGGAGGAGGGGAGTATCTTCTGCTTCTCTTCCTCTCTTTCTGTTCATTTTTAGATAACCACATCCAACCTGGCATCCCTTTATATGGAGTTATCTTCTGAAGAATATAGTAGGGAGTGTCATTGGTTGGATTTGGTTTAGGAGTAGTAGGAGGAGGTGCTTTCCTCTTCTTATACACTTTCTTCTTCTTTGGATCGTCATCAGAATCCACATCCTCATCATCATCATAATCATCAGATCCCTGAGGATTATCACATATATCATCTAAAGCCTTCAAAGCCTCAGCAGAGATAATAGGCTTCTCAGGTTTAGATTGAGCTGGAGGAGAAACTGCAATAGGAGCTGGAGAAGAAACTTCAACAGGAACTCGAGAACTAACTCTGAAAGTGCTTTTAGCAGCTGTCTTATTCTCTTCTTCAATGTCAGCCAAGATCATGGCATCAAGATCAGGCATTGGAGAGTCATCCATAACAAAACTGGGGGCAGAAATAATTTCTGGAGAGGATGGGATGACTATAGGTTCTGGAATAACAAAACTGTCTCTTAGTTGCTTGGCAACTTTAGGACTGATCGGGGAAGAATATGGAACAATAGCCTAAGATGGCTTAGTATAATCTGCTAGAGGGAAGCTCAAAAATGCAGTATCAAAAATTCTCAACAAATATTCTAAATCTACTATGGGATTAATGATGAAATTACCGACAATAATTATTTCTTCTGGAGCTGACTCTTCTATATCCATTTCAGTCTCAATGAAATTAATGAAATTAATAAAATATGTATCAATAAACTCTGTATTTACTGTTGTTTCTGCCTCTACATCTGCTGGAGCTGGAGCTGCTGAAACTGAAACTGAAGCTGGAGCTGCTGAAACTGAAACTGCTGCTACTGCTGGAGCTGTTGCAGCTTCTTCATCAAGCATCTCCCCCTGCCTGGTTTCAGTAATAACTGGAGTCAGGCCCCTAAATGAAGAGGCGGCGGCAGAAAGGGCAGAGATCTAGGCAGATAGAGAAGAAATGGAAGTAGCAAGAGGTGTAATGGCCTCTGCTATGATTGTTTTGAGGAGGGGTGTGATGAGAGCAATGATAGAAGAGATGGATAAGGGGTCCAGTGTTGGAGTGGTAGAAGGTGTTGTAGATGGTGGTTGAGTGGAAACATTTGGAGGGATAGTAGATGTTGGTGAGGATGGAGGAGGAGCATCTTTCATTTGAACATCCGATGAGGATTTATTTGGAGAAGAAGAGGGAGGAGATGACAGTAGATTAAAGGATGGTATGAAGGACAAGTGGGGTGGAAGAGGAGATGAAGGTGGTGTTGGAGCTGGTGAAGCATGAGGAGATTGAGGTGGAGTAGGAAGATGAGTGGTTGTTGGAGAGGTAGGAATGGTTGATGATGGAAGTTTTGGGGTTTGAATGATGGTTTGGAGAGTGGAAGGGATTTGGATATCTAGAAGAGATGGGGGTGAGGGAATGCTCTCTTCAGCAGTACGGGGAGTGGCTCTAACAACCCTTGTGCTCTCAGAAGCTGTGGTGGAGGAGGTTGAATCCTTAGAGGGCTTGGAGATTGTCCTCTCCCACCTGCCAAACAAGGCACAGGTTAGCCTTTTGCTGGTATTTATGAATATGGTCGGGGAGACCAGTGATTCAGCAGTTTTTTTCCTTTAAGAAGATCCCCAGGATCCTTTCAAAACACACTTCCTTTTTGTTATTTTTCTTCCTGATTAGATCAAAGATGATCTGAGCTCAAGCCAGTTGCTTCTTATTAACCACTGCACACATAACCAGAAACTAATGCCTGGTTATATAATCATGTGCAGTGTGCTTGCCTAGCAAGACTTTCCCAAAAATATCTGAGAGAAACTTTTATTCTGCAGAAAAATGTGTCTTCAATAAATTATTAGGGTTATCTCCAGCATAACTCATCATGCTTAACATCATATCATATTCCTCATTCTCAATTTCCAGTTCTGCTTCTCCATTATACAAACCAAAAATTTCAGTCAAAATGGCGGGAGATAGAGAAACAGCGTTACCCGTAATTGTTCCAATCATTGTATTCTCCTCTGATGTTGAAGATGTAAAGACCCATTCTCTAATCTCTATTCCAGACAGTTTGATCCTTGTTATCATCAGATTATTCAGTTGCTGCTCCTCCATAAATCCAGAATATTCAAAAATATCGGGTTCGAATGCTGAAAAGAATCAAAGTCAACATCGAATCTGGTGTCGAACTTCATCGCAGCCAATGTTCCCGCTAGAATCGCCATGAAATCACCTGCAAGAGAGAAAAAACGGCGATCAAGTGCAAGGGAACAAAAAGCGCGGAACAGAGGTCGAAGAAAACCAAGATATAAGGTTTTCTAGAATATGAATTGATAAACTCCGTTCCATGAAAATTAAAACACTCTTCGATCTGGGTTCGACGAAATAATTTGGAGTTAAATGATTCGTCGAGCTCAGTCTGAAGATTTGAAGATATTTCTTCGAGTTCCATTCGACAAAAGTTTTCTGAAGTGGATTCGTCAATCTCCGTTCGGCAAAAACAACTTCACTCACAAAGAGTTCGTCGACCTCCATTTGATGAATATCTCCCGAACTTTTCCTAGTTCGTCGAGCTCCGTTTGACGAACTCTGGAAAATTCATCGAGTGTAGACAAAAACTAAACGAAGTCTTCTCCATTGATCATTCTAAGCTGATTTATAAAGAACAGATGGTTTCTTTCATCTAGAGGTTTGGTGAAAATGTCAGCTCTTTGTAAATCAGTGTAGATATAAACAAGTTTAATTTTCTTTTTGTCTACACACTCCCTTATGAAATGATGTCTAATATCTATATGCTTGGTCCTACTATGATGGAATGGATTATGTGTTATGGCAATAGCACTTGTATTATCACAAAGTAGAGTTGAATTATTTAAGTTGAGACCATAGTCTAGTAATTAATTTTGAATCCATAGCATCTGGGAACAACAGCTACCAGCTGCAATATATTCTGCCTCAGCAGTTGAGTTAGACACAGATGATTGTTTCTTACAAAACCAGGACACTAATCTCATACCCAGGAACTGGCAGGTTCCTGAAGTACTTTTCCTGTCCACCCTGCATCTATCAAAATCAGCATCTGAGTATCCAGTTAACTCAAATTCTGATTCAGTGGGATACCATAGTCCTACACTAGGACAACTCTTTATATATCTCAAAATTCTTTTTAAGAAAACTAGATAATATTCTTCAGGGTTCACTTGGAACCTAGCACAAAGGCATATGGCAAACATGATATCAGGTCTACTAGCTGTAAGATATAATATGGACCCAACAATGCCCCTATATAATTTCTGGTCAACAGGTTTCCCTTGTGGATCAGAGTCTATTACAGCATTTGTAGCCATAAGTGTTTTCTTTGTTGAGGCATCAGCCATCCCAAACTTTTTGATAAGCTCTTTTGTATATTTAGCTTGGGAGATGAACATGCCATCAGGGAGCTGCTTCACTTGGAGACCAAGTAAGTAGGAGAGCTCACCCATGCTACTCATTTCAAATTTAGAATGCATGAGGTTAGAGAACCTCTTACACAATTTGGAATTAGTAGACCCAAATATGATTTCATCCACATAAATTTGTACTAACAGTATTTGGTCCTTATGATGTCTAGTGAAAAGTGTTTTATCTACTATTCCTCTAATGAACTTATGCTCTAACAAAAAAGTAGCTAAGGTCTCATACCAAGCTCTTGGAGCTTGCTTTAGACCATAAAGGGCATTATGCAATTTAAAAACATAAGAGGGGTGAGTTGGAGAGACAAAACCTGGAGGTTGTTCAACATAAACCTCTTCTTTCAATACTCCATTCAGAAACACACTCTTCACATCCATCTGGTAGATCTTGAATTTCTTGATGGCTGCATAGGCAAGGAATATTTTGATTGCCTCTAACCTTGCCACATGTGCAAAGGTTTGGTCATAATCTATTCTTTCCTCTTGCCTATATCCTTGAGCAACAAGCCTAGCCTTATCTCTCACAATCACTCCTTGGGTATCCAGCTTATTTCTGTAAACCCATTTGGTTCCAATTACTGGGTAATTTTGGGGTCTTGGAACCAAATCTCAAACTCCACATCTCTCAAATTAGTTTAATTCCTCCTGCATTGCAATGATCCAGTGGGGATCTTGCTCTACATCATGGATGGATAGAGGTTCAACTTGAGAGAGAAAGCAACCATGCATCAAATCTTGGTTGAGTTGATGTCTTGTCTGTACTCCTGCTATTATGTCTCCAAGCACTTGGGATCTTGGGTGATCCCTTAGTGTGACATGATCAGTGGGTGGAGTTGGTTCTACAACAGCAGTAGGAACTAATTCCTCTTGTGGAATTATGTTTGATGTTGGTGGAAGATCAATTCCTTCAGTGTCTTCATCTTCACTTTCTTCAATGTCTTGTGGAGAGGGATGTGTTGGAACCCCTTGGGTGAGGTTAAGTCCATCCAAACTCTCACACAAGTGAGGTACCTGCAAAGTGCTTTTGGTAGAAATATCTTTCTCCTTGCAAGACATGTTAGCTTCATCAAATGTAACATGAATAGATTCTTCAAATTTTAGAGATGATTTATTAAAAACCCTATAGGCTTTGCTTACTTGGGAATATACTAGAAAGATTCCCTCTCCAGCCTTAGACTCAAACTTTCTAATGTATCTTTTATTGTTGTTATGAATATAACATATATATCCAAATACTTAAAAATAGTTGATTTTAGGTTGCTTCCCTTTAGGTAATTCATAGGGAGTCATGTTCTTTAGTTTATGTATCAGGCTTCTATTCAGGACATAATTTGCAGTGTTTACAGCCTCTGCCCAAAAAGATAGTGTCATATAAGCATCTGTAAGTAATATACCTGCAGCTTCAATTAGTGTCCTATTTTTCCTTTCAGCTACCCCATTTTGTTGGGGAGTTCTAGGAGCTGAGAAGCAGTGTCTGATACCATCCTTCTCACAAAACTCATGCATAAGAAAAGACACAAGTCTATACCATGATCACTTATAATCAATGCAACATGAGTAGAGAACTCAATCTGTATGGTCCTGAGAAAATCTGTAATAATCTTAAAGGTATCTGACTTAGATCTCAGAAAGGGTACCCAAGTGAACCTTGAGAAGTCATCCAAAATAACTATGGTATTGGATTTCCCTCCTAGGCTTTGTACAATAATTGGTCCAAAGAGATCCATGTGTAGCAAATACAAAATCCTAGGTGAATCACTTTTATTAATAGATTTAAAACTAGATTTAGTTTGCTTGCTTAGTTGACAAGCCCTGCAAAGGCCTTCCTTCTTGTAGGGACTAGAAGGTAAACCTCTAACAAGGTTGTCTTTTAATAGCCTAGCAATGTTTTTCAAGTTTACATGTCCTAGCCTTTTATGTCATAAATCATTCTGATTACTAGTTATATTAAGTAAGCAGATATCAGAATTGGCAGAAAGAAAATCAACTAAATATATGTTACCTTGTCTATGCCTAATTAAAACAGTTTATTTTCCTTTATTAGAAATAGTGCAAGAAGATGAGTTAAAGTATACCTGATAACCTTCATCACATAACTGACTTATGGAGATGAGGTTATGCTTGAGTCCTCTGATATATGTCACTTTCTTGAAAGTGACTGCTCCAATCTTCACTTCTCCAAAACCTTTAGACTGGCCACATTTTGAATCACCAAAGATAACCTTTGGTCCTAGCTTGGACTTATAGTTGGTTAAGATGTCCTTGCTGCCAGTCATATGTTTGGAGCATCCACTGTCTATGTACCATGTTTGATTATTTACTGGACAGCTCTTCACCTACAATGAAATAAAATTAATTATTCTTGACCCAGGTTACCTTGGGTCCTTTGTATTGTTAATATGAAAAACTAGATATAATAGTGAATTCTGGTTGAGATTTATATCCTAGAGGGTGATATCTTCTAGGTGGTATTACCCAGTCAGCTACAGGGTTAAATGGTTTTCTAGAATTATTAGAGTTTCTGTTATAATTAACATTCCTGTTAAGTTTGTCTGGGTTCGACGAATTTTTGTAAGTTTGTCGACCAGAGTTCGACGAATTGGGTTTAGATCATTGATCTCTGCCCAGAGAATGAACATATTCACTCTCTGTGCCCCATGTTCGTCGACCTCTGCTCGACGAACCATACAAATTTCATCGATCGCAGTTAGACGAATAATTATAGCTATAGTTTGCGTTCATCGTTTGTCAAGTGGGGTTCGACGAACTGGCAACATTTCGTCAATCTGAGTTCGACGAATTCTGTTGAACCTTATTTTTAGTAGGTTTTTGATTTCTGTTGTCCTGACCTATTGATTTTGGGATTTGATCTAAGGTTGGTTTATTGTTTATTTTCTTTTTCCCTTTTGCAGAAACAAATTTAATAGGGGTAGTCAGAATATTTTTCTTGAGGATGGGGGCAAACCCAATGAAGCACCCAAGCTCAGCTTGCCATTAAGCCTGACATTTATAGTGCTTGTGATGTCCATCAACTTGAGGCTTCTTCCATTGAGAGTTTCCTCAAGTTGTTTATCCTCAAATAACTCAGTTTTTAATAATATGATTTGTTCATTAGCTAGGGTTAATTCATCCTTTAACTTATTGTTTTCAGAATTAACATTTTCTAGGTTTCCTAATTTTTCCCTAAGAGTCTTGATTTCATTTTCTGAGTTAATTAAATCTATGCACATGGTTTTGAATTCAGATTTAAATGAGTCAGAATTGTAATCAAAAGAAGATAATACTTGCTCAGCTTAAGACTCTCAAGCTTCTTCATTGTCAGAATCTTCTTCTTCTGAATGGCTTTTGGAGGCATCAATGGCCATTAAGCAGACTTATTTGGCCCTTGCCTCTTCTTCATCTTCACTGGAGCTGGAAGATGTTGATTCATCCTCAGTCTCATTCCAGGATTCAGCCACAAAGCATTTCTCCTTCTTCTTATATTTGCTAGAAGAAGGCCTGATGTTGTGTTGTCTTCTTGTGTCTTTTTCTTTTCTCTTCTCCTTCTTCTGATTCTCTGGACAATCAGAGATGAAGTGTCGAGGTTTCCTGCAACCAAAACACTCCACTTCTTTAGTTGGTGTTTTGTCATATCTTGGTTTGTCATCCTGCCTTGATGACTTTCTCCTGAAGTCTTTCCTTGCCATTTTGTAGAATCTTTTGGCAAAAAGACTCATCAGCTCTTCATTTGTGGTTGAAGTCTCTATCTCCTCAGCAGCTTTGAATGCAATACTTTGTTCTTTTCTTGCTGGAGGAGGTGTTCTTTGCTCAGCTGCCTCTCTGGATTTTATCGTCTGTTCATAGGACTTCAGCTTTCCTAAAAGAGATTCAGTGGAAATCTCATTTAGGCTTCTGGCCTCCTTGATGGGTCAGATCCTTGAATCCCATGAGCTTGGGAAAAACATTAGGATCTTATCATTCACCTCAGTGACGGTGATGTCCTTGTCCAAGGTTTTTAGCTCATTGATGATTGAGCTTAACTTATTGTACATATCAGCCACTAACTCAGCTTCTTCTTTCTTGAAATTCTCATACATGGATATGAGATTGGATCTCCTGTCCTTTCTTTCATCTACTGATCTGGCCACCATTTGATTTAGGGAGTCCCAAATGGCTTTGGCTGAGGTGCATTCAACCACTTTTTGAAATATATCATCAGACATTGTTTGTGTCAGTATATTCATTGTCTTGGCATCATCAATCTTTGCCTTCTTTTGGGCTTCAGTCCACACAGGTGGTGGAACTGCAGTTGTGTTTAAAGATGTTGCAGAAGTAGATGCTTGAGAGGGACCTGTCAAAATGGAGTTGTAGATATCTTCATCAATAGTATTCATGTACTACCTAATTCTTGTCTTCAAGATTGCAAACTTATTCATATTGCATACTGGAGGTCTGGTGCTTGCATAGTCCTTGTTCTGTGCCATGATGTGTGACTATAAATCTAATTGAAATGAAAAGGCAGATCTAACTCAGGATCTTTGGTTCAAGGGTTAGCTTGTACAACCAAGGGAATCCTGCTCTGATACCAATTGAAAGTGATGTGTTAGATCTGAAATACTCTAGAGGGGGGGGTGAATAGAGTATTCTTGAATCCTTAAAATCTTTTACAGCTTTTGCTGTAATTGTGGAAGTGTATAAACAACTTAATAAAATATAAACACAGCAATCCTAGAAAGCACAAACATAGCAAGAACAAAAAGAAAGGGCAACCAGACAACACAAGAAATTTATAGTGGTTCCCCGACCTGGGTACATCCACTCTTCTACCACCCTGATAGGAATCCACTCAGATTTTTGATCAGGTGCCTGACACTAATGAGCTTTTGATCAGGTGCTCAAAAATCAAACCTCAAGTCTTTTGGTTAGGTGACTTGCAACCAAAAATAACTTTTGAAGGGAGTTATAACCCTTTATACAGTGGGGGGGTGAGAGATGATATTGTCTTCTCTTTCTCAATATACAACTGAGAAGTCTTGTGGATATGATTTTACCAAATAGCTCCCCCTGTGATGTAGAATGGTTCAGGGAAATCTAGAACTTTGCGTCAGGGCGATAGGCCTTCAGTCTTTAACAGCCTTGACCAGAAAGGATCTTCAGGAACTTCTTGACAGATGGAATAGATGTTGCCCTTTGAAGTGTCCTGGAGAGTTGAAGAATGAAGACTCTTGATTTTGATTGATTGTTCTTCTTATTCAGGTAGTAGATGTTCTTCTGGTCTAGGGCTTCTTGAAATGCTGAATCAGAGTTCTAAGAGAGAGAGAGTAGAGAGTTTCTTATTGCAGACTGATTGTGATTTTCTGTCTGTGTGCCTTTTTTTATTCTTCTATTTTTGTGTGTATTTTGCTCTACTCTATGTAGGAAAAGAGAGAAAATCTCTTTTATATTTCCTGTCAAAATTGTCCTTCGAAATCTAAATTCCTCTGCAATCAATGCTGATGGCCTTGAGAATAAACTTCATTGATTTATTTCCCCAACTATCCCATGAAAAAATGACAAGCAATAATCCTAGAGAAGACCATAATTAATGATTTGTCTAGCGGTTATATTCAGAGAATATTAAAACATTAATTACTCATGAATTATTGCATTAGGAAAGGGACAGAAGACTGGAAATGACTAAGTCTGGATTCGTCGAACAGATAATAGAAATCATCGAGCTGAGTCCACACTTCGTCGAGCTGAGAAGTTGTGTTCGTCGACCAGACATCTTCTATTCGTCGAGCTGAGTTCCAAGATCGTCGAGCTGAAAACAGAACTGCACTTTCTAGAAACTTTGCCTATTCTGTGTATGGAGTTCGTCGAGCTGATAGCTGATTTCGTCGACCTGATAACTTGTTGACAGAACTTCTGGGGAATGTGTCGACATAAGTCCTTGGTGTCGATATAATTACTTCTTGTCTCGACATGCCTGTTATGTTGACAAAAATCTGGAGTTTGTTGACATAAGTCCTATGTGTCGACACAATTGTTGTTGGTGTCGACATAACTCTTGCTTCTAGTGTCGACAAAATTATTGTTGGTGTCGACACAACTCTTGTTTCTAGTGTCGACACAATTGTTGTTGGTGTCGACACAACTCTTGCTTCTAGTGTCGACACAAACTTCTGGTGTGAAGTGTTGAAGTATCCAAAAATTGTCGACCTGAGAATCTGTTTCGTCGAGCTGAGGATCTTGAATTCATCGACTGAAGATGATTCTGGACTTAGAAAAATTGAGAAACTTCTGGAGTAATAAGTTGAAGTAGAGAACCCAGAATTCATCGAGTAGAGAACTAAGTTCGTCGACCTGAGTCTAGAGAACAAAGTCTGGACTTAGAATGCTGAAGGTAGAGTCCAAAGATCATCGACCTGGGAATCATGTTTGTCGAGCTCAGCTCAGAGAATTTTCTCTGAGATCGTCGAGCTGAGCATGACAATCGTCGACCTGAGTTCGACGAACGTCGACCTCATTTTACTGAGTCTTTGGAAAATCTCTAAGTCTTGAGTCTCTGGCAGTCTGATGATGGCTGGTCCATGCAGTGTTGATACTAAGGACTTGGCCTAGACTCTAGGACACGACTATGACCCTGGCTATACAAGATGGGTCATAAGATCCTAACTTAGTGAACCTAGCCCAAATCAAACTGGAGATCCAACACAAACCAAAACCAAAACAATGGGCTTCTCAATAACAAATGAGGGAATAAATTCCAGAAATTGGCCTAAGGCCAAACTCAACGAATTAGTTACAATTCATCCAGAAAATACCAATTCTGTGGAAAAGCGTCGAGTTAACTCGACGCCTGGCCTACACTCAACGTCGCGTTGAGTGCATTCAGCGGACTTAATGCCAAATAGTTTTACTTTGTAAATTACCTCAACCCACCGCCGCATTGAGTCCACACGACTCCTAAACAAAAGTTTTGAGTCCACTTGATGCTAGAGCACATTCACTCAATGTCAAGCCTGACTCAGTCAATACACTCAATGCTAAGGCACGACACTCAACGCCGTGTTGAGTACACTTAATGTCGCGTTGAGTACACTCAACTCCTAAGAGTTAACTCAACGATATTGCCGTCACTCATTGCCGCATTGAATACACTCAATGCCAAAGGTTTAACATTGAACGCCTAGACTAAACACTCAACCCGCTCAACGCCAAGGGCTATACACTCAACGTCGCATTGATTACACTCAATGCACTCAATGATTTTGACTTAGCCACACAGACCACTAAATGCCAAGGGATGTACACTCAATGATGCATTGAGTACACTCAATGCACTCAACGCTTTTGACGTATCCTCACAGACGACTCAACGCCTAATGCAGAAACCTGGCAGAAATTCTGTCTTTCTGAAACAGAGGTTAGTAGACATATAATAATTAATTAATTTTGACAACAACTAACACTAGACCAAGACTAAGTTCCACAACTTAAGATAAGAGAGGGGTGGACAATGCAGGAGTCCAACACAAGAAAATGACTTCTTCCTGACCACAACAACAAGAGAAAAGCTAGTTTACTCTTGTACTAAGTACTATACAGTTTATATAGATAAGGAAATTCAGAAAAAGACCAATTAAGGAGGTAATAAATGACTTGATGTAACGCCCCCGATTCTTCGATGATTTTATTTGAATGGGCAACATCATATTTATGACGTCGTGGCATTACTTTTAACGTCGAGTTGACGGCGCAATGTCGTTAAGGCATTTTCACGTCCGTGCGATTGAGTCGGCCGAATTCTTGTTGTAATGGGAAAATTTTGCATTCGGAATTTAAGTTATGTAATTTTGGACTTGCTCGTCAAGTTTCGCCGCAATCCGAGCATTTTTGGAGCCTCAGCGCGCGATTGAAGTTTTGGTTTGTTTATGTTCGCCGTATAATTTGAAGATTTATATCTCGGGAATGGCTCGTCGGATTTTGCTTTTGAATTCGCCGTTGTGTTTGTAGCGTCATTGTTCTTCTACGGTGCGAGTTTCGTTCATTTCGGCGCGTGTTTGGGACTCCGTTTTGAACTCCTGTTTTCTTATTCAAAAATATATAAATATGAATATTTTGTTATTAAAGTACTATTCAAAAATAAAAAACACTATTCATTCATATAGTTTAATTTCTTAGATATATTTGTAAAAAAATTTACGGATTATGCAAATTTTTGTTTCTTACTCGAGTACTTTTCTCTGGACTCTCGTGTGGCTGTTTATAGTTACTCGAGTCATATTTTATCTACACGAGTGACTTTTGTAATCTTTTTTTACCTATTCGAGTAATTCTTTTCGCCTACTCGAGTAATCTGTTTTGCCTACTCGAGTAATTATTTTCGCCTACTCGAGTAATCTGTTTCGCCTACTCGAGTAATTCTTTTCGCCTACTCGAGTAATCTGTTTCGCCTACTCGAGTAATCTTTTTCACCTACTCGAGTAATCTTTTTTCGCCTACTCGAGTGATTTTATCCTACTCGAGTAAATTTTTTCAGGACCTACACAAGTGATTATTCTTCTACTCGAGTAGCCGTTTTCTACCTCTCGAGTACCCGTAAGCTTGTTCTCGTGAAGTCCGTTTTAGTTTATGTTTGGGAGCCTTTTTAAGCATCAAAACGATATCGTATGGAAAAATAGTTAACATGAAATTTGTGCGTCTCGACGAGATCTACAACTTTCATGTTGGTTACTTTTCGATTTGAAGTCATCCTAAATATGGGATATTTCGTCTTCCGCGCACCCGGACGTAAATACTCCGTTTTTGGACAAAACTTTTTATAAATATATATATTTATGTATATATTTATATATCTTTATATACATATATATGTATATATATACATATTTATATCAGAAAGAATTTCATCGTCTTCTCCGATTCTTTTTCCTCCCGAACCAGAGCGGCGTGAGCGTGAGAGAGAAAATATTTCGTGAACCTTCCGGTGGCCGCCGACGGTGCTCCAGTGCTCAAAATCTTCATCCGAACATAGATCCGGAAAGCTCTCGTCGAGAGCTATGCCATCGTAATATCTACCCCATTTCTGGAGTTTTCTCGTTAGGGTTTTTCGGCCCTAACCTCTTTTTCGACCGTTCTAGTTCAGATTTTGATTCCTCCCACATCCTTTTGCCCCGATCTACAATGTGGAGTGATTCGAAGAACTTTTCCGGTTAAACCAAGGCAAGTGGTGGTTTCCCCTCATTTCTCCTTGTCCAAATTGGATGGTAATGAACGAGTTTTGTTCCATTATCTTCTTTCCAAGTTATATCTACGTCTAATCTTTCGATCACTTGAAAATACCTAAATCTTGTGTTGTTAACTGAATTTGGTAACTTCATATAGGTTTGATAAAATGTTTTTAGTATTGACTTTAATTGTCTTATTTATCGTTATCGAACGTATTAGAGTTTATCTAAGATTATAAATCGTCTGTAAGGGTTAATCAACCGCGTCTTGAATCTAGAAGTGTCAAGTAGAATCTGACGAGCCAAATCTCGAGATATGTGGTGTTTTCTTGGTGGTTCTCTTGATTGCGGAAGTTAGTGGACAATTCCACCTCCGCAGTACTTGTTTCGTTCATTATTGCCCTGTGGTAGTCTACCTGGTTTTTGGGTGTCTGCGGTGTATGGTAGAGAGTATGAGACTCCCTCGCAGTTAGACGAATTTTATTTTCGTGTGGGTGTGCCCAAGAGTGACCACCTTGCCCGTGTTTTTGGGTGTTGTGTCCACAAGTGACCACCTCGCTCGTGTTTTGGGTAGAGTCAACCACAGGTGCCTAATAAAGGTTTGTTTTTCTTCCTTACGAATTACTCATGTTGTCACCTTATAGACTCGTGCATCTGGTGTACTCTTATTGTACATGACGATTCACGTAAACGTTCTTTTCCTGTGGATGCCTTGTTTCTTTTTGTACTCTACTTCAGTGCTTTTGGTCTTGGGTTGGTACCCCCCTGTTGACTTTTGATTATTTTGGCTTATTATTTTTCTGCCACCATTTGTTCTTTCTTGCTGAGGTATTCTGTCTTTGGAATGCCTCAGGTTCAGAGCTGTAGCAGATAGCACTGCTGGTTTTGGAGTTTCTGGGCGGCAGTGCTGGCCAAGGTTGTCGCCTCGTCTTATTGTTGTTTGGTTTGTTTTACTGGTTCAGACATACTTTTCTGTATGTGGGTTCGTGTCAGTTTATTGACGCCCACGGTATTGTTATCTTTAGATACTTGCTAGCTGCTTAGTTTTCTATATGTGGATGTGGATTACTTGCTCTCTAGGAGGATTTATGTTAGGAATGGATGTTAGGTATTTTCAACTATAATATCTTTTACTACAACTTCATGCACTGCATTATTTAAAAACTCTAACTTGTTATATTTAGCGACCGTAAAAGCTATCCTTACTACTATTATAAATATAGACTCTTGCATAGCATGAGTTGCCCTTTGAGGACGTTATACTCATGTAGGATGTTGGAGTCAATCTAAATAAGTACTTTTCCGCAGCGTATAATTATATTTTGATTCGTGGACTAGATGAGCCACTAAGCCGAGGGATACGGCTAGCTACTACACTTAAATTGATTTTTCCCTTAAAATGACTTAAAGAATCTTTCTTCATGATTAAGTAGGAGTCTGCCTGAGCGTCCGCAGTTATCCCCTGCTGACGTGGCATCATGACGCGCATTTTACCTTACTCTGATAAGTTATTATATGCAGTGAAAATGCGGGTTGTGACAGTTGGTATCAGAGGGAGGTTGCTTGACAATTGGTCGACAACCTTCTCTCGTTAGTGTTAGTTGTTTTGTGACATTTCATGCACACACCAATGTGTCATCAGTACGTCTTAGCCGAAGCATAGTCACTACACTCATAGCATAATAAGAAGTATACGGGGCATAATATGTAGTATGGGATGCATAATATGTGTTTGTATATGGATCCATCATAGGAGACAACATGTGACGGTTATGTAGTATGGGATGCATAACCACCATCACATGGGTGCCCATTAGCACATTTTCTTTTCTCGTTGCATGCAATGTTATGTAGTATTGGATGCATAACATTTCATGTGTACGCCACTCATGCATGCATTAAGTCCTTTTTAGAATGCATAACACTGCATACATTGCATATCATCGCATAAGCACGCGTGCTAAGTTAAGGTTTACATGATGACACATGTACACACATGATTTTAAATAAGAATAAAGAACTCATGCATTCATGTCATAGGCACAAGAGTCAATAGGATGAGAGGATATCATGCTAAGTAGGACATAACATCATTATAAAAGGCCAGAGTAAGGTGCAGCGTAAGCAAGCATCTTTTAAGTATGGTCTGAACTAGTCGTGTAGCCTTATTGTAAGCTAGGATTTTGATGAGTTTCCATTTGATTTTTAGAAATGCCGCCAAAGCGTCCTGCGATGAGGTCGACTCCCCAGTAGGAGGGTGAGTCATCAGGTGCGCAAAGTGATGCGATTATTGAGGGTCTGCGTCAGAGCAATGAAGCTCTATCGGGACAATTGGTTGCGATACAATCGCAAGTTGAGTCTTTATTGTCTGCCGCTCCCGCGCAGCAACCTTTAGTGCAAGAGCATGTCTTGGGCCAAGTCGTGCCCGATACCCCTGCTCCTCTGGTGCCCCCGATGGCAATACCACCAGAAATGAATTTCATATCGCACTTCCAGCGGTTGGGACCTCCCACCTATGATGGGAGTGCCGACTTTTTGATTTTAGATGATTGGATCATCTCCATTGAGGAGATGTTTTCGTATTCCGGAATTCTAGAAGCCCAAAAGGTGATGATTGCATCCTATCAGTTAAAAGGCATGGCAAAGAGTATGTAGATGATATTATTTTTGGCTCTACTGATTCAAAATTGTGCAGAAGGTTCTCCAACCTAATGCATTCTAAATTTGAAATGAGTAGCATGGGTGAGCTATCCTTCTTCCTAGGATTGCAAGTCAAACAACATGCTGAAGGCATCTTTATTTCTCAAACAAAGTATGCAAATGAATTGGTTAAGAAATTTGGTATGTCTGAAGCATCTTGCATGAAAACACCCATGTCTACTAATGCTGTATTGGATGCTGATGAACATGGAAAACCTATTGATCAGACAACATATAGAGTAATGATTGGCTCTTTACTGTACCTTACAGCTAGTAGACCTGATATAATGTTTGCTACATGCATATGTGCTAGATTCCAAGTAAGCCCTAGAGAGTCACACCTAACATTAGTTAAAAGGATTCTCAGGTATGTTAAAAGTTGTCCAAATCTAGGTCTCTGGTATCCAAAAGATTAAGCATTTGACTTAACTGGATTTTCTGATGCTGATTATGCTGGATGCAGAATTGACAGGAAAAGCACCAGTGGAACTTGTCAGTTTCTTGGTGACAGACTTGTCTCCTGGTTTTGCAAGAAACAAACATATGTGTCAACTTCAACTGCTGAAGCTGAATATATGGCTGTAGGCAGTTGTTGTTCACAAATATTGTGGATTCAAAACCAACTCCTACACTATGGCTACAACTTAGAGAAGTCTAAAATCTTTTGTGATAACACCAGTGCTATTTCTATAGCTCAAAATCCAGTCCTCCATAGTAGGACAAAACACATAGAAAGTAGGCATCACTTTTTAAGGGATAATGTTGAGAAGAACAAAATTGAACTTCAATATATCCCAACTGATTTGCAAAGGGGAGATATTTTCACCAAACCCTTGGATGAAAAGAAACACACCTTCTTCCTAAATCAGTTAGGAATGTTAGATGGAAGAAGTCTAAAATAATGACCAAGATCTTAAAACTTTAAAAATTGACCAAGACTAGGCAAACATCTTGATTTTTCTAAGTGTCTAGAGTGTATTTCTGGTCTCTGAACTGCGCTCGACGATTTTCCCCCAGATCGTCGAACGGAGATCGACGATTTCTGAAATCGTCGACCTGAGTTCAGCGCTTCTCTGATAGTCTGAACTATCTCTTCCGGTCAACGATCGTCGAACGGCGCTCGACGATTGTGCTTTCTGCACTATTGTCGAACGGAGCTCGACGCTCTCTAATATCGTCGAACGGAGATCGACGATATTGCAGACCTTTCAGATTCCTTTAGAAGCCCCGATCGTCGAACTGAGTTCAACGATCTTTCCTTTTCTGCGTCGAACCCTAATATAAAATTCATTTTTCGGCCGTCGTTCTCCTTTTGCGCTTTCAACCTCTCTGCAAAAATTCTCTTTTCCCTCCAAACATCTCTACACTTGGTCATTTTGTTTGTTGATTTTTGTAGGTAACCATGGCCGTCTCTGTTGCCGTTCTAGCCGCAATGAAATTCGATGCTGGATTTGATATAGACATGGAGTCCTTCAGCACCACAGATCAGGTTTTTCAAGATATTCTGGAACTGTTCAAGGAGCAGAAGCTTGTTACCATCATGTCGACAAGAATCAAGTTGGCTGCTGATGAGATTAAGGAGTGGGTCTACACTGCCCACAACCAGGACCAAAACACAGTGGTTGGTTCAATTTCTGGAACCCAGGTACCTTTGACTCCAGCTATTCTGACAGAGGTTTTTGAGTTAAGTTCTGGAAGAGATTCTGCTGAGTTATCTGGAGAGGAATTTTCTAATTTACTTGCAAGAATAGGTCACTCTGATGCTAACCCTAGCAAGCTGCTGAAGAAGAACCTAGCTGTGGAATACAGGTTCTTAGCTGATGTAGTAGGAAAAGTTCTGTTGGTCAAGCATTCAGCACATGATCAAGAAGAAAATAAACAAGAACTTTGTTAACTATGGGAGGATCCTAGGGCTCTTTCTCCACAACAGATACCCTGCACTGCTTGTATCATCTGGGATGCATATCAATGCTTCAAAGAGGTTGTCATGTGCCCTCTTTGGCAAATGGGACAGGCAGATAACAAAGCCCAGCAGGCCTTCTGCAAGCACAACTTCAAGCACAAGGACTGTCACAGTCACTTCCCCTCAAGTCTCTGCCCCTGCAGATGACTTGCCTGCTGCTGCTTCTCCTACTCCTCCTCCTATTCCATCTCTACCAGTTGCATCCACCATTCCAGTTCCATCCACCATTCCAATTTCATCCACTATCATCATTTCTAGCCCACCTCCAACATCAATTCCATCCCCAATTCCTACTCTTCCAATCACAGAGGAAATTTTCCATCCCTTACACCACTACCCTCAACCAGACTTTGATACATCATCCAACATTCCCTCATTCAATCTTCTTGATGATTCCTTCATGGATGATTCACCCTCATCCCCTCCTGAGCTACCCTCCTCATCAACATCTTAACAACAACTTCTTCAAGACATCATTGATCAACCCTCTTTCCCACCCTCTATCTCCATACCACTATCTTCCATCTCCATAATCCCCACACCTCAACCTTCACTTCTCCCATCCACCAGCTCTCCACCAACATCACCTGTTGCTCCACCTCCATCCTCTACCTCTGCTCTAGTGCCTACTGGGCATGTAGATATTCCAGCCCTAGCTGACCAGCTGTATGAACTGATAGCTCCCAGGCTTTCACTTCTATTGGAGACCTCCTTGGCTCCACTATTCAAGTCAGTTGTAGAACTTTCTACAAGGTTATCTTCTCTCATTCCTCAGGCAATCCCTTCATCAGTGTGCCTTGATCCAGCTTTCTCTGAATCTAGGCAGGGGGAGATGCCTAATGAAGTGGTGAAATTGCCTGTTGTTTCTTCAGTTGCTGTTGCTGCTGCTGCTGTTACCCCAACTCAAGCTCCAGTTTCAACACCTCCAGTTGCAATCTTTTTAGTAGACCTTAGGTCCCTGCTCTCAGATTTTGATTCAATTTATTTTAGTTGTCTTCCAGAGAAAGTTGCAGTCCAGCCATCAGAGGATCTTTCCAAGGCCATTGTGCCCTTCTCCAGCTGTGATTCCAGCTTAGTTAGCTCCTATATATCCTCCATATATACTGCTGAGCCTTCTGGTTCCAGTGTTGCTGCTGCTACTCCTGCTGAGCCTTCTGTTCCCAGTGATCTTACTGCTGCAAATGTTGATGTTTCTGTTGTTGCTACTGATATTGTTGATACTGTTGATGAGTTAATCTCTAAGGAAATACAGATGATAGAGGCATATGATTTTGAGCCCGCTGTTATTGCTAATTTTATTCCTGCTATTATTACTGATGCTGAGGTTCTTGTATCTGAAAGTGTTTTATCTGAAATTGTTGCTGCCCCAACTGCTGCTGATATTACTGCTGCTATACCTTCTAAGAGTGTTGCTCCAGAAAGCTCTATGTCTGTTGTTACAACTGCTGCTACAACTTCTGTTGCTACTAGTGTTGTATCTGCTGCTGTCACCACTGCTGCTTCATCTGCTCCAACCCAACTTCAGAAAGATTATTTGAAAAAGATTAATGCTCTATATGATGAGCAAAGTTCTGGAAGTGATGAATTCAGGACTGATTCTGATGATTCTTCTGCCACCATAGCCAGGAAAAGAAAGGCAAGGAGCAAAGCTATGAAAAGGGTGCCTCCAGCCAAAGTAAAGGACACTAATGATATTCCCTACTACATTCTTCATGACTGCCCCATTACTGAGCCTTGGATGCAGTATTCCAAGAACCAACTTAAAGCTATGAAGAAGAAGAGGAAGTATGAAAAAGGATCTTCTCAGTTTCATCACCCTCATCCTCCTCCACCACCTCCTCCTGATACAGGTGTAGGTGGAAGCTCAGCTGCTCATCCTTCTGCCAAAATCCAAACCCCCTATCAGCCTCATGCAAGATCTCAATATAGGGGAAGCCAGTCCAGAGGTTCTTAGTCAAGCAAAGGAAGTTATAGAGGAAGCCAGAGGGAATTCCAAGTCTACTCAAAAGGCTATTCTAGACAACATGCATACTCTAGGGAAGGACAAGCTTCATCAGACACAACTTCAGGTCCTTTTCCCTATAAGTTAAAAGAAGTAATCTCATCCAGAGCTCCTCAAGACAATCCATCCAACAGATATAAGCCTCCAGTGCCCTTTGAAGATCCAGAAAATAACCCTACTGCATGGACTGTCAGGATGAAAGAGTTAGCTGCCTTAGATCAAATCAAGAGAGCTAGAGAGCAAGGCAAGGACACCTCAAGCTTTACTACACTATCTGAGCAAAGAAAGAAGGAACTTGAAAGATATGCCTCAAGCAAATTCTTTGATTCTGAAAGATATATGGAACTGCACCCTGAAGCTGTGGTACCAAGGCCTAAACAGCAAACTTCCTTAGGTGCAGCTGATGACAGAAGGTCAAAGAAAGAAGCTCTTAACCCCAAAAGAGAAATTAAACTTATAAAGAGCAAGCAGAAGGAATAATTATGTAAGGTGACAATCATTCTAATTTCTGATTTCTGTCTGAGATAATATATCTGTGCTTCTGCAATGTCCTGTTTATTGCATTTCTGTATTGCTGCTGTGTATGTTGTTTTTAATTTTTCCAAGATCTATAAATAGTAATCCTAACCCAAATAGGGGGAGATTGTTGGAACACTCGATTACTAATTTGGGTCAGGATCACTATGTCTCTAGGAAACCTGTTTTTGACCTCATTGTATAGATCTAAAGGTCAATTAGGATTGAGTCTAAGGGTTAGTAGTTAGGTTTGGAAGCTGCCCTCAAGACCAAGGTTTTTTTGTTTGGAGACTAAGTCATTTCGTCGAGCTCAGTACGACGAATTGTCGAACTCCAATCGATGATCGTCTAGCTCAACTTCGACGGATCGTCAAACTCCATTCGACGATCGCTGAGCTCAACTTCAACAAATCGTCGAACTCCATTCGACGATCTTCGAGCTCAGTTCGACGATCTTGACTCCAGTATTGATTCTCTATCTCTGAGCTCAGTTCGACGATAGTTGAGCTCAGATCGACGATCTCTATTGCTGTCTAAATCCAAATCGCTGCGCTCAGTTCGACGATAGCAGAGCTCAGTTCGACGTTTTTCTGATAAGTTAAATGGTTTTCAAAATTCAAATTCAGAACAGTTAAGGAGTTATTGTCAGCAATTAATTCAGAAGATTTTGTAGCCGTTTTCATTTATTCTGGACCAAGTTTCAAGGGATTATCAAGGAATGTTTCTTTGGACTTTCACCCAGAAGACAATTGCAATTAAGGAGTCAATTAATGACAGGCTAACGGATATTCTTGACAGAGGATCATTTTCTATTCAGAACCAGGGAATAAAACACAAGATTTTTGAATCTCTCATACAACACAGACAAGAAGAACTAGAAAAAATATTCTCTGGACAATATCTTTCTCAACACCAAATGTTCACAAGAGAAAAAGAGAAAGAGTTGTAGACATTCTCTGTCTAAAACAATTCATACAAGAACACACAACCAAAAGGAGATCAACCAACTGAAATCTTCAGATCTCTTTTGATTCAAGTGTTCAAGGCCATCTTTATTCAAGACTCCAGACACCTAACATTTCAGCTGTTGCTGAAATCATCATTTGCTGGAGATCAACTTCTGAAGGCCTATCACCCTACAGCAAAGCTTCATTTCCTGAACATCTCAAGAACTCAGGGGGAGCTTTGACAACATCAAAATCCACATAGTCTTCTCAGCTGCTTTGAGAAAGAGAAGACTTCCATCACTCTCTCATCCCCATCTCTGTAAAGGGTTTTTCAAACTCCCTTCAAAAGTTTGTGCTTGGTTTTTGAGTACCTTATCAAAAGCTCATTGGTGGAAAGACACCTGATCAAAAAATCTGATTTGGTTTTTGAGCACCTTATCAAAAGCTCATTGGTGCCCAGGACACCTGATCAACTCATCCTGTAGTGGATTCCTACCTAGGGCGGTAGAAGAGTGGATGTACCCAAGTTTAGGGGAACCACTATAGCTCCTTGTGTCTTCTGGCTTGCTTGTCTTTATTTTTGTTTCTGGCTGTGATTGATCTGTGATTAGTTTCTTTTGTAGTTTGTGATTGGATAGGTTCTATACTATTTGCTTCCCTGTTCACTCAGATTACAACAATTGTTGTAAAAAGTTTTTAAGCACCATACTCTATTCCCCCCCCCCCCTCTAGAGTATATCAGATCTAACTTGCACTTTCAGTATTATTTCACTTGTCGATCTTGGGCTATCAGTAGCCGCTCCCGAATACCGTGTATCGTTGAGTTAGATTCATCGACTTCTTTACGGTTATAGAGTTTGAATTAGCCTTCTTCTGCCCAAGCTAACGGTGTATGGCACTTCCGACCATACAGAGCTTCAAACGGTGCCACACTGATACTCGCTTGGTAGATGTTGTTGTAGGCAAACTCAACCAGATAAAGATGATCTTCCCATCTCTTACCAAAATCCAGGGAGCACATTCGGAGCATATCCTCTATAGTTTTGTTGCTCCTTTCAGTTTGGTCATCTGTTTGGGAATGAAAGGTTGTACTGAACGTCAACTTCGTGCCCAACAGCTGATGGACTAGCCTCCAATCCTTCGATGTAAATCTCCCATCACGATCGCTCACGATGCTATGAGGAACACCATGTAACCGTACGATCTGCTCCACATAGAGCTTTTCCAAACTTTCCACTGAATTGTCTAGTTTGTTCGGAAGAAAGTGCGTCACTTTCATCAACCGGTCTATAATCACCCAGATTGAATCATTCACGCGTAGAGATCCTGGCAACCCGTGCATGAAATCCATTGAAATATCATCGAACTTCCATTCCGGAATCGGTAACGACTTCAAGAAACCACCGGGCTTCTGGCATTCCGCCTTCACCAAAGCACAAGTTTGGCATTTGGCTATGTAATGAGCGATATCGTTCATTAGTCCTGGCCACCATAATAGCTTCTTCATGCCTCTGAACATCTTTATGCTCCCAGGGTGCATTGAGTACTTGGTGAAATGAGCTTCGTACATCAACTCTTCTCGCAACTTACCCATACTCGGGACGCACAACTGGCCCTCTTTCCGCAACAGGTCGTCATCCCAGGATAATTTGCCCTCTGGCCCATCCTTTGCATAGCATTGGAGACTTTCATCCAGCTCCGTTGCTTGTCAAAACCTTTCTGCAAGGTCATATTGCACCTTCGTCCAGTTCAAGCATGCATTGGCTGTGGAATTTTTGTCAACACAAGAAATCTCTAACGATTCCAACTCCTGGATTTGCCGTTCATCATGCCTCTGCAACCAATTTTCCCTTGTCGGAGCCCTCCGACTCAAGGCATCAGCGACCACATTTCCCTTCCCGGGAGTATAGTGAATCTCAAAGGTGTAGTACCCAAGGAACTCCAGCCACCTTCGTTGTCGCATATTCAAATCCTTCTGCTCCAACAAATACTTTAGGCTCTTAAGGTCCGTAAAGATCTCCACTTTTACGCCATAAAGATAATGCCGCCACAGCTTCAGTGCAAAAATCACCGCCGCCAATTCCAGGTCATGGATGGGATAATTTCGTTCTTGCACTTTCAACTGGCATGAGCCATAAGCAATAACTTTTCCAAACTGCAGAAGAACGCAGCCTAAGCCACTCCCTGAGGCATCACTATAGATCTCATATCCATCGGTACCGCATGGCGATGTCAACACAGGCACCGTGATCAACCGACTCTTTAGCTCTTCAAAAGCTCGTGCACACTCCGGCATACAAACGAACTTCTGATCCTTTCACGTCAGTGTGGTCAGAGGCAAAGCAATCCGCGAGAAGTTTTCAACAAACCGTCTATAGTAGCCTGCCAGTCCATGGAAGCTCCTGACTTCGGCCACCGAAGACAACACCGGCCACTCTTATATGGCTCTTGTCTTTGCTGAATCCACTGTTATGCCCTCTCCACTTACCACATAGCCAAGAAAAGCCACTGACGACAACCAAAACTCGCACTTTGAGAACTTGGCATAGAGCTTATTCCTTCACAAGTTGTGCAACACCAACCGCAAGTGATTTGCATGATCAGCTTTAGATTGAGAGTACACCAAAATATCATCAATGAATACAATCACGAATAGGTCCAAGTACTCTTGGAACATTTGGTGCATCAGGACCATGAATACTGATGGTGCATTACATTGCCCAAACGGCATTACCGTGAACTCATAATGACCGTAATGTGTTCCAAATACGGTCTTCGGAATGTCACCTTCCTGAATTCTCAATTGGTAATATCCAGATTTCAAATCCAACTTGGAGTATACAGTTGATCCCACCAGCTGATCAAACAAGTCAGCGATCCGTGGAATCGGATACTTGTTCTTCTCTTTCAGCTTATTCAATTCACGGTAGTCAATACATAACCACAACCCACCGTCTTTCTTTTTCACAAACAGAACAGGTGCGCTTCAACGTGACATTCTTGGGCGTATATATCCCTGCTCCAGCAACTCATGCAATTAGACTTTCAATTCCGCCATTTCCTTTGGCGCGACGCGATAAGGCGAGCGGGCCACAAGTTTCGCACCTAGCACCAACTCGATCATGAAGTCAATCTCTCGCTGGAGTGGTAGCCCAAGGAGATCCTTAGGGAACACATCTGCAAACTCCGATATAATCGGAACATCACATACATTGGCCTTAGGCTCAACAGCCTGAATCAGCGTGAAGAATAACTATGCGCCCTTCCGAACAGCTTTGTCGACTTGGAGTGCAGACATCAAGGTCCTGCCCACTCCTCGCATACCCGCGAACTTAGTATCATGCTCAATATTCTGGCCCAGTGTGACCTCTTTGGCATTACAATCAATCAAGGCATGCTGCTCCGTGAGCCAGTACATACCAAAGATCACATCTAATTCTGATATTGGCAGTACAGATGCAGTCAAACAGAAATCCTGACTTCCAATTTGAACTGCCACATCGCAAGCCCGATCTGTAATCATCAAGCAACCATTCGGTAATACCACTCGGACGCTCTCTGTATTCACGTGACTAGGTACTCCAATTTGAGCTACGAAGTCCTTAGACAGAAATGAATGTGAAGCACCCGTATCAAACAGTGCTCTCGCTAACGTATTTCGAATCATCACAAAGCCTGTGGCAATCACATCACACACAAGCCACATACAAAATATGCAATAAGAAAAGCAATCAATAACTTAACTCGTACCTATGACGACATCACTCTGCTTGATGGCCTCCTGCAGGACAAGGTTGTAGACTCGGGGTTGCGCCTGGGATGCAGAGGACTCCAGCACTGTCTTTCCCTTCTAAGCATAGGACGATCCCGCCTTCTTTTCTCCCTTTGGCAGACCAGCCCGACAATCATGGGCTATATTCCCTAACGTCCACAAGTAAAGCACGTATGAGTCTCCGTCCTCGATGTGTCCCCCGATGTTGCACCCGATTCAACCGTAGAAGGTGCTTGTCCAACCGACTTGGACCTCTTACACCATTTCTTTTTACAATAAGATTTCCCAAGTCGGGGCGCCTTGAACTCTGGCTTCGTCACCGCCAAGGCCCACTTCCCTTGCACCCTTTTCATGTCCTTCTCCAGCGCGCATGCAGTATCAACCAACGCTTATAACCCTTGGTTCACTGAACTCGAAAGTAGGAATCGCAACTCATCCTGCAATACCTCATAGAACCTATTGGTTTTTCGCTGCTTGTCAGCGAAGATGGAGCCCGCATATCGTCCCAACCGTGTGAACTCATGCAGGTAGGTTTCAATACTGCCTTCTCCTTACGTCAGTCGTTGGAACTCATTTTCCGTGGCAATACATTGTGCTGCTGGTAGGTGCTTTGCCAAGAATAGACGCGAGAATTCCTAAATCAGTACTTGTGTTAACGGCATGCCCGCTAAGTGGTGTAATTCCATCTCATCCCACCATAAACGAGCCTCTCCTTACAGTAAGAAGGTGACCAAGGTGACCTTCTGATCCTCCTCCGTCCTGATCGCCATCATTATCCGCTTGATGCGCGATAACCAATCCTCTGCCTGCGTAGGGGATCCCACACCCGTAAACGTAGGCGGATTGAAGCTCATGAACTGCTTCAACTGCCTTTCAGCTGCTCGAGGATCCACAGCTGCAATAGGTTCTGGCCACACCGCAACCTGTTATGGCCTCAATGCCGGTTGCGCCTGCCCTTGCGCTTGCCCAATCAGCTATGCTTGAATCATCACAAATAGGGCCTCAGCAACTAATCGAACAGTTTCTGCAGAGGGTGGAGGTGTAGGCACCTCAGCTAGTGTCGTACACTCATAAAAACACTAGGGCTCTGACTGTCCAGCGCCACTCCGAGTCACCAATAGGTGCACAAGACACACACATTAGCGACCTCGCACAAGCAAAAACAACAAGATAGGAAAGCACAGGTTCCTCAAACACATGTATTTGTATTCCTAAGTGGACATTCCATAGTTCATTAGTGTTAACGCGGTTTGCAGGGTCTTTTCCTGGACTTTCGCACCAGTACTTCCTGATACTGCCCTTAACAGGTCCAACCCATCGAGCATCACAAGCATCACAAGGGTCTTTTCCTTGACTACCACTCCAGTACTTCTTGTTACTGCCCTTCACAGGTCCAATCCATCGACTCCTTAAACTTCATAGTTCATCGCGGAGTTTTCTCCGGTGTATATATGCAACATCACCAATCCAGACCAACCTGTCCAGATGGGCTTTACGCAGCATGCCTATTCCGTACTCCATTTCTGAATCTATATGCCAAATTATTGGGGATTACAAGAATCAACCCAAGGGAATCCCTTCACAATCCACCCTCTGGAGGGGGAAATCACATGCACATGCCAAAAAGGAAGCCTTCACATGGCTAAGAAGGAAGATCGTTACCCTTGATGATCGCTTCGGAGCCCTAGACTTCTAGTTGGTTTGAAAGTACCGCAGCAGCCTTGCCTCCACAACATTGGCCTCGAATCTCGAATCGAAACTCAACAGCTCAACTAGTGGCCGGCTCCCCTCTCCTCCTCCTCCTTCCTCTCTCTCTCTCTCTAGTTTCTTAGAAAGAGGACGGCCAAGATAAAAGTGAGATTTTCCTTCTCATTCTCGGCCTTAAAGCAGGGGGAAGAAGTCTAGGCCATCAGATCCCAGCTGAAGAAAATGGACGGCCATGATTTTGCCACAAAAGTCTGAATTTTGGCTGACACAGCCTGTGATACGCTAGTGTCACAGGCCGTGTACCCTAAGCGGCATACAACCGACTCATCTAGACCAGTACACGGCCATGTGACATGCCCATGTCACAGGCCGTGTGACCGGACATGCCTCCAGACATGCCTGTGTCGACACGGCAATATGACATGCCCGTGTCACAGGTCGTGTGCCCAGATACACACCCGTGTCCTGGCCGTGTTCACCAGGCCTCATTGCCTTGGACAACTCCAGAAAAGTACACGGCCTGTGATACGCCCGTGTCACAGGCCGTATGCCCTTACACGGCTGCAGACACGCCTCTACTGGGTTTTTCGTTGAGCGAAGTTCGTCGACTAGAGGAGGACACGCCCGTATTGCAGGGTGTGTTCCCTCTTGAGAACTTGTCGAGCGTAATTCGCCGACCACTCGACAGACTACTCATCTATACCGAGCAGGACACGCCTTGGGACACGCCCGTGTCCCAGGCCATGTCACCCCACTTGAACCCAATCTGGGATTTGGGGACTTACAACAGCAACCTTGGTTAAGCTTTCAGAAGCACATAGCACAACACAAGTTGATCACCGCTCAAGCAACTGAACCTCCCTCTGATACCATGTTGAAATTTCTTAAAGTGGTCAACGAGATAGTCTAATGCCAAATTAATATTCTTAGAGCTATCAAGATCACATCTTGATCAAGCGGAAACTAGGAAAGCAAGTTCAAACACCAAATGCAAGTAGAAGGAACAAGCAGATCATATATTTAATTACTTCTTTACAAGGCGAGGTATACATGGCGAGACATGATTTCACCAGTACACAAGGAAAAACAGAAAGAATCAAATCAATCCGAGCGGACAGAACTGGAGACCGCCGAGACCGCCCAGTCCGCCAAAGTTGCCGAGCCCGCCCGAACTGCTGTTGGTAGAAGATGAATAGAACACGGAGTCTGCCAAGACCTCGAGGTCATGCGGACACGCCTTTATTCATTGACTGTTGCCGAACTGAAGAGCAGACCGCCTACCCGCCCGAGTCCGGCAGACAGGTTATTGAACTTGGAAAAACTGAAGCAGAGAAAACTGACAAGCCGCAGAAGCGACCTGCTGAGACCACCGATTATAACCGCAAAGTATACTGATCCTGACCGAAGTCAATGACAAACTCAGGGCTCCATAGTGCTAGCCGTGCAACCTGCAAACAGCAATCAGTTATCTCTTCTCAACCCGCACGGATAAGAAAACCCAGAATGCAACAATTAACCAAGACTCAACTTACTGTTCACTCGGTTACTGTAGACGTGTCGGGGGGTCTATTTATAGGTAGGGTGAGGAGTGTGGTCACCGCCCTAGTGAATAGAATCACCACCCCAGTTCACGACTAACACATCCCTGGCTGCCGAGTCCACAAGGTCTTGGCCAGACTTCAAACAACCCGTCAGGCGCCAGGTCAAAAATAGACTACCACCATGCACACACTACACCAGTCTGCACTGCACGCAAGCACAGCGCCAATCCACCACTCAACACAGCATGCGGACACACCCATAACCCATGCTGCATCAGTTCGCATACTATACGCTGAGAAAGCGGCATTCCACACCGCTCGAGAACAATGCCATAGTCTGCCATGAGTCCACGACCAACAGGCAGTCCGCCTTGTCAACAGCGGACTCTACGGACACTGCAAACACCATGGACTTATCACAGAAAATGACCAAGTCCAGCAGCCCATCAAGCAACTGGTGCGAGCATGGCAGACACAAAAGACCCTGACCGCCAACATCAGGACAGCCCGCCACAAAGAATGTGGTCAACGCCCACTGCATCACCGGAGAGCTCGGCAAGGACCAAAGCGGATCTCCAAAAACAGTCCTCTAAGGCAGACATCGCAGACTGAACGAAGTCTGCTACAACTCACGCGGATAACCACCAATCCGCCCGGTTACCACAAGAACCAGCTTAACTGCAGAACCACAGGTCGAGCAGAGCACCGCCACCAGACTACCAAAGACAGGCCTCACAGGCCGCTCCACAGGAACAGCCAAGCCACCAAGTCCAACAGGCAAGACACCCAGGCCGCAACATCAGTCCGCCTAGGCCACAGACTCAGACCGCTCAGACCGCCCGACCTTCTCCATCACCCACTTTCACCTCATAAATTTCAACACAGACTGATGTTACAAGCCCGCTAACTTTGTAACCCCACAGGTTAGCTATGTGAGGCCGACCACTCACAAGGTTAATGTTCCTAGGGTAGTACGCTGACCAGAAACCAAGGACCTAAATACTTTTGGGTTCCTAATGTAAAATGATCTTTTTTTACAGTATGTCGAAAGGCCAATAGAACTCCAATCTAGTATTTGGACAGTGGATGCTCTCGGCACATGATCAGGACAAGAAACCTTTTTCTTGACTACACCCCAATCAAAGACGGACCAAAGGTCATTTTTAGATGTTCAGACAGGGGAACAACAAATGGTTATGGTATGATATCCAACGATGTTGTCTCTTTCATAGACGTTGCTTATATTGAGGGATTACACCATAATCTCATAAGCATAAGTCAACTATATGACAAAGTCTACATCGTTGAGTTCTGCACGGACAAGTGTTTTATAAAATTGTCTGCAAATTTGGAGACAGCCTTAATTGGCACTCGGAGCAGAAATATTTTCTGTTTAAATTTTTTGCTTAGACAATTCTACCCCAATGTGTTTTATGGCAAAAAGTAGTGCGTCTATTTATGAATAATGACACAAGAGATTAGCATATATTAATTTTAAAACCTTAAATATGCTATTTTCTCATAACTTAGTGTGTGATGCCCCCAACATTATGTGCCTTAAAGAGGTCCATGTCACTCCTGTCAAATGGGTAAGCAGACACGGGCCACCTTCAAGGGTATTGCTGAGAAAGATTCTTCACGAAGCTTATACTTACTTCATATGGACTTATTCGGTCCTATGCTTATTCACAGCTTAGGAGGTAAGGTCTATACGTTAGTAATTAATAATGAGTACTCAAGTTTTACTTGGGTGTTCTTTCTGAAACACAAGTCAGATACCTTCGATTCTTTCACTAACTTTTTCCAACAAATTTAGAATGAATTGGACTGCTCAGTGGTCAAAATCAGAAGTGACCACGGAATAGAGTTCGAGTCTGGTGCCATGACAAAATTTTGTGAAATACAAGGTATCTTTCATGAGTTTTCCTTCTCGCGCACTCCACAACAAAATGGAGTTGCTGAGAGAAGGAATAGAACCCTGATTAAAGCATGTACAACCATGTTGAACGACGCTTCACTTCTGGAGTACTTCTAGGCTGAAGCAGTCAACACGGCTTGTCACGTGCAAAACAGAGCACTAATCAACAAGAACTACCGTAAGACCCCCTATGAGCTATTGAAGGGCAGAAAACCGATCGTGTCCTACTTTAGAATCTTTGGAAGAAAATGCTTTGTACTCAATAATGGGAAGTATTACCAAACTAAGTTTAGTGAAGAATGTTTTGAAGGTATTTTTGTAGGATATAGTATCCATAGTAAGACATATAGGATTTTCAATAAGAAAACTCTGGTGGTGGAAGAGTCGATAAATATTGTATTTTATAAGACTAGCTTGCTTCATAGCAGCTCGTCTAGTATTATTAGTGCAGATGTAAGTACCAGGTTCAAGGAACTTAGCTTGGATGAAGGTGTCAAGGAAGAAGCTCCAAGCTCAATCAAGCATGTTCTAAATCTGATCACGAAGGTGAATTTGAAAACGATAGGTTTATTTCTTTTTGTACTAAATTAGGAATAAAACATGATTTTTTTGCTCCTCGCACATTACAACAAAATGTTTTAGCGAAGAGGAAAAATAAAAGTCTTTAAGAACTAGCTCGCACTATGTTATCTGAATATAAATTACCTAGATCTTTTTGGGCTGATATTGTTAGTACTGCATGTTATGTTATTAATCGTGTTATGCTTCGTCCATTTTTAAAATTAACTCCTTATGAACTTTATTTCCAAAAGAAGCCTAATGTATCATATTTTAGATTTTTTGGATGTAAATGTTTTATTTTGAATATAAAAGATGCGTTAGAAAAATTTGATGAAAAATGCGATGAAAGAATTTTTATTGGCTATTCTTCAACTAGTAAAACATATAGAGTTTATTATAAAAAGATTAAAATAGTTAAAAAATTAATTCATGTTAAGTTTGATGAACTTGTTCGTTACATAGTGGATACTAATCCTACAAGAAATAAAAGAAGAAGAACCATTTACTTCTTTGGAGCATGATGATGAAGAGTTATTTGGAGATCAATTCATGTTAAGTTTGTTATTCTTTTCTCCAATGTTTCTTAGAAAATCGGATAAATGTTGCGAATTACTCAATACATTATGCATTTGTTACAGTTTCTGACATTTTAGCTTCTCTTTTTTCAATAAATATGCCAGTGGATGATCCATATAAAATCACCTTATAAACAAGTTGTCATCTATCAGTTATAGCTTTTATAGGGTGGGCAAATGGCATTTCTCTTTAGACATTGTGTGGTTCTCTTTGGACATTGTTGTTGGAGCATGCATTCCGTATTTCTTAGTTTTAAAGTAACAAATATTAAATGCATTTGATTGTAGTGTGTTTATGGTGTTGCAGATAACACATATATGATACTCTGATGATTGTGGATTGATGACGTACAACAAAATTCAAAGCCAGAGATATCGCTGGCGATATCTATCTATCGCTAGGCAATAACACTGATGATGTCATCATGGAATAGCCATGATCTGCACCACTCGGCCATGACGCACATTATATGAGATATCACCAAATGATATTGATATCGCGATGTGATAGCACCATGTCTATACACGATCTCCATCTTCCTGACATAGTTATTGTAGAGTGGGACACGTGGCAGCTGGAAGAGATATCACAAGCGATACCTTCCTATCACCTACAATAGCGTGAAAATTAAAAACAAGATTGATTTTGAGGAATTTTGTTTACACACCTCCTGGAGCTTTTATTCCCGTACAATCCCAGCCAACTGCGTTTAAAACTTTGAAAAACTCCTAAGTGTCAAGGAACGTTCAAGAGAGAAGAAGAGACCATTCGTGTACTTCAACTATGGCAATCTTTTCAAATATCCATCATCTTCTTTAGCTCTCAAGACCTGATGGAGTTTTTAATTTTAAAAATTCTTTCTTGTATTCTTTTCATTACTTTTTGTAAATGGTAGAGAATTCACTGTCTTGTGAGTGGTGATTTGGCCCTTGTGCAGTTTAGGGGGAATATACCATCTTGTGTGTAGTGACTAGGTCTTGGAGAGATTTAGGGGGAGGCTAGAGGATATATCCAGGGAGAGATAGACTATAGCCGATCGGTCCTTGGGAGAAGGACCGGTAGAAACACAAAAGAAGATTTTCATATATAGCCTCGATTTCAAGCTCTATTGAAATCTTTGTTTATGTTGTTTATTGATAATGAAATAAAAAGTTCATTTCATTTTTCCATAAATTTTTAAATACTTGTTTCATATTTTTGGTTGTGTGTAAATTTGTTTAAGTTCCTTTAAAATTTTACTAAGTTAATTTTTTAAAGAAAAGTTATTATTTGCCCTTATTCACCCCCCCCCCCCTCTAAGGGTGCCTCAAGATCTAGCACTTAGTATTAGAGCCAAGTTACTCCAAACTAGTTTCACCATCAAGAGTAATGGCACATAATGCTCACGCATTTTTTGTGGGGCAAGGAATTAGTAAACCTCCCTTATTCACCGATATTAACTATAACTATTAGAAAACTTGAATGCGATGTTTTCTAATTGTGTTTGATATTGATGTATGGGAATGTTATAACAATGATGAACTCCACTTATAATGGTAGTTGGAAGTGTTACTATGGAAAAACCAAAATATAAGTGGGATGACTTAGATAAATTAAGGTGCAAAAATAATGCTAAGACAATGAATGCTTTATTCTGTGCATCAGATAGAACTGAGTTAAATAGGGTTTGTGCCTATGAAACTGCTTATGATATTTCGAATTTACTTGAAGTTACTCATGAAGGTACTTCGCAGGTGAAAAATTCAAAGTTGTTCCAACTGGAGTCAGAATTTGAAAAGTTCAGGATGGAGGTTGATGAAGACATTGATTATACGTAAAAAAAAAATTACAAAAATCATTACCGGCTATAAATTACTTGGCAAGAATTTTTCCAATGGTGATTCTGTTAAAAATATTCTTAAATTGCTTCTCCCGAGATTTTATCCAAAAGTGACCGCCATCTCAAAGTCACACAATCTAAAGACTCTTCAAATTGAGAGGCTCATCAGAAATCTCAAAACTCATGAAGTGGAATAAAAAAAATTCAACAACAAGAGTATAACTTGGAGCCAAAAAAGAAAGTGTTGGCATTGAAGTCAAAGAAAGAAGAAGAAAGTAAAATTGATGTAGATGATGAAGAGGATGAAAACAGTTTATTTGTAAAGAAGTTTAAAAGATTTATGAGAAATCTAGAGAGCAGAAATTTGTTCAAAAAGTATTTTAATAAGAAGGAATCCAGGTTTAGGAAAGGAAAATGAAAAGTTATTGCTGAAGATGATGATAATCATCCGTTACTGGAATGCTATCACTGTAGAAAAATGGGACATATTCGAAGCAAATGCCCAAAATATTTGAAAGAGCAAAAAGAACAGAGGCACAAGAATGATAAGAAGAATGTACTTAAGACAGAAACATGGGATGATTACTCATCTAAAAGTTCAAGTGGATCATGTTCAAAAAATGACGAGGAGGCCAACATTTGCTTGATAGGAAAGTGTGTTTCAGCATCCGTTGATGAATGTAGTGTCCAATGCGACACTGAGGTAACTCCTCCAACTTATGATGAATTATATTCTGAATTCTTACAAACTTGTAATTTTTTTGATAAAAGTTTATAAGATATTGATTTACTAAAATCTAAAAATAAAGTTTTGATAAAAAATAAAAAGTATCAAATGCATTAAAAATACTTGGGAAGGAGAAGATTTATTGTAAAGAGTGCGATCACACTATGACAAGGATAAAGGAATTAGAAGAAGTTCTTACTAAGTCCCAATCTAATGTTCAATCTCTTACGAAGGGAAAAAATAATTAGAAAGATTTCTTAAATCTTCTCAATTACAAGTACAAAATGGCAAAAAGACTTTTGCAAACCAGTGTGTCATGTCAGTCTTAGAAAATACAGTTTTGAAATCCCAAATCCATGATTTGAATATGTCTATTAAAAATTCGAAATTAGACAAAAATCACTAGATATGATTTTAGTCAATCGGTGTCATGGATCTACAAAGTACAGGCTAGGGTATGTCGCTGGAAGCTATCTTCCAGCAATAGCTACTATTCCTGGTGATAATGAGAAATCCAGAAATATGAAGTTTAAAAAGAAAAATATCTATTCTACTATTAGCACACATTCCAATAAGTGTCTAAAACCAATTTTGGAAAAGGCTTCATCTTCTTTTATTATGTGTGCTAAATGTAATAGGTTTGGACACACTACTGACACTTATAGGAAGGAAAGTCATAGTTTATATAAACAAGTTTGGGTGCCTAAGACTTCCACTTATACTATGGTAGGAACCACTTGGGTAGCCAAATATTTACTTTCATCTTCTTTCTAGGTGTGTTAGCAGACTGAGGACAAAGAAGACATGTGGTACTTGAACTCAGGATGTTCAAAGCACCACCGTGCAATAAATCAAAGTTCCTTAGCCTAGAGATAAAGAAAGGAGGAGTAGTGATCTTTGGCGATAACAGAAAAGGAAGGATCATGGACATCAATGTAGTGGATAACCATTCTTTTACAATCTCAAATGTTATATATGTTGATGATTTGAAACATAACTTAATATCTATAAGCCAATTATGTGATAATTGATTAAATATTTTATTTTAATCATTTACAAATTTGTGCAAATTTTACATTCAAAATCACACAAGATTATACTTACTCCACCTGTATATCGCAATGTTTATATGATAGAATGTCATGATCTTTCACATTCTATGTTAAAATATTTTTATCTAAAAATGAAGAATTATACTTGTGACAAAGGCATCTTGGTCATTCTAGTGCTAAATTAGTTGTAAAACTTTCTAAAAATAAGTTGATAAAATGTTTACCTTTGCTAGGTGGAAAGTTATCTTCTTTATACATGCCATGTCAAGAAAGAAAATTTAAAAAATTTTCATTTAAAAGTAAAAAATGATATTTTTACTAATAGATCCCTTCAATTGATTCATATAAATATATTTGGACCAGTCACTACACAAAGTCTAGGAGTTAGAAAATATACTTTTGTTTTAATAGATGATTATTCAGGATTTTGTTGGACTATTTTTCTAACTTCCAAATTTGATCCGTTTTTCAAATTTACAAAGTTATGCATTCATATTCAAAATGAACTTGATTTAAAAATTAAATGCATACACTTAGATCATGAAGGTGAATTTGAAAATGTTAGGTTTATTTCTTTTTGTACTAAATTAGGAATAAAACATGATTTTTTTGCTCCTCGCACATCACAACAAAATGGTTTAGCGAAGAGGAAAAATAGAACTCTTTAAGAACTAGCTCGCACTATGTTATATGAATATAAAATGCGTAGATCTTTTTGGGCTGATGTTGTTAGTACTGCATGTTATGTTATTAATCGTGTTATGCTTCGTCTATTTTTAAAATTAACTCCTTATGAACTTTATTTCCAAAAGAAGCCTAATGTATCATATTTTAGAGTTTTTGGATGTAAATGTTTTATTTTGAATACAAAAGATGCTTTAGAAAAATTTGATGAAAAAAACGTTGAAGGAATTTTTATTGGTTATTCTTCAACTAGTAAACGTATAGAGTTTATTATAAAAATATTAAAATAGTTAAAAAAATCAATTCATGTTAAGTTTGATGAACTTGTTCCTTATATAGTGGATACTAATCCTACAAGAAATGAAGAAGAACCTCTTCCTTCTTTGGAGCATGGTGATGAAGAGTTATTTGGAGATCAAGATAAATAAAAAGAGAAAAGAGAAGAAGTTCAAGAATGTGTGCCTGAAAGTGAACTCGAATTTTCAAAAAATCATTCAAGTAATTAGTTATTGGAGAACCATCAAGAGTGGTTAGTACTCGTTCTTCCTTACATGATTTATTTTCAAACCTATGTTTTATTTCTGATATATAACCAAAAGATGTTTCAACCACTTTAAATGATGAATATTGGTTTTTAGCTATGAATGATAAACTTAGTCAATTTGAGCGTAATAAGGTTTCGAAACTTGTAGAGAGACCTTATGATCATCTTATTGTAGGAGTTAAGTGGATTTTCAAAAGTAAACTAGATATTGAATCAGAATTACTAGGAATAAGGCTAGGTTGGCGGCAAAAGGATATGCTAAAATTGAGGGGATAGATTTTTGTTGGATCCCTAGTTGATTCGGGCTAGGTTCACTAACTAGGATAATTGACCCACCATGTATAGTAAGGGTCATGACATTGTGTCCTAGAGTTTAGGCTAAGTCCTTAGAATAAACCTCACATGGACCAGCCAACAGAAGACAGCAGAAGGCTCAATGACTTAGAAGGAAATCAAGTTCAGAAAAGTGAGTTCGACGAAGTCGTGCTAAGCTCGACCAACTCAGAGTAAATTCTCTGAGTTGAGCTTGATGATATTCGAGCTCAGGTCGATGAATTCTGAAAGTCCATCTTCAACACTATAAGTCCAGAATCCTTTCTCTGAACTCAGGTCGACGAATTTATATTATCAGCTCAATGAACTTGGTGCATAGAATTGGGAAGTTTCTCTCAGTAAGCAGTTAGCTAAACTCAGATCGATGAACTTGGTTCTCAGGTCGACGAACAAAAATTCCCAGGTCGACGATCACGATTTCTCTGGTCGACGAACTTTGATCTTAGGTTGACAAAATCTGTTCTCTTGTCAACGTTTGCTATGCGATTCCAGACTTGAAATTTTCCCTCATTTTGTCCTTATTCTATAGCAGTAATTCTTGAGTGATTAATGCTTATATTCTTTGAATATAGCGATTAGTGACAGCATTGATTACGGTCTTCATCAGGAATATTACTTGTCGATTTTAATGGGACAGTTGGGGAAAATCTTTAATGTTGATATTCTCTCCAGCTGCATTTTCATTCTCTAGGCAATCAACATTCAATGCAGAAAAGAAATTCAAATTCAAAGGAGAATTTAGATAGAGATATATAAAAAGAGACTTTTTTCAGTTGACAGTAAGAGTAGTACAAGCAAGCAGAACACAAAAAACAATACAGGCACTAGAAAATATTCAAGAAAAAGCTCTGTCTTCATCAAGTGTTCATCCTCCAACAAGCTTTCAAGAGACAATCAACTTCTATCTGTCTACAGCTTTTTGGAGAATCTTTTCAAGAATACCTACTTACCTTATAAAGCTCTCCATCTTCTTGAATAGATCTTCATCTCAGGGGGAGCTTTGACACCATCAAGAATTCACAAGTCATCTCTGTTGCTTTGAGAAAAGAGAAGATAACATCTAGTTTCATTTATTTCACCCCACTGTACACAGGGTTCTAGCTCCCTTCAAAAGTTAAACACTTGGTTGTAACTCTCCTGATCAAAAGACTTGATTTGGTTTTTAGGCACCTGATCAAAAGCCTGAAGGGTTTCCTGATCTACCTAAAGCAGATCTTGTGGTGACAGGCACCTGAGTAAAAACCTGATTGGTGGCAGGGCACCTGATCAAAAACCTGAGTGGATTCCTACCAGGGTGGTAGAAGAGTGGATGTACCCAAGTTTTCGGGGAACTACAATAAAAATTCTTTTGTCGTCTGTGATGCTCTCTCATTTTTATTGTGTGCTGCTTGCTGTGTAGTTTAGTTTTTATTTCTGTACTCTCTGATTACACTTATAAGTATCATTATTTTACTTATGCAATAAAAATATGATAAGATTTTAAAACACTCTATTCACCCCCCTTTAGAGTTAAACAGTCTAACCTCACAGGTGGTATCAGTGCATACCACCACTTTCAATTGGTATCAGAGCAGGCTATCTTTGGTTTCACAGATTCACATCTGAACCAAGATCCTTGTTAGATTGTTTCTCTCTTCTTTAGTTTTTTTGTTATTACATTAATGACACAAAATAAAGATTATGCTAGCACCAGACCTCCAGTCAGTAACTTAAACAAATTTGCAATCTGGAAGGCAAGAATAAAGCTATACATGAATTCTATTGATGAGGATATTTTCAACTCTATTTTGACTAGTCCTCCTCAACTTACAACATCTATATCTACAATAATTTCTAGCACTCATGAAGTTCCACCACCTGAGTGGACTGATGCTCCAAAGAAAGCCAAAATAGCTAATGCTAAAGATATGAATATATTGGCTCAAACCATGTCAGATGATATCTTCCAAAAGGTGGTTGAGTTCACCTCTGCAAAAGAAATCTGGGATTCTCTAAACCAGATGGTGGCAGGCTCAGCAGATGAAAGAAAGGATAGAAGATTCCTCCTAATATCTCAATATGAGAACTTCAAGAAGGAGGAATCTGAAACAGTGGTTGAGATGTATAACAGACTTAGTGTTATCATCAATGAACTAAAAACCCTGGAAAAAGATATCTCCTTGACTGAGATCAATGATAAGATCCTGATGTGCTTCCCCAGCACTTGGGATTCCAGCATCTGGCCAATTCAAGAAGGTTGCTTATGTAAGTGGACTGAAGCACAACCTTATATTCATAAGTCAGTTATGTGATGAAAGGTTTCAGGTATCATTTAACAAAACTTCATGTATTATTACTTATGTAGATAACTAAGTAGTATTAACTGGTACTAGAGTAGGAAATATATATGTAGTTAATTTTAAGTCAGCTAAAACTAAAATATGCATGTTTAACCAAACTAGTAATACTAATGATCTTTGGTATAGGAGATTAGGACATGTAAACCTGAAAAACATTACTAAACTCTTTAGGGGCAATCTTATTAGAGGATTGCCTTCTTGCCCCTACAAGAAGGAAAGCCTTTGTAGGGCTTATCAGTTAGGCAAGCAAACTAAAAATAGCTTTAAGTCACTTAATAAGAGTGATTCATCTAAGATTCTGTATTTACTACACATGGATCTCTTTGGACCCATTGCTGTACAGAGCCTAGGAGGGAAGTCTTATACCTTAGTAATTATTGATGACTTCTCATTGTTCACTTGGGTGTTCTTCTTGAGAAATAAGTGAGATAACTTCAAGGTTCTTACAGATTTTTTTAAGAGCATAAGAATTGAGTACTCTACTCTAGTTGCATTGATCAAAAGTGATCAAGGTACTGAGTTTTAGTCTATTCCCATGCAAGAATTCTATGAGAAGGAAGGTATCAGATATTGTTTCTCTACTCCTAAAACTCCTCAACAAAATTACTTGCAGATGCTCACTTGCCCATATACTTTTGGGCAAAGGATGTGAGCACAGCAAACTATGTACTGAATAGAAGTTTGATATACAAACTTAAGGGCAAGACCCCCTATGAACTACTCAAAGGGAATAAACCTAAAGTAGATTATTTTAGAGTCTTATGTTGCATTTGTTACATTCATAACAACAATAAGAAACACATTAGAAAGTTTGAAGTCAAGGCTGAAATAGGAATTTTTCTTGGAAATTCCCAAGTAAGCAAGTATTATAGGGTATACAATAAATCATCTATGAAAATGGGAGAGTCAATTCAAAATTCTTTTGACGAGACTAATATGTTTTACAAGGAGAAGAACCTTTCTACCAGTGAGAACTTACAAGAACCACATCTGTGTGAGAAGTTGGATGAATTGACCCTCACCAATGAGGCTGTTACACAACCTTCTCCACATGTTGCTGAAGATAGTGAAGATGATGACACTGAACTCAGTGAAGAGCCAACAACAGCTATAATTCCACAAGAGGAATTAATTCCCCAAGCTGTTGCTCAACCAACTCCTCCTACTAAATTAGTCACGGTTAGAGATCACCATGTATCTCAAGTGATTGGAGACATATCAGTGGGTGTACAGACAAGGCATCAACTCCACCAGGACATGATGTATGCTTGCTTCATATCTCAAACTGAGCCACAATCCATTAAATATGCTAAGCAAGATCCACATTGGATCATTGCGATGCAAGAGGAGCTCAACTAGTTTGAGAGATGTAGATTTTGGTATTTAGTTCCAAGACCCAAAGACTACCCAGTCATTGGAACTAAATGGGTATTTAGAAACAAACTAGATGCTCAAGGTCTTGTCATAAGGAACAAAGCAAGATTATTTGCTCAAGGATACAGACAAGAGGAAGGCATAGATTATGACCAAACATTTGCCACTATTGTAAGGATAGAGGCAATAAGGATATTTCTAGCTTATGCAGCCTACAAGAAGTTCACAGTATACCAAATGTATGTCAAATGTGCATTCCTAAATGGTGAACTCAAGGAAGAGGTCTATGTGGAATAACCACCGGGTTTTATCTCTTCATTCCATCCATCTTATGTTTTCAAATTGCATAAGGATCTCTATGGTCTAAAGCAAGCTCCAAGATCTTGGTATGAAATCTTAGCTAGCTTTCTCTCAGAGCATAAATTTTCTAGAGGCATAGTAGATATGACTTTTTTTTATCAAGCATCATCATGATAAAATCTTGTTAGTATAAATATATGTAGATGACATGATATTTGGTTCTACAGATTCTAAACTATGCAAAAGGTTCTCAAACCTTATGCATTCCAAGTTTTAAATGAGTAGCATGGGTGAGCTCTCCTACTTCCTTGGTATCCAAGTGAAGCAATCCCCTAATGGCATCTTCCTATCCCAATCCAAGTATGCTAAGGAGCTCATAAAAAGGTTTGGGATGGCGGATGCTTCAACTAAGAAAACACCTATGACTACAAATGTTGTTATTGGTTCTGATGAACATGGGTGTTGGGTACATTGGAAAATGTGTATCAGATTTGAAAAAGCCTCACCTAACTCAATGATATGCATCAAGTTGTATTTTATGTAGTTTTGAGTTACTTTGTGTAGGTTAAGAAATTGCAAGAAAAAGTTTCTAAGTACATGTGTCGACACTTGGGAAAAGCTGTGTCGACACCAGAAGCCAGTTTGTGTCGACACACAGGACTTGTGTCGACACATAGAAAAACTATCGACAACAACTGTCTCAACACTTGGGAACGGCTATGTCGACACCAGGAGCTAGATTGTGTCGACACCCAAAATTTGTGTCGACACACAGAAAATCTGTCGACAACGGTTATATCGACACCAAGGGCCAGTTTGTGTCGACATCCAGAATTTATGTCGACACATAGAGAAGCTGTCGACACATTCCAGAATTCTATCGACAACGACTGTGTTGACACACAGGACTTGTGTCAACACATACCAGAATTCTATCGACACCAATATTGTCAAGACAAGGAGTGATTGTGTCGACACACAGGACTTGTGTCGACACATTCCACAGAAGCTGTGTCAAGAAGTGAAAGTGAAGTTGTGTCGACATCATCAAGACTTGTGTCGACACATGGACTATGTGTGTCGACACATGTGAAGTAGTCACTCGACATTCTCTGCTGCTGAGTCAAAGTCTAATGAAGGTTTAAGTATTACAACTGGATACTTGAAAGCTGTCATAACTAACATTGTTGTCACATCTATCAGAGGTGTCAGAAGACCGTTTGGAACCGGAACAGCCGGTAACCAAGGATGAAGACTATATATATATGGTCTCTCAACAAAAGCTGAGGATCGAGGATTGATCAACATTAATCAAGTGATTATGAACAATCATCAATGATTGAAGAATAATTTTCTGAAGGGTCGAGGATCCAGAAGAAGAGAACTAAGAAACAGTCAACAGATTGTAGAGAGAGAAAAACAAGAAGGAGAGAAGTCCTCATCCAGAGAAGGCAAATCCTGAATAGTCTGCCAGAAGAATTCAGATCAATTCTGAAGAAGAATTCAGATTAATTTCTAAAGGAAGCTGATTGAAGATCAACTCCAACACCAAGAAGATCAACCCTACTTTGTTCAGATTCAAGAAGCTTTGAAGAAGCTAAGACAAGTTGATCCTCAAGTAATCAGTTCTATCAAGAACTGATCAAGAAGCCTTCAACCAATTCTCTCTCCATCTGGTTGAAGAAAATATCACTCTTCATTATTAACTTTGTAGGATCTGTAATAGATCTGAGTGTAGGAGATTTGTTTCTCAGATTTGTAAGCCTAAATTATAAAGGCTGAGGTAGGGCTGAGTGCCTGAGGTAGGGGAATCTTTTCCCTGAGTTATAGGCCTGTGAAAGAGGATGAGGTAGGGATTTTGCCTGAGTTGTAGGAGTGTGGTTTCACTCAGAGTTGTAAGCCTGTGAAAGAGGCTGAGGTAGGGCTTGTGCCCGAGTTGTAGGAGTGTGGATTCACTCTGAGTTGTAGGAACCATTCTTGGGTTCTGATCTGTAAGATCTGCGGATCTGAGAAGAAGGAAGGAAGTTAGGCCGAATCTAGTACACTGCTACATAAGCGAAGGGGGAAAGTGGATGTACCCATCATTTGGGGAACCACAATAAATCTGGTGTACAATCTGTGGAATGTTGTGTATATGTGAATGCTTGCTGAAATAACTGCGAAATAGATTGCTTAATTAGATTGATCTATCTGCCTAAGTAAGAAAAAGAATTGAACATATTCACCCCCCCCCCTCTAGGTGTTTAGGACATCTTGAAACCAATTCTTTCAAGTGGTATCAGAGGGAGGTTACTCAAAGAATAGACTTAACAGTCTGAGTAGATCTCCAAGGCAGAAATCTATTAGGCAAAATGGGTTCCATTGAGAATCACAAGGAGTTTGGATCCATGAAGTTACCTATATGCTGGAAAGAAATTTTTGGCATATGGAAAGAAAGAGTTAGACTGTTTATGGAAGCTTTAGATCCAAGAATCTACATGATAGTCAAATAAGGGCCATTCATCCCAATGAAAGTCTCAGTTCTTGATGAAAATCTCAGGACACCAAAGGAGTATTCTAAAATGATAAAGGATGAGATCATCTTGGCTACTATGGATAAGAGAGCACAAAACATAATAGTCAGTGCTATAGATGACTCAACATTCCAAAATTTGATTCACTGCAAGACCTCCAAAGAAATGTGGGACAACTTGATTGTCTACATGGAGGGATCTGAAGAAGTGAGAGAGGACAGAAAGTTTATGCTGAATCAGGAATATGAAAGTTTTAGACAATCTAAAACAGACAGCATAACTGAATGTTATAAGAAGTTCTTCAGAATAGTTAATGAATTGATGTCATATGGAAGAGTTTTCAGTACATATGATCTAAATTATAAGTTTTTGAGATCATTAAATAAAGACTGGGACACAAAGATATGTGTCATTAGGGAAGTGGCCAGACTAGCAGAAATCTCACCTCCCACTTTATTTGACAAACTGCTTTCATATGAGATGCAGCTGATGGTTAGAAAGGACGAGGAGAAAAGTAATAAAGTAGAATACAAAGATAAGTCAGTGGCCTTCAGGACTGAAGCCATAAGAAAGGATAGAAGGGTGTCTCCATCTCCTCCTAGGAAAGCTGCAGAAGTAATTTCAGGAAGTTCTGACAATGACTCATCAGATAGCTCAAATTTTGATGAAAATTTAGCTGCTTTCTCAAGACAATTTCAAAGGTTCTTGAGGAAGAAACAGTGGAGATCCAAGCCATCCTCCTCACAATCCAAGGATGACTACTATCAGAAAAAGAAATTCTCTAAAAAGGATAGGTCTGGTATTAAACCTAGTAAATTATCTTCAACTAAGATTGTTTGTTATTGTTGCAACAGGCCTGGACATGTAGTTGCTGATTATCCTGACAAAATAAAAGAATCAAATGATAAGAAGAAGCTTAAAAACAAGGGCAAGAAGGAGAATTTCTTTGTTGCAAAGAAGCAAAAAAGCTGGTCAGATTCTTCATCATAAGAATCTGAGGTTGAAGCTGAAGCTGAAGCATACATAGGACTATTTGCAACTGAAGAGGTTGAGTTCTTGCAATTGCTAGACTCAGTAAATGGAGTTGAAGATCATTGTTGTAAAGGGCTGATGGCCTTGACAGAAGATGATCAGTGTCAGGATCAGTCTGGTCCTAGTAAGGTAAATAATCCCTCAACAGTTTCAGATTACTATACAGGATCAGAATCAGAAGCATCTGCATCAAGGGATGTTGATGAATCTGAATCTGAAGTGGATGTTCATCAACTTATTGATGAATATGGTGATCTACTGCAAGCACTTAAGAAAAGCGGAATCCTTAACAAAGAACAGGCTAAGGAAATTGCTGCTCTTAAGCAGGCTGCATCTGATTCAGAAAAATTGCTGGATCAGAAGATGAATGAAGTTGTCATGCTAAAAAACATAACTATTATTCATATGGGTACAATAACATTCAAAAATGATCAGATCAAGGGTCTGGAAAACAGACTACTTAGAGAGAAGGAACTTGTGGCAAAATTCTCTAAGACAAAGTCAGTCTTACCTTTAATTGATGAGTTCATTCCTCAAAAAGGTAAGATAGGATTAGGTTTTAAGGGAAATACTAGGGCAGCTAATTCCAAAGGAAAAAAGCAAAGCCCCAGTTAAGCCACTTGCCTTCAAACCCCCCATTGCCTTCAGAAAAGTGCAATAGCCTACCAATAGATATGATCATGACATCATACATGGTCATGGTAAGCCTGATATTCTGAATGACAAGGGTATAGCTCCAGCACTCAAGCAAAGATTCATTGTACCTACAGTGTTAAGAACAGTTGACAGCAACGCTGATAAAACTGCACCTAAAAAGAGGTATAATAGATATGAGTGCTGGTGCTGTGGTAAGATAGGGCATTATGGCAAAGATTGCTGGCACAATACCAGTGTCAGGATGAATGCCAGCTTACCTGTGAGGAAGGCTGCTGGTAACAATATTAAGTTTCAACCTAACTTGAACCTAGAACCCAATAAACATTGGGGTTCTAAGATAAGGTAATTTTATTTGCTGCAGGTGAGTCCAAGTTGCCATAACCCTATATGGTACTTGGACAGTGGATGTTCCAGGCACATGACTGGAACAAGAAGAATGTTAAAGGATTATACTCCCATAGAGAATGGAACCAAAGTGATCTTTGGTGGATCATAAACAGGGGTCATCAAAGGGTTTGGTAACATTTCCACTAGTTCTATAACAATCACTCAAGTGGCTTATATAAAAGGTTTGAAACATAATATGATAAGCATAAGTCAACTGAGTGATCTTGGGTATGACACTTCATTTATTAAGAATGGGTGTCAGATTAAAAGGACAGGTGATCAGAAGGTGATCTTGTCTGGTGATCTTGTCTGAGCTACTGGATGATTAAGGAGCCATTATGGCTTTCTTCTTCTTCTTCTGTGGAGGTGTTTCCACTAGTTCTTTTGATGACGAACTAGTCAGCAGTGATGTTTGAGAAGATTAAGGAAAGTCTGAAGAAGCTCAATCTGGGTAGGATTATGAGTTTGTACTTAGCTGGAATTATTCCAGAAGTCATGAACCAAGCTGCTGGTTCTAAAATTAACCATATGAGGAGGATGGACATCAGGATAATCTCAAGATGGGATAGGGTGTTAACTAAAGAAATGCCTACACCAGAGAAGGAAACACCTCCACAGAAGAAGAAGAAGAAGAAGAATAAGAAAGCCATAATGGCTCCTAAATCATCCAGTAGCTCAGAGGAGCAAGTAGTTTTTAGTTCTGATGATGAAGTGGCTGGAAATGTTGGACAGTCACCAGCAAGAAATGAAGATGCACAGAGGCAGGGGGAGTAACCATCTACTAGCCCCATCCACCTGGATCCACTCCAGGTGGAGCCTCACCATGAGGAAGTGCCTACTCACTTAGACAGTGAAATGGCAACACAAACAATTCTTCAGGTAATCAGTGAAGTCAATCAATCAATTTTCAATATTGAGAATGAAATGATAACTGAATCTTTGATTGATATTGATCAGACAACTCAGGTACACAGTCAACCACAAGATATACTCTTAGAGGATACATCAGCAGTTGTAGATGCTCCTGAGATAAGAGAGTCTCCAATCCCTACTCAACAGGAGTTTACTCTAGAAAAGCTGTTCTCTGATATGTTACAGAGTGATTTTGAGGGAGAGAAAGCAGTTTTTGAGGGGGAGAAGATAGATCTTGAGGGGGAGCATGTAAAGTCTCAGGGGGAGACTGCTAGAAATGAGAATGAGGAGCAAAGGACACAGGGGGAGCTACCAAGACCTGAGAAGGAATTGCCTCCAAGTCCAAAAGATAGAGTTGACATAGCTAGTACCTCAGAATCTGAGGATGCTGCTGAGGTTCAAGCAAAGAAAAGAAAGCTTATGGTCTTCAAAAGGAGAAGCCAAAACTACAAGAAAGCACTGCAAACTGTTGTTCCTCAGCCTGCCCCAACACTTGATTATAATTCTTTGTTAATATCTATGTAAGTGAAGTTGGATGAGCAAAGGATTTCCATGTAGAAGTACATAGATGAGACACATAAATATCTCCAACTCTCCTTGGCAACAGATATAAAGTCAATTAGATTTGAAGTGAATCAAAATAAGAGAGAAATGACTGATTGTTTCCACAAGGGTGGAAATGTTGTAGTTTACCTAGCCACTCACCAAGAGAAAATCAAGACACAAGTGGATGGCATAGCTCTTAAGCAAGGCTATGTCTTAGAAAATCAAATAAAGATGAATGAAAACTTGACAGAATCACATAATGTGATTGTCACAGAGATGAAGAATATTGCTACTGCACAGGCTGTAGAAAGGGATACAGATAAGGCAGAATTTGTCCAGCAATTACAAGAAGGAATAGTTGTTGTCCAAACTGCTATTAAAGAATCTCAAAAGACTATTTCTGGACAGCTACTGAAATTAAAGGCTTTCTATAAAGATGGTGTCAATTTCTTGGATGAATAAGTCAGATTCCAAAAGGATGATCTCAGAGATCATGTAGCCAGAGAAGTCATAAAGGGAGAGAGGGTTTTAGTCAAAGCTGGATCTGAACATGCTAAATAGATTTCCAATAGCATCAGAGCCACACTTGGATATCCACCCCTGTGTGATGATGATAATGTCGCAGAATCTGGAATACATCATGCGCTTTTTGGAGGTGAACAAGCTGAAGTTGCCCAAGTTATCTATCCTCCAACAGATTTTGAAATGATACATCATGAAATATAGTCCATGTATAACCCTCCTGAAGGTGCTCAAAATGTGATCATTGAGAAAGTAGACAAGCCTGTGTCAGAAGCATTTTTGAAAGAGCAAGAAACTCTTATGTCTAAGAAGAGATTCAGAGAACAGGCAGAGTTAAAGCCTGATTTTGAGCAGTGGAGCCCCACTTCTAGAAATATTATCCAAACTGCTTGGAAAGCTGCAAAGGACAATACCCTAGAGAGGGGCAAATGGTACTCTGAACAAGAGTGGAGAAAACATGAAGCTAGGCAAGAGGTCATAGTTCAGTACAGAAGGAAGGCTAAACTTGGGAAGCTACCCCCTAATGCACAGGAGCCTAGCAAATATTTCCCAAAGCCTTATCATTATTTTGAAAGACAAAAGATAAGGGCTGAAGAGCTGAAAAAGAAAGATTTAAAGGGAAAGAAGCCTGCAGATGACTCTGATGCTCTAGTTCAAGCCAAGATTCAATCTGGCAAGGGCATTGTCATCAAGCAACCAGAGCAGCCTTAGTTTAGATTTTTCTTAAGTTTACAATTTTGTAATCATTTGTGTTAAAATCTATGTAAACTTTTGATTAAAGAAACCTTTATAGTTGAAGCAAAACATGTTTAATGCTTGTTCTGTGTTAGCATTATTTATTCTGTGATGATTTGTGTTACATGTTTTGTTTAGTATTTACCCGGTCATATAATGTTGTTATACATCATATTGTGTATTTGTTGTGTATGGTGTATATCATTGACTAAGGGTTATGACTTCTCCAAATAGGGGGAGATTGTTGGCTACATTGGAAAATGTGTACCAGATTTGAAGAAGCCTCACCCTTCTCAATGATATACATCAAGGTGTATTTGATGTGTTTTGAGTTTATATGTGCAGGTTAAGCAATTGCAGGAAATGCAGAAAACATTTCTAAGTCCATGTGTCGACACCTAGAGAAGCAGTGTCTACACTTATGAAGACTTGTGTCGACATTGGAGAAAAGCTGTGTCGACACTTGGAGTAAATTGTGTCGACACCAGGAAAGACAGAGTCGACACCAGAAAAAAAGTGTCGACACATACAAGCAGTGTCGACACACTGTGAAGAATAGTCGACATAAATCGTATCGACACTTAGAGGCAGTGTCGACACCCAGAGAAGCTTAGTCGACATCAAATGTATCGACACCGAGATGTTGTGTCAACACACTGAAGGAATTGTCTACATCAACTGTGTCGACACACAGGACTTGTGTCGACACACAGCAAGTTTCAATACAGTTAAAGTAAAGAAGTACTTGTGTCGACACAAATAAGATGTGTCGACACAAAGCAGAATTCAACTAAGAATTAAAGAAGTATTTGTGTCGACACACAGAATCAGTTTCGACATATTCAACAGAAGGCAGTATCGAGAAGCTGTTATAACAATAGAAGAAGTTGTGTCGACACCACCAAGGCATGTGTCGACACTTAGTTCACTTGTGTTGACACTTAGTGTATTTGTGTCGACACATAATGAAGATCAGTCTAGACACTTTCAGACAGAGACAGAATTTTCAAGAAGTGACTGGATGACTTGACAGCTGTCATTTCAACCGGTCTATTGCAACTGTTAGAGCTGTCAGAAGTTCGTTAGAAACTGGATAAGCCGGTTACCATGGAGGAAGACTATATAAACGCTTTCTCCTTTAATAGAAAGAGATGATTAATAAGATAGATCATTGAAGATTACAGATTAAAATCAACACAAAAAGAAGAAGACCTTCGACAGAAGATCTAAGTAGTTGGAGAGAGAGAGCTCCTTCTAAGAAGAGTAGTTGCTGAACCAAGCTGACAAGTAAGATTCAGATTGAGATCTGGATCTTAAGTTAGAAGCTGATTGAAGATCAACTTCACAGAAGATTCAACCCTACTGAGTTCAGATTCAAGAAGCTTTGAAGAAAGCTAAGGGAGGTTGATCTCTGCCAAGTTCTTTCAAGAACTCATCAAGAAGCCATCTATCCCCTCTCTCTTTCAGGGTAGTGGTCATAAACTTTGTTTAATAACATTTCTGTAAGATCTATTATAGATCTGAGTTGTAAGCCTATTTTATAAAGGCTGAGTGTAAGAGATTTAGATCTTTGAGTGTAGGTCTTGTTGAAGACTGAGGTAGGGCTTTGTGTCTGAGGTGTAAGAGACTGTGTTCTCTGAGTGTAGGCATTGTTGAAGGCTGAGGTAGGGCAGTTTGCCTGAGTTGTAGGAGTGGGGACACTCTGAGTTGTAGGAACCTGGTTTGGGTTCTGAGCTACTGTAAGATCTGAGGATCTGAGGAGAAGTGCAGAAGTTAGGCCGAATTTAGTACACTGCTAGATAGGCGAAGGGGGAAAGTGGATGTACCCAGACCTTGGGGAACCATTATAAAAATCTGTGTGCACTCTGTGTTGAATAATTTCTGTGATTGTTGTGCTGTGTGATAGTTAAATTTGCAATTTCTGATTAAGTAACTGAACAGAGTATCTGCCTTAGAATCAAAAGAAAAAGTACACCTATTCACCCCCACTCTAGGTGGTTAGGCACTAATTCTTTCAAGAAACACTTTTGATAAAGAAAGAGAGGAGAGTCTTCAGCCTTCTACAGGTTCAGTCGTTGTTTGAAGAACTCAATACCTAGCAGATCTTCAGTCTTCTACAGCAAAGTTTAGAAACAATTTTCTGAGATACTTCTAGTAAAGGCAGCCATTTATTGAAGAACATCTTTCTGCTAATGTGAAGTTAGTTAGAGCTGAGATAACTCAGCTCTAGTAGCAGACACAGAGAAATTTGTTTGTGTCAAATTAATCAAAACCATTATATTTTTGTAGGATCCTTTTGGATCTAAGCTGTAGGGCTTTTGAGCCCAAGGTAGGGTAGTTTTACCTGAGCTGTAGGAGAGTTATTATCTCTGGGTTTAGGATCCAGTTTGGATCTTAGGTAGGTGATTATTTGATCACTGAGCTGTAGGGCTTTTGAGTGTGAGGTAGGAGAGTCATTCTCTCTGAGTTGTAGGGCACTTGTGCCTGAGATGTAGGTTTCTTTGGATCTGATGTAGGGCCTTTGTGCCTGAGCTGTAGGAGAGTCATTCTCTCTGAGATAGGATACTTTGTGGATCTGAGGTACGGCTATCCTCCCAGCCTGAGTTATAGGTTCTTTGGGCCTAAGGTAGCTAATCAGTTGATCACTAAGTTGTAGGAGCAAGTTTGCTCTGAGGTAGGGCTTTGGCCTGAGTTGTAAGTCTTGGAGGAGGCTGAGAGATCCTATGGGATCCGAGGTGTAAGCTCTTTGTGCTGATTTTTGGAGAAGTGTCCTGTCTAATTAGAAGTTAGAAAGGTGGGAGGAGAGTGGACATACCTATAATCTGGAGAACCACTATATATTTTGTGTGTGCTTTTAATTGTGTTGTTTCTTTATTGCAGGTTCTTAAAAGCAGATAACTACTAACACACTAAGAACTTAAAGAAGAAAATAAAAGAAAGTCAAAAAAACCAAGAAACCTATTCACCCCCCACCCCCTCTAGGTTGCTAGCTACCTTGAAAATAAAGACTTTCAAGTGGTATCAGAGGGAGGTTGCTCAAAAAGGATTTAATAATCTGAGTGATCTTCAAGGATACCTACAGTTCTGTGCTTATCGGTTCTGGAGAGAGCCATAAGGAGCTAGGTTCCATGAAACTCCTCATTTGCAGAAAGGAGAATTTTGGAATCTGGAAGGAGAGGGTTAGGCTATTTATGGAAGCCTAAGACCCTAGAATCTTTGTGACAGTCAAGGAGGTACTCTTCATCTCTATAAAGGTCTCTATTCTAGATGTCAATGTCTAGACACCTAAGACCTATTCAGAGATGATAAATGATGAAGTCATCTTAGCTACATGGGACAAGAGGGCACAAAACATTATTGTTAGTGCCATAGATGACTTAACCTTTCAGAACTTGGTCTACTACCAGACCTCCAAAGAGATATGGGACACCCTTGTAGTCTACATGGAGGGTACTTGAGAGGTATGAGATGATAGAAAGTCCATGCTACACCAGGAGTATGTGGTTTTCAGGCAATCCCTGAAAGAGACCATAGATACTTACTATGAAAGATTTTTCATGATCATAAATGAACTGAGGACCTATGAGAGGGTCTTCAGTCATTATGAAATAAATGACAAGTTCCTCAGATTTCTCACTAGAGACTGGGATACTAAGATATGTGTCAGAAGAGATGTGGCCAAGCTTGCTGAAACTCCTTCCAAAATATTGTTTGGGAAGCTGCTCTCTTATGAGATGTAGCTGGCTGCCAAAAAAGAGGAAGTGGCCACCAGTAGATCTCAATCTAAGGAAAAGTCCTTGGAATTCAAGGCAGACAACATCAGGAAGAGTAAGGAGAGGATTCCCTCTCCTCCAAGAAGACTATCTGATTCAAACAGCTTAGAGTCAGATGCATCAGACTACAGTATGTCTAGTGAGGATTTTGCTGGCTTCTTCAAGAATTTTCGGAAGATGATGAAGAAGAAACAGTGGAAGAGCAAACCTTCCACCTCTTCTCATCACAGGAGGAATCATTCCAAGGCTGACAGGTATGATTCTAAATCTAGTAAATATAATTTCTCTAAAGTTGTCTTCTACTGTTGTAGCAAACCAGGGCATGTGATAGCTGACTGCCCAGTGAAGAGGAAAGAGGCTGGTGAGAAGAAATAACAGTAACATAAGGGGAAGAAGGAGAAATCCTTCATTGCTAAGAAGGAGAAGAGCTGGACAAACTCATCTTCATCGGAGTCTGAAGTGGAAGAAGCCTATATTAGGTTGGTTGCTACTATTGAACAAGAAGCTGTAGCACCAGATGAAGACTATCTTGCTGCCAGGATAGGTATCGGGGCCCCTCTATCACACTCATACAGTGATTCAGAGGTGGATGATGAAGATGATGAAGATGCTTACAGCTGTTACGGGCTTATGACAATGACTGATGAAGAATCCAGCCAGGATCAGCCTGGTCATGGCAAGGTAAATTCTCTATCAAGCTCTTCTTCTGAGTCTGTATATGAGACTAGTCACTGTACAAAAGCCTCTTAATCCAGTGGTGAAGATGATTCTGAATTAGAAGGATATGTCAATCAATTGATTGACAAGTATGGAGAACTTCTGAATGCTTTCAAAAAGTGCAAGAAGTTATCTAAGAAGCAATCTGTGGAGATTGCCTCTCTACAGCTAGCTGCTTCCCAGCTGACTGAGACAACATCTTTGCTGGACCAGAAGGACAGGAAACTTAGCCAACTTAGGGTATTGAATCTCATGCAGATAGGATTCATCAAGTTCAAGAATAGTCTCATTAGGGATCTTGAAGAGAGGCTAGAGAGGGAGAAAAGAATAGTGGCTAGCTATTCTAAGCCAAATATTGTGTTACCCTTGATAGACTCCTCCTCTCAGAAGGGTAAGAAGGGGTTGGGATTCAAGGGAAGCACAAGAGTTGCTCCTTCCAAAGGGAAGGGCAAAGCTCCAGCTCCAGCTCTGTCCCTTGCTTCCAAGCCTCCCATTCCTTTTAGGAAAGTTCAGTTTCCTTCAAATAGGTATGACCAATAAAGCATTAATGGTCACTAGATGAATGGCAGATCCACTGGTGTGAACAAAGATGTTCATAGCCATGGTGGAAGGTATAGCAGGGTGAGTGCCTTTAAGGCTGCCCATGAATAAATTCAAATGGCCCATCCTGGACCATTTGTCTTTGGTGCTTCATCCCTCACTCTCAAGAATGTTGCTTCAGTAAAGGTTCAGGATCTTCCAGCAAAAAACTCAGACCAAGGGTCAGTCTTCCAGCAAGCCTAGTTTGGTTGTGTCTGATGCTATTAAGAGCATGCTTTCTAAAAAGAAGCTTGTTGTTTTTGGCACTCAGAACAGGCCAAATCAGCCAACTAGAAGACTTACCTTCAGTCAGATCATTGTTGAAAGGAATCTGAAGAAGGGTGCTGCTCTTCTTCTTACTGTTCAGTCAATAGTTAACCAAACTGCAAGGCCTGCACATAAGAGAAGATACAACATTCATGAATGTTGGTGTTGTGGCAAAGTTGTCCACTTTGTTATAGACTGCTGGCACGATCCAAGTGTGCCAAGAGCAGTTGTTAGCCCACTAGTCAGAAATGTTGTTGGTATACAAGTTCATTTTCAGACTAACATGCACCTAGGACCTAATAAAAATTGGGATCTTAATGTAAATTAAATTGTGTAATGCAGGTTAGTTCAAGTGGTCATACCCATATATGGTACTTGGATAGTGGTCGTTCCAGGCACATGACTGGGACAAGGAGCAACTTAAAGGAGTACACTCCAGTAAAAGATGGACTTAAGGTTTTCTTTGGTGGTTCAGATAGAGGGGTGACTAGAGGCTAAAGTAAGATTACCAATGTCATAGTCATCATCACAAAAGTGGCTTATGTTAAAGGGTTGCAATACAACCTTATAAGCATAAGTCAACTCTCTAATTTTTTATATATTATTGTCTTCCACAAGGATGAGTGCCAGATTAAAAGGTCAAGTAATCAAGAAGTCATCTTGATAGGAACTAGGAGTGGAAATGTTTATTGCTTAAACTTTCTTTGTCTAGATACAGACTTTCCTATTTGTCTAGTGTCAAATGAGAAAGTCTCATATTGTGTCCAATGGCACAAGAGGTTGGCTCATTCGAATTACAAGACTATTAGTAAGCTCTTTTATCAAGGGCTAGTTAGGAATGGTCCTAATGTGAAGTGCACCAAGGAGGGCATTTGCTCTGTATGTCAAAAAGGCAAGCAGACTAAAGCCTCTTTCAAGGAAATTGGGACCAAAGACTCTGTGAGGTGATTATACCTCTTGCATATGGACTTGTTTGGTCTTGTGCCAGTTTATAGTCTTGGTAGGAAAGTCTATACCCTTGTGGTGATTGATGACTATTACAGGCATGCTTGGGTGTTATTTCTTAAGAAAAAGAATGAAACCCTTGATGTCTTCATAAAGTTTGTCAAGCAAATTCAGAATGAGTTTAACAGTACTATGGTCAAAATCAGAAGTGACCATAGAACTGAATTCTAGTCTGAAAGCATGACAAAGTTTTGTGAAGAGCAAGAGATTCATCAAGAATTCTCTCTTCAAGAACTCCTCAGCAAAATGGGATTGTTGAGAGGAAAAATAGGATTCTCATAGAGGTTGGAAGAACATTGTTGAGTGATACATCTCTCCTAGAATATTTCTTGGCTGAGGCAGTGAATACTGCATGCCATGTCCTCAATAAGGCCTCTATGACCAAGATCCACAAGAAGATTCCCTATGAGATCTTAAAGGCAGAAAACCAAACTTGTGCTATCTCAGAATCTTTTATAGTAAGTGTTATGTGCTTCACAATAGGAAGTCCTATGTGACTAAGTTTGTTGTCAAGTCATTTGATGGGATTTTTGTTGGGTACATCAATCTTAGTAAGGCATATAGGATTTACAACTTGAAACATCAAGTTGTAGAAGAGTTTGTACATGTAGTCTTTGATGAGTCTACTATGATTAACAGTGAGCTGCCATACTCCTCTTCTAGTACTACAGGTACAGAATAGATGATGGACAAGCTAACCATCAAGGAAGTAGCTCTAGTTATCCAAGTTAAAGTGGATCTTTCGGAAGAACTACCAGGCTCACTTAAAGTGGATGAAGATCAGCAAGTAGCTGCCCAGTAGCTGATGCTGAAGCAAAATTGCCTCCAACAATCAGGCATCTAAGGGATCATCCAAGACATCAGATCATTGGTGATTCCATCCAAGGAGTGGTGACCAGGAGCAGAATCATCAACACAACACTATACTCAGGATTCCTGTCACAGGTTGAGCCAAAGAAATTTGAAGAGGCTAACATAGATCAGTTCTGGATTGTAGTTATGCAAGAAGAACTAAACCAGTTTAAGAGATGCAAGGTCTAGAAGCTAGTTCCCAGACCACAATGATATAATGTCATTGGAGTCAAGTGGATTTACAGGAATAAACTTGATGAAAATGACATTATAATCATGAACAAGGCAAGGCTAGTAGCTGAGGGGTACATGCAAGAAGAAGGTATTAATTTTGATCAAACCTTTGCCCATGTAGCAAGATTGGAGGCCATCAACTGTTCCTTGCATATGTTGCACACAAGGGATTCAAAGTCTGCCAAATGGATGTGAAGTCAGCCTTCCTAAACGGTGGCTTGAAAGAAGAAGTCTATGTTGAGCAGCCTCCAGGTTTTGTTGTTCCTAACTCTCCTGATTCTATTTATAGACTTAGGAAAGTTCTATGGGCTAAAGCAGGCCCCTAGAGCATGGTATGAGACTTTGTCTAGCTTCCTCATTGAGAACAAATTCTCAAGGGGGAAGGTAGACAAGACCTTATTCCTAAGGGAATCTAAGGGTAAGATCATCCTAGTCTAGATATATGTAGATGACATTATCTTTAGATCTATTGATGACAACCTTTGTAGGAAGTTTTCCAAACTTATGCAAGGAAAGTTTGAAATGAGCAGTATGAGTGAACTTAAGTTCTTCTTAGGTATCCAAGTAAGATAGACTGAGATGGCTTGTCCATATCCCAGTCAAAGTTCACTAGGGAGTTAATCAAGAAGTTTGGTATGGAGAATTCTTCCACTATGAAAACTCCCATGGGGTCAAGTATGCTTATATGCAAAGATGAGGTAGGGAAACCTATTGATGCAACTTTGTATAGAGGGATAATGATGGCGAGGATGCCCCGCCATTTGCTCGTGCCGACATGGATCTCATTAATCGTCGCCGCTACATGTTCATGGACATTGATGGTCGTTGCCGCAACTATCGTCGCCGCCTCCACCGACGTCGTCGCCGCTGCCGAGGCCGTCATTATGAATATAATGTTATTTCAATTTTGGAATAATATTATATTCCTAATACTTTTATGAATTTATAAGTCCTAAGATTTATAAATTTATAAATTAGGGAATTTATAATTATGTTATTTTATAAGTGGGTATTTTATTTCATATTAAACACTAATGGTTAGGATTGGTTTGGATTTTGATGAAGGGTGGATGGAGAGGGGTGTGATATTATATATATATGTATGAGGTGTTGGAGAGGGTTATGTTGAAAAGAAAAAAAAGAAAACCTAATGGAGTTTGCATGAAGCAGCCCCCCTTCGGCCAAGCTGAATCCCGCACCCGACCTCCAGGATTTCGCGAAAACAACTGCTGTGGCCGCCCCTCTTGTGGCAATTCCTGCTGCTCCGGCAATCTCCTACCTCCTCTGGTGTGACTCCGAAGAAGGCGGCTCGGTTCTCCCCATCCGGTGCGACTCTGGTGGACCCGTGGAAGTGTGACTCTTCCATAGTTATCTTTCTCCTCCTCCTCTTTAAATTCAGATTTGGGTAACGATTTCCCCTCCCTAAAACTTGTGTAGTGATTCATCTTGGGTTGTGAGTTTGGTGGAATTCTAGTATCATATTCTATCCTAAATCTTGATTTTATGTTGCACTCAAAAATCTGAAATTATCTTGCTTTTATCCGATTTTGTTTGCGAAGGTTTTTGCAAGGATAGGTCCCCTTGGACGTTTGCAAACTGGGGTTGGTTTAGCCTTTGGTTTCGAATGGATCAAGAGGATTTGGTATATCCTCGTTTCATTTTGTTTTGAGGGTTGCCTTTGGACTATCTTCCGAATCGAATTTCTTAGTCCGGAGCGCTCCCCATATGGATGGAAATGCGGTGGTATGACACTAGATGTATGGCTAGGTTATGAAAAATGTATATGTGAATGTTCGTGCTGATTTGGATGGGAATTTCCCACTTGTGAGATCGCAACATTATAGACGAAACTCTGCCGAAATTTTGAGTTTTACGCGCACACCACGTGTTCGTTTAAATTCCCCTTAGGAATCCCTTTACCAATTTGCATCCTAATCCCATTTTGGGGAGTGGCCTATATCAATTTGGTATCAGTGCCAGGTTGGCCAATTTCTCAACTTGGCAACGATCCGCTCGTTTCGAGCTTCCCCCCCCCCCCCCCCCTTTCGCACGTAGGCACGTTCGTTGGTCTTCTATTTTATTTTTAGTTTTATATTTATATATATATATATATATATATATATATATATATATATATATATATATATATATATATATATATATATATATATATATATAATTTTGCTTCATAAAATATATATATATATAAAGTTTTTGTATTCACTTAGCTGAGCTTTCGTTGGTCTATTATGGCACAATATTTGACACCACCTCCGCGCACCTCTAGGCCTGTTAGTGTTCCCACTCCGATCTATGATGGGATAGGTGGACCGCGAGTGTTTTTATGTTGGGTGAAGGACATGGAATGCTATTTTGAGTGATATCATATTGTGGACCCCCACAAGATTCCCGTGGCGAGACTACAATTAATTGGTCGAGCTCTGACCTTCTGGCTCAATGAGGAGAGACGTTTTGGGTTGTCACTCAATGGCTCACTTATAGGTTGGCAGATTATGAAGAATCTATTAACGGATGAGTATTACCCTCCCTACTGTCGTTCCCAAATTTCTGATTATCTAAGTGATTCACCGCCTAAAACTTTGCCTACAATGAACCCGTATGTCCCCTTGTACCCCCTTACTCGGATGTCTTATGATCTCATTTCTCCCCTCCAGGGCACTAGTCCTGTTTTTGATCAAAGGAGTGGCTCCAAGCCTCCCGCTAGATCCTTGCTCCGCCAAGATCTGACTATTTCAAGACCACGTACTCCAACCTTTAGGGAGAAGGAGAAGGTTAGGTCCTCTGCCCCACCACCTGTCGTTGCCCCTACTAGGGATATTATAACTCTTCGGGTTAAGCATAAGCAGACAGTTAAGACTTGCAAGGAGAATGCCACATGTTATGCTTGTGGCGTGATTGGCCACTATATTGTGGAGTGCCCCACAAAACCTAGGGCTTTGGCTCTTTTGGCTTCGACGTCTGAGCCCGCCACTGCGGACGACGCCAATTTCTCTGACGACTTTAGTGACGATGAGGAGCTTGGATATCCTAGTGACATGGATGAGGATGTCTCCTCTGAGGTATCACCCACTGGGATTACCCCACTTCCCCTCACCCATATTTCCAGTCTGTCTCCTATGATAGTTGAGGAACCGCCCGTTGGCCCTGAGTTAGCAGATGTACCTATGGTCTTGGAAGATTCACCTTGTGAGGGAAGGTTATTTTTGGATGAATTTATAGTTGAGGACCCAGGAGATATTTCCTTGTTGCTATCACCATTGCCCAAAGCATAATATGGATTAGAAATTTTGTCGGGCTCGATTTTGCCTACTTCGGAGACCGTTACTGATCATAATTTGGATGAAATATCTAGTGGGTTGGAAGACATTTTGGCTGAGTTGGTAGAGTCATCCTGTGGCAAATGTTTGTCTGAGAGTGAGTTAGGTGATGACGATCTGGTTGAGTTTTCTGTGAGGAAGAATCTACTGTTTGATCTTCCCTTTGATTTTGATGGCTTGCACCCGGAGGACTTTTCTTTGATGTTAAATCCTTGTTTTGACTGTGAGTATGACTTAGCTCCTCCTCTGGAATTGATCGTGTTGACTCTCCCTCCAGTTCACTTGACTCGATTAGATGATTTGTTAGGAAACGAGCTTGTCATTTCTAGTCCGGGATATTTGGAGACCCTTATTTATCTAGCTTCCGCGTTATACTTGCCTAGACGGATGTGTGTACGCGAGTTGTTAGTTATTGCGTTCGGTCTTTCCACTCCAGTTCGTAGATCTGACTATGCTTCTCCTAGGATAGACCTTTCATCTGACCGCTTGGCGTTGGGTAAGGCTTCGTGTTGGACTGCTAGTGATTCCTTGGCTATGGGGCTTTTTGATGTGGTGTCCCCTAGACACACTTATTTGCCAAGCCCGGTCGCACGCATTTATCCTCCGCCTTTTGATGATTCGTGCATGCACACGTTAGTAAACCTAGTTGGCTATGTTGAGTTGTGTCGCACGTACGTCCTTTCAAATCTGGGAGCGTCCAAATCTATAATTGGTGATGAGCATTTTTCGCTGGCAATTCTTTATGACATTTTAAAATCAATATTTAAAACTATGACGTTGGAATTGACTTGTGGGCTATACATTAGTGAGTGTCTGTATACGGACATGTCTTTGTCTGCGAATGCGTATGATTTCATGGCAACTGTGCCTTTTGATTTGGTGTCCTCACGAAATTATTACCCATCAAATCAAATTACACGTATTTGTCATCCATCCTGGTACGATCTGCATGTACACATGTCGTCACCTTATGCCAGTGTCTGTGGGTTGCGTCACTTTCACCTCTGTTCACCTCCGAGAGCTTCTGACTGCAGAATTGTTGATTCCAATTTAGTCGGGTTAGCCCACGAGTGGATACCTTCGTGTTCCGTAACAAAATTATTACGTTGGAGCGCCGATCCTTTCATGATCTTCAACAATTTTGGATTTAACGCAATTTTTTTGGATTTTTATGATGCAATCGGTGTTTCGCCGTGGTTCAATTTTTCGGATTTAATTTTGCATATCTGGTTTCCACCTGAGTGGTTTTCTCCGACGTTTCTCTCTTCCACTTCAGATTCTCATGGGTTGAGAGGTGAGATTCTTTTCATGTCGCGCTTCCATTTGGGTTTCCTGGTTCTCGCGTTGGATGGTAAGATCTGCACTGCTTTTCTTTTTGTTGACACATCTACGAGATTTTCGCTGTTCTTGCTCATGGCAGGTTCTGTTCTATTGCGGATGCCTGCACTGCTTGTCCTGCCCCGCGGATGTCCGCTCTTGCTATGCTACATGTGGATGTTGTTGTCCCCTGCTATTCTCTCCCTGGCCACTCATCGGGGATGAGTGATTTTGAGCGGGGGAGGATTGATGGCGAGGATGCCCCGCCATTTGCTCGTACCGACATGGATCTCATTGATCGTCGCCGCTACATGTTCATGGACATTGATGGCCATTGCCGCAACTGTCGTCGTTGACGCCGCCGACGCCGTCATTATGAATATAATGTTATTTCAATTTTGCAATAATATTATATTCCTAATACTTTTATGAATTTATAAGTTCTAAGATTTATAAATTTATAAGTTAGGGAATTTATAATTATGTTATTTTATAAGTGTGTGTTTTATTTCATATTAAACACTAGTGGTTAGGATTGGTTTGGATTTTGATGAAGGGTGGATGGAGAGGGGTGTGATATTATATATATATATATATATATATATATATATATATATATATATACATATATATATATATATATATGAGGTGTTGGAGAGGGTTATGTTGAAAAGAAAAAAAGAAAACCTAATGGAGTTTGCGTGAAGCAGCCCCCTTCAGCCAAGCTGAATCCCGCACCCGACCTCCAGGATTTTGCGAAAAACACTAATGTCGCCGCCCCTCTTGTGGCGATTCTGAAAGATATGGTACCTAAACACCTAGAGGGGGTGTGAATAGGTGACCTAATCCTTTTTAAACTTTAATGGCAGCAATCAGTTATATCACAGAATACTAACTGTTTTATCACAGCAATAACTAAGCATACACAGCAAATATCATTCACAGCACAGCAGACACAGTGGTTTATAGTGGTTCCCCAAGATATGGGTACATCAACTTTCCCCCTTCGCCTATCTAGCAGTGTACTAGATTCGGCCAAACTCCTCTACTGTCTCAGAACCCAAATTGGTTCCTACACCTCAGGCCCAAAGCCTTACAACTCAGCTTTATCCCAAAGCCTACACTCAGCCAATCAAGGCCTACACTCAGCCAACCAAGGCCTACACTCAGCCAACCAAGGCCTACACTCAGCCAACAAGGCCTACACTCAGAGATCTCAATCTCCTACACTCAGGCTCTCAAGCCCTACCCTCAGCCTTTATAATTATAGGCTTACAATTCACTCAGATCCAAAGGATCCTACAAGATAAAAATGTATTACAAATATTAACTCAACAACTCAGAAATAAAAGAGGGGAGTTGAGAGTTTCTTGATGAGTTCTTGGAAGAACTCAGCTGGATTCAATCTGACTTAGCTTTCTTCAAAGCTTCTTAAGTAGAACTGAATAAGACCGAATCCTCCTGCAGTAGTTCTGTGACCTCTGCCACTTAAGATCCAGAATGAATCTGAATCCTTCTTCTCAGCCTAGTTCCATAGGCTGATTTCTTGGATGGAGCCCTCTCTCTCCAACTTCTTAGATCTGCACTTGGACTGCAATATCTTCTTGTGTTGATACTCTATGTACCACTTTTTTAACTTGTTCTTCAACAAAACTGAACTTCTTGAACAACAGTTTCTGTAAACTGTAGGTGCCTATTTATAGGCCTTCTTCATGGTAACCGGCTGGTCAGGTCCATAACTGACTTCTGATATCTCTGACAGGTGCTGTAGACCGGCTGGAACGGCAGCTGTCAAGTCATCCAGTCATTTCTTGAAAATCTCTAACTGTCTGTAAGTGTCGAGACTTTCTGTCTTTAAGTGTCGACACTTATAGATCAAGTGTCGACACATATTGTGTAAGTGTCGACACAAGTCTACAAGGTGTCGACACAACTCCTTGTATGTCTCGACACAGTTTCTTCTGCATGTGTCGACACTGAAATTGAGTGTCGACACAAGTACTTGTTCTTCTAGCTTTTGTTGAATTCTTCTAAGTGTCGACACATCTCCTTTGTGTCGACATAACTTCTTGTGTTGAATCTGTTAAGTGTCGACACTGCTTCTTGGTGTCGACACATAGTCTTCTATGTTGATACGTGCTGAGTGTTGACACAGCTCATTGTGTCGACACTTGATTCTTCTGTCGAGACTTCAGCTGAGTGTCGACACATTCCTTTAGTGTCGACACTTGTACTTAGAATATTTTGGAGATAATTCTGTTCTTTGCTAAGTGTCGACACTGCTCCTTGTGTCGACACTTTCTTCAAGTGTTGAGTCTTCAGCTGTGTGTCGACACATTGTTCTGGGTGTCGACACATACTTCAAATGTTGACTCTTCTGTTGAGTGTCGACACATTGTGCTGGGTGTCGACACTTACTTCAAGTGCTGACTCTTCAGCTTAGTGTCGACACATTGTGTTGAGTGTCGACACTTGTACTTAGTCTCTGCAGACTTTTGCTGAGTGTCGACACAGCTCCAAGTGTCGACACTTTCTGGTGTAGACTCAGCTTCACTGGGTGTCGACACAGCTCCATGTGTCGACACTTTCTGTCTGCACTTTTCTTCACTGAGTGTCGACACAGCTTTAAGTGTCGACACTTTCTGTCTGGTGTCAACTCTGCATCCCAGGTGTCGACACAATGACTCCAAGTGTCGACACTGCTTGTCTGGGTGTCGACACAAGTCTTCTTAAGTGTCGACACTTTCCCTCTGGGTGTCGACACATGGACTTAGAAACTTTTTGCTTCAGTCCAGTGATTACTTAACCAGCACAAGTAAACTCAACATACATCAAATACATTATGATGTATATCATTGAGTTGGGTGAGGCTTCTTCAAATCAGGTACATTTGACCAATGTACCCAATAATCTCCCCCTATTTGGAGAAGTCATAACCCTTAGTCAATGATATACACCATTCATAATTAAAAATTACAAAATGATGTAAAGCGGATTATATTCAGCAGGGTAAACATAAACATATATTAAATCACACATGTATACACATTCATCAGCACAGAACAAATAAGAAATAGACACATTCACAGAACAAACATGAAATATATGAATCATATATCGTTCTAATATCTGTCTTATACATTTTCAGAAGTTTACTAAATGTGTTACATCCAAAAGATTACAACATAAACTTCAAGAAAACTCTTAATCTATTTCTGCTCTGGCTCCTTAATTACTATGCCTTTGCCAGCTTGGACTTGAGCTTTGACAGGGGCATCAACAGTTTCAGCATCAGCAGGCTTCTTGCCTTTTAGATCTTTCTTTTTAAGTTCTTCTGCCTTGATCTTCTGCCTCTCAAAATAGTGATATGGCTTTGGAAAGTACTTGCTAGGCTCCACTGCAGTAGGAGGTAGCTTTCCCATCTTTGCCTTCCTTCTGTATTGAACTATTGCTTCTTGCCTGATCTCATGTTTCCTCCATTCTTCTTCAGAGAACCATTTGTTCATGTCATGAGTATTATCTTTGGCAGCTTTCCAGGCAGTTAAAATTATATTTCTAGAGGTAGGGCTCCACTGTTCAAAGTCTGGCCTTTGTTCTGCTTGTTCCCTAAACCTCTTTTTGGACAACCTTGTCTCTTCCTCTTTTTATAGAGCCTCTTGCATGGCTTCTGATATAGGTTGAACAACCTTTTCAATGTGGACATTGTCCTTGCCCTCAAGTGGGCTATACATTGTGCTCACATCTGCTTGAATCATTTCAAAGTCTGGAGGTGGATAAATGACCTGAGCTACTTCTAGTTGCTCACCTCCAAAATAAGCAGGATTTAGTCCAGATTCATCAACCTCATTGTCATCACACAGAGGAGGATATCCAAGTGTAGCTCTGATGGAATTTGATATCCACTTAGCATGTTCAGAGCTTGCCTTGACTAGTACTCTCTCCCCCTTTATGACTTCTCTAGCCATGTGATCTCTGACATCATCCTTCTAAAATCTTATTTGACTATCCAAGTATCTGATTCCATCTTTAAAGTATGGTTTGAGCTTTTGCAGTTGTTCAGAGATGGCTTTCTGGGAGGCTTGGATAGCAGTCTTTACAGCAGTAATTTCTTCTTGAAAGGCTTTGTCAAATTCAGCTTTGATAGTAGCAGAAGATGTAGAAGGTTCAACAGCCCTGTTCTTCAATTCAGTGACTATAGCATTATGTGAAGCAGTCAAGTTGTCATTCATTCTTAACTGATTTTCAAGAACATATCCTTGCTTCAATGCTATATCATCTACCTGTGCCTTAATCTTTTCTTGGTGTGTTGCCAAGTACACCACTGCATTTCCACCTTTGTGGAAGCAATCTGTCATCTCTTTCTTGTTGAGGTTCATTTCAAACCTTATAGATTTTATATCTTGGGCAAGATCAAACTGTAATGATCTGTGCCCTGCATCAACATAAGCCTCTATGGCTTTTCTTTGTTCATCCATTTTAATCTGCAGTGCTATCAGTAAAGCACTATAATCAACAGTTGGAGCTTGTTGAACTATAGGCTGTGGAGCTATAGTTTGCAGTGCCTTCTTGTAACTCTGGCTCCTTCTCTTGAATACATAGAGTTTCTTTTTCCTTTCCCTTGCAGTCTCCTCATCTTCAGAGGTAGATGTACTGGCAATATCAACCCTATCCTTAGGGCTTTGAGGCTTGTCAGCTTGCACATCTTGTGCCTTCTCAGTTTCTTGCCTTATAGGCTCTTCCAGAACTTGCATTTGCTCCCCCTCAGCAGCAGCATTCTCTCCTTCAGCAGCATCAATTTCCTTGTCAAAATCTGCTTGATCCAGATTTAGGAACAAGTCTTCCATTGTGTATTCTTGTGGTGAAGAAGTTGGAGAAGTTCTTGGTTCTTCAACCACAGGATCAGGAATTACTGGAACAGCAGATGTGTCTTCTAGAACAACATTTGGTTCTTGACTATGCAGCTGAGTTTGCTGAGGAACATCAGACAAATCAGCATCTTCTATAAGATATTCTAAAGTATTTAGGTCAGTGAGTACCTCTTGGATGATGATGGTGGCTTGCTCACTATCCAGTGTAGAGGGTGCTTCTACAACAGGAGGCTCCCCCTGGCTTTGATCCCTGTGGATGGGGCTAGCTTGTGGTAGCTCCCCCTGGATCTCAGCATCAGCTGGAGGAGCAGGAGACTTCACTGCAGTCTCTTCCTCCTGATCATCAGGAGTGAAAACAACATGTTCTTCACTCCCAGAACTGCTTGTGGACACCTGTTCCACAGGAGCTATCTTCCTTTTCTTCGTTGGAGGAGTGACTTTCTCAGTAACAGTCTTCTCTGGGGTTGGCATTTCCTTGGACAACACCCTGTCCCATCTTGAAAAGATCCTTAGATCCATTTTCCTCATGTGGTTTATCTTGCTTCCTGCAGCAGTACTCATTACCTCTGGTATCACACCAGCTAGGTATAGACTAATAATTCTGCCCAGATTGGTCTTCTTCAAGCTCTCCTTAATCTTCTCATAAACCACTATTGACCAGTCTGTTTTCTGAGTGAATATGATCCTTGTCATGATTCCAAACATATAGGCAGACACTCTGTCATGCCCCCCGGGTTTGCTGAGTAAGACCTTTCCCACAATCTCAGACATGAACTTTCCTTGATTATTCATGCCTTTCCTGTTGAAAACAGAACCTAGCTTCATCTTTGGATCTAGACCACACCAGGTAAGAGCTTCCCTGGTCTTGGATGCAGTAATTTCTTCTTCATCTTGAGTTTTTGGTAGCTGGAGCACCTTCCTCAGATTTTTAGGTGAAACCTTGACCTTAGTTCCATGAACTCTGGATTTGATTCTGTATCCAGATTCATCTATTGCAGCTCCATTAAGGAATTCAAGAACCTCTTTCTTCCAAATCTTAGTAGGTTCTGAAACTAAGTACTCTAACCCAGAGTCGGCGACTAGGGTTACTACTGCCTGAATTTCTTGATCGGCATCGTCGAACGCGCCGCGCACAAGCTCATATCCTTCGTTAACGTTCTCCTCAAGCTTAGGTGCCATTAGGGTTTGTAGAATTTGTCTTTAGAAAAGAGAGGTGTCGACACAGTAGTTTTGGTCTCGAAACTTTGAAAGCGTGTCGACAAACAAAGACAGAACCCTATTTATACCTTTCTAATTTTGAAGATGAATAGGCGGGACAGCTAACTTAAAATGTGTCGACACTGGCAATAAGTGTCGACACTGACTTATAATGTCTCGACACATATGTGTCGACACAAGTTTAGTCAACAGATTTTATGTGTCGACACTTGGTTATGTGTCGACACAACATAACTCGACACCACTTGGATGTGTCGACACCTACTTGACATGTGTAAACACAAACATTCTGAAGTGTCGACACCACATTCCTAGATGTGTCGACACCTTTTTCCTGAAGTGTCGACACCACTATTCTGTGTCGACATAGACTTGTCTATGTGTCGACACTTTTTTACTTAGCCAGTTTTAATTCTGTAAACTTACTCTAAGTTTAACATTCCTAGTTCAATTTTGAATCTATTGAACTTAGCTTCTTCTAGTGGCTTAGTAAACATATCAGCTACTTGATTATCAGTTTTAACATATTCAAGTAAAATATCTTCTCTTTCTACATGCTCCCTAAGAAAATGATATTTAATTTCAATATGTTTAGTTCTACTATGAGATACAGGGTTATTAGCTATTGAAATAGCACTTGTAGAATCACAGAAAAGTGGAGTTCTACTTACCTGAAATCCATAGTCTTCTAGCTGATGTTGAATCCACAGAAGTTGAGCACAGCAACTTCCTGCAGCCACATACTCTGACTCAGCTGTGGAGATAGCCACACTGGTTTGCTTCTTGCTACTCCATGAAATTAGTCTCCCACCTAGGAATTGACAGGTTCCAGTAGTGCTCTTTCTATCTTCTTTGCATCCTGCAAAGTCTGCATCTGAATAACCTGTTAGATCAAAATCTCCATTCCTAGGGTACCAGAGGCCTAGATAGGGAGTGCCCTTTAGATATCTCAATATTCTTTTGACTGCAGTCAAATGAGACTCTTTAGGGCAGGCTTGATACCTTGCACAAACACATGTAGCATACATGATGTCTGGTCTACTAGCAGTCAAGTATAAAAGGGAGCCAACTATCCCTCTATACAAGGTTTCATCTATAGGTTTCCCTGCATCATCCTTGCTAAGAGACATACTTGACCCCATAGGAGTCTTCATGGTGCTGGATGAATCCATACCATATTTCCTTATGAGTTCTAGGGTGAACTTGGACTGACAAATGGATAAACCACTTTCAGTCTGTTTAACTTGGAGACCCAAGAAAAACTTCAGCTCTCCCATACTACTCATCTCAAACTGACCTTGCATAAGTTTTGCAAACTTTTTGCAAAGGCTGCTTTCAGTAGACCCAAATATAATGTCATCTACATATATTTGGACTAGTATGACTTTGCCTCTAGATTCCCTAAGGAATAGAGTCTTATCTTTTTTCCCCCTTGAGAACTTGTTCTCAATGAGTAAACTAGATAGGGTTTCATACCAAGCCCTAGGGGCTTGCTTTAACCCATATAAAGCTTTCCTAAGTCTATAGACATGATGAGGTAGAGTTGGATCAACAAAACCTGAAGGCTGCTCCACATAGACTTCTTCTTTAAGATTACCATTTAGGAATGCTGACTTGACATCCATTTGGTATACCTTGAATCCTTGATAGGTTGCATAGGCCAAGAACATCCTTATGGCTTCCAGTCTGGCTACTGGAGCAAAATTTTGATCAAAGTCAATACCTTCTTCTTGCCTATATCCTTTAGCAACCAGTCTAGCTTTATTCTTAATGATGACCCCTTGTTCATCCATCTTATTCCTGTAGATCCACTTAGTTCCTATTACATTGTGGTCTTTAGGTTTAGGAACAATTTCCCAAACCTTGCACCTCTTGAACTGATTAAGCTCTTCTTGCATTGCTTCAGTCCATTGTGGATCTTGTATTGCTTCTTCAAACTTCTTAGGTTCAACTTGTGACAGAAAGCTGGAGTAGATTGTTGCATTCATGTTTCTACTCCTGGTTTGAACTCCTTGTCTTGGATCTCCAATAATCAGCTCTACTGGATGATCTCTAAGATGCCTGTGAGCTGGAGGCATCCTAACTTCTGGTTGAACCACTTCAGCATTTCCATCATGCTGTTCTCCTTGTATTTCTTCAGCAATTGGCACATGTAGTTCTCCCCCTGGACAACAGCTACTCTCCTCTCCTTGCTGTCTTGCAGCAGGCACTTCTTCTATAGTAAGCTTGTCCATTTTCTTTGATAAACCTGTGGGGCTGCATACAGTACTAGACAACTCATTGTTAATAAGTTTAGTCTCATCAAAAACTACATGCACAGATTCTTCTACAACTTGTGTAGTCAAGTTGTAGACTCTATAAGCCTTACTATTATTGCTGTACCCAACAAAAATTCCCTCTTGGGACTTGGCAGCAAACTTAGTTAAGTAAGACTTCCCATTGTTAAGTATGAAGCATTTGCAACCAAAGATCCTGAAGTAGGATAGGTTTGGTTTCCTGCCTTTCACAACTTCATAGGGGGTCTTGTTTAGCCCTTTAGTGATGGTAGCCCTATTTATAACATGGCATGCAGTGTTAACTGCTTCAGCCTAGAAATACTCTGGCAGTGATGTATCACTTAATAGGGTCCTACCAGCCTCTATCAAGGTCCTATTTTTCCTCTCAGCAATGCCATTTTGCTGAGGTGTTCTAGGTGAAGAGAATTCTTGAAATATCTCAAAGTCTTCACATAGTTTTGTCATGCTTTCAGACTGAAACTCAGTACCATGGTCACTTCTAATCTTGACCACTGTACTATTTAGTTCATTCTGAATTTGCTTGACAAAGCTATAGAAGACACTAGGTGTTTCAGATTTCTATCTTAAAAAGAACACCCAGGAAAACCTTGAGTAGTCATCTACAACTACAAGGGTATAGACCTTCCTACCTAAGCTGTGAACTGGCATTGGACCAAAGAGATCCAAATGCAAGAGGTACAAACACCTCACAGCATCTTTGTTTTCTATGCTTCTAAAGGTGGATTTAGTCTGCTTGCCCTTTTGACAAGCTGAGCAAATACCATCTTTAACACACTTAACTTGAGGACCATTCCTCACTAACTCTTTGCTAAAGAGTTTGCTAATAGTCTTGTAGTTAAGATGGGCAAGCCGCTTGTGCCATTTGACACAATGAGAGACCTTCTCATCAGCTACAAGACAAACTGGAGAACCATTGTTCTCAATCATAATGTCTAGACAGTAGACATTCCTCTTCCTATAACCTGTCAAAATGATCTCTTGATCACTTGACCTCTTGATATGACAACCATTTTTAACAAATGAGATGTCATACCCTACATCACTTAATTTACTTATACTTATTAGGTTGTGTTTCAACCCTTTAACATAAGCCACTTGAGTAATGGTAACTAAGTTTGTAGAAATGTTACCAAATCCTTTGATGATTCCTTTTTCAGAACCACCAAAGGTAACTTTTGGACCATCTTTTATTGGAATATAATCCTTTAGTAATCCTCTTGTTCCAGTCATATGTCTGGAACATCCACTGTCCAAGTACCATGTTGGAGTATGGCCACTTGGACTCACCTGCAAAACAGATTAATGAACCTTAGAACCCAAAGAATTCTTGGGTCCTTGGTACTTGTTAGTCTGCAATCTGACAAAGCTACCTACTGGCTTTCCAACAGGTAGTTTGGTACACACTTTGGCACAAGCATTGTGCCAACAGTCCACTGCAAAATGGCCAACTTTGCCACAACACCAACATTCAAACTTGTTGTACCTTTGCTTAGGTACTGCCTTGGCTGTCTTGTCTACAGCAGGCTTGTTGAATGTTGGGGCTTTGCCCTTGGACTTAGACTTGGACTGCTCAGTCCCTGCAGGTCTAATAAAGCCCAGTCCAGCCTTGCCTTTATGATGAACAAATTCATCAATTAAAGGTAACACTGACTTAGGTTTAGAAAACCTAGCAACAAGCTCTCTCTCTTTCTGAAGATTGATCTCCAGACTCTTAATTTGATCATTTTTAAATGATATAGTACCCATTTGAATCACTGTTATGTGCTTCAACCTGGCTATCTCATTCAGTTTTTGATCAAAAGACTTCTCAAAATCTGTTGCTGCAGCTTTAAGAATAGCAATTTCCTTTGCCTGACTTTTGGCTAGGGTCTTGCTTTTTTTGTAAGCCTGCAACAGCACCTTATATTCATCTATAAGCTGATGAATATCATCCTCAGACTCAGATACATTCTAATCACTTGATGAAGAAGAATTTGAATCTGAACTAGAACAAGAAACTGAACTTGAACTTGAACCTTGTACCTTACTGGGTCCTGGCTGCTCCAGGATTTTGGCACTCTCTGTCAAAGCCATTAGCCCTTGGCATTGATTGTCTTCTTGTTCATAAATAGACTCCATTAACTGCATGAATTCTTCCTCTTCTTCTTCAGCAAACAGCCCTATGTAGGCTTCAGCCTCAGACTCAGTTTCTGAAGAAGAGATATCTGATAGAGTCTTCTCCTTCTTGGCAACAAAAGACTTCTCTTTCTTGCCTTTGAAGTGAGCCTTTTTCCTGTCACCAGATTCCTTTCTCTTCTCTGGACAATCTGCAATAACATGACCTTGTCTATTGCAGCAATAGCACACTATCTTTGAACTAGTTGCCTTGCTAGATTTTGTCCTTTTCTTGTCATTCTTTGAAGACCTCTTTTTCTGATAAGAGTCTTCCTTTCCATGTGATGTAGAAGGACTTGACCTCCACTGTTTCTTTTTCAAAAACTTCTGAAAGTGTCTAGTGAAAGCAGCAAAGTCTTCATCACTTTCACTGCTTTCTGACTTGGTGCTGACTGTTTCATCTGACTCTGATTCAGCAATCTTTGGAGGTGGAGTTGGTGATTTATTCCTGCACTTCCTGGGAACTTCTGTCTTGAAAGCAACCGTTCTTTCCTTGTGCTCAGTCCTTGTTGATTTCTCCTTCTCTTTCCTCACTGTCAACTGCATCTCATATGACAATAACTTGCCAAACAGTGTAGGAGGAGGAATTTCCCCCAACTTAGCCATTGCTCTTATGGCACAGATCTTGGTGTCCCAATCTTTGGTTAGGGACCTTAAGAACTTGTCATTTAGTTCATAGTTACTGAACTCTCTTCCATAAGACATGAGTTCATTAACTATTCTGTAGAACTTCTTGTAGCACTCAGTTATGCTATCACCTTTACCTTGTCTAAAACTCTCATACTCCTGATTTAGCAAGGATTTTCTATCTTGTCTTACTTCTTCAGATCCTTCCATATACACTATAAGAGTGTCCCACATCTCCTTGGCTGTCTTACAGTGTATAAGATTCTGAAAAGTTGCATCATCAATGACACTCACTATAATGTTTTGTGCCCTCTTGTCCATGGTAGCTAGGACAATCTCATACTTAGTCATCTCAGAGAAATCCTTTGGAGTTCTCTGATTTGCATCTAGAACCGAAATCTTCATGGGCACATAAGGCCCTTCCTTTACTGTGATGTAGATTCTAGGGTCTGAGGCCTCCATAAACAGCCTTACCCTTTCCTTCCAGATCCCAAAGATCTCTTTCCTGCATATGAGCAATTTCATGGAACCCAATTCCTTGTGATTCTCAGAAGAACCCATGTTTCTTGATTTTCTTGAATTTCTTGAATCTGTGTTTTGCCTTACACTGAATCTGCCACACAGGATCTCCTCAGACTGTTAGTCCTTGTTTTGAGGAACCTGGCTCTGATACCACTTGAAAGATATGGTACCTAAACACTTAGAGGGGGGGTGAATAGGTGACCTAATCCTTTTTAAACTTTAATGGCAGCAATCAGTTATATCACAGAATACTAACTGTTTTATCACAGCAATAACTAAGCATACACAGCAAATATCATTCACAGCACAGCAGACACAGTGGTTTATAGTGGTTCCCCAAGATATGGGTACATCCACTTTCCCCCTTCGCATATCTAGCAGTGTACTAGATTCGGCCAAACTCCTCCACTGTCTCAGAACCCAAATTGGTTCCTACACCTCAGGCCCAAATCCTTACAACTCAACTTTATCCCAAAGCCTACACTCAGCCAATCAAGGCCTACACTCAGCCAACCAAGGCCTACACTCAGCCAACCAAGGCCTACACTCAGCCAACAAGGCCTACACTCAGAGATCTCAATCTCCTACACTCAGGCTCTCAAGCCCTACCCTCAGCCTTTATAATTATAGGCTTACAATTCACTCAGATCCAAAGGATCCTACAAGATAAAAATGTATTACAAATATTAACTCAACAACTCAGAAATAAAAGAGGGGAGTTGAGAGTTTCTTGATGAGTTCTTGGAAGAACTCAGCTGGATTCAATCTGACTTAGCTTTCTTCAAAACTTCTTGAGTAGAACTGAATAAGACTGAATCCTCCTGCAGTAGTTCCTTGACCTCTGCCACTTAAGATCCAGAATGAATCTGAATCCTTCTTCTCAGCCTAGTTCCAGAGGCTGATTTCTTGGATGGAGCCCTCTCTCTCCAACTTCTTAGATCTGCACTTGGACTGCAAGATCTTCTTGTGTTGATACTCTATGTACCACTTTTTTAACTTGTTCTTCAACAAAATTGAACTTCTTGAACAACAGTTTCTGTAAACTGTAGGTGCCTATTTATAGGCCTTCTTCATGGTAACCGGCTGGTCAGGTCCATAACTGACTTCTGATATCTCTGACAGGTGCTGTAGACCGGCTGGAACGGCAGCTGTCAAGTCATCCAGTCATTTCTTGAAAATCTCTAACTGTCTGTAAGTGTCGAGACTTTCTGTCTTTAAGTGTCGACACTTATAGATCAAGTGTCGACACATATTGTGTAAGTGTCGACACAAGTCTACAAGGTGTCGACACAACTCCTTGTATGTCTCGACACAGTTTCTTCTGCATGTGTCGACACTGAAATTGAGTGTCGACACAAGTACTTGTTCTTCTAGCTTTTGTTGAATTCTTCTAAGTGTCGACACATCTCCTTTGTGTCGACATAACTTCTTGTGTTGAATCTGTTAAGTGTCGACACTGCTTCTTGGTGTCGACACATAGTCTTCTATGTTGATACGTGCTGAGTGTTGACACAGCTCATTGTGTCGACACTTGATTCTTCTGTCGAGACTTCAGCTGAGTGTCGACACATTCCTTTAGTGTCGACACTTGTACTTAGAATATTTTGGAGATAATTCTGTTCTTTGCTAAGTGTCGACACTGCTCCTTGTGTCGACACTTTCTTCAAGTGTTGAGTCTTCAGCTGTGTGTCGACACATTGTTCTGGGTGTCGACACATACTTCAAATGTTGACTCTTCTGCTGAGTGTCGACACATACTTCAAATGTTGACTCTTCTGTTGAGTGTCGACACATTGTGCTGGGTGTCGACACTTACTTCAAGTGCTGACTCTTCTGCTTAGTGTCGATATATTGTGTTGAGTGTCGACACTTGTACTTAGTCTCTGCAGACTTTTGCTGAGTGTCGACACAGCTCCAAGTGTCGACACTTTCTGGTGTAGACTCAGCTTCACTGGGTGTCGACATAGCTCCTTGTGTCGACACTTTCTGTCTGCACTTTTCTTCACTGAGTGTCGACACAGCTTCAAGTGTCGACACTTTCTGTCTGGTGTCGACTCTGCATCCCAGGTGTTGACATAATGACTCCAAGTGTCGACACTGCTTGTCTGGGTGTCGACACAAGTCTTCTTAAGTGTCGACACTTTCCCTCTGGGTATCGACACATGGACTTAGAAACTTTTTGCTTCAGTCCAGTGATTACTTAACCTGCACAAGTAAACTCAACATACATCAAATACATTATGATGTATATCATTGAGTTGGGTGAGGCTTCTTCAAATCAGGTACATTTGACCAATGTACCCAACAGATTCCTGCTGCTCCGGCGATCTCCTACCTCCTCCTGTGTGACTCCTAAGAAGGCGGCTTGGTTCTCCCCATCCGGTGCGACTCCGGTGGACCTGTGGAAGTGTGACTCTTCCATAGTTATCTTTCTCCTCCTCTTTAAATTCAGATTTGGGTAACGATTTCCCCTCCCTAAAACTTGTGTAGTGATTCGTCTTGGGTTGTGAGTTTGGTGGAATTCTAGTATCATATTTTATCCTAAATCTTGATTCTATGTTGCACTCAAAAATCTGAAATTATATTGCTTTTATCCGATTTTGTTTGCGAAGGTTTTTGCAAGGATAGGTCCCCTTGGACATTTGCAAATCGGGGTTGGTTTAGCCTTTGGTTTCGAATGGATCAAGAGGATTTGGTATATCCTCGTTTCATTTTGTTTTGAGGGCTGCCTTTGGACTATCTTCCAAATCGAATTTCTTAGTCCGGAGCGCTCTCCATGTGGATGTAAATGCGGTGGTATGATACTAGATGTATGGCTAGGTTATGAAAAATGTATATGTGAATGTTCGTGCAGGTTTGGATGGGAATTTCCCACTTGTGAGATCGCAACATTATAAACGAAACTCTGTCGAAATTTTGAGTTTTACGCGCACACCACGTGTTCGTTTAAATTCCCCTTAGGAATCCCTTTACCAATTTGCATCCTAATCCCATTTTGGGGAGTGGCCTACATCAGATAATTGGCTCCCTTCTATATCTAACTGCAAGTAGGCCAGACATCATGTATGTTACATGTGTTTGTACTATATATCAGGCTTGCCCTAAAGAATCTCACTACTCAGCTACAAAGAGGATTTTGAGATATCTTAAGGGCACACCAGATCTTGGCCTATGATACCCTAGGAATGGGGAGTTTAAACTAACAGGCTATTTAGATGAAAATTTTGTAGGCTGCAAAAAAGACAGGAAGAACACTTCTAGCACCTGTCAGTTCTTGGGAGAAAGACTAGTGTCTTGGAGCAGCAAGAAGCAAACAAGTGTTGTAATCTGAACTACAGAGTCAGAGTACATCTCAACAGGTAGCTGTTGTGCTCAGTTGTTGTGGACCCAGCATCATCTCCAGGATTATAACCTTCAGATAAGTATAAGTCCCTTATATTGTGATTCTACTAGTGCAATCTCAATTGCTATTAATCCTGTCTCTCACAGCAGAACTAAGCATATTGAGATTATATATCATTTCATTAGGGAGCATGTGGAATGTGAAGATATCATTTGTCCCTATAGACAAGCAAGTAGCTGACATCTTCACTAAGGCACTAGATGAAGTAAAGTTCAACACCTTCAAATTTGATTTGGTTATGTTGAACTTAGTATTGCTTCAGTTGCTCCTCATGTTGGTGCAGGTTATATTATTTCTTGTAGGTGGAATTGTACTTCAGTGGAATGAAGACTTTTCAAGTGGTATAACTTCAGTGGTATCATGTTCAAGAACCATAAAGACTAGTATAGACTTGAATGTCTACCAGAAAGCATGATAGAGGATGCTTCAGTTGAGGGGGAGCATGTCCAACACATGTATTGGAAGATTCAAAAGATATCCTATTGATAAGGAGCAGTACACCTCTAGCACTTACAGGTGGGTCAACTGGGGCAAGAGTTGCTTTTCTGTACTCAAAAAGGGGGAGCAGAAAATCAGTACCTCCCTGACTATTTACAGAAGTTAAAAGGGGAGGAGAAAGATATAAGTTAAGGAAAGTGGTGGCATTAGATCTATGTATGTATAAAAAACCAGAGCAGGATATGTGAGAAGGATACAAGGGGTATCAAAATGATCAAGAGGCTAGACAACAACAATTAAGGGGGAGCAGGTGTGATGATGTTCACCATGCAGACAAGGAAGTGTGGTAATTATAACTTGTTCTCTTGTTATATGTTTTCCAAGTTAATATTTTATTGCTGCATAAGTTAGTGTCTGTCATTGACTCATTTGATTGAGGGTTTTGACTTCTTCAAATAGGGCGAGATTGTTGGGTCTATTGCCCATAATGTCCCAGATTTGAAGAATATTTGAAGAAGTCAAACATGTCAATGATATACACAGTGTTGTATTTGATGTATGCTTAAGTTCATGCATGTAGGTTAGTCCTTATAACATTGATAGGACAGGTATTTCAAGTGATGTGGCAGGTGGTCACAAAGTAAAGGAGTGGAGAAACAGAAATCTGTCCAAGTCCACAGATATTAAGTGAAGTCAGTTCACTCAATGCCAGATGCAAGGGAAGATGCTGGATAGGCTGGAAATTGCCTAAGTCCACGGGCGTTGAGTGAAGCCAATTCACTCAATGCTAGATGTCATAAAGCCCTGAGTTAGTTGTGGACAGTCAAAGCCATCCAGTCAGTAAAGCAGTTCTACAGCCAAGTCCACATTGCATTGAGTGATGACAGTTCACTCAACACCATCGTCGAGTATAGCTGAATCTATTAATGCCTAAGTATTGGCGGGCTAAATATTCTACAAAATCTAGAAGCGTCGAGTGAACACAGCTTCACTCGACGCCAAAGCTAAAGCGTTAAGTCTTGTTGCTGCTGTCAAAGCCTAAGAAGAAGACACAAATAGAAAAGTCCAAAAGCATTAAGTGAAGCCAGTTCACTCAACGCCCAATAAAGAAGGCAGGAAAAAGCAGAAAGTGTTGAGTGAGTCTAGCTCACTCAACGCCTTCAGACAGGTGAAGAAATGATGAAGTGTAAAAGCGTTGAGTGAAGCTATTGCACTCAACACTCTCAAAGCCTATGATGCAGAATCATTCAGACAGTTGACTAAGGGTTTTCGAGTTGAGTGAAGCTTGTTCACTCAACGTACTCAATGCTTGGACATGACAAATACGGGGAAGCTACTAAACACGACAAATACTGCTGAAGAGCTACTGTACGTCTTCTTCTGTCAAAGCAAGGTGCAGCTGTTTGCTGCAGGTGATCCTCACTACTTCTTGGAGTTGTTAATCGGTGAAAGATATAAAGGGGTATTGTACAACCTCATATTTATTGGGTAGGACCAAGGTCCCCTCAACGGCCAGGATTGGACTAGCTTCGGGCTAGCTTTGGGCTTCATAGCGGAAGAGCTCCTGCCTAGGAGTAGGACAGAATGATCGTGTCACGCCTCGGCCGAGACCCACTTCTGCCTAGAGACGGGCGAGAAGGCTCGCGTCTCACGGAGGGCGGAAGCGGGCTCGGTCCGGGGGACCCTTCAACCCCTTTTTCTTTAGCTCCCGCCGAGTGAGGGAGGGACAGATCTCGGCATAGGGTTCTCACCAGGTGGGGGCTGGGGCCCAGGGTGAAATTACCTAGTTGCCCTCGGGTAAATTACCTATATACCCCTAGGGTCTGCATTTAGAATTTCATAAAAATGGGATTTGTCTATTGGCAGACACACCAAGGGTATTTTAGTAATTTCAGGTCAATAAAGACTATAAATAAACCTGCAGGTGCTCTTCAGAAGGCAAGGCTTTCATTTTTCTCTAAGAATCTCTAGTGCTTTCTGAGGAGCTCCCAGCCCAGCTTTTTGCTTTGGAGGGGAAGCTCTCAGAGATCTTCCGGGTAAGAGATGGGACCTCCCCGCTGAGGATTTGGGTCAGTTCTAGGTTCTTTACAACCAGTCAAGGGTCGGGACTTGAGAGAAGTAGGTGTTGGTTGTACCCCTATTTTCTAACTCTCGTGGAGATCAATTTTTGGCTTCAACAATTTTGGTGCGGTGAGCGTGGACCATAGCCGATACAGGAAAATCTCAAGTCAAGTCTCATGGCCGGAGGTGGAGGAGAAGGAACTGGCTCGGGAGAGTGGGGTGACGTTGGGTATGTTGGAGGACTTTAGGTGAGAGGTCTTGCAGACTATCCACTTGGCTTTCTCGGCGAGAGGCAAGTGGGAGACTCCGCAGGTCCCGGTGGCGACTGCTCCATCATTGGGTGAGAACGCTCCCGGACAGCGTCCCGGGAAGGAGATTCCGACTAAGGCAGCGGAAAGGGACATCCCCAGGCGGGAGCTGTTCCTGGGACAGGCAAGTGCAGACATGGCCAGCGAGACGAGGTCACGGGAGGAGCCTTCTTGGCAGGTCGTAAGCAGGTGCCCCTTTAGTGAGGTTATCATTTCAGCCCTGGTTCTGGAAGGGTTTAGGGAGCCGGACATGTCATACTACACCGGGAGGGACGACCCTACACAACATTTGCAGTGGTTCGAAGATGTCGTTTCCATAAGGCAAATGTCGGATGCCTTCAAGTTCTGGCTCTTTGCCATCACGTTGAAGGAAAAGGCAAGAGACTGGTTCCACTAGTTCCCGTAAGCTTGATTTACTACTTTGAAGATCTGAGACACGAATTCTTGTTGAAGTTCTCAACGTCCACGAAGAGAAAGAATGGAGCAGAGTGTATGTTTGCCATCAAGCAGAGGTCGAAGGAGACGCTGGGACACTATGTCGACAGGTTCCAAGAAGAGATTCTGCAGGTACAGGAGATGTCGGGGTACACGGTGATGCTTGCCTTCACTCTAGGGTTGAGGCCCAGCTTCTTTAGCATGGAGCTAAAGAGAGTTGCCCCCCCCCCCTCTCCTTCGAGGAGCTGATGGAGATGGCAGCGAAATTAATTGAGATCGAGTCGGCCAATCCGGCATTTGCAAGGAGGTTAACCAAGTTGGCAGAGGATGACGAGAAAGAAGTTGGAGCATGGAGGCAGAGAGAGCAGAGGGACGAGAGAAGGAGATAGGAACCCCGAGGTCAGGGCAGCAGCAAGGTTGGGAGCCGTGGGATCCGAACAATAGGTTGGGATGGAGGCCCCAAGGGTCACCCTCAAGGACAAGGTGGTGGATTCTCAGGCAGGGACAACTACCGGGAGCAAAGGAGGATCAACTAGCCGGCTTGGAGGTAGGGGCAGAGGGTCCCTCTCCGGCCGCAGCAAGAGGCAATGGATATAGTGAGGGGAAGAGGAGGAAGGAGAGGAGCTCGGGAAGGAGTGAGAAGGAAAGAAGACAGAGTGGTGTTGCCCTTCTGTGACTTTCACCAAGAGGAGGGCCATGCGACGGCCACCTGTCCAGAATTTTTGAAGATAAGGGCAGCAAGGGGGCAGGCTCAGCAACAACCCCCATGAGGATTGAGGAAGTTCTGCAAGGAGGAGGAGGAGATGATAGATATGAAGACCGGGTGGCTGTGGGGACCCGAGGAGGAATCAGGGTGATCCACGGAGGTGTGGGAATTGAGGCTACCTGCAAGGGGAGTTTCCAAACCATGTATTGAAGGAGTGTCGCCTCGACCTCCCAGACCCCCCCCCCCCCACCGGAGGAGAAGATTACTTTCTCAGTGAAAGACATGCCGGATTACGAGGATCCATTCTGCGAGACCTTGGTGGTCCAGACAGCGATAGAGAATTTCACGGTCTCCCGGATACTGGTGGACAACGGGAGTTCCGTGAACGTGATTTTCAAGAAATACTTTGATGAGATGAAGGTGGAAGCTCGGAGGGTGCTAGCCTCGGATGGACCGCTGTTTGGGTTCTCGGGGGAGTGGAAGGAAGTGGAAGGAGGGGTAGGGCTGCATGTGATGTTGGGGGGTATCGAGGAATTGTCGGTTCATCCTCGTTGACGCTTCGAGCAGCTACAACGCAATATTTAGGCGGCCTATTATCAGCGCCTTTTGTTGTGTCCCCTCCTCGTTCCTTCAGTGCCTAAAGTTCAATAGCGGAGGGGTGCAGGTCATAATCAAGGGAGATACGAAAGTGGCAAGGCAGTGCTACGTGACTGCCATCAACACTATATCCTGGATGGAGGAAGCGGAGGAGCTGGAAAAGGAGATGGCAAGGGCAGAGGAAGCTGAGGGGGAAGGAGAGATGAGTCTTGATGAGGTGGAGGAGAAGGTCGAAGATGGGGCTACGAGTAAGGAAGTAGTGAGCCTAGGCGAGGTTGGGAGAGAGACTGAGGAGGAGGTTGTGGATAAGTAAGGAGCAAGCCTAAGTGAGGTGATGGGGGAACAACGGAGGAGCAGAGGATGGAGGGAGAGATGGAGGGGGAGGCCCGGATGGATGGGGAGATGGAGCTGCCTGAGAAAGGTTGGTTGGAAGCGATGGAGGTGGAGAGACTAGGCGGTGAGGAGTGGGGAGAAGGGGAGGAGAGGGTCAGCGGGGAGCAGACATGGCTGGAGCCGGCGGAGGAAGTCGTGGAGATGGAGGTGGTCAGCAGGGATGGGAAGGTGGAGAGGGTGAGGGTCAGCGGAGGCTTGGGCCAAGAAAACCAGGCAAGGATGCGGGAGTGCATCCAGAAGAATGTTGACATCTTTGCCTGGAGCGCGGCAGACATGCAGGGCATTGATGCTGATGTCGCTTGCAACCGCTTGAACCTGGACACCAAGACATGCCCCATCCGCCAGAAGATGAGGACCATCGCCACGAAGCTGTACGATCCAATCCTCGAGGAGGTGAAGAAGCTTCTCGATGCAGGTTTCATTTTAGAGATCCAGTACCCAGGCTGGGTCTCCAATGTGGTGATGGTAAAGAAGGGTGAGTGGAGGTGGAGAATGTGTGTAGACTTTTCTTTATTAAATAAATCATGCCCTAAGGATTGCTACCCCCGGCCTCAGATCGACGTGTTGGTTTATTCAGCCGTCGGTTTTTCTATTATGAGTTTTTTGGATGCTTTTTCAGGTTATCACCAGATCCGCATGCACCCCCCCCCCCCCCCCAAAGTCAAGAACGTCTCCTTCATTACGAGGGAGGGGTGCTTCAGCTATAAAATGATGCCCTTCGGGCTAAGGAACGTGGCGGCTACATACCAACGGATGATGGATCGGGTGTTTAAAGATCAAAGGGGAAGGAACTTTGAAGTCTACATCGATGACCTCATGGTTAAGAGCAGGGATGTGGGTTCGCACTTGCTCGACCTGGAGGAGACGTTCGCAACCCTGCGAAAGTTTAAGATGAGGTTGAACCCCGAGTGCTGCTCGGCCCCGGGTAGACTCGCTGCTCAGGCTCTCATTAGCTGGGTAGGGTTGTAGGCACACCTGAGGGGAAAGGATTGGTTCTTGGAGATTTTTGCACTACCCTGAGCCTGGCTCGGCCCCAGGTAGACCCGCTGTGCAGGCTCTCGCTAACTGGCAGGTTTGAAGGCTCGCCTGTGGGGGTAAGGGACCCCGAGTGCTGCTCGGCCCCGGGTAGACTCACTGCTTATGCTCTTATTAGCTGGGTAGGTCTGTAGGCACACCTGGGGTAAAATGATTGGTTCTTTGAGATTTTTGCACTACCCCGAGCCTAGCTCGGCCCCAATTAGACTCGCTTCGCAGGCTCTCGCTAGCTGGCAGGTCTGAAGGCTCGCCTATGGGGGTAAGGGACCCCGAGTGCTGCTCGGCCCCGGGTAGACTCGCTGCTCAGGATCTCGTTAGCTGGGCAGGGCTGTAGGCACACCTGGGGGGAAAGGATTGGTTCTTGGAGACTTTTGCACTATCCTGAGCCTGGCTCGGCCCCAGGTAGACCCGCTGCGTAGGCTCTCGCTAAATGGCAGGTCTGAAGGCTCGCATGTGGGGGTAAAGGACCCCGAGTGCTGCTCGGCCCCGGGTAGACTCGCTGCTCAGGCTCTCATTAGCTGGGCAGGGTTGTAGGCATACCTGGGGGGAAGGATTGGTTCATGGAGATTTTTGCACTACCTCGAGCCTGACTCGGCCCCAGGTAGACCCGATGCGCAGGCTCTCGCTAGCTGGTAGGTCCGAAGGCTCGCCTGTGGGGGTAAGGGACCCCGAGTGCTGCTCGACCCCAGGTAGACTCGCTGCTCAGGCTCTCATTAGTTGGGCAGGGTTGTAGGCACACCTGGGGGAAAAGGATTGGTTATTGGAGATTTTTACACTACCTCGAGCTTGGCTCGTCCCCAGGTAGACCCGTTGCGTAGGCTCTTGCTAGCTGGCTGGTCCAAAGGCTCGCCTGTAGGGGTAAGGGACCCCGAGTGCTGCTCGGCACCGGGTAGACTCGCTGCTCAGACTCTTATTACCTGGGCAGGGTTGTATGCACACCTAGGGGGGAAAGGATTGGTTCTTGGAGATTTTTGCACTACCCTGAGCCTGGCTCGGCCTTAAGTAGACCCGTTACGCAGGCTCTCGCTAGCTGGCAGGCCCGAAGGCTCGCCTATGGGGGTAAGGGACACCGAGTGCTGCTCGGCCCCGGGTAGACTCGCTGCTCAGGCTCTCATTAGCTGGGCAGGGTTGTAGGCACACCTGGGTGGAAAGGATTGGTTCTTGGAGATTTTTCCACTACCCCGAGCCTGGCTCGGCCACAGGTAGACCCGCTGCGCAGGCTTTCTCTAGCTGGCAGGTCCGAAGGCTTGCCTGTAGGGGTAAGGGACCCCGAGTGCTGCTCGGCCCCGGGTAGACTCGCTGCTCAGGCTCTCATTAGCTGGGTAGGGTTGCAGGCACACCTGGGGGGAAAGGAGGAGAACTAAAAGAAAAGTTGGAAGGGATAAACAGGACCCCGAGTAGACCCGTTGTTATGCTCCCACTAGCTGACAGGGCCGAAGAATCTCTCGGGGGAAAAAGGAAATGGGAGATTATTTTTTTAAGTGGTCCCGGGAGGACCCGATGGCTGGGTTTACGACGAGAAGACAGGGCAATTAAAATCATGACAGAGTCACGAAGCCCTTTGTTAACAGGTTTAGAATCTGACACTTTCAAGTCCTAAGTAGGGAGGGAATGACCCAGACCCTCCCGGCAGGGCTCTCGGCATAAATCTCCCGGCAGAGGTTTCAGTCGGGTCCTCATCAAGGCTCTCGCCACGGTCATTTGGCCGGGGACCCCAGCAAGCATGACCCGAAAGGGATGTTGGAACACCCTATTACTAATTTGGGTCAGGATCACTATGTCTCTAGGAAACCTGTTTTTGACCTCCTGTATAGATCTAAAGGTCAATTAGAATTGAGTCTAAGGGTTAGAAGTCTAGGCTTGGAAGCTGCCCCAAGACCAAGAATTTTCAGTTTGAGACTAAGTCATATCGTCGAGCTCAGCACGACGATTCGTCGAGCTCCAATCGACGATCGTCTAGCTCAACTTCGACGGATCGTCGAACTCCATTCGACGATCGCTGAGCTCAACTTCAACAAATCCTCGAACTCCATTCGACGATCTTCGAGCTCAGTTCGACGATCTTGGCTCAGTATTGGATCTCTATCTCTGAGCTCAGTTCGACGATCTTTGAGCTCAGATCGACGATTTTTGTTGCTGTCTAAGTCCAAATCGCTGAGCTCAGTTCGACGATAGTAGAGCTCAGTTCGACGTTTTCTGATGAGTTAAAGGATTTTTCAAGATTCAAATTCAGATCAGTTAAGGAGTTATTCAGTAATTAATTTAGAAGATTTTCTAACCGTTTTCATTTACTCTGGACCAAGTTTCAAGGGATTATCAAGGAATGTTTCTTTGGACTTTCCTCCAGAAGACAATTGCAATTAAGGATGCAATTAATGACAGGCCAACGGCTATTCTTGATAGAGGATGATTTTTTATTCAGTACCAGAGAATAAAACACAAGATTTTTGAATCTCTCTATCACTTATCCTCAGAACACAGACAAGAAGAACAAAAAAACATATTCTCTGTCTCAAAGAATTCACTCAAGAACACACATCCAAGGAGATCTAACCTTCTGAAATCTTCTAATCTCTCTTGTCTCAAGTGTTCAAGGCCAACATCTTTCAAGACTCCAGACACCTAACATTTCAGCTGTTGCTGAAATCATCATTTGCTGGAGATCAACTTCTGAAGGCCTATCACCCTACAGCAAAGCTTCATTTCCTGAACATCTCGAGGACTCAGGGGGAGCTTTGACAACATCAAATCCACATAGTCTTCTCAGCTGCTTTGAGAAAGAGAAGACTTCCATAACTCTCTCATCCCCATCTCTGTAAAGGGTTTCTCAAACTCCCTTCAAAAGTTTGAGTTTGGTTTTTGAGCACCTTATCAAAAGCTCATTGGTGGCAAGACACCTGATCAAAAAATCTGATTTGGTTTTAAAGCACCTTGTCAAAAGCTCATTGGTGCCCAGGACACCTGATCAACTCATCCTGCAGTGGATTCCTACCTAGGGTGGTAGAAGAGTGGATGTACCCAAGTTTAGGGGAACCACTATAGCTCCTTGTGTCATCTAGATTGCTTGTCTTTATCTTTTGTTTCTGGCTGTGATTGTTTTGTGATTAGTTTAGATCTGTGATTAATTTCTGTTGTAGGTTATTTTGTGATTAAAATTAATAGTTGCTTCCCTGTTCACTCAGATTACAACAATTGTTGTAAAAAGTTTTCAAGCACCATATACTCTATTCACCCCCCCTCTAGAGTATATCAGATCTAGCTGCACTTTCAATTGGTATCAAAGCGAGGTTGGTTAAAAATACCACACCTTGGTGGTTGTACAGGCTAACACATGAACCCAAAGATTCCTAGTTAGATCTGTTTTCTTTTGAGTTTAGTATTAGATTTTGTTTTCACAAATCATGGCCCAAAACAAAGATTATGCTAGCACCAGACCTCCAGTGTGCAATCTATCCAAGTTTGCAGTTTGGAAAGCAAGGATCAGATTATACATGAATTCTATTGACGAGGATATTTTTAACTCTGTTTTGACAGTCTGTCCAAGACCTCCAGAGAACTCAAGTACAAATGATGTTCCACCTCCATCAGGAACAGATGCTGATGTCAAGAAATGGAAGGTAGTTGATGCCAAGGCTATGAACATCTTAGCCCAGACCATGTCTGATGACATCTTTCAAAAGGTGGCTGAATGTAATTCAGCAAAGGAAATCTGGGATAAACTCTGTGAAATAGTCTCAGGCTCAGTTGATGAGAGAAAGGACAGGAGATCCCACCTCATATCCCAATATGAGAATTTCAAGAAGGGAGAAGCTGAGTCAGTTGGAGATATGTACAACAGGCTCAGTCTAATAGTCAGTGAACTCAGGACTTTGGATAAAGAGATCTCACTAACTGAACTTAATGACAAAATTCTAATGTGCTTCCCTAGCACTTGGGATTCAAGAATCTGGCCAATCAAGGATGCCAGAAGTTTGAATGAGATCACTACAGAAGCTCTATTGGGTAAGCTCAAATCTTATGAGCTACTCATCAAGAATAGAGATGAAGAACAGAAGGCTGCTGAAAGATATTGTACCTAAACACCTAGAGGGGGGGTGAATAGGTGACTTGAATCTTTTTAACTTTTTATGGCAGCAATCAGTTTCTAACACAGATTTCTAGTTACTTTATCACAGCAATCACACAGCAATCACAGTATATCACAGCACACAGTAGACACACAGTTTTATAGTGGTTCCCCAAGGTTTGGGTACATCCACTTTCCCCTTTCGCCTATCTAGCGGTGTACTAGATTCGGCCAAACTTCTCCACTATCTCAGAACCCAAAACTGGTTCCTACACCTCAGGCCCAAGGCCCTACAACTCAGCTTCTTCACAAAGCCTACACTCAGCCACAAAGGCCTACACTCAGCCACCAAGGCCTACACTCAGCCACAATAGGCCTACACTCAGAGATTTCAATCTCCTACACTTAGGCACTCAAGCCCTACACTCAGCCTTTATAATTACAGGCTTACAAGACTCAGATCCAAAGGATCCTACAAGCAAATATGAATACAATAATGTTAACTCAGCAACTCAGAGAAAAGAGAGGAGAGTTGTGAGTTTCTTGATGAGTTCTTGGAAGAACTCAGCTGAAATCAATCTGACTTGGCTTTCTTCAAAACTTCTTGAATGTAGAACTCAATAAGATTGACTCCTTTTGCAGTTGATCCTTGATCTCTGCTACTTAAGATTCAGAATAAATCTGAACCCTTCTTCTCAGTCTGGTTCCAACAACTGATTTCTTGGATGGAGCTCTCTCTCTCCAACTTCTTAGATCTGCACTTGATTCTTCAAGGAATAGCTAGATCTTCTTTGTTAAATACTTGATCAATAATTTTAACAACCACTTGATCTTCAATTTGAACAACTCTTTCTGTAGACAGCATAAGCCTATTTATAGGCCTTCTTCATGGTAACCGGCTGGTCCGGTCCATAACTGAATTCTGACAACTCTGACAGGTGCAGTAGACCGGCTGGAATGGCAGCTGTCAAGTCATCCAGTCAGTTCTTGAAAATTCTGTAACTGTCTAGAAGTGTCGAGACTATCTGTCTTTAAGTGTCGACACTTATAGACCAAGTGTCGACACAAGTTGTCTAAGTGTCGACACTAGTCTACAAGGTGTCGACACAACTCCTTGTGTTGTAGATTTTATATCTCGACACTGATTCTTCTTCATGTGTCGACACTGAAATTGAGTGTCGACACAAGTACTTGTACTTCAGTATTTTGCTGAATTCTTCTAAGTGTCGACACAACACCTTTGTGTCGACACATCTTTATGTGTTGAATCTGTTAAGTGTCGACACTGCTTCTTGGTGTCGACACATGTCTTCAGTGTTGATACTTGCTGAGTGTCGACACATTGCTCTGGGTGTCGACACATTCTTCTTTTGTCGAGTCTCTGGCTGAGTGTCGACACATCCCCTTAGTGTCGACACTTGTACTTAGAATATTTTTGTTGAACTTTGCTGATCTTTACTAAGTGTCGACACAGCTCCTTGTGTCGACACTTTCTTCAAGTGTTGAGTCTTCAGCTGAGTGTCGACACATTCTTTCTTGTGTCGACACTTCCTTCAAGTGTTGACTCTTCCGCTGAGTGTCGACACATTGTTCTGGGTGTCGACACTTGTACTTAGTTTCTGCTGACTTTTGCTGAGTGTCGACACAGCCTCCAAGTGTCGACACTTTCTGGTGTAGACACAGTTTCACTGGGTGTCGACACAACTGCTATGTGTCGACACAGCTTCACTGCACTCTTCTTCATTGAGTGTCGACACAGCTCCTTGTGTCGACACTTTTTGTCTGGTGTCGACTCAGCATCCCTGGTGTCGACACAATAACTCCAAGTGTCGACACTGCTTGCCTGGGTGTCGACACAAGTCTTCTTAAGTGTCGACACTCTCCCTCTGGGTGTCGACACATGGACTTAGAAACTTTTTCATCATTTCCTGCAAATACTTAACCTGCACAAGTAACTCAAAAACACATCAAATACATTTTGATGTATATCATTGAGTTGGGTGAGGCTTCTTCAAATCAGGTACATTTGAACCAATGTACCCAACAATCTCCCCCTATTTGGAGAAGTCATAACCCTTAGTCAATGATATACACCATTCATAATAAAATGACAAAATGATGTAAAGCAGGATTATATATAGCAGGGCAATCATAAACATGTATCAATCAAACATGTATACATAGACATCATCACAGAACAAATATGAAATAGATTTAACATATAACACATTGTTCTAATATCTGTCATATTCATTTTCAAAAGTTTACAGAATGTTTTACATCAAAAAGATTACATAGTAAACTTTAAGAAAATTCTAATTCTATTTCTGTTCAGGCTCCTTGATCACTATTCCTTTTCCAGCTTGTACCTTGGCTTGAACAGGAGCTTCAGCAATTTCAGCATCAGCAGGCTTCTTGCCTTTCAGATCTTTCTTCTTTAGCTCTTCTGCTTTAATCTTTTGTCTCTCAAAATAATGATATGGCTTGGGAAAGTACTTGCTAGGCTCTTGGGCAGTAGGAGGTAGCTTTCCCATCTTGGCCTTTCTTTTGTATTGGACTATAGCCTCCTGCCTTGTCTCATGCTTTCTCCATTCAGCCTCAGAAAACCACTTGTTCCTGTCATGCACATTATCTTTTGCAGCTTTCCAGGCAGTCAAAATAATGTTCCTAGAGGTGGGACTCCACTGCTCAAAGTCAGGTCTTTGTTCAGCGCTATCCCTAAACCTCTTCGTAGACAATCTGGTTTCTTCTTCTTTCTGCATAGCTTCTTGCATAGCTTTAGAGACTGGCTGAACAACTTTCTCTATAATGACATTGTCCTTGCCCCCAGGTGGGCTATACATGGACTGTATATCAGCATGTATCATGTCAAAATCTGGTGGAGGATAGATAACTTGAGCTACTTCAGGTTGCTCACCTCCAAGATATGCAGGATGTATTCCAGATTCAGCAACATTATCATCATCACAAAGAGGAGGATAACCAAGAGTTGCTCTGACAGAATTTGATATCCACTTGACATGATCAGAGCTGGCTTTGACTAAAACTCTCTCCCCCTTTATGACTTCTCTCTCTATATGATCTCTGACATCATCTTTCTGAAATCTCACTTGATTATCCAAATAATTAACTCCATCTTTAAAGAAAGGTTTTAACCTTTGGAGTTTGTCAGTTATCAACTTTTGAGAATCTTGGATTGCAGTCTTAACAGCAGTTATTTCTTCTTGGAATACTTTGTCAAAATCTGCTTTTGTTGTAGCTGGAGTCTGTCCTGCAGCTAGATTCTTCAGCTCTGTGACTATGGCATTGTGAGATGTAGTCAAATTATCATTCATCCTAATTTGATTTTCAAGTACATATCCTTGCTTGACTGCAAAGTCATCAGCTTGTGCTTTGATCTTTTCTTGATGAGTAGCCAAGTACACCACTGCATTCCCTCCCTTGTGGAAGCAGTCTGTCATCTCCTTCTTATTGAGATTCATCTCAAATCTTATGGACTTTATGTCCTGAGCCAGATCAAATTGCAATGATTTCTGCCCTTCATCCACATACTTCTCAATAGCCTGCCGGTGTTCATCAAGCTTAATTTGCATTGCAACCATGAGAGCACTATAATCAACAGTAGGAGCTTGCTGTGATATAGGCTGTGGTGCAATAGTTTTCAAAGCCTTTTTGTAACTCTGGCTTCTTCTTCTGAATACTTGAAATTTCTTCTTCTTAGCTCTTGCTGCCTCCTCATCTTCAGAAGCTGAGGAGCTAGCAATTTCTACCCTCTCCTTAGGGCTTGGGGGAATCTCCTTCTGCACATCTGGTGTCTTCTCAGTCTCTTGCCTTGCAGGTTCTTCATGAATTGGCACTTGCTCCCCCTCAAGTGGAGCATTCTCCCCCTCAGCAGCAGCAGTTTCCTTGTCAAAATCTTCTTGATCTAGATTTAGAAATAAATCTTCCATGGTATACTCTTGTGGAGAATGAGCTGGAGAAACTCTTTGCTCATCTACCACTAGATCAGATACAACAAATGTGTCTTTCATTACAACATCTGGGACTTGATTATCAGTCCGTGGTTGCTGATAAACATCAGACAAATCAGTATCCTCTATAGGAAAAACTAAAGCATTAAGCTCAGTGATTACCTCTAGGATGATGTTGGTTGCTTGCTCACTCTCAATAGGAGTGGGTTCTTCCACAACTAGAGGCTCCCCCAGGACTTGATCCTGGTGTAAGGGGCTAGTTGGTGGTAGCTCCCCCTGCCTCTCAGCAACTACTTGTTGAGCTGGAGTTTTCTCAACAGTCTCTTCTTCATGCTCATCAGGTGTGAATACCACTTGCTCTTCACTATCAGTACTGCTAGTTGGATCCTGAGCCATTGGGACAGACTTCTTCTTCTTCTTTTGTGGAGTTTCCTTCTCAGGAGTGATCTTCTCAGGGGTTGGCATCTCCTTAGACAACCCCCTGTCCCATCTAGAGAATATCCTTATATCCATTTTCCTTATATGATTTATTTTAGTGCCAGCAGTCTGACCCATAACTTCTGGTATGCTTCCAGCTAGGTATAAGCTTAAGATCCTGCCCAAGTTGGGCTTCTTCAGGCTTTCCTTGATCTTCTCAAAGATCACTACAGACCAGTCAGTTTTCAGATTGAAGATTATCCTGTGTACTTCTCCAACCGCGCCCGTCACCTCCAGCATTCAATCCCAGCTCAACAAAGTCACGCCGCAAAGAACACGCCCCATGTACACGGCCTACCAGGGCGTGACCTGTGGGCGTGTACCTCAGCAACTTCGCCAGAATTAAATTCCAGCCCGAAAAAGTCGCACTGAATGTGTCACACCCCAGGGTCACGCCCGACCCGGGCGTGACAGGGGGGCGTGACCCGACCCAAAAAAATCTATAAATAGAGCCCAACTCCAAGGGTTCAGAGACACCTTTTGCATTGAGAGGGGAGGTTCTGTCCTTTGTATTTTTGAACTTTTTCAAGCATGTCTCTTCATTTTTAGTTCTTAGCTCTAGCTTTATGCTTTCCCTGTATTAGCTCCTAGCTTCTTTTTGTAGTATAATGTTAATGATAGCGTAGTTTACTTTCCATGCACTTGTAATCTCTGGTTTTCAAGCTGTAAGATCCCTGTTTCCATTAATAAAGAAGTGTTGTTTTCTTTTTCATTTCGACTATGTTTTTATTATTTTCTTCTACTCATCCCCCCTCTTCCACCTCACCATGATTAACTAATCCTCCATGTACTCGATCTTGATGATCCGAGGTTCGAGTGATTAGGTTATGATGTTTTGAATCTTACCTTTTCTTTTTAGGGTTTTAGCCTTGAATTACTCTTGATTTATCACGGGTTGGAGGTATATCATTGATATATACTCTCCACCTTTGCTTTCATTATGGGCTAGCTGAGAGGCCGAAAGTTTGAAATGAGCACTCAAGAGTAAAGGGAGTTGTTTGCACCCCTCGAGAGAGGCAGACGTTCAAATCTCCCGGATTGGAGCAAAATCCAATAGTGGTGTTCACCGCGTAAAGCGAGTTTTAGGCCTCTGATTTAGGCGAGAGTCGGTCGGACCTTCCTAAACTCAGTTAGGCACGGCCTTCGAGAGAAGCGTGTCAATATTTATGGAACCTCCACGGTCAAGGACCTTTACCCCAATTAGTTTAGGTTTACTTATCGTATTTTTCTAACCACTCTTGCCGAGGTGATTTCTGATCGAGTGCATTTTCCTTTCATCGTTACTAAGCTTTAGTATAATCGCTCTTTTAGCTCTCTTTATCTCTTTCATTGCAAGTAGTTCTCTTCCTTTAGTACGCTTAGCTTTCTTCTAAACCCTAATTTTTCCGTCGATAAAATAATAGATTTCGTGTGAGTAAGCTTAATTAACGGTTCCCGGATTTCAATACGACACTTGTGTCCCCTAGCTGCATTTCGATAGGTATACTTGCCTTGTTGGATTGTTAGTTTGGTTATTTTCTCCTTGCAGATATCTAAAAGACAATCAAGTTTTTGGCGCCATTGCCGGGGAAGCAACGCTCGTTGATAAATTGAAAACACGAATATATTAATTTTATCACTTCTCTTTCTCATCCTCCTTAAAATTTTTCCACCTACTCACTTGAGTTAAATGGCTGGATTTTCTTCAAGCAAGTGTGCGTATTTTTAATTTTTCCACCTACTCACTTGAGTTAATTGGCAGGATTTTGTTCAAGCAGAGTGTGTTTACTTTTTGTAGAGTGCGTGAGTGTTAGCTTTTATTTTCCGCCTACTCGCTCGGAGTTAAATGGCTGGATTTTAATTTCCGCCTACTTAATAGAAACCCACATCACAAATTTTTCTACACCACCCTACTCTCTCGAAAAGGGCAAAGTGGCTCTAAATGCCACTATCCTGTCTAGTACCTTGCGAACCCTTCACCGGGTAGCCCTTGGGAAGTTCGGGAGTTAAAACATAAAAAAATCTATTTCAAAAAAAAAACTTCATTAGCTCTTTTATTTTCTAGTATTTCTTCTCCTCTCTTCTTCTAGTGTATGACCCGCGGAAGTCCGTCGGTTATTTTGGACCTGGACCACGAAATTGAGCGTACTCTTCGGAGAAGATCGCGATTTTAAGGCCCTACTACCCAAGTGCCGGTTGAGGATTCCGAGTCATTTTCTACCTTAAGAATGGAAGAACCCAACGTGGAGGAGGTCGTGCAAAGGCCTATGTCCTATTATGCACGGCCGAATCTCGAGGGTACAGAATCTAGTATAGTTCGCCCTGCAATAGCAAATAATAATTTCGAACTGAAGCCTAGCATAATTCAAACGGTGCAGCGGTATGTGCAATTTGACGGGCTTCAAGATGAAGATCCGAACGCACATATAGCCAGCTTTCTTGAGATTTGTGACACCTTCAAGATAAATGGTGTCACAAATGATGCTATTTGGCTAAGATTATTTCCTTTCTCTCTTACAATTAAGGCTAAGCAGTGGCTGAACACCCTTCCTAAAAATAGCATAACTACTTGGACGCAATTAACTGAAAAATTTTTGGCAAAGTATTTTCCGCCTGCTAAAACTGCAAAACTTAGGAATGACATTTCTGCCTTTCGACAAATAGACTCTGAGACCCTTTACGAAACCTGGGAAAGATTTAAAGAATTATTAAGACGATGCCCACATCACGCTCTGCCTGTATGGTTGCAGGTGCAGACGTTCTATAATGGGCTAAATCAAAGCACAAAGCAAATGATAGACGCAGCTTCTGGCGGTACTTTAAACCATAAGACCCCGGAAGCAGCTCTTGAGCTGTTTGAGGACATGGCCATGAACACTTACCAGTGAAATGTGCCTAGGTCCCGCCCAAACAAACCTGCAGGTCTCTTTGAAGTGGACAACGTCTCCCAACTCGCACTGCAAGTTGAAATATTAAGCAAAAAAATTACGGAGATGACTGTTGCCTCCGCCCCTCAGGTATGGGAATCTGCAACTCCTCCCGCCGAGCATTTGGATTATGTAAATAATATGCCTAGAACTGCTTTTAATAATTTTTCTGCTGCAAATTATCATCCTCCTGGTTTTAATTTTCCGAATAGTTATAATCCTGCGTTAAGAAATCATCCGAATTTTTCGTGGAGCAATCCATCGAATGCTGTGCGCCTGCCACCGCAAAGTGATTTTTCTGCACCACCACCACCTCCTTAAAGTTTTCCAAAACCTCCAAATTTGGAGGAAATGTTTTCAAAATACATGAATGCTAATGACGCTACGATTAGAACCTTACCTGGAAGTGTTAAAAATTTAGAAAATCAGGTAGGACAGCTCGCTAAAATGATTTCTGAGCGACCCGTAGGGTCTCTTCCTTCTAATACAGAGCCCAACCCGAGAGAGCAAGCGAAAGCTATAACTCTTCGGAGTGGTAAGAAAGTTCCCGGTACGATAAGTGAAGAGCCCGAGGCAATCTCCGCTCCCACTTTAAAAAATCAAAGCTCCGTTCCCATTTTAAAAATTCCACCCTCTGCCGAAGAAATTATCACCCCTATTTTAGAAAACGAACTCACTCCACCACCCACCTTTAAAAATAATCCATCTCCGCCATACCCTTCCAAACTTAATAAACAACGACAGGACGATCAATACACCCATTTTTTAGAAATGTTTAAACAAATCCACATAAATATGCCTTTCCACGAAGCCATATCCCAGATGCCGAAGTACGCAAAATACCTTAAGGACCTCCTGACCAACAGAAGTTAGCGAACCTTTCGCATGTCACGTTAAATGTCGAGTGCTCGGCGGTTTTGACAAACGGATTACCGAAGAAAATCAGTGACCCGGGTAGTTTCTTTATCCCGTGTGTCTTTGGTGATCTCTTTGTCAAACACGCTTTAGCCGACCTAGGTGCGAGTATTAATCTTATTCCCCTCTCGTTGTTTAAAAAGTTAGGAATTGGTAGTCTCAACCCCACACGCATGAGTATCCAGCTCGCCGACAGATCAGTCAAATACCCGTTAGGAATAGTGGAGGACGTCCTAGTCAAAGTTGACAAGTTCATCTTCCCGGTGGACTTTGTCATTTTAGACATCGAAGAAGACATCGAGGTTCCCCTGATCCTTGGCCAACCTTTCCTTGCCACCTCCCGAGCTATCATTGACGTAAGCAATGGTAAGCTCTTCCTTCGAGTGGGCGACGATGAGATAACTTTCTCTATCACCCCCTCGATGAAGAACACACTAGCTAATGATGACTCCTATTTTTTCATGGATACCGTAAGTGAAGAATCCTTCTCTCACACCTCTGATTTTGAAAAATAATTTTCCAATTTTTGTTCCTCTCCTACTCCTCCAACTGAATCTCTACACCTAAGTGAAGAATCCTCCACCCGCCTTTCTGATTTTGAAAAAGAATTTTTTGATTTTTGTTCCTCTTCTACTTTTCCAACTGAATCGCTACATGAAGCCGCCATGGCTGCTAGAAACACCCCTTTTAATTTTACATATAAAAAAGTGTACGAGGACATAGTTTTTGAAAAAGAATAAATTTCCAAAACCTCGTATGATGACCCCCCTACCTTGGAACTGAAAGAACTACCAGAGCACCTTCGATACGCTTTTTTAGAAAAGGACTCCAAGCTGCCTGTCATAATTTCGGCCTACCTCACGGATGCACAAAAGGATAAACTTCTTTCAATTTTACAAAAGCATCGCCAAGCTATTGCTTGGCAGATATCTGATATCAAGGGCATAAGCCCATCTTTCTACACTCATAAAATCTTAATGAAAGATAATTCACGTAACTCTATACAACCTCAGTGTCGTATAAACCCAAACATGAAAGACATAGTTAAGGGCGAGGTTATGAAATTGTTAGACGCAGGAATTATCTATCCTATATCCGACAGTAAGTGGGTTAGCCCAGTACAGGTAGTACCAAAGAAGGGAGGGATAACGGTAGTAAGTAATGAAAATAATGAATTAATCCCGACTCGGACGGTGACCGGATGGCGAATGTGTATAGATTACCGTAAGTTGAATGACGCCACCCGCAAGGATCACTTCCCCTTGCCATTCATTGATTAGATTTTAGAATGACTTTTCGGACATTGCTATTATTATTTTCTCGATGGTCTCTCGGGGTATCTTCAAATCCCCATCTCCCCCGAGGACCAGGAGAAAACTACGTTTACTTGTCCCTTCGGCACCTTCGCCTACCGAAGAATGCCGTTTGGATTGTGCAATACGCCAGCTACATTCCAACGATGTATGCTCGCCATCTTTGACAAGTACGTAGAAAGCATTATGGAAGTTTTCATGGATGATTTCTCCGTGTTCGGGAATTCCTTTGATAGTTGCTTAGAGAACCTTGAAAAAGTCTTAGAGCGATGCGAAGAAACTAACCTCGCCTTAAATTGGGAAAAATGTCATTTTATGGTGAGGGAAGGGTTAGTTTTGGGACATAAAATTTCTGAAAGGGGTATTGAAGTAGACGTTATGAAAATAGAAGTTATCGAGAAGCTGCCGCCACCTACGAAAATAAAAGCTATAAGAAGTTTCCTGGGTCATGCGGGTTTCTACCGCCGCTTCATAAAGGACTTTTCTAAAATCACCAAGCCCCTTACCCATCTCTTAGAAAAAGACGCTCCATTCATCTTTGATGACCTCTGTCTAGCTGCCTTCAATTTAATAAAAGAAAAATTAGTTAATGCCCCAATCATGATAGCTCTGGTGTGGGATCTTCCATTTGAGATAATGTGTGATGCGAGTAGTTATGCGGTGGGAGCCGTACTAGGTCAACGTATTTCCAAAAACTTTCACCCCATTTATTACGCTAGTAAAACACTCACATCTGCACAGGAAAATTACACCACAACCGAGAAGGAGCTCTTAGCTATAGTATTCGCTTTTGACAAATTTCGCCCTTATATTACTCTTTCGAAAATTATTTGTTTTTACGGACCACTCGGCCCTCAAATATCTTCTCTCTAAAATGGATGCCAAGCCTCGCTTGATTCGCTGGGTCTTACTCCTCCAGGAGTTTGACTTAGAGATCCGTGATAAGCGAGGTGCCGAGAACTTGGCCGCCGACCACCTTTCGCGCCTAGACAACCCGTTTATAGAAAAATTAGACGAAAATTCTTTTCATTACTATTCCCCTGATGAGAAGCTGTTCATAATTAGCACATCTACTTCTCCTTGGTTTTCCCGCATCGCCAACTATCTAGTGGCTAGTGTGCTCCCAAAAGAGTTCTCGTCTCAGCAAAAGAAGAAATTCTTTTCTGAGTTGAAGAACTACTTTTGGGAGGACCCGCATCTTTTTAAAGTCTGTGCAGACCAAGTGATCAGGAGGTGTGTTTCTTTTGATGAAGAATTAGATATTAATAAACATTTGCATGAAGGACCGACAGGTGGGCACTATCAAGCTGCTCGCACCGCTCACAAAGTGTTAAGCGCGGGTTTTTACTGGCCTACCCTGTTTAAAGACGCGCATGCCTTTGTGAGTAGGTATGATAGTTGCCAACGGTCGGGGAATATTTCGAATAAAAATGAAATGCCACAAAATTATTTCCTAGAGTGCGAAGTTTTCGACCTCTGGGGGATTGATTTTGTCGGCCCTTTTCCTTCTAGCTTCGGGAATAAGTACATTTTAGCTGCCGTTGATTATGTTTCTGTTGAATTCTGTGAAGTGAAAGTGGGTGAATGGAAGGCTTAGGAAACCTATCCGCGCGGACTACGCGGACTGGGTTGGCGGACTGCTAGGTCGGCAGGGATGTTGCAGGCGGTTTGCTCTATGGCGGCCTGGGCGGTCTGTTCGCGCGGACTACGCGGACAGCAGCGGCGGTCTGACAGGCCAGTGTATGCTCAGTAGGCGGCTTACTCCCAGGAAGTAACCGGGCGGATAGGAATGTTATCCGCGGAGTCCGGCTTGATACGGACTGAAGAACTGGAGCTCGGCAGACCGGTTTGGCAGATGCCTTGGTCTTGCTCTAGTGTAGCGGCAAGTGGAAGCCGTGGAGACCGCCGGTCAGCGCGGACAGGAACTGGAGGTCGCCCGGTATGGCGGGCTAGATCCAGTGTCCGCCAGTAAGTGCGGACTGGCCCTTGTGGCCAGCGGACTGGACTTGGTGGGAATTGAACCAAGTCCAGGATGGCTCAGTCCGGGGAGATCGCGCAGTGGAGCGCGGGCTGGTTTCTCAGTCCGCCAAGCTTAGTAGAAGTGCTGTTGCCTTGTGTGCTAGCTTGGGGATATGCGGACTGAAGGATTGCTTGTGCAGGAGCGTGCGGACTGGAGCCGGAGTCCGCTGAGTCCGGTTGAGCCTTGTGATGAGGTTATGGACTCAGGGATGCGGACTGGAGTCTGCTGTTAGCGGACTGGATTGGCGTGTCCGCTAAGTCCGGAGGTACCTTGGCAATAAGGTAATGGACTTGGGACATGCGGACGGAAGCCGGGTGTCCGTTGAGTCCGGCAGGCATCTTGATGGCGAGGCTGCGGGCTCGGGTTTTGCGGGCTGATGCCTTGTCCGCAGAATGGCGGATACGGCTGTTGTGGAGTCCGGCTGTTGTCCTGGCTTGGTCTCTGGCGGCAAGGCGGGCTGGATATTGGAGTCCGGCCTTGGAGAAGCTGGGGCGGACTGGCTATCTGCACAGGAGCGGCGAACTGGAATGTGTGTCCGCGGGCTGGCGGACACATTAGTTCTTGCTGCGGGTTGTGGCGGTGATCCTATCGGGAAGGGCGGTGACCATACTCATCGTCGTGCCTATAAATAGGACCCATGTCACATCAGGACGTACTGGAACCTAGACCGAAGTAAGTGAACAGTATCTGAGCTCGCGTAAGTTGCTGCGGCCTGGACTTTGTATCCGCGCGGATAGAGAGTTGACCCGGTTGTGCTGTGCAGGTTGTGCGGATAGCGCTGGAAAGCCAGGACTTGGCTCTGATTGCGGTCAGGGACAGTGCGGACTCTGCGGTTAAGCAACAGGCGGTAAACAGCAGGTCGCGGATAGCGACCAGGCGGTCTTCTCTTTGGCGACTTGGTTCGGGGTTCAGGAGGTCGCCTGCATCAGGCGGACTGTTCCATTCGGTGACGCAGCTTGTGCGGTCTGGCGGCGTGCAGACCGGCGGTGAAGAGCTAAGCATTGGAGTAAGGGTGAGTCCGCGCGTCTTGGGTTGCGGTCTGGCGACCTGGCAGACTGAGTGGACTCCACAGCAGTAGGTCGGCGGCTTGTTGATTGAGTCCGCGCGGCTTGTTTTTTGTTCTTGTCTTTGTAACTGTCTCTGCTCTCCCGGTGTTGGGTTTTGGTGAAACATGTCTCGCCATGTATGTCTCGCCTTGTAAAGAAGTTCGCTCTTGATCAATAAAGAAGCTTGTGCTGCATGTGTTGCTGGTTGTTACTGCTTTGTTGAGATAACCCCTGCTAACTCCACGATCCGGGAAAACTTTCAACATATAAGTGGGCGTATTCTCCTTCGGTTTGTTGAGTTTTCAGCAGGGTATCCAAGGGGGCGACTGCGGTTTGTTGAATTTTAACAGTTTCGCGTTGGGCCGAGGCCCAAGCTCTTCCTACAAATGACAACCGAGTCGTAGTTAATTTCCTAAAAAAATTATTTTCTCGCTTTGGTACGCCGTGCGCTATCGTTAGTGATAGGGGTTCCCATTTCTGTAACGCGCAATTTTCAAAAATCCTAACTAAATATGGCGTTACTCATAAGCTTTCCACTGCCTACCACCCCCAAACTAACGGACAAGTCGAAGTAGTGAATAGAGAAATAAAAAGAATTTTAGAAAAGACTGTTTCCACATCTAGAAAAGACTGGTCAGCCAAATTAGACGATGCTCTATAGGCCTACCGAACAGCGTACAAAACCGCCCTCAGATGTACGTCATATCGGTTGGTTTATGGAAAATCGTGTCATTTACCCGTAGAGTTAGAACACGGTGCCTTTTGGGCCTTACGATTTTTAAACTTCGATCCCCACTCTATCGGCGATTTTAGAAAATTTCAACTTAATGAACTCGACGAGTGGCGCTCTTACGCATATGAAAATAACAGACTTTATAAAGAGCGGACGAAGAGTTTGCACGATCTACATCTTAGGCACCCAAAAATCTTTAAGCCGGGTGACCAAGTTCTTCTTTATAATTCTCGTTTACGTTTATTCCCGGGTAAATTAAAATCACGTTGGTCAGGGCCTTTTACTATTTTAGAAGTCTTTTCTTATGGTACTATTTTAACTTCCCACCCTGATAAGGGTACTTTCAAAGTGAATGGTCAGCGTCTTAAACTGTATTTTTGTGATGATGTCAGTCCTAACCCTGTTAACCCTATCTTTCCTGTCTTGATATTTGATTAATCTGAACTTTACATTTCTTCAAAACTTTGAACTTTATTCGAACTTTACTTTTGAACAATATTTGGGACAATCTTATTTTGATGCGTCGAGCTCAAACGACGCTTTAAACAAAGGGCGCTCTTGGGAGGCAACCCAAGTTATCTTTTTCTGTTTTCTTTATTTCCCAATTTTTGCCCCGAATGGCTCCGGCAAGCTGAAACTTTTGCGATCGCCTGCTCCAACGGTTCTGATTCCATGACAAAGTCCACCAGACGACGTTTCCTGAAGATCCAAAGCACAGGCCTGGAAGAGCGGCATCACTCAGCTTTCCCTGCAAACTAAAACCGGGGAAGTACCTGTTTTTCAATTCTGTCTTTCATTTATGTACTTTAATTTTCTCTCGTTCTCCAACCTCCTTCTCCATTGAGGACAATGTAGATTTTAAGCTTTGGGGATGATTTCCTCCTTTTTGCTTTTTGTAAATATCCAAAAAATCCAAAAATTAATATATAGCGGTATTTTGGTATTTCAATAAGTACCCCATGTTTATGTTTTGTTTTTCTCAAACTTCTTTATAAACAACGTAGTTAATTATAATTTTTCTAATCATTTTTTTATCATATTTCACAAGTAAAATGTTGGTCATGCTGTGTTTCTAATTCACGGTAGCATGTTAAGGTGAAATATTTCTCTAAAACGTGCATTTCTATTATGGTTTTCCGTTCTTTATTTTCTTTACTTTCTCTAAAATTTATCATCCACTATTTTTCTTTTCGTCTTTAGATAATTTTTGTAAGAACAAATTTTGAATAACGTAGTAGATATGAACGATCCAAGTCACATATTATTTTTATTTTCAAGATAATTTCATCAATCTTCTTTTATTATCTCGAACTTGCTTTTTGAAATTTATCAACTCTATGTTTTAAATAAATTTTAAAAAAGCGTGAAAATGATTTAGGCCATTTTTGTTTACGTTTGAGCTTTCCTGAAAATGATTTAGGCTATTTTCAAGATAATTTCATCAATCTATTATGATTTTCCGTTCTTTATTTTCTTTACTTTCTCTAAAATTTATCATCCACTATTTTTCTTTTCGTCTTTAGATAATTTTTGTAAGAACAAATTTTGAATAACATAGTAGATATGAACGATCCAAGTCACATATTATTTTTATTTTCAAGATAATTTCATCAATCTTCTTTTATTATCTCGAACTTGCTTTTTGAAATTTATCAACTCTATGTTTTAAATAAATTTTAAAAAAGCGTGAAAATTATTTAGGGCATTTTTGTTTATGTTTGAGCTTTCCTGCCAACCTAAAATCTTTTACCACTAGTTAGCCGCTTTTGAGCCTTTTTTCCAAATTCATTTGATAACTTCACATAGCATTTCATTTTCACCAAAGCCCAAATTCCTACCTATCTAATCACGCTAATTTTTTTTGAGTTTCATTCTAAAATTTTCATGATAGGAAATTTTGTGTTATCTTTGGCGAAATTGTTGAAAAAAGTGTACTCAAAAGCAATGTTTTGAAAAAAGAGAAAAAAAATGAATGATGAAAAAAATAAATAATAAATAATAATAAAGAAAAAAAAAGAAGAAAAAAACATTATATATATACATATTTTGTTTAAAATAAATTTTTTTTTGAAACTCGTTGTTTTGGTTTAGTGTGATTTTTAAGCCTCCATGTTTATATTTGAATTCCACTCCTATTCATAATACTAAACCAAACGTTTTGGTCCCATTAAGTCCTTTTGATTCACGCCTTTTTTTAATTTTATTTAACAACTAAGAAAAGAAGAAAAGTAAATCAGTTTTAGTTTTGGATTTAAACTTAGATTTTTGTTATTTAATTGATATAATTATAATGCGTTGCTTGGATCTAGTAATAACTCAATACGTTCTTTTCATTTTCATTGCCTTGCTTAAATCTATTTAAAGAATTTCGTCAAAATTCTGGATGATTTATTTTTATTAAGTAAAGTTTATAAAAGTTAAACCATACCAAAATAATTGTTTTAGATTTACGTTTTACATTCTCCCTACCTAGAATTTCGCATAGTACTTGTGTAAGTATGATTAAAACTTTTTGAATTAGTCATTTTTTATGATTAGCTAGTCTTTATATCTTTGCTTGGGGATAAGCAAAACTTAAGCTTGGGGGAATTTGATAATACGGTTTGCAGTCAATTTTATTAGTATATTTTCGGGGTTTTAAAGCAAATCATGTCTTGTAAAGTACTTATTTTGATTCCCCTTTGTATATATTTTTGTCGCTAATGCGTTTTTTCTGCTTTTTACAGGTTTTCACGGCTTTCAGCCGAATTTTGCTATGACATGCCCCAAGGTCACGCCCTACCCGGGCGTGTACCTGGGGCGTGTAACCCAGAGGAATGAAGCAATTGGTCTGAAACTGCATTCCGTGGAAACTTAGTGAACACGCCCTCTGTCACGCCCGTGTCACATCCGACACGGGCGTGTTCTAGAGGCATGTCCCTAGGTTCCGAGGAATCGCCGCAACGCGCTCGTTTTTCCCGCTCCACCGTCGCACCGAAAGTGTCACGCCCCAGGGTCACGCCTGACCCGGGCGTGACATAGGGGCGTGTACTTCTGCAACCGCGCCTGTCACCTCCAGCATTCAATCTCAGCTCAACAAAGTCACGCCGCAAAGAACACGACCCAGGTACACGCCCTACCAGGGCGTGACCTGTGGGCGTGTACCTCAGCTACTTCGCCAGAATTAAATTCCAGCCCGAAAAAGTCGCACCGAATGTGTCACGCCCCAGGGTCACGCCCGACCCGGGCGTGACAGGGGGGCGTGACCCGACCCGAAAAAATCTATAAATAGAGCCCAACTCCAAGGGTTTAGAGACACCTTTTGCATTGAGAGGGGAGGTTCTGTCCTTTGTATTTTTGAACTTTTTCAAGCATGTCTCTTCATTTTTAGTTCTTAGCTCTAGCTTTATGCTTTCCCTGTATTAGCTCCTAGCTTCTTTCTGTAGTATAATGTTAATGATAGCGTAGTTTACTTTCCATGCACTTGTAATCTCTGGTTTTCATGCTGTAAGATCCCTGTTTCCATTAATAATGAAGTGTTGTTTTCTTTTTCGTTTCGACACTGTTTTCATTATTTTCTTCTACTCATCCCCCCTCTTCCACCTCACCATGATTAAATAATCCTCCATGTACTCGATCTTGATGATCTGAGGTTCGAGTGATTAGGTTATGATGCTTTGAATCTTACTTTTTCTTTTTAGGGTTTTAGCCTTGAATTACTCTTGATTTATCACGGGTTGGATGTATATCATCGATATATACTCTCTACCTTTACTTTCATTCTGGGCTAGCCGAGAGGCCGAAAGTTTGAAATGAGCACTCAAGAGTAAAGGGAGTTGTTCGCACCCCTCGAGAGAGGCAGACGTTCAAATCTCCTGGATTGGAGCAAAATCCAATAGTGGGGTTCACCGCGTAAAGCGAGTTTTAGGCCTCCGATTTAGGCGAGAGTCGGTCGGACCTTCCTAAACTCAGTTAGGCACGGCCTTCGAGAGAAGCGTGTCAATATTTATGGAACCTCCACAGTCAAGGACCTTTACCCTAATTAGTTTAGGTTTACTTATCGTATTTTTCTAACCACTCTTGTCGAGGTGATTTCTGATCGAATGCATTTTCCTCTCATCGTTACTAAGATTTAGTATAATAGCTCTTTTAGCTCTCTTTATCTCTTTCATTGCAAGTAGTTCTCTTCCTTTAGTACGCTTAGCTTTCTTCTAAACCCTAATTTTTCTGTCGATAAAATAATAGATTTCGTGTGAGTAAGCTTAATTAACGGTTCCCGGATTTCAATACGACACTTGTGTCCCCTAGCTGCATTTCGATAGGTATACTTTCCTTGTTGGATTGTTAGTTTGGTTATTTTCTCCTTGAAGATATCTAAAAGACAATCAATATATATATATATGTGGTTCTGCAATGTCCAGCTTATTGTCTTTCTGTATTGTTGCTGTGTATGTTGTTATTTAATTTTTCTAAATTCTGTAAATAGTAATCCTAATCCAAATAGGGGGAGATTGTTGGAACACCCTATTACTAATTTGGGTCAGGATCACTATGTCTCTAGGAAACCTGTTTTTGACCTCCTGTATAGATCTAAAGGTCAATTAGAATTGAGTCTAAGGGTTAGAAGTCTAGGCTTGGAAGCTGCCCCAAGACCAAGAATTTTTAGTTTGAGACTAAGTCATATCGTCGAGCTCAGCACGACGATTCGTCGAACTCCAATCGACGATCGTCTAGCTTAACTTCGACGGATCGTCGAACTCCATTCGACGATCGCTGAGCTCAACTTCAACAAATCGTCGAACTCCATTCGACGATCTTCGAGCTCAGTTCGACGATCTTGACTCAGTATTGGATCTCTATCTCTGAGCTCAGTTCGACGATCTTTGAGCTCAGATCGACGATTTTTGTTGCTGTCTAAGTCCAAATCGCTGAGCTCAGTTCGACGATAGCAGAGCTCAGTTCGACGTTTTCTGATGAGTTAAAGGATTTTTCAAGATTCAAATTCAGATCAGTTAAGGAGTTATTCAGCAATTAATTCAGAAGATTTTCTAGCCGTTTTCATTTACTCTGAACCAAGTTTCAAGGGATTATCAAGGAATGTTTCTTTGGACTTTCCTCCAGAAGACAATTTCAATTAAGGATGCAATTAATGACAGGCCAACGGCTATTCTTGACAGAGGATGATTTTCTATTCAGTACCAGAGAATAAAACACAAGATTTTTGAATCTCTCTATCACCTTTCCTCAGAACACAGACAAGAAGAACAAAAAAAAATATTCTCTGTCTCAAAGAATTCTCTCAAGAACACACATCCAAGGAGATCTAACCTTCTGAAATCTTCTGATCTCTCTTGTCTCAAGTGTTCAAGGCCAACATCTTTCAAGACTCCAGACACCTAACATTTCAGCTGTTGCTGAAATCATCATTTGCTGGAGATCAACTTCTGAAGGTCTATCACCCTACAACAAAGCTTCATTTCCTGAACATCTCAAAGACTCAGGGGGAGCTTTGACAACATCAAATCCACATAGTCTTCTCAGCTGCTTTGAGAAAGAGAAGACTTCCATAACTCTCTCATCCCCATCTCTATAAAGGGTTTCTCAAACTCCCTTCAAAAGTTTGAGTTTGGTTTTTGAGCACCTCGTCAAAATCTCATTGGTGGCAAGACACCTGATCAAAAAATCTGATTTGGTTTTTGAGCACCTTATCAAAAGCTCATTGGTGCCCAGGACACCTGATAAACTCATCCTACAGTGGATTCCTACCTAGGGTGGTAGAAGAGTGGATGTACCCAAGTTTAGGGGAACCACTATAGCTCCTTGTGTCATCTGGATTGCTTGTCTTTATCTTTTGTTTCTGGCTGTGATTGTTTTGTGATTAGTTTAGATCTGTGATTAATTTCTGTTGTAGGTTATTTTGTGATTAGAATTAATAGTTGCTTCCTTGTTCACTCAGATTACAACAATTGTTGTAAAAAGTTTTCAAGCACCATATACTCTATTCACCCCCCTCTAGAGTATATCAGATCTAGCTGCACTTTCAAGGGATTCCGGGCACAGCCTTTAAGGCAAGGCTCTCGGCGTACACTTCCAAACAGATCCCACTTAGCCCACTCTTTGAATGGAAGGCAGTTGTCACCTAAGAGCCTAAGGTTCGCATAAAGATGGCAAGCATTCCAGCGATAAAGCAAAACTTTTCCACATTCAAAAAGGAGTTAGGATAGTGAGGGGGTTCCACCCCCTGTACAAAGATTGCAGTAACTCAGTTCATAAAAGTTAATTTTAACGAACTCAAATCAAGGTTACAATAAGCAGGTCAGCAGACGCAGAGGCTATTGAGCCGATTCGCCGGAGGTTCCACTGGAGCTACTGCTGTTGCCACCCTGGAGGTCCCGCTGGAGGATCTGCTTGGGGAGTAGCCGGAGGACTCGCCGGGGAGGCAGCCGACAGTTCCCGTAAGCTCCGTCGCGTCATCGGCCGGAGAGCTGTCCCCTCCCGCAGGTCGGGTGATGGGATCGAACAAAAAAGGGCAGGATCCCTTGCGCAGTGAGGATCTCGTCTCCTTCGTTCAGAAGCCCCGACTCTCGCAAAACCTCGATTACCATCTTCGCGGTTGCTTGCGCATTCTCTTGGACGATCAGTCCATCACATAGGCAGAGTAATGGTGGCGCTCTACTCTTTCCTCCCACGACGTCCAATCCTTGGCCAATATTATGGCCTCCTCCAGGCGCTTCACCTCGTCTCGCAATACTTGCTTCTCATCCTCGGTGCGGGCCACTCGCATGCAAGATAGCTCAATTTCCCCAAGATCCTGCGAGGCAATCCATTCAGGCAAAAGGCGTAAACATATGGAAGGGCGAGGAATGTTGGAAGGTCCTACTTACCTCGGGGGCCGGGCGAGTGGAGAGGAGTTGTTGGGCGGCAGCTAACTCGGCCTTCAGGGTGGCATCTTCCGCCACCGAGGCATCCCTCGCCCTAAGCATATCGATGAAGTTCCGCTCAATGGAGAGGGTGCAATGCCCGGCCATGTACGAAAGCTGGACCGTGCGAAGCTGGGCCTGGGCGTCGTCGAAAACAAGAGCCTTGGTCGTTGTCCTGTCAAAGGAGTCGGCATCTTCCCGGCTGTAGAGGTCGTAGCCCAGCGCGAAGGCGTGGCCGGTGACATCGTCTCCCTCCCTCCAGGAGGGGAGAAGGGTGGAAACAGCTATGCGGTTATCAAGAGGGTCCCACTGGAGAAAAGGAAAGCCCTCCGTGTCCTTATACTTGCCACCGAAGTCGAAGTTCTGGTGCCCTCTCAGCATAGGACCGCGAGAGGGCTCGGCCGGAATCTCCGCGGCAGGCAGACTGGTATCCGCCTCTCCGGCAATGGAGGAGGTCACGACGGGAGTCTCTGCGGCAGGCCGGCCTGCATCTGCCTTGGCGGTAGCAAAGGGGTCACGGCGGGGGTCTCGGCGGATGCCGATATCACCGTTTTGCCTTTTTTCGCTGTGGTCAGTTTTGATTTTTTAAAAAGGGGGGCAGGGAGGGAGCTTGGTCTCCGCTTCGGAACGCTTGGTGCGGAGGAAGCTCCCGGCTCCTTCCGGCAGGCGACAGCGGCTGCTTTGGCGAGAGCCAGGGTGTCGGCGAGCGCCCCGATCTCCTCGAAAGGTTGGTGGACGGGAAGATCCCACTCACCTGCAAATCCCGTGGTATTTTAGTCTTTCCCTCGAAATACGCTTTCGCAAGTTGAATCCAGAAAGTTACCTTCGTCGGGGGGTACCGGTTGGAGGGCTTCCAGGTGTAACACCCCCTATCCGTCACATAGCATATAGCAGTAGGTCCGGCCGGGGCCCGACGCTGTATGCCACAAACATACCGGGTGGTTACTCATGGAAACCATCCAACCAATCAACGTCCTACATAGAGCATTCTAGCGGAAGCAGTTTATAAAAGTTGAAATAAAGATCCCAGCATTAAAGCATGAATGCCCACTAAACCGAAATAGGAATGTTATACAAATACCAACATAAGCCTTAAGGCCTTACAAAATGTTTCACTTGATATTACATGATTTACAAACCACGGCACGCAGGCCGGTCATACATGAATAAAACAGTAAACACTTCCATTTGGGCCTTTGAGGGACGGCTTCGCAAAAAGGGCTTTAGCCCGCTATTGACTGCTTGGTCCAGCAGCACCTGCAAGCAACAAACCACCGCACGGTGGCAAAACAAGGCAACGGTCAGCAATGCTGACCAAATTATAATGATCCCGCCCCCAACTCGGGGCGGCGATGCTCCTTCCCTGCAGTTCATTAGCATAAGCGAGCAATATATATATATATAGCCATTTCATCACAAATGTTGGCTCGCACGGCCACACGCCCCGTGCTCTCAGGGCACATTCTCGGTGAACCGATCGATGTCACGACAATTAAAGCCATAGACATTCCGGACTCACCACCGCCACTTTGACGGCCAAACCTATGAGCAATTTGTCTTCTTGGCCTGGGTCACGACAATTTAAGCCATCGACCGCCGAAGACCCTAATCTATGCCAACGGCAAGTGCCACGTGCCTTTAGGTCTCTTTAACCGAACGACATAGAACGGGTACGGTTCCATCTAACCCGTGCTCACATCGCAACGACAATTTAAGCCATTTGCGCGGGTCAAACTTCCACCGAGTCCCATTTCCATCACAATTCACATAACCCGGTTATGTTGAAGTTGGCTCTCAGGCCACCAAGTTGGCAAGATCTCGTATCCGCCCAGTTTTCCTGGTGCACCTTTGGGTTAGTCCCCAAGGCTCCCTGCTGCAATCTACCGTGTAGAAAACCCGAAAAACAATCAATGGCACGGAGTCTTCTCCGGCATTTATGCAATGCAACATCACCGATCCAGACCAACATGTCCGGGTAGGCTTCACACATCATGTCTATGTCCGTTCTCGCTTACGGACTCTAAACAACTGGGACTTCACATATCTACCCGAAGGAACGCCTCCAACTCTCCGCAAACTCGCGAGAGCGGGCTTCCTATGCAAAGAAGGAGAGCTACTCATGCTCAAGAAGAGAATCGTTACCCTAGCGTTCCTCTTTGGCGCCATTGAAAAGTAAGCAGATGAAAAGCACTGCACTAGCTTTGCCTCCGTGGATCCGGAGTCGTCTCGCGATTTGGAGCTTCGAAGCTCCTCCAATGGCCGGATCTAGCTCCTTCTTCCTTCCTTGGCTCTCCTCTCACTCTAACCTTTTAGAAAGATGATAACTTATGAAAATTGATGGTTTCTAAGTCTAATCCTGGGTATATCCCTTCAGGAACAACCCCCAGCCATTGGATCATCAGTTAAAGAAATGAACGGCTTTGATTCGGGACTAAAATGCCCAATCTGGACCGCACACGGCCTGGCACATGCCCGTGTCCAGGATCGTGTGCCTCATTCGCCGTCAAAATCGGCTCGCATGGAACAACACACGGGTATCGAACACGCCCGCGTTCGACCTGACACGCCCGTGTTCCACCTAACACGGCTGTGTGGCCGGCCGTGTACCCCCATCATTTTTCCCCGAAAACAACCCGAGCACTGCATGGGTTCTAGGGCATGCCTGTGTCCTTACCCGTGTCACCTCTACACGCCTGGACCCCAAGCCGTGTACATGGTCTCGACACTCGACACTTCATCGAGCGAAGATCGTCGACCTGATGACACGGCCTTGGACACGCCCATGTCCTAGGCCGTGTGCCTTGTCTCGACACAATGTCGAGACCAAAGTGTCGACTCCCCGGGACGAGTGCCGACACGGGTTGACACGCCTTGCGACACACCCGTGTGCCATGTCTTGACACTTCGTCGAGCGCAGAGTGTCGACTTCGCGGGCTAAGTGTCGACACGGGTCGACACGCCCTGCGACACACCCGTTGAAAGATATAGTACCTAAACACCTAGAGGGGGGGTGAATAGGTGACCAAATTCTTTTTGACTTTTTATGGCAGCAATCAGTTTTTAACACAGAATTTAAACTACTATTGCATAGCAATCACACAGCATTCACAGCAAACCACAGCACACAGAAGACACACAGTTTTATAGTGGTTCCCCAAGGTTTGGGTACATCCACTTTCCCCCTTCGCCTATCTAGCAGTGTACTAGATTCGGCCCAACTGCTCCACTATCTCAGAACCCAAAACAGGTTCCTACACCTCAGGCCCAAGGCCCTACAACTCAACTTCTTCACAAAGCCTACACTCAGCCACAAAGGCCTACACTCAGCCACCAAGGCCTACACTCAGCCACCAAGGCCTACACTCAGAGATTTCAATCTCCTACACTCAGGCACTCAAGCCCTACACTCAGCCTTTATAATTACAGGCTTACAAGACTCAGATCCAAAGGATCCTACAAGATAAAATGAATACAAACTTGTGACTCAACAACTCAGAGAAAAGAGAGAGAAGAGTTGTGAGTTTCTTGATGAGTTCTTGGAAGAACTCAGCTGAAATCAATCTGACTTAGCTTTCTTCAAAGCTTCTTGAAAGTAGAACTCAATAAGATTGACTCCTTCTGCAGTTGATCCTTGATCTCTGCTACTTAAGATTCAGGGTGAATCTGAAACCTTCTTCTCAGCCTGGTTCCAACAGCTGATTTCTTGGATGGAGCTCTCTCTCTCCAACTTCTTAGATCTGCACTTGATTCTTCAAGGAATAGCTGGATCTTCTTTGTTGAATACTTGATCAATAATTTGAACAACCACTTTCTGTAGACAGCATAAGCCTATTTATAGGCCTTCTTCATGGTAACCGGCTGGTCCGGTCCATAACTGAATTCTGACAACTCTGACAGGTGATGTAGACCGGTTGGAATGGCAGCTGTCAAGTCATCCAGTCAGTTCTTGAAAATTCTGTAACTATCTAGAAGTGTCGAGACTATCTGTCTTTAAGTGTCGACACTTATAGACCAAGTGTCGACACATGTTGTCTAAGTGTCGACACTAGCCTACAAGGTGTCGACACAACTCCTTGTGTTGTAGATTTTATATCTCGACACTACTTCTTCTTCATGTGTCGACACTGAAATTGAGTGTCGACACAAGTACTTGTACTTCAGTATTTTGCTGAGATTTTCTAAGTGTCGACACATCTCCTTTGTGTCGACACATCTTCATGTGTTGAATCTGTCAAGTGTCGACACTGCTTCTTGGTGTCAACACATGTCTTCAGTGTTGATACTTGTTGAGTGTCGACACAGCTCCTTGTGTCGACACATGTCTTCTTCTGTCGAGACTCTGGCTGTGTGTCGACACATTCCCTTAGTGTCGACACTTGTACTTAGAATATTTTTGATGAACTTTGCTGATCTTTACTAAGTGTCGACATAGCTACTTGTGTCGACACTTTCTTCAAGTGTTGAGTCTTCAGCTGAGTGTCGACACTTTGTTCTGGGTGTCGACACTTACTTCAAGTGTTGAGTCTTCAGCTAAGTGTCGACGCATTGTTCTGGGTGTCGACACTTACTTCAAGTGTTGACTCTTCTGTTGAGTGTCGACACATTGTTCTGGGTGTCGACACTTGTACTTAGTCTTTGCTGACTTTTGCTGAGTGTCGACACAGCCTCCAAGTGTCGACACTTTCTGATGTAGACACAGTTTTACTGGGTGTCGACACAACTGCTATGTGTCGATACAGCTTTACTGCACTCTTCTTCATTGAGTGTCGACATAGCTCCTTGTGTCGACACTTTCTGTCTGGTGTCGACTCAGCATCTCTGGTGTCGACACAATGACTCCAAGTGTCGACACTGCTTGCCTGGGTGTCGACACAAGTCTTATTAAGTGTCGACACTTTCCCTCTGGGTGTCGACACATGGACTTAGAAACTTTTTCTTCTTTCCTGCAAATACTTAGCCTGCACAAGTAAACTCAAAACACATCAAATACATTTTGATGTATATCATTGAGTTGGGTGAGGCTTATTCAAATCAGGTACATTTGAACCAATGTACCCAACAATCTCCCCCTATTTGGAGAAGTCATAACCCTTAGTCAATGATATACACCATTCATAATAAAATTACAAAATGATGTAAAGCAGGATTATATATAGCAGGGCATACATAAACATGTATTAAACAAACATGTACACATAGATAGCATCACAGAACAATTATGAAATAAATTTATCATATAGCAAATTTATCACACAGCACATTGTTCCAATACTTTGTCATACACATATTTCAAAAGTTTACAGAATGGTTATCATCAAAAGATTACATAGTAAACTTAAGAAAATTCTAATTCTATTTCTGTTCAGGCTCCTTGATCTCTATTCCTTTGCCAGCTTGTACTTTGGCTTGAACAGGAGCTTCAGTAACTTCATCATCAGCAGGCTTCTTGCCTTTCAGATCTTTCTTCCTAAGTTCCTCAGCTTTGATCTTTTGCCTTTCAAAATAATGATAAGGCTTGGGAAAGTACTTGCTAGGCTCCTAGGCAGTAGGAGGTAGCTTTCCCATCTTGGCCTTTCTTCTGTATTGAACTATAGTCTCCTGCCTTATCTCATGCTTTCTCCATTCAGCCTCAGAAAACCATTTGTTCATGTCATGCACATTATCTTTAGCAGCTTTCCAGGCAGTCAAAATAATGTTCTTAGAGGTGGGGCTTCACTGCTCAAAGTCAGGTCTTTGTTCAGCTTGCTCCCTGAACCTCTTCTTTGATAATCTGGTTTCTTCTTCAGCTTGCTCCTTCAAAATGGCATCCTGTAAAGCTTCAGAGACAGGCTGAACAACTTTCTCTATTATGACATTGTCCTTACCCCCAGGTGGGCTATACATGGACTGTATGTCAGCATGGATCATGTCAAAATCTGGTGGAGGATAGATCACTTGAGCTACTTCTGGTTGCTCACCTCCAAGATAGGCAGGGTTAATTCCAGATTCAGCTATATTATCATCATTACAAAGAGGAGGATAACCAAGAGTGGCTCTGATGGAATTAGAAACCCATTTTGCATGGTCAGAGCCAGCTTTGACTAAGACCCTCTCCCCCTTTATGACTTCTCTTTCAATATGATCCCTTAAGTCATCTTTTTGAAATCTGATTTGGGCATTGAGATAATTGACTCCATCCCTGTAGAAAGGTCTTAACCTTTGGAGTTTTTCAGAGATCAACTTCTGAGAGTCTTGAATAACAGTTGTAATATCAGTTAAGCTCTCTTGCAGTGCTTTATCAAAAGCTGTCATAGCAGTAGCAGTAGAAGTTGTTAGGCCAGCAGCAATGTTCTTCATTTCTGTGACAATAGCATTGTGAGATTGTGTCAAATTGTCATTCATTCTTATTTGGTTCTCTAGAACATATCCTTGCTTCAGTGCTATGTCATCTACTTGAGCCTTTATTTTCTCCTGATGAGTTGCATGATAGACTACTGCATTCCCACCCTTGTGGAAGCAGTCAGTCATCTCTTTCTTATTGAGATTCATCACAAATCTTATGGATTTAATATCCTGGGCCAAATCAAATTGGAGAGATTTGTGCCCCTCATCCACATATGTCTCTATAGCTTTTCTGTGTTCATCCAGTTTAATCTGCATAGCAACCATTAAAGCACTATAATCAACAGTTGGAGCTGGCTGTGATATAGGCTGTGGAGTAACAGTTTGTAAAGCCTTCTTGTAACTCTGGCTTCTTCTCCTGAAAACTTGAAACTTTCTTTTCTTAGCCCTTGAAGCTTCCTCATCTTCAGATCCAGATGTACTTGCTATCTCTACCCTCTCCTTAGGTAGCTCCTTCTGTACTTCTGGTGCCTTCTCAGTCTCTTCCCTTGCAGGTTCTTCATTAATTGGCACTTGCTCCCCCTCAAGTGGAGCATTCTCCTTTTCAGTAGCAGTTTCCTTATCAAAATCTTCTTGATCCAGATTTAGAAATAAATCTTCCATAGTAAACTCTTGTGGAGAATGAGCTGGAGAAACTCTGGGCTCATCTACCACAGAATCAGATACAAACTGAGCTGCAGCAGATGTGTCTTCCATGATAACATCTGGGACTTGACTAGCAGTCTGTGGTTGCTGATAAACATCAGACAAATCAGTATCTTCTATAGGAAAAACCAAAGCATTAAGCTCAGTAATTACCTCTAGAATTGTGGTTGTAGCTTGCTCACTTTCAAGAAGAGTGGGTTCTTCCACAACTAGGGGCTCCCCCTGGATGTGATCCTTGTGTATGGGGCTAGCTTGAGGTAGCTCCCCCTGGATTTCAGCAACTTCTTGTTGAGCAGTAGACTTCTCAACAGTTTCTTCTTCATGCTCATCAGGTGTGAAGACCACTTGTTCTTCACTTTCAGAACTGCTAGTGGAAACCTGTGCCACTGGAGCAGTTTTCCTCTTCTTCTTTGGAGGTGATACTTTCTCAGAAATTATCTTCTCAGGGGTTGGCATCTCTTTAGACAACACCCTGTCCCATCTGGAGAAGATCCTCATATTCATCTTTCTCATATGGTTGATTTTTGTTCCAGCTGCTTGACTCATTATCTCTGGAATACTTCCAGCAAGGTATAGACTTTGATCCTGCCCAAGTTTGGCTTCTTTAGGCTTTCTTTAATTTTCTCAAATATCACAACAGACCAATCTGTCTTCAAAGTAAAGATTATCCTTGTCATAATGTTGAACATATGGGCTGATATCCTATCATGCCCTCCTGGCTTACTTAAGATGACCTTGCCAACAATTTCAGAAAGGAATTTCCCTTGACTATTTATGCCTTTCCTATTGAAAACTGAGCCAATTTTCATCTTAGCATCCAGTCCACACCATGTCAATGCATCTCTGGACCTGGAAGTTGTAACCTCTTCTTCTTCCTTAGTTCTTGGCAACTGAAGGACTTTTCTCAGACTTTTTGGAGAGACCTTAACCTTCTCACCATGAATCCTGGACTTGATCTTCAATCCAGTGTCGTCTACCTTAGCTCCATTAAGGAATTCCAAGACTTCCTTCTTCCAAATTTTTGTTGGCTCTGAAACAAGATATTCTAACCCTGAGTCGGCAACTAGGGTTACGACAGTCTTGATCTCCAGGTCTGCATCATCAAAAGCATTGTGCACCAGTTCGTATCCTTCGTTGACATTCTCCTCAAACTTTGGCGCCATTAGGGTTTGAAGAATATGACTGGAGAGAAGAGAGGTGTCGACACACAAGTTTTGGTCTCGAAACTTTTGAAAGCGTGTCGACAGACTAAGGCAAAACCCTATTTATACCTTTCTAATTTTGAAGATGAAAAGGCGGGCAGCTAACTTAAATTGTGTCGACACTGTCAATAAGTGTCGACACTGACTTATAATGTCTCGACACTTACGTGTCGACACAAGTTTAGTCAACAGATTATATGTGTCGACACTTGTTTATGTGTCGACACCACTTAACTCGATATTTAGTCGAGACTTTACTTAGATAATTCTGAGTAAACACTTAGTGTCGACACCACCTTGGTTGTGTCGACACCTACTTGTCATGTGTCGACACTAATATTCTGAAGTGTCGACACTAACTTTCTAGATGTGTCGACACCTTTTCCCTGAAGTGTCGACACCAATTTTCTGTGTCGACACAGATATCTCTGTGTGTCGACACCTTTTTACTTAGCCAATTTCCAATACTATAAACTTACTCTAAGTTTATCATTCCTAGTTCAATCTTAAACCTATTGAACTTAGTTTCTTCTAGGGGCTTAGTATACATATCAGCTAGTTGATTATCTGTTTTAACATATTCTAGTAAAATATCCTCTTTCTCTACATGCTCCCTAAGAAAATGATATTTTATCTCAATATGTTAGAATCACAGAAGAGTGGAGTTCTACTTACCTGAAATCCATAGTCTTCAAGCTGATGTTGTATCCACAGAAGTTGAGCACAGCAACTTCCTGCAGCCACATACTCTGATTCTGCAATGGAGATAGCCACACTTGTTTGCTTTTTGCTACTCTATGAAATCAGTCTTCCACCTAGGAATTGACAGGTTCCAGTAGTGTTTTTTCTGTCTTCTTTGCATCCTGCAAAGTCTGCATCTGAATAACCTGTTAGTTCAAAATCCCCATTCCTAGGGTACCAGAGGCCTAGATAAGGAGTGCCCTTTAGATATCTCAATATCCTTTTGATTGCAGTCAAATGAGACTCTTTAGGGCAGGCTTGATACCTTGCACAGACACATGTAGCATACATGATATCTGGTCTACTTGCAGTCAAGTATAATAGGGAGCCAACTATCCCTCTATACAAGGTTTCATCTACAGGCTTCCCTGCGTCATCCTTGCTAAGAGATATACTTGACCCCATAGGAGTCTTCATGGTGCTGGATGAATCCATACCATACTTCCTTATGAGTTCTAGGGTGAACTTGGACTGGCATATGGATAAACCACTCTCAGTCTGTCTTACTTGGAGACCTAAGAAGAACTTTAGCTCTCCCATACTACTCATCTCAAATTGACCTTGCATTAGCTTTGCAAACTTTTTACAAAGGCTACTTTCAGTAGACCCAAATATAATGTCATCTACATATATTTGGACTAGTATTACTTTGCCTCTAGATTCCCTAAGAAATAAAGTCTTGTCTATTTTCCCCCTTGTGAACTTATTCTCAATGAGGAAACTAGACAGGGTTTCATACCAAGCCCTAGGGGCTTGCTTTAACCCATATAAAGCTTTCCTAAGTCTATAGACATGATTAGGTAGAGTTGAATCAACAAAACCTGATGGTTGTTACACATAGACTTCTTCTTTAAGATTACCATTTAGAAATGCTGACTTGACATCCATTTGGTAAACTTTGAATCCTTGATAGGTTGCATAGGCCAGGAACATTCTTATGGCTTCCAGTCTGGCTACTGGAGCAAAGGTTTGATCAAAATCAATACCTTCTTCCTGCCTATATCCTTTAGCAACCAGTCTTGCTTTGTTCTTAATGATGACTCCTTGTTCATCCATCTTGTTCCTATAGATCCACTTGGTTCCAATTATATTGTGGTCTTTTAGTTTAGGAACAAGCTCCCAGACCTTGCACCTCTTGAACTGATTGAGTTCTTCTTGCATTGCCTCAATCCAAAGAGGGTCTTTGATGGCTTCTTCAAACTTCTTAGGTTCAACTTGGGATAGGAAACTGAAGTAGATTACTGCATTCAGGTTTCTACTCCTTGTCTTGGATTACCAATAATTTGCTCAGCTGGATGATCTCTTAGATGCCTATTAGCTAGAGGCATCCTGACTTCAGGTTGAGCTTCTTCAATATCTACATCATGCTGTACTCCTTGAACTTCATCAGCAATTGGTACATATAGTTCTCCCCCTGGACAACAGCCACTGTCTTCTACTTGCTGTCTTGCAGTAGGTTCTTCTTCTATAGTGAGCTTGTCCATCTTCTTTGTTAAACCTGTGGGGCTGCATACACTACTAGACAACTCATTGTTAATAAGCCTAGTTTCATCAAATATTATATGTTCAGTCTCTTCTACAACTTGAATAGACAAGTTGTAGACTCTATAAGCCTTACTATTGTTGATGTACCCAACAAAAATTCCCTCTTGGGACTTGGCAGCAAACTTAGTCAAGTAAGACTTTCCATTGTTAAGTATGAAGCACTTACAACCAAAGATCCTAAAGTAGGATAGGTTTGGTTTTCTGCCTTTCACAACCTCATAGGGGGTCTTGTTGAGACTTTTAGTTATGGTAGCCCTATTAATAACATGGCATGCAGTATTGACTGCTTCAGCCCAGAAGTATTCTGGTAGTGATGTATCACTTAATAGGGTCCTACCAGCCTCAATCAAGGTTCTATTCTTCCTCTCAGCAATGCCATTTTGCTGAGGTGTCCTTGGTGAAGAAAACTCTTGAAATATCCCAAATTCTTCACATAGTTTTGTCATGCTATCAGATTGAAACTCAGTACCATGGTCACTTCTTAGTTTGATCACTGTACTATTTAGTTCATTCTGAATTTGTCTAACAAAGCTATAGAAGACATTGGGTGTTTCAGATTTCTGTCTAAGAAAGAACACCCAGGAAAACCTTGAGTAGTCATCTACAACTACAAAGGTATAGACCTTCCTACCTAAGCTGTGAACTGGCATTGGACCAAAGAGATCCATATGCAAGAGGTATAAGCACCTCACAGCATCTTTGTTCTCAATGCTTCTAAAGTTGGATCTAGTCTGCTTGCCCTTTTGACAAGCTGAGCAAATACCATCTTTAACACACTTAACTTGAGGACCATTTCTCACTAACTCTTTGCTAAAGAGTTCGCCAATTGTCTTGTAATTAAGATGGGCTAGCCTCTTGTGCCATTTGACATAATGAGAGACTTTCTCATCAGCTACAAGACACACTTGAGAACCATTGGTCTCACACATAATGTCTAAGCAGTAGACATTTCTTTTTCTATAGCCAGTCAAAATGATCTCTTGATCATTTGACCTCTTGATATGACAGCCATCCTTAACAAATGTGATGTCATATCCTACATCACTTAATTGACTTATACTAATTAGGTTATTTTTCAAACCTTTAACATAAGCCACTTGAGTAATGGTAACTAAGTTACTAGAAATGTTACCAAACCCTTTGATGATTCCTTTTTCAGAACCACCAAAGGTGACTTTTGGACCATCTTTGATTGGAATGTAGTCCCTTAGTAATCCCTTTGTTCCAGTCATATGTCTGGAACATCCACTGTCCAAGTACCATATTGGGGCATGGCCACTTGGACTCACCTGCAAAACAGATTAATGAACCTTAGAACCCAAAGAATTCTTGGGTCCTTGGTACTTGTTAGTTTGCATTCTGACAAGGCTACCTGCTGGTTTTCCAACAGGCAGATTGATACTCACTTTGGCACTAGCATTGTGCCAACAGTCCATTGCATAGTGGCCTACCTTGCCACAGCACCAACACTCAAACTTATTGTACCTTTGCTTAGGTACTGGATTTGCTGTTTTATCTACAGCAGACTTGTTGAGAGTTGGGGCTTTGCCCTTGGACATAGACTTGGACTGAACAGTCCTTACAGGTCTTGTAAATCCCAGTCCAGCTTTACCTTTGTGATGAACAAATTCATCAATTATGGGTAAAACAGACTTTGGTTTAGAAAACCTACCAACTAAGTCTTTCTCCTTCTGAAGATTAATATCCAGACTCTTAATTTGATCATTTTTAAATGATATAGTTCCCATCTGAATCACAGTTATGTGCTTCAGTCTGGCTATCTCATTAAGCTTTTGATCAAATAACTTCTCAGAATCTGTTGCTGCAGCTTTGAGATTTGCAATTTCCTTTGCCTGACTTTTGGCTAGGGACTTTCTCTTCTTGTAAGCTTGCAACAGTACTTTATATTCATCTATCAACTGATGAATATCTTCTTCAGACTCAGATGTACTCTCATCGTTTGATGAGGATGAATCTGATTCTATACTGGCACAAGAAACTGAACTTAAAGTTGAACTTTGTACCTTACTAGGTCCTGGCTGCTCCAGGATTTTGTCTCTTTCTGTCAATGCCATTAGCCCTTGGCATTGACTGTCCTCTTGTTCATAAATAGAATTCATAATCTGCATGAACTATTCTTCTTCTTCCTCAACAAAGAGTCCAATATATACCTCAGCATCTAACTCAGTTTCTGATGAAGAGATATCTGACAGGGTCTTGTCCTTTTTGGCAACAAAAGACTTCTCCTTCTTGCCCTTGTATTGAGTCCTTTTCTTGTCACTAGACTCCTTCCTCTTCTCTGGATAGTCTGCAATGACATGTCCTTGTCTATTACAGCAATAGCACACAATTTTTGATAGTGTAGCTTTGCTAGACTTGGACTTTTTCCTGTCTTTCTTTGAAGACTTCTTTTTCTGATAAGAGTCTTCCTTTCCCTGTGATGTAGAAGGCCTTGTCCTCCACTGTTTCTTCTTTAAGAATTTCTGAAAATGTCTTGTGAAGGCAGCAAAGTCCTCATCACTTTCACTGCTTTCAGATTTTGTGCTGACTGACTCATCTGACTCAGATTCAACTACCTTTGGAGGTGGAGTTGGTGACTTACTCCTGTACTTTCTGGGGGCTTCTGATTTAAAGGCCACTATTCTTTCCTTGTGTTCATTTCTTGTGGATTTCTCCTCTTCTTTCCTCGCCAGCTTTGTCATTTCCCTGATGGCACAGATCTTGGTGTCCCAATCTTTAGTTAGGGACCTTAGAAACTTATCATTGATTTCATAATTACTGAACTCTCTACCATAGGACATGAGTTCATTCACTATCCTGTAGAACTTCTTATAGCACTCAGTTATGCTATCACCCTTTCCTTGTCTAAAACTTTCATACTCTTGATTTAGCAAGGATTTTTTGTCTTTCCTTACTTCTTCAGAACCCTCCATATACACAATAAGAGTATCCCACATCTCTTTGGTTGTCTTACAGTGTATTAGATTCTGAAAAGTTGCATCATCTATGGCACTCACTATGATGTTCTGAGCCCTCTTGTCCATGGTGGCTAGAACAATCTCATCCTTTGTCATTTCAGAGAAATCCTTTGGTGTTCTCTGATTTGCATCTAATACTGACACCTTCATGGGCACATATGGCCCTTCCTTTATTGTGATATAAATCCTAGGGTCTGAAGCTTCCATAAAGAGTCTCACCCTTTCCTTCCAGATCCCAAAGATCTCTTTCCTACATATGGGTAGCTTCATGGAGCCCAATTCCTTGTGATTTTCAGTGGAACCCATGGTTCTTGATGTTCTTGATTCTGTAATTCACTTAGACTGAATCTGCCAACAGGATCTACTCAGACAGTTATGTCCCTTTTTGAGGAACCTGGCTCTGATACCACTTGAAAGATATAGTACCTAAACACCTAGAGGGGGGGGTGAATAGGTGACCAAATTCTTTTTGACTTTTTATGGCAGCAATCAGTTTTTAACACAGAATTTAAACTACTATTGCACAGCAATCACACAGCATTCACAGCAAACCACAGCACACAGAAGACACACAGTTTTATAGTGGTTCCCCAAGGTTTGGGTACATCCACTTTCCCCCTTCGCCTATCTAGCAGTGTACTAGACTCGGCCCAACTGCTCCACTATCTCAGAACCCAAAACAGGTTCCTACACCTCAGGCCCAAGGCCCTATAACTCAGCTTCTTCACAAAGCCTACACTCAGCCACAAAGGCCTACACTCAGCCACCAAGGCCTACACTCAGCCACCAAGGCCTACACTCAGAGATTTCAATCTCCTACACTCAGGCACTCAAGCCCTACACTCAGCCTTTATAATTACAGGCTTACAAGACTCAGATCCAAAGGATCATACAAGATAAAATGAATACAAACTTGTGACTCAACAACTCAGAGAAAAGAGAGAGAAGAGTTGTGAGTTTCTTGATGAGTTCTTGGAAGAACTCAGCTGAAATCAATCTGACTTAGCTTTCTTCAAAGCTTCTTGAAAGTAGAACTCAATAAGATTGACTCCTTCTGCAGTTGATCCTTGATCTCTGCTACTTAAGATTCAGAGTGAATCTGAATCCTTCTTCTCAGCCTGGTTCCAACAGCTGATTTCTTGGATGGAGCTCTCTCTCTCTCTCCAACTTCTTAGATCTGCACTTGATTCTTCAAGGAATAGCTAGATCTTCTTTGTTGAATACTTGATCAATAATTTGAACAACCACTTTCTGTAGACAACATAAGCCTATTTATAGGCCTTCTTCATGGTAACCGGCTGGTCCGGTCCATAACTGAATTCTGACAACTCTGACAGATGCTGTAGACTGGCTGGAATGGCAGCTGTCAAGTCATCCAGTCAGTTCTTGAAAATTCTGTAACTGTCTAGAATTGTCGAGACTATCTGTCTTTAAGTGTCGACACTTATAGACCAAGTGTCGACACATGTTGTCTAAGTGTCGACACTAGCCTACAAGGTGTCGACACAACTCCTTGTGTTGTAGATTTTATATCTCGACACTACTTCTTCTTCATGTGTCGACACTGAAATTGAGTGTCGACACAAGTACTTGTACTTCAGTATTTTGCTGAGATCTTCTAAGTGTCGACATATCTCCTTTGTGTCGACACATCTTCATGTGTTGAATCTGTCAAGTGTCGACACTGCTTCTTGGTGTCAACACATGTCTTCAGTGTTGATACTTGTTGAGTGTCGACACAGCTCCTTGTGTCGACACATGTCTTCTTCTGTCGAGACTCTGGCTGTGTGTCGACACATTCCCTTAGTGTCGACACTTGTACTTAGAATATTTTGATGAACTTTGCTGATCTTTACTAAGTGTCGACACAGCTGCTTGTGTCGATACTTTCTTCAAGTGTTGAGTCTTCAGCTGAGTGTCGACACTTTGTTCTGGTTGTCGACACTTACTTCAAGTGTTGAGTCTTCAGCTAAGTGTCGACACATTGTTCTGGGTGTCGACACTTACTTCAAGTGTTGACTCTTCTGTTGAGTGTCGACACATTGTTCTGGGTGTCGACACTTGTACTTAGTCTCTGCTGACTTTTGCTGAGTGTCGACACAGCCTCCAAGTGTCGACACTATCTGATGTAGACACAGTTTTACTGGGTGTCGACACAACTGCTATGTGTCGACACAGCTTTACTGCACTCTTCTTCATTGAGTGTCGACACAGCTCCTTGTGTCGACACTTTCTGTCTGGTGTCGACTCAGCATCCCTGGTGTCGACACAATGACTCCAAGTGTCGACACTCTTGCCTGGGTGTCGACACAAGTCTTCTTAAGTGTCGACACTTTCCCTCTGGGTGTCGACACATGGACTTAGAAAATTTTTCTTCTTTCCTGCAAATACTTAGCCTGCACAAGTAAACTCAAAATACATCAAATACATTTTGATGTATATCATTGAGTTGGGTGAGGCTTCTTCAAATCAGGTACATTTGAACCAATGTACCCAACACCCGTGTCGCAGGCCGTGTGCCCAGTCTCGACACAATGTTGAGACCAAAGTGTCGACTTCCCGGCTGAGTGTCGACACAAGCTTGACACGCCCTGGGACACGCCCGTGTCCCAGGCTGTGTGCCTCCAGCCAGAACCCAAAACTGGCCCAAAACGTCCCCCGTCGCTCCTTTGAGTTTCGGGGCGTTACACCAGGTCTCACCGGAGAAAGGGAACGTCGAAAACCTTCGAGCCGAAGAATTCGATGAGAGTGCCCTCTCGCTCCCCGAGATCGGGGGGCTTGTAATTCGGGTCGTCATATTGAATGGGGGTGAGAGGGATGTTGCTGAAAGGTCCCGCAATGAAAACGAACCTTTCCGCGAAGTGGTGGTGCTTGTTAGCAAGACCCACTGTCTTCACTGACTGGCCGAAAACGAAGACCGACCCTCCCTTAGCTCAGAAATTGAATAGCTTCTGGAAGATTGATAAGTTTAACTCGATCCTTTCTGCCTGCATGTAGCAGGTGAAAGCCACAAGGAGGGCGATGGAGTTGGGATTCAGCTGGGCGGGCACCACCCCATAGTAGAGCAGGGCCTGATGCACCTTAGGCTAGAGGGGGAGCAGGAAGCTTGCTTAGAAATGATCCAGGGGAATGGCGAGCTACCCTTCCGCACGAGTTTCACCCTGTCCTCGCGCCCAGGTTTCCGCGCGGTGAACCCGGGTGGGATAAAGTTCTTGGTTATGGTGACAAATTCCGCTTGTGTGAGGCGGCAAGGCGGGAAGGCATGATCGAGGAAAGACTGTGCGCACTTGGAGCAGCCCTCGTTCTCGCTTGGCATCTCGGAGGAAGGAGAAAAAAGAGGGGGGATGCGAAGACGAGAGCCTTTACGCTACAAGGGAGGGCGGAAGCAGTTGACGGGTAGACGGAATTTTGGAATAAATGCGGTGAGTGGGGTGGGTGGACTGACCTATTTATAGAAAGCAAGGTAATTATGAGTTCTTAAGAAATACGACGGAGAAAAAGTCAATGAGTCAACGGCCCGGACTCTTTGACTCCTCGACTTCCGTCCTAACGCGTCAGCCCTCCTTGGTTTGGCGGGAAGCCATAGCCTCCAGGGGAGGCTGGGAAAAGGGCAAACGGCCCTCAGTACACGAGAAGTAGTGAGCAAGATGTATGAATCAGGCGTTCGCAAGGTATTAAGGATAGCATGTAAAACGGAGCTGGAAAAACACAGATATAGGTAGGGTCTCGCTAGGCAAGAATCCCAGGCAAATAATAGTAAAAAATAATAATAACTACAGTAACACGCAATGCTTATAAGAAACTATCCGGCTATAAAAAGCAAAACATGTGCAAAGGGAAGAGTTAGGCCAAGAAGATTGGTAAAGAAGTGGGATCACCCTAAGAGCTTAGTATGGCACCCATCGCCAACGACCTAGTTCTCGTCGGCCAGACCTGGGAGGGTCTCGAGGGTCGAAGAAGGCCGTCAGGGTGGTCAGCCCCCGGTTGGTCAGGCGAAGCTGATCTCGAATCCACGCGATGTGCCTCCAAGGTGAGGATTCAACAAAAGTCGTATCATGCGATCCCACCCCGCCAAGGAGGTCTGTGCAGTCCCGCTCAATAGTCGCCAGTCGCCAGTCGCCGCTCCATCGTTGCATGGATCTTCTTCACTGCAACGAAGTTGGCCCTTTGCTGCCGCGCGAGCTTTGACAAGACTATCGTGATCCTCCTCCTTCACGCCTTTCCGCTCCTGGGGCCCCCGAGAAAGTTTTTCATCAAGCCGGCGGAAGGGAGGGGCAAGTCTTCTTCTTCCTCTTCTTCTTCTTCTTCTACTTCCTCTTCATTTTCACCCCTTTCAGTCCCTTGGTCTTTTGACTCTGAAGAAATGGGAAATGGTCAAAATAAGAGGAGGGGGGGTGATTCAAGAGTGGGGAGGCTCTCGCTTGCCTGGGGAGCGAGGGATGTCTTTTACCGACGGGTCGCGAGAGGTTTTAGGCTGATACTCTGTGCCTTTTCCGAAAAGCAGATAGAGCGGCTTGCCCCGACTCGGACGAAAGGTCCTGCTCTCCGGTGGGCTGGTCTCGCCAAGTGAGGGAACAGGGGCTCCCTCTATTGCCAGAGGTTGAGGTCTCGGCGCGGGAGCGGACTACACGGGGTTAACCCCTCCGGTATGGAGGGTGAGTTCGGGTAACAGATTGGTTCGACCAGCTGGGGAGTTGGGCGGAGCGCCCCTAAAGCGGAAGGTGGGTCCTAATTGCGAAGTTCGGTCGCTTTCGAGTCCGCAGGCGAAAATTCGGTGGCATCCCTAGGCACCGACCCATGCAAAAGGAGTGGTTTTTCAACATACAGCTATGATCAAACTCTCGAAATGTTCGTGCTAATGGGAACTACGAAAGGATCGAAAAATACCTCCGACAGAGAAGCGAGGATAGCGACACGGCTTGGAGTTGGGGTAGGCGGTGCTCGGTTCTCTTTCAGCAGGTCACGCCTCACTGATTTAGCCTTCTTCTTTTTAGGGCGGGAACTCTCGCCAGCTGGCTCCTCGGCAGCTGCCCTCTCGCCGGTTGGCCTCTCTCCGGCAAACTTCTCTCCGGCGGACTTCTCACCAATGGGTTTCTTGCCCAGCGCTCTCTCACCGGCAGGCCTCTTGCCCATCAGGCAGGGGTCAACTGATAATACGGTTTGCAGTCAATTTTATTACTGTATTTTCAGGGTTTTAAAGCAAATCATGTCTTGTAAAGTGCTTATTTTGATTCCCCTTTGTACATATTTTTGTCGCTAATGCGGTTTTCTGCTTTTTGCAGGTTTTCACGGCTTTCAGCCGAATTTTGCTGTGACACGCCCCCGGGTCACGCCCTACCTGGGCGTGTACCTAGGGCGTGTAACCCAGAGGAATGAAGCAATTGGTCCGAAACTGCATTTCGTGGAAACTTAGTGTACACGCCCTCTGTCACGCTCGTGTCACATCCGACACGGGCGTGTTCTAGAGGCGTGTCCCCAGGTTCCGAGGAATCGCCGCAACGCACTCGTTTTTCCCACTCCACTGTCGCACCGAATGTGTCACGCCCCCTGGTCACGCCCGACCCGGGCGTGATATATGGGCGTGTACTTCAACAACCACGCCCGTCAACTCCAGCAATTAATTTCAGCAAGAAAAAGTCGCACCGACCGTGTCACGCCCCAGGTACACGCTCGACCAGGGCGTGTCAGGGGGGCGTGACCCATCCCGAAAAAATCTATAAATTGAGCCCTTCCCCAAGGGTTCAGGGACACTTTGGCTTAGAGGGGGAGGTTCTGCCCCTTTGTGTAATGTTCCGTTTTATGCTTTTCCCCTCTTTCTCTCTCTCGTACTTTGTATTTTTCTTAATCCTAGTTTAGTTAAGATTTTGTAATAGCTTTTGTTAATGATTTAGTTGCTAATGATAGGGCCAGAATAGGATTTTCAATTTCATGCACTTGTAATCTCGTTCGTTTTCATGATGGAAGCTCGCTTTAATTTTAATAAAAGTGCTCTTGTTCTCTTCTTTTTACTACTTTGTGTTTTTTTTGCTTTACTACTCATCCCCCCTCTTCCACCTCACCATGATTAACTAATCTTCCATGTACTCGATCTTCATGATCTGAGGTTCGAGTGATTAAGTTATGATGCTTTGAATCTTACATTTTTTTTTAGGGTTTGACCTTGAATTACTCTTGATTTATCACGGGTTGGAGGTATATCATCGATATATACCCTCCACCTTTGCTTTCATTCTGGGCTAACCGAGAGGCCGAAAGTTTGAAATGAGCACTCAAGAGTAAAGTGAATTGTTCGCACCCCTCGAGAGAGGCAGACGTTCAAATCTCCCGGATTGGAGTAAAATCCAATAGAGGGGTTCGCAGCATAAAGCGGGTTTTAGGCCTCCGATTCAGACGAAAGTTCGGTCAGACCTTCCTAAACTCAGATGGGCATGACTTCGAGAGAAGCATGTTCTTGCTTTTAGAACCTCCGCGGTCAAGGTCTCTTGCCTTATTAATTTAAAAAGTTTATTATTGCATCTTTTGATCAACTTAAGCCGAGGTGATTCTCGATCGAGTACTATCGTTTAATTATCATTTAGCTTCTCTCTAATTTGCAAGCAAAATATTCTCACTTCTATAATTTAGTAAGCAACCCCAAAACAACTTTTAATTGATAAGATAATAGTAACTCCTTGAAGTAGAAATACTCAATTCGCCCCGGGTAATATGACCTTGATATTGAACTTAATATCATATACTATATGCGACAAGGTATACTTGCCTTCATCGAATATAGAATCGGAGAACATCTCTCAACTACACTTTCACCTTCTCCTCCCTTAATTTTGTCTTCTCCACGCATAACCCCTTCTCCGCTAATAATTTTATATCAAGTTTTTGGCGCCGTTGTCGGGGATTAATGTTTTGATATTTTGAAAAAAAAAGGATAGCTATTAATTTTATCGTTTTTCCTTTTCTCTCGCTCTCGTAACGGTTTTATCTCTTCCCCCTCTTTCTCTCTTTTTAAGTGTATGACCCGAGAAAGCTCGTCGATTATTCCTTTTGATCCTGAGATAGAGCGCACCGCTTTGCGTCGCCTCCGTTCTCGTGACCAGGAATCGCATCTAGGCATCGAAGAGTCGATCGGGGACACTGCCACAGAAACGATGGATCCTAATCCGCCCAACCCAAATGAGGCCCAACAAAGGACTATGTCCTATTATGCAAGGCCGAACCTAGAGGGTACACAATCAAGTATTGTTCGCCCCACAGTGGTGAACAATAACTTTGAGATCAAGTCCAGCATCATCCAAATGGTGCAGCAGTCGGTAACCTTCGATGGTCTCCCGGACGAGGATCCAAATTGTCACATTGCAAATTTTCTCGAAATCTGTGATACTTTTAATATCAATGGAGTCTCAGATAACACCATTCGATTACGTCTCTTCCCTTTCTCTTTGCGGTCAAAGGCCAAGCAGTGGCTGAGCTCTCTTCCTAGAGGGTCCATCACCGCGTGGGCCGAGATGGTAGGGAAATTTCTTACCAAGTATTTCCCGCCTGCTAAGACCGCCAAATTGCACACGGATATTGCATCCTTCATGCAAATAGACTCGGAGACTCTCTACGATACATGGGAGCACTTCAAGGAGCTATTGCGAAGGTTCCCACACCACGCGCTTCCAATTTGTCAACAAGTGCAAATATTTTATAATGGCTTAAATTCCTTAACAAGGCAAATGATCGACGCGGCCGCTGGGGGAACACTAAATAACAAAACCCCAGAGGCCGCTCAGGAACTTTTTGAGGAAATGGCTATGAATTCGTATCAATGGAATGCACCCCGCGTGCAGGCTAACAAACCAGCGGGAGTCTTTGAAATTGACGCTACTTCGAATCTTGCCCTCCAAGTTGAGCAGTTAACAAAGCAGGTGGCGGAGATGACTGCTTCCTCCGCCACTCCTCCTTGGTTTAATAATTTTAATAACGCTGCTTTTACAGAAGAGCATGTTGACTTCATGGGAAATGCTCCTCGGCCCTCCTATAACCCGAACAACGCACCGTACAATAACACTTACAATGCGGGTTATAGGAGCCATCCGAATTTCTCATGGAGCAACCAAGGAAATGCTCAACGCCCCCATAACCCCCCTCATAATCATAGCCAAATATTTAATCTAGTTCCCCCTTAAATTTAAATCCACCTGGTTTCCAACCGCAACAGGCAAAGCCCCCTTCACTTGAAGAGGTCTTTGCCAAATACGTTGCTAAAAATGAAACAAATATCAGGAATATTGTCGGGTCCATCAAAAACTTGGAAAACCAAGTGGGCCAGCTAGCCAAGATGATCTCCGATCGGCAACAAGGAGCTTTGCCAGGCAATACCGAGCAAAATCCAAGAGAAAGTGCAAACTCCATTACCCTCCGCAGCAGAAAAGAAGTTGATATACCAAGCGAACCTATGGTACCTCTCCCTTCTCCTCTCTCTCCTCCTGTTATTTTAGCCTCAAATTTGCCTACTACGCCTACGCCACATGCGTCTAATTCAAAATTACCGTACCCGTCTAAACTTAAAAATGAACGCGCTGAAGAAAGTTACAAAAAAATTTTAGAAATTCTAAAAAAAATTCATATAAACGTGTCGTTCTGCGAGGCTATCTCTCAAATGCCGAAATACGCGAAATATTTCAAGGAGCTCCTATCAAATAAGAAAACGCTCGAGCATATTTCGCATATTTCCTTAAATGCAGAATGCTCCGCGGTTGTGCTCAACAAATTACCCCGCAAAGTGAATGACCCGGGAAGGTTCTCCATCACGTGCCTATTCGGTAATTCGTTGGTCAAACATGCGTTGGCAGACTTGGGAGCAAGCATAAATCCCATTCCCTTTTCGCTTTTTAAAAAATTAGGTCTAGGCTCTCCGAACCCCACTCGTATGAGCATTCAGCTAGACGATCGTTCTGTGAAATATCCGATAGGGATTGTGGAGGATGTCTTGGTCAAGGTGGACAAATTCATCTTTCCGATGGATTTTGTCATCCTAGACATCGAAGAGGATGTCGATGTACCCCTGATACTCGGCCGCCCCTTCCTTGCCATCTCCCGCGCTATTATTGATGTTAGTGATGGAAAGCTCCTCCTTCGGGTTGGAGATGATGAAATCACTTTCAGTATTAATCCCTCCATGCGCAACACCCTAGAGCAAGATGATTCCTGCTTTTATCTAGAGGAATTCTTCGAAAATGAATTTTTTGTGCCTTTGGAATTAGTTTCTTCACCATTTGATGAATCTCTTATCACTGAGCTCTTCTGCTTAGAGGAAGTCTCTCGCACTACCCTCCCCGAATCGCTTCTCATGGACACCATAAAATTCAAAACCTCTTACGAGGAACCACCCATATTGGAGCTTAAGAAACTCCCCCCTCATCTGCAGTATCTTTTCCTCGAAAATGACTCTAAGCTACCGGTTATTATCTCCTCGGATCTGAGCAACTCAGAAATTTCTGAGTTGACTCTAGTTTTGCAAAATCACCGCCATGCAATTGCGTGGCAGTTATCCGATATTAAGGGGATTAGCACATCATTCTGTACACACAAGATCTTCTTAGATAATAACTTTCATAGTACTATCCAGCCCCAACGATGTTTAAATCCAAACATGAAGGACATCATGAAGGCTGAGGTTATTAAGCTTCTAAATGCGGGAATTATCTATCCCATCTCTGATAGTACTTGGGTAAGCCCAGTAGAGGTCGTGCCAAAGAAAGGCGGGGTCACGGTTGTGGCCAATGAAAATAATGAATTAATTCCAACTCGTACTATTACGGGTTGGCGGATGTGCATTGATTACCGCAAACTCAATGATGCCACCCGAAAATACCACTTCCCGCTCCCCTTTATCGACCAAATTTTAGAACGACTTTCCGGTCACTCCTTCTACTGCTTTCTCGACGGTCTCTCGGGGTACCTCCAAATCCCTATTTCACCTGAAGACCAGGAGAAGACTACCTTTACCTGTCCCTTTGGCACCTTCGCTTACAAACGGATGCCATTTGGTTTATGTAATGTGCCGGCTACATTTCAGCGATGTATGCTGGCGATTTTCGATGAGTTGGTAGAAGAAGTGATGGAAGTTTTCATGGATGACTTCTCAGTGTTTGGTAGTTCTTTTGCAAATTGTTTAAAAAATCTCGAGCGCGTGTTAATTCGTTGTGAGGAAACTAACTTAGCCCTCAACTGGGAGAAATGCCATTTTATGGCCCGAGAGGGATTAGTCCTCGGCCATAAGATTTCAGGCAAGGGGATCTAGGTCGACCGGGCCAAGATCGAAATTATTGAAAATCTCCCCCCTCCAATGAATATTAAAGCCATTCGTAGTTTTCTTGTGCACGCGGGTTTTTATCGATGTTTTATCCAAAAAATTTCCAAAATAACAAAGCAGATAACCCATCTTCTCGAGAAAGAGTCACCTTTCATTTTTAACAACGATTGTCTTCTTGCTTTCAATTTAATAAAAGAAAAATTAGTAAACTCTCCAATTCTAGTTGCGCCAGATTGGTCGCTCCCTTTTGAAATCATGTGCGATGCTAGTGACACTGCGGTGGGCGCGGTTTTAGGCCAGCGAGTAGATAAATTCTTCCACCCGATTTATTATGCAAGCAAGACACTCACGTCTGCACAGGCCAACTACACCACCACCGAGAAAGAACTCCTAGCAATTGTTTTTGCCTTTGATAAGTTTAGGTCTTATATCACCCTCTCCAAAGTAATCGTCTTTACGGATCACTCAGCTCTTTGTTTTTTATTTAGCAAAGCGGACGCAAAGCCCCGCCTTTTGCGATGGATCCTCCTCTTGCAGGAGTTTGATTTAGAAATCTGGGAGAAAAGAGGGGCCGAAAATTTGGTGGCCGACCATTTATCTCGATTAGAAAACCCGGCCAACGAAATATTAGTGGAAGCCGACATTAACGATAAATTCCTTGAAGAGCGCCTCTTCGCTCTCGCAAATTCAAAAGATAATCTCGTGCCCTGGTTCGCCGACTTTGCCAATTATTTAGTGGCTCGGGTCTTGCCAAAGGAATTCTCAAGCCAAAAAAAGAAGAAATTCTTTTTTGATTTAAAGAATTACTTTTGGGAAGACCCTTTCTTATTCAGAATCTGTGCGGATCAGGTAGTGCGGCGTTGCGTTTCAAGTGAGGAAGGAGTGCAAATATTGGGACATTGCCATGAAGGACCAACAGATGGTCATTATCAAGCAAACCGCACCGCAAGAAATGTGCTGGAGGCGGGTTTCTATTGGCCCACGCTATTCAAGGATGCTCACGCCCTAGTGAGTACTTGCGATAGTTGCCAGCGGGCAGGCAATATCTCACGACGGGACGAGATGCCTCAAAATATTTTCCTCGAATGTGAAATCTTCGATCTTTGGGGCATCGACTTCATTGGCCCCCTCCCTCCATCTTATCAAAATAAATACATTCTCGTAGCTGTCGACTATGTATCAAGGTGGACGGAAGCGCAAGCTCTCCCCACCAACGATGCACAAGTCGTTGTAAAATTTCTAAAAAAATTATTCTCTGGATTTGGCACGCCACGAGCAATAATTAGTGATAGGGGAACTCATTTCTACAATCGCCAGTTTGCCAAAATTTTGGCAAAATATGGAGTAACGCACAAACTTTCCACCGCCTATCACCCCCAGACGAGCAGTCAAGTCGAGGTTGTTAATCGAGAATTGAAACGTATTTTAGAGAAAACCGTCTCCTTAAACAGGAAGGATTGGGCACTAAAACTAGATGATGCCCTATGGGCCTATCGAACGGCATATAAGACTGCCATCGGTTGCACGCCGTATCGATTGGTTTACGGTGAGGCTTGCCACCTTCCAGTTGAGTCAGAGCATCGTGCGTTTTGGGCCCTCAAGACATTAAATCTAGATCCCACCCTAACCGCCGAACACCGTAAATTTCAGCTCAATGAACTCGACGAATGGCGGGCGAACGCTTACGAGAGTAATAGGCTTTATAAAGAGCGAACAAAGTTCTACCATGACAAAAATATTAAATTTCCTAAATCTTTTTCGTCGGGCGATCTCGTCCTTCTTTATAACTCTAGGCTTCGCCTCTTTCCAGGTAAATTAAAATCGCGATGGTCCGGCCCCTTTATTATTAAAGAGGCTTGGCCGTATGGGACAGTTCTCATTTCGCACCCGGATAAGGGTGATTTCAAGGTAAATGGTCAGCGATTAAAACTCTATTTGCCTAATGATTTACTTCCTATTGGGACGGAACAATTACTGCTATTGAACTCACGAACTATTTCGTTTCTCCTTCATTTGGACTGTAATAATTTAAGACTTCTTATTGTTGGACAATATTCTTTTGGTCGAGCTCAAACGACCTTTATAAACAAAGGGCGCGCTTGGGAGGCAACCCTAATTATTTTTCTGTTTTCTTTATTTTACACTTTTTGCCCCGGACGGCTCCACAAGTTGAGGCTTCTAAAATCACCGCCGCCAATGTTGTTAAATCCATCACAAAGTCCACCAGAAGACCTTTCCTGAAGATCCACAGCACAAGCACAGGGGAGCGGCATCACTCAGCTTTCGCTGCAAAATAAAACCGGGGAAGTACCTGTTTTTCAATTCTGTTTTTCATTTCTGTACTTTAATTTTCTCTCGTTGTCCAACCTCCTTCTCCATTGAGGACAATGTAGATTTTAAGCTTGGGGGAGGACTTCCTCCTTCTTTTTGCTTTTTGTAAATATCTTTTACTTTTTGGAAAACCCAAAAAATCCAAAAATCCAAAAAATATATATAGCTGCATTTTGGTATTTCAATAGTACCTCATGTTTGTGTTTTACTTTTTCTCAAAATTCTTTATAAATAACGTAGTTAATTATAATTTTTCTAATCATTTTTTTAATCATATCTCACAAGTAAAAAGTTGGTCATGCTGTGTTTCTAATTCACGGTAGCATATTAAGGTGAAATATTTCTCTAAAACGCACATTTCTATTATGGTTTTTCGTTCTTTATTTTCTTTACTTTCTCTAAAATTCATCATCCACTATTTTCCGTTTTGTTTTTAGATAATTTTTGTAAGGACAACTTTTGAATAACGTAGTAGATATGAACGATCCAAGTCACATATTATTTCTATTTTCAAGATAATTTCATCAATCTTCGTTTATTATCTCGGACTTGCTTTTTGAAATTTTTCAATTCTATGTTTTAAATAAATTTAAAAAGCATGAAAATGATTTAGGCCGTTTTTGTTTACGTTTGAGCTTTCCTACCAACCTAAAATCTTTTACCACTAGTTAGCCGCTTTTGAGCCATTTTTTCCAATTTCGTTTGATAACTCCACATAACATTTCATTTTCACCAAAGCCAAAATTCCTACCTATCTAATCACGCTAAATTTTTTGAGTTTCATTCAAAAATTTTTATAATCATGATAGGAAATTTTGTGTTATCTTTGGAGAAATTGTTAAAAAAATGTACTCAAAAGCAATGTTTGATTTTATTTGACCAATTCAAAATGAAAGAAAAAAAATTATGGCCTTTGTTTTGAAAAAAGAAAAAAAATGAAGAAAAAATAATAAAGAAGAAAAAGGAAGAAACAATATATATATTTTGTTTAAAATAAAAATTTTTTTGAAACTCTTTGTTTTGATTTAGTGTGATTTTAAGCCTCCATGTTTATCTTTGAATTTCACTCCTATTCATGATCCTAAACCAAACGTTTCGGTCCTATTAAGTCCTTTTGATTCACGTCTTTTTAAATCTTATTTAACAGCTACGAAAAGAAGAAAAGTAAATCAGTTTTAGTTCTGGATTTAAACTTAGATTTTTGTTATTTAATTGATATAATTATAATGCGTTGCTTGGATATAGTAACAACTCAATACGTTCTTTTCATTTTCGTTGTCTTGCTTAAATCTATTTAAAGAATCTCGTCAAAATTCTGGATGATTTATTTTCGTTAAGTAAAGTTTATAAAAGTTAAACTATACCAAAATAATTGTTTTAGATTTACGTTTTACATTCTCCCTACTTGGAATTTCGCATAGTACTTGTGTAAGCATGATTAAAACTCTTCGAATTAGTCACTTTTTATGATTAGCTAGTTTTTATATCTTTGCTTGGGGACAAGCAGATCCTAAGCTTGGGGGAATTTGATAATACGGTTTGTAGTCAATTTTATTAGTGTATTTTCAGGGTTTTAAAGCAAATCATGCCTTGTAAAGTGCTTATTTTGATTCCCCTTTGTATATATTTTTGTCGCTAATGCGTTTTTCTGCTTTTTGCAGGTTTTCACGGCTTTCAGTCGAATTTTGCTGTGACACGCCCCCGGGTCACGCCCTACCCGGGCGTGTACCTAGGGCGTGTAACCCAGAGGAATGAAGCAATTGGTCTGAAACTGCATTCCGTGGAAACTTAGTGTACACGCCCTCTGTCATGCCCGTGTCACATCCGATACAGGCGTGTTCTAGAGGCGTGTCCCCAGGTTCCGAGGAATCGCCGCAACGCGCTCGTTTTTCCCGCTCCACTGTCGCACCGAATGTGTCACGCCCCTGGTCACGCCCGACCCGGACGTGACATATGGGCGTGTACTTCAACAACCACGCCCGTCAACTCTAGCAAATAATTTCAGCACGAAAAAGTCGCACCGACCGTGTCACGCCCCAGGTACATGCCCGACCAGGGCGTGTCAGGGGGGCGTGACCCATCCCGAAAAAATCTATAAATTGAGCCCTTCCCCAAGGGTTCAGGGACACTTTGGCTTAGAGGGGGAGGTTCTGCCCCTTTGTGTAATGTTTCTTTTTATGCTTTTCCCCTCTTTCTCTCTCTCGTACTTTGTATTTTTCTTAATCCTAGTTTAGTTAAGCTTTTGTAATAGCATTTGTTAATGCTTTAGTTGCTAATGATAGGGCCAGAATAGGATTTTCAATTTCATACACTTGTAATCTCGTTCGTTTTCATGGTGTAAGCTCGCTTTAATTTTAATAAAAGTGCTCTTGTTCTCTTCTCTTTACTACTTTGTGTTTTTTTTGCTTTACTACTCATCCCCCCTCTTCCACCTCACCATGATTAACTAATCCTCCATGTACTCGATCTTGATGATCCGAGGTTCGAGTGATTAAGTTATGATGCTTTGAATCTTACCTTTTCTTTTTAGGGTTTAGCCTTGAATTACTCTTGATTTATCACGGGTTGGAGGTATATCATCGATATATACCCTCCACCTTTGCTTTCATTTTGGGCTAGCCGAGAGGCTGAAAGTTTGAAATGAGCACTCAAGAGTAAAGGAAATTGTTCGCATCCCTTGAGAGAGGCAGACGTTCAAATCTCCCGGATTGGAGTAAAATCCAATAGAGGGGTTCGCAGCATAAAGCGGGTTTTAGGCCTCCGATTCGGATGAAAGTTCGGTCAGACCTTCCTAAACTCAGATGGGCATGACTTCGAGAGAAGCATGTTCTTGCTTTTAGAACCTCCGCGGTCAAGGTCTCTTGCCTTATTAATTTAAAAAGTTTATTATTGCATCTTTTGATCAACTTAAGCCGAGGTGATTCTCGATCGAGTACTATCGTTTAATTATCATTTAGCTTCTCTCTAATTTGCAAGCAAAACATTCTCACTTCTCTAATTTAGTAAGCAACCCCAAAACAACTTCTAATTGATAAGATAATAGTAACTCCTTGAACTAGAAATACTCAATTCGCCCTGGGTAATACGACCTTGATATTGAACTTAATATCTTATACTATATGCGACCAGGTATACTTGCCTTCATCGAATATAGAATCGGAGAACATCTCTTAACTATACTTTCACCTTCTCCTCCCTTAACTTTGTCTTCTCCACGCATAACCCCTTCTCCGCTAATAATTTTATATCAGCAACCCTGTCATGATTAGCGAAAGCTCGCGCCTGGGCAGCCACGAGACGAGCCTGAAGCTCTTTTGAGAGCGGCTTTTCGGCAGGTTTGGCACGCATCTTCACAGATTGGCAGAGGCTCACGCAGGGTGTAAGGACAATAGAGATGGCCTGAGGGACCAACTCAGTGGCATATTTATAGACCAAAGGTGGGGCCTACTGAAAGATTCTCTGCCATGTCAGCTTATACCCACCGAATATTTGGGGTTGGGCGAGTCTTTCTGAGCGCAAGGCTAGCTCTCAAAGTGCGGGGATCGTGTACAACCCCATATTCGTTGGGTAGGACCAAGTTCCCCTCAACTGCCAGGATTGGACTAGCTTCTGGCTAGCTTTGGGCTTCACAGCGGAAGAGCTCCCGCCTAGGAGTAGGCGAGAATGATCGTGTCAAGCCCCGGCTGAGACCCACTTCTGCCCAGAGACGGGCGAGAAGGCTCGCGCCTCGTGGAGGGCGGAAGCGGGCTCGGTCCGGGGGACCCTTCAACCCCTTTTTCTTTAGCTCCCGCCGAGTGAGGGCGGGATGGATCTCGGCATAGGGTTCTCACCGGGTGAAATTACCTAGTTGCCCTTAGGTAAATTACCTATATTCCCCCAGGGTGTGCATTTAAAATTTCATAATAGCGGGATTTGGCTATTGGCAGACAAGCCAAGGGTATTTTAGTAATTTCAGGTCAGTAAAGACTATAAATAGACCCGCAGGGGCTCTTCAGAAGGCAAGGCTTTCATTTTTCTCTAAGACTCTCTAGTGCTTTCTGAGGAGCTCCCAGTCTAGCTTTTGGCTTTGGAGGGGAAGCTCTCAGAGATCTTCCGGGTAAGAGGTGGGACCTCCCTGCTGAGGCTTTGGGTCAGTTCTAGGTTCTTTACAACCAATCAAGGGTCGGGACTTGAGAGAAGTAGGTGTTGGCTGCACCACTATTTTCGAACTCTCATGGAGGTCAATTTTTGGCTTCAACAGGTAGTTATTGGATGTTGAACTCAACATTTAGGGTTTTGTTTCAAAAAGAAAACGAGCTGTTGGACTTCATCTTCCTCACCATTGCTGCCTGGAAATAGCTTGAAGTCGATCAACTGAACTAAAAGTTCAGTTAGCTGTAGCATTTTCTTCTGCTACAGCAAGTTCAGAAACACTTCTTTTAAAGAAAGAGAGGAGAGCCTTCAGTCTTCTGCAGGTTTAGTAGCTGTTTGAAGAACTCAAGACCTAGCAGATCTTCAGTCCTCTACAACAAAGTTCAGAAACAATTTTCTGAGATACTTCCAGCAGAGGCAGACATTTATTGAAGAACATATTTCTACTGTTGTGAAGATAATTATAGCTGAGATAGCTTGGCTCAAGTAGCAAACACAAAGAAATTTTTTGTGTCAAATTAATCAAAACCATTATATTTTTGTAGGATACTTTTGGACCTGAGTTGTAGGGCTCTTGAGCCTGAGGTTGGGTGGTTTTGCCTGAGCTGTAGGAGAGTTATACTCTCTGAGTGTAGGATCCAGTTTGGATCTGAGGTAGGTAATCATTTGATCACAGAGCTATAGGGCTTTTGAGCCTGATGTAGGAGAGTCATTCTCTCTGAGTTGTATGGCACTTGTGCCTGAGCTGTAGGATCCTTTGGATCTGATATAGGGATGTCCTCCCATCCTGAGTGTAGGTCCTTTGGACCTGAGGTAGGTGATCAGTTGATCACTGAGTTGTAAGAGCAAGTTTACTCTGAGGTATGGCTTTGGCCTGAGTTGTAAGTCTTGGAGGAGAATGAGATATCCTGTGGGATCTGAGGTGTAAGCTCTGTGAGCTAAGTTTTGAAGAAGTGTCTTGTCTAACTAGAAGTTATAAAGGTGGGAGGAGAGTGGACGTACCCATAATCTGAGGAACCATTATATATTTTGTGTGTTTTTTTTGTTGTGTTGTTTCTTTATTGTAGGTTCTTGAAAACAGATAACTACTAACACACTAAGCACTTAGAGAAGAAAATAAAAGAAAGTTAAAAGAAACTAAGAAACCTATTCACCCCCCCCCCCCCACCCCCCTCGAAGACTTTCACATACTTATATGATACAGATCATATGCGGTGTAATGCAATGATATGAATGTAATGTAATGACTCACCCATGCTCACACACATGCACACTACTATGTCGACACAGACTTGTAGTTCCCACTTTTCGAGCAGGTAGCTAACCTCTCAAATATCATCCGTCGTTGTCAGACGATGATAGTGGAACGGGCTTTCCACTACTAGGCGGGTATCCGCACTGCCAAGCCTAGGCCTTTGTACGCCTCAATGCTAAGAACAAAACAACGGAGCTCACATGTGTACTACAACTTAGAGGGGTCTTAGGTAGATGTGCACCAAGAACACAACCCAAACTAGCCTACCAGTGTAGCACAGAAAGGGCCACGGGAATAAGCACCGAGGACACAGCCAAACCGTCCAAAGTCTATCTGTCAACTCCCGTCGGTGTGACGACTGGCGAGCCCGTAGACCTGCCACACTATCCTTAACCGAGGATTACGACACCGCATGTCGACTCACACCACATGCAATTTTCACATCTAAGTGTTCCACATTGAGTCCTTTATAATTACATCAATCTAGTGCGGTCAAATATTCACGCACTTACACCATCTTCACATTTTTGTGCCCTAAAGCACTTAAGGGTTCGACAAGAACACAGTTGGCAAGCCACCTCATACAACGTACCAACCTCACACTGCTACCCGTAGGGAGGCAACTCTAAGCAGTGGACTACCATAAACATTCCATTAAACATCTTATCACATGGTCATGCATTAACCGCATCATATTCCTTTCCACGTGATCAAGCATTCACAATAAGTGTAACTCCATATGATAACCACAACAATACAATGATACTTCACATACACATCAAGCATGATAACGTAGTTATGGGTTACACATTCAATTGTTGGACATCACTCCCTCTTTCCAAAACCTATTTCATTATCCTGATTATAATTATGCACATCCCTACCGGATTTCACAGAAATATCATTTGTACAACCAATCGTATCAAATCATTTGTTCACTACCTTTCCCAAACCATTTGTTTATCAAACTCCTTCAAACCATGTGTACAATTATGTTTCACCAAACCATTTTTTATCATGATTACGTATAGACTAAGTTTACCAAAACCTCAACATTATTTTGCTACGATCTCTCTACCAAAACCAAACTCGGTTCTACACTAACCCGAGAACAACATGTACTTAAGACATGACTGTTCGGCAACTTCTACGGGACATTCTTGAGGTTACAGAACTCATATGAAAACGTATAACCATCCGTTAGAAAGTATTTCCAAGGGCTACGACTTTCTTGTTTAGTTAAAAACCATATCTGGCTGTAACATACTCAAAAACAGCTTTGAAATTCACTGCGCACAAAAAACAGATTTCTACACGCATCTTAGCCGGGTCTACTGCTAACCCAGCCCCACTAATCACATGACCCAAGAAGATAACTTCTCGGAGCCAAAATTCGCATTTGCTGAATTTAGCAAATAGGACATGCTCCTTTAGCTTCTTCAAAACTAGGGCCAAATGCTCAACGTGCTCCTCTTTCGTCTTCAAATAGACCAGAATGTCATCGATGAAGATGATGACGAAGATGTCTAAATACGGCTCAAACACCCAATTCATAAAACTCATGAATGCAGAAGGGGGATTTGTGAGTCCAAACGACATCACCGTGAACTCGTACAAACCATATCTTGAGATAAACGCTATCTTCGGAATATCTTCCTATTGTATCCTCAACTGGTAATACCCCGAGCGCAAATCCAGTTTAGAAAACCAATGTGTTCCCACCAACTGATCGAATAACTCATAAATCCGGGATAGGGGATAGGTGTTCCGCACCGTCAGTCGGTTAAGCTCCTGATAGTCTATGCACAATCTTAATGTTTCGTCCTTCTTCTTGACAAATAGAACAGGGGCTCCCCATGGTGATGAACTGGGGCATACAAACCCTGATTCTACCAACTCCTGTAACTGAACCGTAAACTCGGCGAGTTCCACTGGAGCCATTCGGCAAGGGGTCCGAGATATGAGTTTGGCACATGGTACTAATTTAATCTGAAAGTCCACCTCTCTATGTGGGGGTAATCCTGGCAACTTCTCAGGAAATACCACAGGGAAGTCCTGCACTACCCGCACATCCTTCATACTTGGTGTCATCTCTTTTAATTCAAAACATATCATATATACTTCGATTCCCAAAACCTTTGGATCCTCATCCTGCACCCATGACAATGGAGTTCTACACCTCCTCCCATAAAGTGCTTCATGGGGTGTCATCCCGATGCTATCTTGATAACTGTTGTTGTATGAAAATTCCACCAGTGGCAAGAGCCTTTTCCATAGCTCTCCTCTATCCAGTACACACTATCTTAACAGATCTTCCATAGTTTTGATGGTCCTCTCAGGCTGATCATCTATCTGAGGATGAAAAGTTGTACTAAAGGTAAAGCGAGAACCCAAGTATGCTTGAACTGCCTTCCACTCCTTGGAGGTAAAGCGACCATCGCGGTCGGAGACTATCGTCTTAGGCACCGCATGGTACCGTACAAACTTCTCCACAAAGAGACGCACTAAAACATCAACATGTGACTCCTTCTTCATTGGTATAAATCTGGCAACCTTCGTCAAGCGATCCACAATTACCCAAACTGAATCGTTCCCGGAGCGCGAGCAAGGCAACCCATGAACAAAGTCCATGGAGATATCCTCGAACTTCCACTCGGGGATGGGCAATGACTATAATAATCCTCTAGGGCTCTTGCACTCCACCTTCACCTTCTGACAAGCCTCATAGTGTGTAATATAGTACTTAACAACACTCTTCATTCCTGGCCAGAACATGGTCTTTCGTAGGTCACTATACATCTTGGAAATCTCAGGATGCACCGAATGCTTGGAAAGATATGCCTCTCTCAAGATGTCTTCTCGGATTTCACCGCCCTTGGGAATATAGAGTCTGCCATGGAAATGAACGAGGTCGTCTTTCACTGTATACTCTTCAGTAGATCCATCCTCAATAGCTTTAATCATAAGGATCAGAGCAGCATCCTTCCCTTGCTCTACTCGAATTCGATCTGGAATGTCACAAACTATGCTCATGACAGCTAGATATTCAGTATATGTCTCAGAATCAGCCTTACACACCAATGTGATCTCCATATCCTCGAGCACTCGAGCTAATTTCATACTCATCATCCGAGACTCAGGGCTCCACTCTGGTACTTTTCTGCTCAAAGCATCTGCTACGGAGTTTGCTTTCCCGGGGTGATAGTTCAATGTAAATTCATAATCACACAAAAACTCTAACCACTACCGCTGCCTCAAGTTCATCTCCTTCTGAGTGTGGACATACTTCAAATTTTTATGATACAAAAAGATCTTGCAGTTAATGCAATATAAATAATGTCTCCAAACCTTTAAGGCGAACACCACTACTCCCAACTCTAAATCATGCACTGGGTAATTAGCCTCGTGCTTCTTCAACTACCTTGAAGCGTAAGCGATCACATGTCTGTGCTGCATCAACACTGCCCTCATCCCTTGATAGGAGGCATCAGTGTAAACTTGAAATCCCTCTCTCCCTGATGGAAGAGCTAGGATAGGTGCAGTGGTAAGTCTATATTTCAGCTCTTGAAATGCAGCCTTACACTGAGGTGTCCACTCATACGGCACACCTTTCTTCATCAGAGCAGTGAGGGGAAGGGCTTTTTCCAAGAATCCTTTCACAAACTTGCGATAATACCCAGCAAGTCCAAGGAAGCTCCGTACATCGGCTGTTGTCTTCAAACGCGACCACTCCTTCACGAAAAGGAACAGTCTCTCCTCGAGCAAAATCCATCACCAGCGGCTTTCCCTCTTCCGACGGTTTCGGCACAGGTAATGATTCGGCAAGAAGTGAAGTGACGGCTAGGGTTTTCTGTAAATCCCCTTTTATAGAAGAATTTTGGTTAGACCGTCTAACACGTGTCACCCTAGTACTGGACCACCCATTACTATTTAAATTAAGTTTTGTCGAAAAGATTGGGTCCTAATAAGTCAATCGGCGCATTTCATGAAAATCTGATTCAGCCCATACCCATGAACCTGCAACACGGTCTGCCGAAATGTTCTTTGTTCGAGTCGTCGTGTATACCAAACACACTCGACGAATCGTCGAGATTCGTCGAGATTCGTCGTGATCACTCGATTCCTATAAGGTCCAGTCAAAATCGTCGAGTATACAAGACAATTCGTCTAATGACGTCGAGTTTACTCAACGCACTTGATGCTTCATCGATTGGCATCGAGTCCACTTAATGCCTATAGTAATAGAATAATTCTAAGTTAAACACTCAAGGCTTCGTCGAATGGCGTTGAGACCACTCAATGCTCTCGACGCTTAGAGTCCAAGAAATATTCTAAGTCAAAAGCGTTGAGTGGCATTGAGACCACTCAAAGCCTCGTTGAGTGACCACTCAACGCCTCGTTGAGTGCTGAACTTTCTAAGTCAAAAGCGTTGAGTGTCGTTGAGACCACTCGACGCCTCATCGAACGGCGTCGTGTTCACTCAACGTCTCAGCATCCAGAATATTTTTGAGTCAAAATTTGTCGAGTGGCGTTGAGACCACTCAACGCACTCGACGCTTTGTCGAATCTAGGATTATTCTAAGTTAAATTCGTCGAGTAGTGTTGAGACCATTCAACACCTATAGCATCCAGAATATTTCTAAGTCATATTTGCCCTATTAGTTGAGTATCACTCGACGCCTGTTACTGGTACACCTCGAGCTTGAGTCAGCTTTTTTGACTCAAAATGCGGGCGAGGGGTCTATCATGAAATGGGACGTTATACTCCAACAAGCTCGAAATTCAGTCGATATGACCAAACAGACACGAAAATGCACTAACAACGTCGCACTGTTAACTTCGTGTTAACGTAGCGCTCTTGCATCATTATTACACCAAAAGAAGATTAAAATAAAACATCAAAAATTCAGGGGCATTACACTTGTCCTCTTCTTCCTGCTTCAGATTGAAAAGGCGCGATTGCGAGAGGTCCATGGTAGTAACTTTGTCACGTATATCACAAAGCATTTGGGAGTTTGGGACACTCTTCCATAGCTACACTGTGCTCAAGCACCTATTCCCCTGACATTTTCTGATCTCCAAGCTCTCGGGTTAGCCCGTCGTCGAGAAGATAAGTACGAGACTCTCCCTCCAGACGCGAGTGGTTGAATTTTTGACGCTCCTCCTCCTCCTTGATTCTATCACCACAGCGTCCTCCTCCCGGTCCTTCTCCTTATTGGGATCAATAGTTTGCTTTGCTTTACACGTAGATGGACCAGATGGAGACCCGCCTGGGCAAACGAATTGACGGACAGTTTACTATGTTAGAGCAGCATCACGCTTCTTCTCTTGAACACATTTCTCGGGAGTTTGTCTAGCTGCGGGCCTACTATTGGCAGCGCGGGGCTGACAGCGATGAGGAGTAGATTGTCGAAGTTGTTATTTTTATTTCTTTATTTCAATTTAAGCGAACCTTTTATCATGTTTTCTTTCCATTTTCAGTATTTTATCTATCTCATGTCATGTGATGATTATCTCTTATTAAAATTATAAAAATCATGTACTTTGCTTCGGTTAATTTCTTTTAGGATTACTTCACGCAGCTTTGAGTTCTCCTCATAGAAGTTTCTTACCTCTATTCTTGCATTTTTTTACAAAAAAATGAGGACAATGTTTATTTTGAAGCATGAAGGTGAGATTTATTATTATTGTTGTTTTTATTAAAAAATCAAAATTATTTTTTAAAAAAATATATATTTTAGTTGTTTTCTTATATTTCAAAATTTTAGTCTTATTATTTTACAAATTCACAATAAAAAAAGAAAAATAATTTAATTATCGAACCCTTTTCTCAAAAAATAAAAAAAAAACTTTTATTTTTAAGATTAACACTTTCTTTAGAGAAATCATGATTTCTATATTTGCCTTTACGTAGTATTTAGAAAATTTTCATGGTTTATTGTATTTTAAATTTTAGAGTAAAACTGTTGGTGTTTTTGTGTTTCTAGTCAAGTGCACATGTTAGTAGAATTTTATGTATAACTAAATATTCATCATACTCTTAGCTTTGTATTTTTCTTAATGCATGAAAATGGTTTATTTCACTTTTAACTCAAAACCAGTATAATCAGAAATTAATTTGGTGAGTATTTTGAAGTTAACTAGAGAAATATAACGCGAGTAGAGAGAAAAGGTATTCTTTCTCGTTGTCTAGAACTTGCCTTATAGTGATTCTCAAGACTTTGCATAAGTTAAACTTATTAGCATGAATATGATTTAAGCATATCTTTGGCTCATTTGATCCTTTGCACCATCACCCAACATTTTATCTTTGCTAACCCAAGTTGAGCTTTTTTACCCTACTTTTTATTTTTAGCTCCTCCAAAAATATAACCAAAGCCTAGAAAACATCATAATCACACACCTAAATCTGTACTCGAAATTGTTATTTAGAAAAACTTTATGAGTGATTTGGGGTAATTCTATTTTGATGGCTATGTTCTAAAAAGAAAAAGGGGGAAAAAGTCCTTGTTTCTCCCTTTTCGTGGAATAAAAGCATTATTAAAATCTTAAAGGGAAGACGAAAAATCAAAAGGATGAATAAGAAATTTGGGAATTGGCTAAGTTCTTGGAAAGCCATGTTAATTTTTGATTATTTTTGTGTGAGCTTACGATAAATTTAGGTGTGGTTAGCCGTAAGGTTTATCTTTGCATTCCATACCCAAAAAAAGAAACCTAAGCCTAAATTTAAACCTAGTTAAGCCCTTTAATTTGTAATTGTGAGTTAGACTAGTGTCGTGTCAAAAGTGTGAAATGACAAGTCTATGACCATCAACATTGATGAATTTCTTTAGAGGGTACCCCGATTCTTGATATTGTGTAATGTCAATCTTAGTAAACACGCTACTCTCTTCCTAAAAATAAAACAGATTTACCAGTATTTTTTAAAAAAAGTGGCAATAATAAATCGAGATGCCTTCTTGAAATGTATAAACTAATAAGTATGTTGAGTAGGTTTTTCTGCTAAGATCTCTACGCACATAGGCGTAAGACTTCACATTTTACTCCTTAGTTTCATTATTTTTCTATAGTTTTGAAAATTTTTCTACTCTCTATGAAAGTCTGTTTGCTCGTGACTAGCAAACAGATACGTATGAAGGTATTTGATAACTTTATTTTTAGCATTACTTTTAGTTAATTTTATTTAAATAATTATTTCTATTTTATTGTTATTATGTCGAAACAAACCCTAAATGACTTTTTTTAAAATTCAGGTTATTTTGGACTGCAATTAATAATTTGGAGCTCAATAGAAAAATTTGAGCACTTTCTGGAAGATTTTTGGAAAAGTCAAAAGTTGCAAGCCCTAGTCACGGGCGTGACAACTCCCACGCACCGTGCTCTTTGTCCTAGCATACCTGATGAGTCGTCACGCCGGATTAAATTTACATGCCCATATCACGGACGCAACAGAGGGTTGTGTCCAATAAACTAGGGGGCATGGCCAAACATTCAAGACAGTTGTTCGCACCGACGTGACGTTTCAGCGAAGACACCCTGGTCACGGGCGTGACCACGGGTGTGACATCTTCCCAAACCGTCAGATTAACTATAGATCGCGTTGTTTCCTACAGTTTTCCAAACTCAAGCAAGACACACCCTAGTCATGGGTGTGGCCCAGTGGCATGACCCGCATATTAATGCATTTTGGTATTTTATCCCCCAACGTTACCCGGGTTTTCATGGCGGTAGTTCCATACCAGACATGCCCCTGTCATGGGCATGACCTAGGGGCTTGACTCTCCAACAAATATTACTATAAATTTCAGAGAAGTCCATGAGCTTAGTAGGGAGATTTTGGAGCTTAATTTCTATAATTCTAGTTCATTTTAGTTGTATTTTCATTTCTATTAGCTAGTTTAGTTCTTGTATTTTCTTTCATAGTGTACTCTTGCAATTTCATTTTAAATTATTTCAACTTTAGTAATCATGTCTCTCCCTCTTCTTTTGTACAATTTCATTGTGATGAGTAGCTAAATTTTCATTAGCATTTGGTCATGTTGAACTTTGAAATAGAATAAACTTTATTTTGTCACTAAATACTTGGGCAAGCTTTCTAATTTATTTCGCATCAATTTATCTTTAAATAATTTTTGCATCAAATTCATATTTCACGAGTATATTTTTCGATCTAAGATCTGCATGCTAGTTGATTGAGAGAGATATACGTGTAAGCAAGGAGATCACTCAAAGATAAAAAGAGTTGCATGTACTCCTCGAGAGAGGATGACATATATCTTCCGAATTAAGATCAAACCCAATAGTGAGGTTCACCGCTTAAGACAAGCTTAGGAGTTTCAACTGACCGAGGGGTCTTAATAGATCAAGCTAAGGTTAGTTATTTGCATATTTTCGAGAGAGACGCTTACATATTTTGGGAACCTCCATGGTCAATGTTATTTATTTTAAATATTTGCGGGTTTTTTTATAAAAAAATTTATTTTGTCTAAATGGATTTAGATCAAGTGCTAGTCTTTAATCTATCACACTTCTCTTTAAAATTTTAACCACATTTCTTCTTAGTTTTATAAATCAGCCAACCTTTTTCGTTAGATAAAAAATAATATTTTCTTGTGAATACACGCATTCGATAAGCCCTGAGTTTAAATACGACACTTGATCTTATACTCTAAAATGATAGGTGCACTTGCCTTAATGGTTCTCACGGTAGCGAGAGTTCAAACAAAGGCTATCAACACGGTGGGAGAGAGAGCGGAGAAAGTGGAAGGGGGAGAGAGAAATTTTTATATTAAAATAAATATTTCAATTTATATAGATATAAATCTTCATAAAATTAATACGTATTTTTAAATATCGTCGAAAAAATTATGAGCGACGAATTCAATGTGGGTTTGTAAGTGGCAGAAGCGCCGTCGTGCCAAGCAATGTCGGGACCGGAGTACTTTCACACCAACACTCGAGTCTTCTAGTGCCATATTTTTAGGGCGTTTATATTGACAACCCATTAAAATTAAAGAAAGAGCTAAATAAGGCTCTCTAATATCACATCCCCACTTAAATACCTCATTTTTCCCCTTTATTCCTCCCGACTCCAGCGCCCGTCTCCCGTAACCCTCACCATTTTTGCCCCTGCTCCCTCTGTAACGCCCCGAAACTCAAAGGAGCAAAAGGGGAACGTTATGGGCCAGTTTGGGTTCTGGCAGCAGGCACACGGCCTGGGACACGGGCGTGTCCCAGGGCGTGTCAAGCGTGTGTCGACACTTAGCCGCGAAGACGTTGAGCTTTACTCGACGATTCGTCGAGAGTGGGCACATGGCCTGCGACACGGGCGTGTCGCAGGGCGTGTCGACCCGTGTCGACACTTAGCCGCGAAGTCGTCGAGTTTTACTCGACGATTCGTCGAGAGTGGGCACACGGCCTGCGACACGGGCGTGTCGCAGGGCGTGTCGACCCGTGTCGACGATCGTCCCGGGGAGTCGTCGAGATTCGCTCGACGATCGTCGAGACAAGGCACACGGCCTAGGATACGGGCGTGTCCAAGGCCGTGTCATCAGGTCGACGATCTTCACTCGACGAAGTGTCCCGTGTACATGGCCTGGGGTCCAGGCGTGTCAAGGTGACACGGGTAAGGACACGGGCGTGTCCTAGAACCCGTGCAGTGCTCGGGTTGAAAATGGGGAAAAATCATGGGGTACACGGTCGGCCACACGGCCGTGTCAGGTGGAACACGGGCGTGTCAGCTCGAACACGGGCGTGTTCGATACCCGTGTGAGGTTCCAGGTGATTCGATTTTGACGGCGAATGCGGCACACGGCCCTGGACACGGGCGTGTGTCAGGCCGTGTTCGGTTCAGATTGGGCATTTCAGCCCCGAATCAAAGCCGTTCGTTTCCTTATGTTGAGATCCAACGGCTGGGGGTTGTTCCTGAAGGGTTATACCCGGGTTTTGACTTAGAAAACCCTTACTTTTCTTCACTTATCATCTCTCTAAATCCTTAGAGAGAGAGGAGAGCCAAGGGTGGAAGAAGAGCTAGATCCCGCCATTGGAGGAGCTTCGGAGCTCCGAATCGCAAGCCGACTCCGGATCCACGGAGGCAACGCTAGTGCGGTGATTTCCATCCGATTACTTTTCAATGGCGCCAAAGAGGAACTCAAGGTTAACGATCCTCATCTTGAGCACGAATAGCTCTCTTTCCTAGCATAGGAATCCCGCTCTCGCGAGTTTGCGGAGAGTTGGAGGCGTTCCTTCGGGTAGATATGTGAAGTCCCTGTTGTTTAGAGTCCGTATGCGAGAACGGACATAGGCATGATGTGTGAAGCCTACCCGGACATGTTAGTCTGGATCGGTGATGTTGCATTGCATAAGGCCGGAGAAGACTCCGCGCTATTGGTTGTTTTTCGGGTTTTCTACGCGGTAGATTGCAGCAGGGAGCCTTGGGGACTAACCCAAAGGTGCACCCGGAAAACTGGGCGGATACGAGATCTTGCCAACTTGGTGGCCTGAGAGCCAACTTGAACATAACCGAGTTATGTGACTTGTGATAGAATGGGACTCGGTGGAAGTTTGACCCACGCAAATGGCTTAAATTGCCGTTGCGATGTGAGCACGGGTTAGATGGAACCGTACCCGCTCTGTGTCGTTCGGTTAAAGAGACCTAAGGTTACGTGGCAGTTGCCGTTGGCATAGATGTGAGTCTTCGGCGGTCAATGGCTTAAATTGTCGTGACCCAGGCCAGGAAGACAAATTGCTCATAGGTTTGGCCGTCTAAGTGGCGGTGGTGAGTCTGGAATGTTAATGGCTTTAATTGACGTGACATCGACCGGTTCACCGAGAATGTGCCCTGAGTGCACGGGGAGTATGGCCGTGCGAGCCAACGTCTGTGATGAAATGGCTAAGTATATAAATTGCTCGCTTATGCTAATGAAATGCAGGGAAGGAGCATCGCCGCCCCGAGTTGGGGGCGGGATCGTTATAATTTGGTCAGCATTGCTGACCGTTGCCTTGTTTTGCCACCGTGCGGTGGTTTGTTGCTTGCAGGTGCAGCTGGACCAAGCGGTCAATAGCGGGCTAAAGCCCTTTTTGCGAAGCCGGCCCTCGAAGGCCCAAATGGAAATGTTTACTGCTTTATTCATGTATGACCGGTCTGCGTGCCGTGGTTTGTAAAACATGTAATATTCAAGTGAAACATTTTGTAAGGCCTTAAGGCTTGTTTTGGGTATTTTGTATAACATTCCTATTATGTGTTAGTGGACATTCGTGCTTTGATGCTGGGTTCTTGTTTACAACTCTTATAAACTGCTTCCGCTAGAATGTTCTGTGTAGGACGTTGAGATTGGTTGGATGGTTTCCATAAGTAACCACCCGGTCTGTCTGTGGCATACGGCATCGGGCCCCGGCCGGACCTACTGCTATATGCTATGTGACGGATAGGGGGTGTTACAATTTGGTATCAGACTACTGGTTTTGGTTGGGCTTAAACTGAATTCGTGGGCGAATTCTTTTTAAGGGGTGGTGAGCACATTGTGTGCGTCATCGTAATAACAGTAAAAAGAACCCATGAATGTCCACTTAGGAATGAAAATACTCGTGTTTGAGGAACCTGCGTGTTCCTATAATTGCTGTTCGTAATTTATGTGGTCGCTTAACGGTGTTTTGTACCACTATAGGTGACCAGAAGTGGTGTTGGGCCGTCAGAACGCCGAGTTTCTAAGGCTAGTAGTGCACCGGATGTTGCTCCTGCAACACCTCTGTCGGCTGAAAATATACGATTAGTGGCTGAAGTGGTGTTGGCCGTGATAAATGCGCAGCCTGGAAGGCAAACGCAGCAACCCACTCCTGTGTTGGAGCAAGAACCTCTGCAAGAGGCTGAGCCGAGGAGAGTGGAGCAAGTGGTTGTAGAACCGGTGGTGCCAAGGAGGGCAACTGAGAGGCAGCTAAAGAATGTAATGAGCTTTAACCCTCTGTTATTCTCGGGGTTGGGAACCCCATCTCAGGCTGAAGACTGGCTCTCCAGGGTGAAGAGAGTCATGACAGCGACGGAGATGGAGAAGTGGCAAATGACTACCATAGCTACGTTCCTTTTGGACGGTGAAGCGAGGATGTGGTGGGAAGGATTGGAGCTGCATCATTTGAGTGGTAGACAACTGATAGACATTCCGATGGAAGAGTTCTCGGGATTGTTCTTGGCTAGATACCTCCCTTCGACGCAGAAGATAGCGTTGGAGAATGAGTTCCTGAAGTTGGTATAGGGTGAGAGGAGCGTGGATGAATATCTCCATGAGTTCACCCGTTTGAGTCGATATGCTAGCTCCACCATCATGGATGAGGAGCGCAAGACTAATCGTTTCTATGAAGGATTGAGAGATGAGTTGAGATTACTACTCTCGGGGCCGATGACGCAGGGTTTCTTAACCTTGGTCAATACTGCCCGGTCCTTGGAGAAGGACATGAAGAACGTACAAGCAAAGAAAAGCTTGGGTGAGAAGAAATCTGAGTTTAAAGTGCCAACTACTTCAAAGTCCGACTATCGGAGGGCTTTCAAGAAGCATAGGACTTCGGGTCCAGCTCCTTCTGGTGCTTCTGGGGTGACTACGAGTCGGACCCCGGGCGCGTGTTTTACATGTGGAAAGATGGGGCATTTCGCCCGTGATTGTTGGAGCGGACGTCCTAGGTCCGAGAAGAGGCCGGGAGCTACTTATGAAGAGAAGGGAAAGGCGGTGGAGTCGACCGCATCCCATTATGCTCCGGCCCAACCAAGGGTCTATAATCTTGGCCAACAGGAGGCCATTAAACAAGCTGATGTGGTGACAGGTATGATTTAATTTATAGCAAGTCAATTTCTTTAAATACTTGTTATGCACATGTTACCTTACCACTACTTGTTTAGGATTTGTATTGATTTGTGAAAATCCGGCACGAGCACTCTTCGATACGGGAGCTTCACACTCCTTCTTGTCCGAAGGATTTATATCACGCATCGGAGTCCCTTCTTCGATGGCGAAGGATAAGTTGGATGTGTTGTTGCCCAATGGGTGTTCGATGCGAGCGGATAGGATCTGCGATGTTAAGACTCGTATTGGGGAGCAGGAGTTCGACCTGCGGGCGTCTTTACTTCCGTTAGTGGAGTTCGACGTCATATTTGGCATGGACTGGCTCTCGGAGCAGCAGGCCCATATAGATTGCGGTAGCAAGGAAGTCAAGCTGGGAGCAAGTCGTGAAACGACTTTTACGGGCTTAAAGGGGTCGAGCAAGACGTTGATGTCTGCTCTTCAGGTGGTGAAGGCGGTTCGTGCTGGTGCAGAACTGTTCTTTACACTAGTGGAGGTTGCAAAGCCGAAGCCCGTGTTGGATTGTATTTCAGTGGTATCGGAATACCCTGATGTGTTCCCCGCGGATCTTCCTGGAGCCCCGCCTCAGCGGGAGATAGATTTTACGATCGAGCTAGTGCCAGGTGCAAAGCCTGTGTCACGATCTCCCTATCGGCTGGCGCCTAAGGAAATGGCGGAGCTGAAAGTTCAACTGCAAGAGTTGTTGGAGCAAGGATATGTGCGCCCGAGTTTTTCGCCTTGGAGCGCACCGGTCCTCTTTGTTAAGAAGAAGGACGGAAGCTTGAGGCTATGTATTGATTATCGGGAGCTCAACAAGCTGACTGAGAAGAACAAGTACCCGATCCCCCGGATTGATGATCTCTTTGATCAGTTAGTCGGGTCGACGGTGTACTCGAAGATGGATCTCAAGGCTGGGTACTATCAGCTGCGTATAAGGGAGAGTGATATCCCGAAGACAGCGTTTAGTACGAGATACGGGCATTATGAGTTTACGGTCATGCCGTTTGGGCTGACTAATGCGCCGTCAGTATTCATGGATTTGATGAACATGACGTTCAGGGAGTACTTGGACCATTTTGTGATCGTCTTTATCGACAATATTTTGGTGTACTTGCAAAGTGAGGAAGATCACTTCAAGCGTCTTCATTTGGTGTTGGAGACGCTAAGGAGAAATCAGTTGTATGTCATGTTCTCGAAGTGCGAGTTTTGGCTATCCTCAGTAGCGTTCCTCGGGCATATAGTGAGTGGAGAGGGTATTGTTGTGGATCCGGCGAAGATTGTTGCGATACGGGAGTGGCCTGAGCTTGCTACGGTAGCAGAAGTCCGGAGCTTTTTTGGGGCTTGCCGGCTATTATAGGCGCTTCGTAGAGAACTTCTCGCGGATAGCGTTACCTCTCACTACTTTGACGAGGAAGGAGCATAAGTTCGTTTGGACGCCGGAGTGCGCGCGAGCTTTTGAGGAGTTGAAGTGTCGGTTGACCACGACGCCTGTGCTGAGTTCGCCATGTGGGACCGAAGGCTATGAGATATATAGCGATGCTTCAGGCAGCGGTTTGGGTTGCGTGCTACTGCAGCACGGAAGCGTGATAGCTTATGACTCGAGACAGCTAAAAGTACACGAGAGGAATTATCCGGTCCACGACTTGGAGTTAGCGGCCGTGATTTTTGCCTTGAAGCTGTGGAGACACTACTTGTACGGTGTGAAGATTGATATCTACACCGATCACAAGAGCCTGAAGTATCTTATTGATCAGAAAGATCTGAATATGCGGCAGCGTAGGTGGATGGAGTTCCTGGGGGGACTATACATTCAAGATCCACTACGTGCCTGGCAAAGGGAATGCGGTTGCGGACGCATTGAGTCGCCGAGCCCCAGCTCAAGCCAATGGCTATCAGTGCATGATGAGCGGTTGGTGCGGGAGTTGGAGGCGCTGGAGATTGTTTGTGTGGATAGACAATCAAGTGCTGAAGCAGTTCTGAATTTGACTAAAGTCCAATATGACCTGGCTGATCGTATTCGGCAGGCTTTGGATATGGATGCTCATATGAAGCAATTCATGATAGAGGCTCTGGATGGGTCAAATTCCCAATTCGTCGTGGAGAACGGATTGCTTTGGAAAGACGGTCGATTGTGCGTCCCAAGTGTGGGCAATTTACGGGAGGAGTTGTTGTACGAGGCACACCATACCAAGTACTCGATTCACCCGGGGAGCACGAAGATGTACCGTGATGTGAAGAAACTGTTTTGGTGGCCGGGTTTGAAAAAGGATGTGGCGCTATACGTAGCGAAGTTGTTGGGTATTGTATCCACGATTACCTAGATTTGAGGAAGCCCCCTGTCAAGCTAAGATGAATTCACAATGTATTTGACGAAACATTTTAAGTTGTACTTGCAGTACCTCCACGCTAAGTGCACACCAATGTCAGGGTGCAGTAGGTCAATATACACGGGTCTGCACGACGTAATCCCTCGTTGAGCAGATCAGTGTGTTGGCCTATGTGTACTCTCTCTATTGGAGTGCACTTACTTTCAAGTACAGGGTCGCTCATATGCAAGAGAAGACAAGGAGCACAGAGGATCAAGGAGCAACTCCTGGGGTGGAAGACGAAAAATCTTCCAAGGCAAATTCGACGAGAATCACCAAGTGATTCTCGCCGATTAGGCGAGAATCACTAGTGATTCTCGCCGAATCGACGAGAATCATTAGTGATTCTCGCCGACTCCTTCTGGCCATCTCAAAATGGTGCCAAGTATGATTCGGCGAGAATCACATGTAATTCCCGCCGAACCAGTGGCCAAGCAGCCCATGTATAAAGTAAAATTCGTTGAGAATCGACAAGTGATTCGACGAGAATCACAAACGATTCTCGACGAATCGTCGAGAATCACTTGGTGATTCTCGCCGATTCGTCGAGAATCGTCTGCGATTCTCGCCGATTTTTACTTGGCATTTTTCTCAGAATGCTGCTGGACCGGATTCTGCTTCTGGACTAGTTTGAACCGGAATTTGGGGATTCCTTTTGTGGGTCCCACAAACGGTCAAAATTGCTGTATCTTCAGGGTATAAATACATGGGTATTTTGAACAGTAAATCTACGGAGAAGAGAGAAAGAAAACCGAGCTGCGACATAACCCTAAATTCGCGAAATCGCTCCGCTCCGCCGCCACCGCTCGCGTCAAGTCGTCGCCACCGCTGATCGATCTTCTTCCCGATCTCCGGTGACAGAAGCTTAGCAAAGCTTGAGTCTCACGCGTCTATCCGGAGATCTCTTGTCTCTCGATTTGTTGACCGGGAAAAACTCCTCCGTCCAAATCGATCGAGACGACTGATCCTAGAGTGACCGTTGGTAGACCTAGCTTGCTTCGCTACGAAGTTTAGATCTCCAAGTTCAGCAGCCGCTCTTCATCGTAGCCGCCGATCCCGAAGCTAGCCGCCGCTCGTGTGCCGCCGCCGGTTCCGGGGAGATCTTCTCCAAGAGAGACCAAGGTCGTAGACTCTTCATCGACTTCAAGAACTCGTCGTCGAACAAAGAGGAACACCGTAGTCTCCAAGAGAAGTTTGTATCACGTGTACATTCTACATTTATTTTATTGTATAGGAACCTTTGTTCCGTGTTGTAAGGGTTGGGTGCAACCCGTTTTGTGGGAGTGTTGACTCTCACGTGTGGAAGGGCTCCTTCCGTTAGTGAAGGGATTGGATTTCAATCCCGTTGGAGAAGTGACCGAGTCGTCCCTTGTTGGGGAGATAGGTCGAAGGGGGAAAGTGGATGTACCCAAGTCGGGGAACCACTATAAATTTGCTGTGTATTCTGTGTGCTGTGCTTGTTGTTTTTATTGTGCAGGTACATCCGTAAATTCCGCAAAAGAACCACACGTCACCTATTCCCCCCCCCCCCCATAGGTGCACATAGCTGACACTAGGTGGACTTTCAAGTGGTATCAGAGCGAGGTTGCTCTTCAAAAAGGTTAACACCTTGAGCAGAATCCTGCCACCAGTGTCAGAAGCATGGATCTGGATTATGACGTATTGCCACTCAAACTCCCTGCATGCTCAAAGGATTATTATCCTATCTGGAGGATGAGAGTATTATTTCACCTGGATGCCATCGATCCACGAGCATCCCTCATCCTGGAAGAGGGTCCGTTTATCCCCATGAAGACCTCTGACTCGGGGTCCAAGTGCCCATGTGCATTGCTGAGATGACAGAGATGGAACTCTCACTTTTCCAACTGGACCAGAGGATTCGACAAATTATTATGGATGTCTGGTCTGGAGCCTCTCGCTCCAGGTTGGAAAAATGTAAAACGGCTAAATCTCTGTGGATGATGATCTCAGAGCTGATGGGGGGGTCAGAGAAAGCTGAAATATGCTGCCAATCAGAGGATGAAGCATATGTGGGGGTCCTCACTTCTGAAGATGAATGCAAGGATCCTTCGGATTGCATCAGAGCTCCAGTATCCTTGTCAGAGACTGAAGAAGATAGTGAGGAAAGCAGCTCCGACGAGGAAGAAACATTGGTCACTGATTCTAATGACAATAACCCAGATGAGCAGGTATCATCTTCATCCTGTCCCACATCTTTTGACTTTTCTGAAGACAGAAACTGCTCTCCTCCAGAAAATACTGATTCCCTGAAGAGAGCCCTTCAGGAAAGCAATCTACTTGCTGAGGAGCAAGCTCGAGAGATTGCTCGACTGAAGATCTTGTTGGTTCTCCAATTGGCATCCAACAAGGTAAGGACTCTAAGATCTCAGCTCTAGAGAATAGTCTAGATAATGAGAAACGTATAGTATCTAACTTTTCCAAAGTTGATGCTATAAAGAGAAAACAAGAAACCGGGTGGATCTCCCGGATTATCCAGGGATGGAGAAATGGGGAAACAGTGTTCCGACCTCCCACTCCAAGCGGGAAGGCAACTCATCATGCCTTCAGGTATGACCACAGGAATAATCGTGGTCACTGCAAGGGTGAATTGTCCCCATGTGGAAACGTCCATAGTGCAAGAGGCGTCATGGCCACCCATGAGGAAATACCTAAGGCTCATTCTGAGCCCTTTGTATTCACGGCCACTGCCACAACAAAGTGTGGATCTGCCTGTCCTAGTTCACAGAAGAATTCTCTCCATTCGAGGACACGGGATAGGGAGAATGGAAGTCATGATGTCAGGCGTCATGGAGCCTCAGCAAGGAAGATGCCTGAAAGAATGGCACCACCTTCTCGGCCTCATAACGCTCACATCATGCATGCGTTCCACCCTTCATCATGCCTCGATGGAAGAGGAATTTGTGCAACAAGAACATGCCCTATCCCTTTGAGACCTAGGACCGTGACTACATCAGTCACTAGATCAGGTCGAAAACGGCGATACAACATTCACTCTTGTTGGTGCTGCGGCAAAGTGGGACACTTTGCCATTGACTGTTGGCACAACCTCTCTGTGCCCACAGCAAGGGCTTATCCACATTATAGGGACAGAGGCAGTCTTCCAGACAGGTTTTCTCAAGGAAGGCAGTTGCATGCTTATGCTAATAGAAACCTAGGACCCAATATGATTTGGGTTCCTAAGGTAAAGTAATTCTGTCTTGCAGGGTAGTCTAGGTCCCCGTGAATACTATGGGAACTAGACAGTAAGTGGGTCAAGGCTAACTTGGAACAAACGTCTGCAATAACAGATGTACTACCTGTTGAGCATACTCACTTCAAGCTACTAATATGTTCTACCTGTGGGACTAAGACGATAACTCTCCAAATCCCAGGTAATTTTGATCAGTTCAAGGACTTGTGTCATGATGCATCCTCATTCAAAGTAAATATATATATATATATATTTCTATCCTTGTGTATACGTATACTTATGCTCATCACGAGGCATGCAAACCATTACACAACAATAAAAGGTTAACAAAGATATGTCATTGCGAATTTCGACACATCACAATTGACATCAAGAAGTGTCTGGAGAAGTCTCGCTCAAATCCGAATAGATTGTCTTTATAATAAACATGTATTTATTAATCTTGTATTAACTTGACATTCGAAGAATTTGAAAATGGTGCAATGCTTCCCAAAGTAGTCAAGAAAAACATCATTATATACTCCGAATCCCGGCCACCCATTTTATATCTCACCAAATTAGACAAATCCCGCCGAATCCCGTCGAAGGAGCTCGCCGACCGCTCGGCTTCCTTAAGTATCCCGACGACTTATATAAATCCCGCCGAAAGACTATCTCCGCCTGTTCACCTTCCTCACGACTCGCGCAAGAGAACACTCGACGACCCTCGCGCAAGAGTACTCCCGACGACTCGCGCAAGTGCACCTCCGCGGATTCGCTGAAACCCGCAGCCTCCGACGATCTCGTCGACGCCAAGAGAGTTCTCATCGAATCGCTGCTGTGTGACCATCCTCTCCCCGTGAGATTCTAGCAAGGCCGAACCCCACAAGGTTCTTGCGAAGTGTCCCTGTGACCGCAAGGTTCTAGCAAGGCCGCACCCCACGGGATACTCTTCCCTCCACCGAAGATCTTCCCGAAGCTCATCAACTCTCTTCTGTGTAAGCCCTTAGGTAACCCTCTCCTCACCCGCACTTGGACGCGCTCACTAGTGATGCTTTCTTTTTGAATGTTCACTGATGCTTAGAGTAGGGCTTCTCTCTAGATCTTCAATGGCTCCAAGGACTACTGCAGGCTTGATTTCTGGCTGCGAGCTGGTTCGCACTGGATTCTCTCATGCCTCGGACGAGTTCCGGAATATCATTCTCATGCTGGAAGAGGCCGGGCTAACCTTCATATTGGAGCACCCTTGCAAAGTCCTGGATAAAGAGGTGCTGGAGTTCTTCTCTACCGCAAGACTCCGAGATAGAGACTCCATCATCAAGAGCAAGGTGGCTGGGACAACAGTAAAGATGTCTGCCAGTAAGCTAACTCGCTACCTGCAGCTCTCAAGTTCGGAGCAGGAAGATTATCTGGAGGACGAGGACAAAGCCAGAACCCTCTTGTTTTGCGGTCTTCCAAGAGGCACTCGATCAGTAAAGAGAAAAGAGATGAATGAAGAAGGGAAGCTCCTATCTGACGTCATAGGAAAAGTACTCATCTGCAAGCCAGGCTCCCATGATCATATCTCCGGAGATATGTTCAAAATTCTCATAGCAGTGGTCTGCCGAAAGAGGTTCAACTGGGGGGAGTTGCTGTTCCAAAAGATCAAGGACACTCTGGGCACTCCAAGCTTCGGCCGCATCATTAGTCTATATCTCAACCAGCTCAACGGAGACAAATTCGACATGAGCAAAGGAGTTCCTCTCCATTACTTGAAAATGATGGATGCTACTGTGTTTGATCGATGGGAGCGGCGCATCGGGCAGCCTGCTGTGGAAGAGCACGAGGAAGTATCTCCAGCAGCCTCCCCCGGTGAAATTCCTGATAATGTGACTGCAGGAATCGAGGGGGAGACTCTACCCACTCATGTGGATATAATATCTGAAATCGCCCAGGTGGCCAAGGATGCGGTGGCCGAAATTCATGAAGTAAGTGAACCTGCGTTAGAGGATGAGGAGGTCTTGAACAGAAACACTCAAAGAACTGAAGCTGAAGCACTGGACACTGCTGATCAAGAAGTGGAAGAAGCTGCTGAAATGGATGAATTTTTGGATGAGGACGGAGAGGACGATGAGAATGAGGACCATGAAGTGTTGGAGACTCCGGATCCCGTTGAACCTCCATCTGCTAAGTCTGCACCAGTGGAGGGGGAGTTTGATAAACCTCAAGAGGCCGCCAACATTCCTCCGATAGAGACTGTGATGGTATCCAGCTCCACCGATGCGTCTGCTGACGAGCAATAGCAAGGCCAAGAAGTGCCTCCAGCTATTCCATTACGCGATGACCTAGCTATTCACACTGTACATATAATTCAGGGCATCGTGAATGAGCTTAAAACCTCTTTTGATAAAGCTCAGAAAACAATGCTGCAAGAGATTAAGACTTCTGAAGATCTCATGCTGAAGAATATGGTGGCAATCAACCATAAGCTGGACGTAATGGAGAAGAAATTCGAAGAAAAGTATAACGCGGCCGGCGAAGCTGTCACACTGTTAATGGCCGGCTTGAAAAAGAATACTGATACTCTGGCTGTTGTCAATCAGAACGCTCACGTTGTAGCCAACAATATTCAGAAATTTGATGGTAACATGGTCACTTTAAATGCAAATCAGCAGGCCCTAATCACTGAATTCGGCAAGACAACTAAGCATATTGATGACTCCTTGCACTCATATGCCAATTGCATAGCTGACGAAGCCAAAAAGGGGGAGAAGGAGTATATCGCTAAGCTGGCCGAGCTCCAAGAAAGCATGGATGCAAACTTTGCCCAATCAAGCAAATACGTCTATGAGAGTTGCTGGTGGATGCTACAACAGGCACTGGGCACGTTGGGCGTCGTCCTACCTGACCAACCTACCGGTATTCAGGTTCCTGAGACTTCTAAGGCTGCTGAGGAAGTAAATATTGCTGAGGCTGTAAGTACAAGTGCTGCAGAAATTTTCACTGATGAAGCTGATGCTAGGGCCATCTCCAAATCCAAGCTGAGGAGTATGTTTGACCAGGAGGCTTTAGCTAAAGCCAGGGGAAAGAGGAAAGCTCAGGAAGGGACAACCAAGGAGACACAGGCTGCAAAGAGAATTCGAATGAATGAGGAGGATGTACGAAATGAAAGGTGGAGTCCAGTCTCAAGGAACATCATCTTAGACACCTTCCGGCTGTACGAAAGAGCAGAGATCAATCGAAATGAAGCATATAGCCAGTACGAATGGGAAACGCACAAAGCATTTGAAGCAAAACGCAACATTTTCTTCAGAAACAACAAGGATCCAGACAAAGTTGCTCCTCCTAGGTACTACCCGAAGCCCAAGGAATACATGGAAAGGCAAAGCAAAAAGTACTTGGCTCAAACTCTGAAGGGTGACGTAGCTAAGGACAAATAGTCATTATTTTATAGCTGGTCACTGTGTCTTAAGAACGTTTAATGATTATTACTGTCATATGAACAATTCTGAATTATATGTGAATATATTTCTCTTGGTATATATATATATTATTGAATGTGTGAATGACCCAAGTCCTGTTCTGATTGCATATATTCCCTTGTGTTGCATATTTAATTTTTAAATGCTATAATTATTATTTGATAGGTGTTATTCATCTTAGCTAGTAGGGTTTTGGCTTCGTCAAATAGGGGGAGATTGTTGGGTATTGTATCCACGATTACCTAGATTTGAGGAAGCCCCCTGTCAAGCTAAGATGAATTCACAATGTATTTGACGAAACATTTTAAGTTGTACTTGCAGTACCTCCACGCTAAGTGCACACCAATGTCAGGGTGCAGTAGGTCAATATACACGGGTCTGCACGACGTAATCCCTCGTTGAGCAGATCAGTGTGTTGGCCTATGTGTACTCTCTCTATTGGAGTGCACTTACTTTCAAGTACAGGGTCGCTCATATGCAAGAGAAGACAAGGAGCACAGAGGATCAAGGAGCAACTCCTGGGGTGGAAGACGAAAAATCTTCCAAGGCAAATTCGACGAGAATCACCAAGTGATTCTCGCCGATTAGGCGAGAATCACTAGTGATTCTCGCCGAATCGACGAGAATCATTAGTGATTCTCGCCGACTCCTTCTGGCCATCTCAAAATGGTGCCAAGTATGATTCGGCGAGAATCACATGTAATTCCCGCCGAACCAGTGGCCAAGCAGCCCATGTATAAAGTAAAATTCGTTGAGAATCGACAAGTGATTCGACGAGAATCACAAACGATTCTCGACGAATCGTCGAGAATCACTTGGTGATTCTCGCCGATTCGTCGAGAATCGTCTGCGATTCTCGCCGATTTTTACTTGGCGTTTTTCTCAGAATGCTGCTGGACCGGATTCTGCTTCTGGACTAGTTTGAACCGGAATTTGGGGATTCCTTTTGTGGGTCCCACAAACGGTCAAAATTGCTGTATCTTCAGGGTATAAATACATGGGTATTTTGAACAGTAAATCTACGGAGAAGAGAGAAAGAAAACCGAGCCGCGACATAACCCTAAATTCGCGAAATCGCTCCGCTCCGCCGCCGCCGCTCGCGTCAAGTCGTCGCCACCGCTGATCGATCTTCTTCCCGATCTCCGGTGACAGAAGTGTAACGCCCCGAATTTTGTGTGCGAGTCGGTCGCGGAAAAAGAGTTTTTGGTGCCTGTAGGGGTACACGGCCTAGGACACGGGCGTGTCCAGGGCCGTGTCTGGCTGGTGATTTTTGGCCGTTTCCAACCCGAGAAGGACACGGCCAGGAACACGGCCAGATGACACGGGCGTGTCATCTGACACGGGCGTGTGCCAACCCGTGTCCAGACTCGTGTCCTGAGGGGTCGTGTCCGTTGCCGTGGCGGTTATGCGTGACACGCCCTCGAACACGGGCGTGTCGAGGAACCCGACACGGGCGTGTCAGGTCAGACACGGGCGTGTCTTGGCCCGTGTGCGTTTCCCCGTTCGACGATCGTGCCTGGATCGAGGCACACGGCCTTGGACACGGCCGTGTGCCAAGCCGTGTGCGGCCCAGTTCTGGGGAATTTTGTGCAGATCCGAGCCGTTCATTTTCTTTAATTTAGATCTGACGGCCCAGATTAGTTTAGGCTCTGTTAAGGCCGGGAATAGGGAGTTATTCCCTCATTTTCTCTCCAAAATTCTCCCCTTCCAAAGTGAGAGAGAAGAGGAAGAAGAAGGAGGTTTCCGGCCGCCGGCGGAGCATCGGAGCGCCATTTCGAAATCGGAGAGCGGATCCGTGGAGGGAAGGTCATTGCGAAGAGTTCTAACCGCGTAGTTTTTCCATGGCGCCAAAACGGACTACAAGGGTAACGATTCTCAACTCGAGCGCTTGAAGCTCTTTCTTTCTGCATAGGGAATCCCGCTCCCGCGAGTATGCGGTGAGTGCGTGGTGTTCCTTGGGGTTGACGGGAATAGTCCCCCTTGTGCTGCATGTAGAGCCCGGAATCGTAAGTACGGGCATAGGCATTGTGTGTGAAGCCTACCCGGACGTGTTTTGTCTGGATCGGTGATGTTGCATTTGATATGGTTTTGCCGGAGAAGACTCCGTGCTTTGGATTTTTCGGGTTTCCACGCGGTAGATTGCAGCAGGGATCCTTGAAGGTTAGCTTCAAGGCGCACCCGGAAAATTGAGCGGAAACGTGTTCTGCTAACTTGGCGGTCTGGGAACCGGCCTTGATCATAACTGGGTTATGAGACTGTTTTGGAAAATTTGGGATCCGAGAGAAGCTTGACCCGCGCAAAGTTCCTTAAATTGGACATGCGGCGTGAGCAACGGGCAAGTGGAATTGGACCTAGGCTATGTGGTTCGGTGCGAGAGACCCGAAGACGGGGACTGGCCGTTGGCATAGTTGGAGCCTTAGACGGTGGTCAGAAAGGCTAAATGCTCACATGTTGTTGCCATCCTAGGGGTGGTGGTGGATGCACTGATGGGTCAGGGTCCACCATGAATGTGCCCTGAGTGCACGGGGTGTTTGGCCGTGCGAGCCTACACCTGTGGCGAATTATAATTGCGCTATATATATATATTGTTGGCTAAAGTTTTGCAGGGAAAGAGCACCGCCGTCCCGAGTAAGGGGCGGGGTCGTTATAATTTGGTCGGCTTTTAGCTGACCGTTGCTTTATTTGCCACCGTGCGGTGGTATGTGCTTGCAGGTGCTGCGGAGCCGAGCGCCAAATAGCGGGCTGGAGCCCATGTTGCTGTGCTGGCCCTAGAAGGCCGTAGAATAGTTGTTTTTACATTTCTCATGTGTGGCCGGCCTGCGAGCCGATGTATGTAAGACATGTTATATTTATGAACATTTGTAAGGCCATAAGGCCATGTACCTGTTTCAGTGTATTTGGGGTTCATTCCTGTTGTTGTAGCTGTGGACATTCATATTGATGGAATTAATTTTGGGTTCTTTCAACTTTAAAATCTTCCGCTAGAATGCTCTGTGATTAGGACGAGTAGTCTTATTAGATGGTTTGATTTATTCATTTAGTAACCCTTCCGACTGTCTGTGGTATATGACGTCGGGTTCCAGCTGGACCTTCTGTTATATGCCATGCGACGGATGGGGGTGTTACAATTTGGTATCAGACTTCTGGTTACGGTCAAGCTTAAATGAATTCGTGGGCGAATTCTTTTAAGGGGTGGTGAGCACATGTGTGCGTCATCGTTATAACATCAAAAAGAACCCATGAATGTCCACTTAGGAATGAAAATACACTTGTTTTGTGGAACCTGAGTGTTCCAATGATTGCTTTTAGCAATTTGTTTGTTGTCTAATCGTGTGTCTTTGCTATTATAGGCAGCTAGGAGCGGTGCTGGTCAGTCAGAGCGTCCGCAATCAGCGGAAAGTAGTGCACCAAGGGACGTGCCTGCTACACCTCCTTCAGCGGAAACCATCAGGATGGTGGCTGAAGCCGTGTTCGCAATGATAAATGCCCAACCTGCGGGGCAAATGCATCGCGCACCTCCTGCGGATGAGCAAGAACCGGTTAGGGCGGCAGAGCCGAGGGTGGTGGAACGCGCAGCAGTTGAGTTAGTAGAGCCGAGGAGAACTACGGAGAGGCAGCTAAAGCATGTGATGGGCTTTAATCCTCCGAGGTTTAATGGGGTTGGAACACCAACTCAAGCTGAGGACTGGCTCTCTTCCATAAAGAGGGTGTTGACGGCCACAATGACTGAGGAGTGGCAGAAGACCACCATAGCGACTTTTCTTTTGGAAGGTGAGGCGAGGCTGTGGTGGGACGAGTTGGAGTTTCATCTTCTAGTGGGAAGGCAACTTGCGGATGTGCCGATAGAAGAATTTTCAAGATTGTTCCTAGCCAGATTTGTACCTTCTGCTCAGAGGTTGGAGATGGAGAATCAATTTCTTGGGTTGACTCAGGGATCCAGAAGCGTGGACGAATATCTGCATGAGTTCACACGGTTGGGTCGTTATGCTGGTGCTATGTTTTCAGAAGAAGAGAGGAAGACCAACCGATTCTATGAGGGTCTTCGTGGCGATTTACAGTTACTCCTTGCTGGGCCTAAGGCGCAGGGCTTCCTAGCCTTGGTCAATTCGGCCCGATCGTTGGAAAAGGTTGCGAAGAAAGTTCAAGAGAAGAGGGACCCAGGAGAAAGGAAGACCGAGTTCAAGGTGCCAAGTCACAAGACAGGTTTCCGCAGATGGAACAAGAAGCGGAGGACTTCAAACTCAGCCCCTTCGGCTGATGCGTCGGGGGCAACTACAAGTCGAGTCCCCGGAGCTTGCTACAACTGCGGGAAGACGGGGCATTTTGCTCGGGAGTGTTGGAGCGGACGTCCAAAGTCCGAGAGGAGACCTGGAGCGACTTATGAGGAGAAAGGGAAGGCGGTGGAGTCAACCGCATCCCATCATGCTCCAGCCCAGCCTAGAGTCTACAACCTTGGTCTACAGGAGGCCATTAAGCAAGCAGACGTGGTGACAGGTATGAGTTAAATTACAGTGGTTTAACTTTTATAGTTGTTACCTTCGTATTTGTTAGCTTACGTTTGTAAATGCTAGGCTTTGTGTTAATCTTTGGGTTTCCGGCGAGAGCCCTTTTTGATACGGGAGCATCACATTCCTTCTTGTCTGAAAAGTTTATATCGCGCATCGGAGTTCCGTTCTCGATGGCAGAAAACAAGTTGGATGTGTTGTTGCCTAATGGGTGCTCAATGCGTGCGGATAGGATTTGTGTTGTGAAGATTCAGATTGGAGACCGGGAGTTTGATTTGCGGGCGTTGGTTCTACCATTAGTGGAGTTCGACGTAATTTTCGGTATGGATTGGCTCTCGGAGCAGAGTGCATGTATTGATTGCAACCGTAAAGAAGTTAAGTTGGGTCTGGACACTGGTCGGGAGACTACTTTTGCGGGCATGAAGGGGTCAGGGAAAGTTCTGATATCAGCCCTTCAGGTGTTCAAGGCAGTTCGGTCTGGGGCAGAACTATATGTCACTCTAGTGCAGACTGCGACGCCTAAACCTAGTTTGGGCAACATCCCAGTTGTGTCCGAGTATCCTGATGTGTTTCCAGATGATCTCCCAGGAGCCCCTCCTCAGCGGGAGATAGACTTTACTATAGAGCTGGTACCGGGTGCCAAACCGGTGTCACGCTCCCCCTATCGGATAGCCCCAAGAGAAATGGCGGAGTTGAAGGTGCAACTGCAAGAGTTGCTAGAGCAAGGATATGTGCGTCCAAGTTCATCACCTTGGAGCGCACCAGTTCTCTTTGTTAAGAAGAAAGATGGGAGCTTGCGGCTTTGTATCGATTATCGGGAATTGAACAAACTTACGGAGAAGAACAAATATCCAATCCCGAGGATTGACGATCTATTTGATCAGTTGGTTGGGTCAACTGTATACTCGAAGTTAGATTTGAAGTCCGGTTACTATCAGTTGAGGATAAGGGAGAGCGACATTCCAAAGACAGCATTCAGTACGCGGTTTGGGCATTATGAGTTCACGGTTATGCCGTTTGGGTTGACGAATGCTCCATCCGTGTTTATGGATCTGATGAATAGGACGTTCAGAGAATACTTGGATCAGTTTGTGATAGTATTCATCGATGATATCCTGGTGTATTCGCGGTGCGAGGAGGATCATTACAAGCATTTACACATGGTGTTGGAGACATTGAGGAAAAGTCAGTTGTATGCAAAGTTCTCCAAGTGTGAGTTCTGGTTATCCTCGATAGCGTTCCTTGGTCATGTTGTCAGTGGAGAAGGAATAGCTGTGGATCCGGCGAAGATAGTGGCGATACGGGAGTGGCCTACTTTGACTACAGTGGCAGAGGTCCGGAGTTTTCTGGGGCTTGCTGGCTACTACAGGCGCTTCGTAGAGAACTTCTCGCGGATAGCACTACCACTCACGACGTTGACAAGGAAGGATCAGAAGTTTGTGTGGTCTTCGGAGTGCGAACAGGCTTTTGTAGAGTTGAAGAGGCGGTTAACCACGGCGCCTATTTTATGTTCGCCAAGTGGTACCGAAGGATTCGAGATTTATAGTGATGCTTCAGGTAGTGGTTTGGGCTGTGTTCTACTACAGCATGGGAGAGTGATAGCTTATGGTTCACGACAATTGAAGGTTCACGAGAGGAATTATCCGGTCCACGACTTAGAGTTAGCGGCCGTGATATTTGCTCTTAAGCTTTGGAGGCACTATCTGTACGGTGTGAAGGTGGATATTTACACCGATCATAAGAGTTTGAAGTACCTATTGGACCAAAAAGATCTGAACATGAGGCAGAGGAGGTGGATGGAGTTCTTAGGGGACTACACCTTCAAGATACACTATGTGCCTGGGAAGGGAAATGTAGTGGCGGATGCGTTGAGTCGTAAGATTCCCGCACAAGCCAACTGGTTATCAGTGCATGATAAGAGATTGGTCCAAGAGTTGGAGGCATTGGAGATATCTTGCGTTGACAAGCAGTCTAGTGCCGAGGCGAAACTGTTTTGGACAGAGGTGCAGTGTGTCCTAGCGGATAGAGTTCGGAGGGCTTTGGTTCAGGATAGCAGCATGAAGCAAATCCTAGATGGATCTTTGGATGGGTCAAATTCCCAGTTTGTGGTTGAAGATGGGTTGCTAAGGAAGGACGGTCGTCTATGCGTTCCTAGTGCGGATAATATTCGGGAGGAGTTGATGTATGAGGCTCATCATACCAAATACTCAATCCACCCGGGAAGCACGAAGATGTATAGAGACATGAAGAAATTATTCTGGTGGCCGGGTTTGAAGAAGGATGTGGCGCTTTATGTGGCCAAGTGCCGTACTTGTGCATTAGTGAAGGCGGAATGCCAGAAGCCCGGAGGTTTCTTGAAATCACTTCCTATTCCAGAATGGAAGTTTGACGACATATCTATGGATTTTGTGCACGGTTTGCCGAAGTCGCAGAAAGGAAATGACGCCATTTGGGTGGTTGTTGATAGATTGACAAAGGTGTCGCACTTTATCCCAGTGAGAAAGGAGGATCCAGTGGAAAAGTTAGCCAAACTCTACGTGGATAATATTGTACGACTGCATGGTGTGCCTCGCAGTATTGTTAGTGATCGTGATGGACGCTTCACGTCAAATGACTGGAGGTTGGTGCATGGTCTGTTGGGTACTAAGCTAAAGTTCAGCACAGCCTTTCACCCGCAGACAGATGGCCAAACCGAGAGAGTCAACAGAACTATGGAGGACATGCTTCGCATGTGCGTCCTAGATTTCGGAAAGCATTGGGAGGATCACCTGTACATGGTGGAGTTTGCGTACAACAATAGCTTTCAGGCAAGCATTGGATTGGCGCCTTTTGAAGCTTTGTATGGGAGGAAGTGCCGTACGCCGTTGTCTTGGTTGGAGGCAGGCGAATCAAAGTTGTATAAACGTCAAGCGGTGGAAGATGCCACTTCAATGATACGGACAATTCAAGAAAGGCTGAAGATTGCTCAGGATAGACAGTCAAAGTACTACAATGCCAAACATAGAAATGTGGAGTTCAACGTTGGCGACATGGTGTATTTAAAAATCAAGCCGTTCAAGGGTGTATCGCGGGTTCGACGCTTGAAGAAGCTGAGTCCGAGATACCTTGGACCATTTGAGATCCTGGAGCGTGTTGGCGAGGCGGCGTATAGATTAAAGCTGTCGACGGAGTTGAGTGGGCTGCATGATGTATTCCACGTATCAGTGTTGCGAAAGGCAGTTCAGGAGGCTTCGCAGATCATTGCAGACGATCAGGTACCGGTTGATTATGAGTTAACAACAAGGGTCAGACCAGTACGAATTGAAGATGTTGCAGTCAAACGACTCCGCAACAAGGAGGTCAGAATGGTTAAAGTCCGTTGGGATAATTGCGGACGTGAGGAGCTTTCTTGGGAGCGAGAACAAGCTATGTTGGAGGAATACCCCGAGTTATTCCACTCAGGTATCATTTAGCTTTTGTGTACCTTTGCTTAATTTCGGGACGAAATTCCTTAAGTGGGGGAGATTTGTAACGCCCCGAATTTTGTGTGCGAGTCGGTCGCGGAAAAAGAGTTTTTGGTGCCTGTAGGGGTACACGGCCTAGGACACGGGCGTGTCCAGGGCCGTGTCTGGCTGGTGATTTTTGGCCGTTTCCAACCCGAGAAGGACACGGCCAGGAACACGGCCAGATGACACGGGCGTGTCATCTGACACGGGCGTGTGCCAACCCGTGTCCAGACCCGTGTCCTGAGGGGTCGTGTCCGTTGCCGTGGCGGTTATGCGTGACACGCCCTCGAACACGGGCGTGTCGAGGAACCCGACACGGGCGTGTCAGGTCAGACACGGGCGTGTCTTGGCCCGTGTGCGTTTCCCCGTTCGACGATCGTGCCTGGATCGAGGCACACGGCCTTGGACACGGCCGTGTGCCAAGCCGTGTGCGGCCCAGTTCTGGGGAATTTTGTGCAGATCCGAGCCGTTCATTTTCTTTAATTTAGATCTGACGGCCCAGATTAGTTTAGGCTCTGTTAAGGCCGGGAATAGGGAGTTATTCCCTCATTTTCTCTCCAAAATTCTCCCCTTCCAAAGTGAGAGAGAAGAGGAAGAAGAAGGAGGTTTCCGGCCGCCGGCGGAGCATCGGAGCGCCATTTCGAAATCGGAGAGCGGATCCGTGGAGGGAAGGTCATTGCGAAGAGTTCTAACCGCGTAGTTTTTCCATGGCGCCAAAACGGACTACAAGGGTAACGATTCTCAACTCGAGCGCTTGAAGCTCTTTCTTTCTGCATAGGGAATCCCGCTCCCGCGAGTATGCGGTGAGTGCGTGGTGTTCCTTGGGGTTGACGGGAATAGTCCCCCTTGTGCTGCATGTAGAGCCCGGAATCGTAAGTACGGGCATAGGCATTGTGTGTGAAGCCTACCCGGACGTGTTTTGTCTGGATCGGTGATGTTGCATTTGATATGGTTTTGCCGGAGAAGACTCCGTGCTTTGGATTTTTCGGGTTTCCACGCGGTAGATTGCAGCAGGGATCCTTGAAGGTTAGCTTCAAGGCGCACCCGGAAAATTGAGCGGAAACGTGTTCTGCTAACTTGGCGGTCTGGGAACCGGCCTTGATCATAACTGGGTTATGAGACTGTTTTGGAAAATTTGGGATCCGAGAGAAGCTTGGCCCGCGCAAAGTTCCTTAAATTGGACATGCGGCGTGAGCAACGGGCAAGTGGAATTGGACCTAGGCTATGTGGTTCGGTGCGAGAGACCCGAAGACGGGGACTGGCCGTTGGCATAGTTGGAGCCTTAGACGGTGGTCAGAAAGGCTAAATGCTCACATGTTGTTGCCATCCTAGGGGTGGTGGTGGATGCACTGATGGGTCAGGGTCCACCATGAATGTGCCCTGAGTGCACGGGGTGTTTGGCCGTGCGAGCCTACACCTGTGGCGAATTATAATTGCGCTATATATATATTGTTGGCTAAAGTTTTGCAGGGAAAGAGCACCGCCGTCCCGAGTAAGGGGCGGGGTCGTTATAATTTGGTCGGCTTTTAGCTGACCGTTGCTTTATTTGCCACCGTGCGGTGGTATGTGCTTGCAGGTGCTGCGGAGCCGAGCGCCAAATAGCGGGCTGGAGCCCATGTTGCTGTGCTGGCCCTAGAAGGCCGTAGAATAGTTGTTTTTACATTTCTCATGTGTGGCCGGCCTGCGAGCCGATGTATGTAAGACATGTTATATTTATGAACATTTGTAAGGCCATAAGGCCATGTACCTGTTTCAGTGTATTTGGGGTTCATTCCTGTTGTTGTAGCTGTGGACATTCATATTGATGGAATTAATTTTGGGTTCTTTCAACTTTAAAATCTTCCGCTAGAATGCTCTGTGATTAGGACGAGTAGTCTTATTAGATGGTTTGATTTATTCATTTAGTAACCCTTCCGACTGTCTGTGGTATATGACGTCGGGTTCCAGCTGGACCTTCTGTTATATGCCATGCGACGGATGGGGGTGTTACAAGAAGCTTAGCAAAGCTTGAGTCTCACGCGTCTATCCGGAGATCTCTTGTCTCTCGATTTGTTGACCGGGAAAAACTCCTCCGTCCGAATCGATCGAGACGACTGATCCTAGAGTGACCGTTGGTAGACCTAGCTTGCTTCGCTACGAAGTTTAGATCTCCAAGTTCAGCAGCCGCTCTTCATCGTAGCCGCCGATCCCGAAGCTAGCCGCCGCTCGTGTGCCGCCGCCGGTTCCGGGGAGATCTTCTCCAAGAGAGACCAAGGTCGTAGACTCTTCATCGACTTCAAGAACTCGTCGTCGAACAAAGAGGAACACCGTAGTCTCCAAGAGAAGTTTGTATCACGTGTACATTCTACATTTATTTTATTGTATAGGAACCTTTGTTCCGTGTTGTAAGGGTTGGGTGCAACCCGTTTTGTGGGAGTGTTGACTCTCACGTGTGGAAGGGCTCCTTCCGTTAGTGAAGGGATTGGATTTCAATCCCGTTGGAGAAGTGACCGAGTCGTCCCTTGTTGGGGAGATAGGTCGAAGGCGGAAAGTGGATGTACCCAAGTCGGGGAACCACTATAAATTTGCTGTGTATTCTGTGTGCTGTGCTTGTTGTTTTTATTGTGCAGGTACATCCGTAAATTCCGCAAAAGAACCACATGTCACCTATTCCCCCCCCCATAGGTGCACATAGCTGACACTAGGTGGACTTTCAGAAGTGCCAAACCTGCGCCTTGGTAAAGGCGGAGTGCCAAAAGCCGGGAGGATTTCTTAAGTCCTTGCATATTCCGGAGTGGAAATTTGACGACATCTCTATGGACTTTGTGCACGGTTTGCCAAGGTCGCAAAAGGGAAACGACGCCATTTGGGTGGTTGTTGATCGATTAACGAAGGTGTCGCATTTTATTCCGCATAGGAAGGATGATCCGGTGGAGAAGTTGGCAAAGCTTTATGTGGATAACATAGTGCAGCTTCATGGTGTGCCCCGCAGCATCGTGAGTGACCGAGATGGGCGGTTCACGTCCAATGATTGGAGGCTGGTGCAGCAAATGTTGGGAACAAAGCTGAAGTTTAGCACAGCCTTCCATCCGCAAACGGATGGGCAGACCGAGAGGGTCAATAGAACCATGGAAGACATGCTTCGCATGTGTGTCTTGGATTTTGGAAAGCAATGAGAAGACCACCTTTATTTGGTGGAGTTCGCATACAACAATAGCTACCAAGCAAGTATTCAGATGGCGCCTTTCGAGGCCCTTTATGGTAGAAGATGTCGCACGCCGTTGTCTTGGTTAGAAACGGGTGAGTCAAAGTTGTATAAGCGATCGGAAGTGGATGATGCTACTTCTTTGGTGTGAACCATTCGGGAGAGGTTGCTTATCGCTCAGGAACGGCAAGCAAAGTACTATAATGTCAAGCACAGGAACGTGGAGTTCGCTGTGGGCGATTATGTATACTTGAATATCAAGCCGTTCAAGGGTATCTCGCGGGTGCGGCGATTGAAAAAGCTAAGCCCGAGGTACCTTGGACCGTTTGAGGTTCTGGAGCGAGTTGGTGAAGCGGCCTATCGGTTGAAGATCTCAGTGGAGCTTAGTGGTTTACATGATGTATTCCACATTTCGGTGCTTCGGAAGGCAGTGCACGAGCCTACGCAAGTGATCGCGGTCGATCAAGTGCCGGTGGATAGTGGGCTAACGACAAAGGTCAAGCCCGTGCGGATCGAGGACTCGGAGGTCAAGCGGCTACGCAATAAAGAGATCAGGATGGTCAAGGTCCGGTGGGACAATTGCGGTCGTGAGGAGCTCTCTTAGGAGTGAGAGCAGACTATGCTTGACGAGCATCCGGAGTTGTTCCGCTCAGGTACAAATTTTGGTTTTGTACATGTCTTCCCTTTATTTAATTTCGTGGGCGAAATTATTTTAAGGGGGGGAGAGTTGTAACGCCCCGAAACTCAAAGGAGCAAAAGGGGGACGTTATGGGCCAGTTTGGGTTCTGGCAGCAGGCACACGGCCTGGGACACGGGCGTGTCCCAGGGCGTGTCAAGCGTGTGTCGACACTTAGCCGCGAAGACGTTGAGCTTTACTCGACGATTCGTCGAGAGTGGGCACACGGCCTGCGACACGGGCGTGTCGCAGGGCGTGTCGACCCGTGTCGACACTTAGCCGCGAAGTCGTCGAGTTTTACTCGACGATTCGTCGAGAGTGGGCACACGGCCTGCGACACGGGCGTGTCGCAGGGCGTGTCGACCCGTGTCGACGATCGTCCCGGGGAGTCGTCGAGATTCGCTCGACGATCGTCGAGACAAGGCACACGGCCTAGGACACGGGCGTGTCCAAGGCCGTGTCATCAGGTCGACGATCTTCACTCGACGAAGTGTCCTGTGTACACGGCCTGGGGTCCAAGCGTGTCAAGGTGACACGGGTAAGGACACGGGCGTGTCCTAGAACCCGTGCAGTGCTCGGGTTGAAAATGGGGAAAAATCATGGGGTACACGGCCGGCCACACGGCCGTGTCAGGTGGAACACGGGCGTGTCAGCTCGAACACGAGCGTGTTCGATACCCGTGTGAGGTTTCAGGTGATTCGATTTTGACGGCGAATGCGGCACACGGCCCTGGACACGGGCGTGTGACAGACCGTGTTCGGTCCAGATTGGGCATTTCAGCCCCGAATCAAAGCCGTTCGTTTCCTTATGTTGAGATCCAACGGCTGGGGGTTGTTCCTGAAGGGTTATACCCGGGTTTTGACTTAGAAAACCCTTACTTTTCTTCACTTATCATCTCTCTAAATCCTTAGAGAGAGAGGAGAGCCAAGGGTGGAAGAAGAGCTAGATCCCGCCATTGGAGGAGCTTCGGAGCTCCGAATCGCAAGCCGACTCCGGATCCACGGAGGCAATGCTAGTGCGGTGATTTCCATCCGATTACTTTTCAATGGCGCCAAAGAGGAACTCAAGGGTAACGATCCTCATCTTGAGCATGAATAGCTCTCTTTCCTAGCATAGGAAGCCCGCTCTCGCGAGTTTGCGGAGAGTTGGAGGCGTTCCTTCGGGTAGATATGTGAAGTCCCCGTTGTTTAGAGTCCGTATGCGAGAACGGACATAGGCATGATGTGTGAAGCCTACCCGGACATGTTAGTCTGGATCGGTGATGTTGCATTGCATAAGGCCGGAGAAGACTCCGTGCTATTGGTTGTTTTTCGAGTTTTCTACGCGGTAGATTGCAGCAGGGAGCCTTGGGGACTAACCCAAAGGTGCACCCGGAAAACTGGGCGGATACGAGATCTTGCCAACTTGGTGGCCTGAGAGCCAACTTGAACATAACCGAGTTATGTGACTTGTGATAGAATGGGACTCGGTGGAAGTTTGACCCGCGCAAATGGCTTAAATTGCCGTTGCGATGTGAGCACGGGTTAGATGGAACCGTACCCGCTCTGTGTCGTTCGGTTAAAGAGACCTAAGGTTACGTGGCACTTGCCGTTGGCATAGATGTGAGTCTTCGGCGGTCAATGGCTTAAATTGTCGTGACCCAGGCCAGGAAGACAAATTGCTCATAGGTTTGGCCGTCTAAGTGGCGGTGGTGAGTCCGGAATGTTAATGGCTTTAATTGACGTGACATCGACCGGTTCACCGAGAATGTGCCCTGAGTGCACGGGGCGTATGGCCGTGCGAGCCAACGTCTGTGATGAAATGGCTAAGTATATAAATTGCTCGCTTATGCTAATGAAATGCAGGGAAGGAGCATCGCCGCCCCGAGTTGGGGGCGGGATCGTTATAATTTGGTCAGCATTGCTGACCGTTGCCTTATTTTGCCACCGTGCGGTGGTTTGTTGCTTGCAGGTGCAGCTGGACCAAGCGGTCAATAGCGGGCTAAAGCCCTTTTTGCGAAGCCGGCCCTCGAAGGCCCAAATGGAAATGTTTACTGCTTTATTCATGTATGACCGGCCTGCGTGCCGTGGTTTGTAAAACATGTAATATTCAAGTGAAACATTTTGTAAGGCCTTAAGGCTTGTTTTGGGTATTTTGTATAACATTCCTATTATGTGTTAGTGGACATTCGTGTTTTGATGCTGGGTTCTTGTTTACAACTCTTATAAACTGCTTCCGCTAGAATGCTCTGTGTAGGACGTTGAGATTGGTTGGATGGTTTCCATAAGTAACCACCCGGTCTGTCTGTGGCATACGGCGTCGGGCCCCGGCCGGACCTACTGCTATATGCTATGTGACGGATAGGGGGTGTTACACCCTCGATATCTCGCTGTCGGCCACCAGAGTTCATCGGAGAAAGAGCGATAGAGGCCGACGAACTCCTTGAGGGGGGGGGGGGGGTCTCGAGACTCTCTCTTGCATGTGCTCCCGCAATTTCACCAGAAATCCTAGCCAAGAATCCGGTATAATTTCTCATATCTTTCTTCAAATGTATATGTAGGATTTCTAAAGTATTTTTTTTCATTTATGAATTAAATTAAAATGAGTTCCGATGGATGTATGTAATTAGTGATGTATGAAGATGATTCGGAGAAAACTTCTATTGATGTCGGAGAACATTTTATAACAAGTATGACATTCTACAAATTGTCGATTCTTTGTATTGTTGGTATCACTTCTACAAATCAGTCATTCTTCTCTTCATTTGCATTTTTATAGAATGAAACAAATGCTAGTTATATGTGGGCTTTGCAGTATTTTAAGTATATTTTTAATGATTGGTTAAATTTGATTTTACAGGAACATTTCACATTGTGGAGATCAAAGTTATGGACATAACTTTTAGATATGATTTAATTTAAATTTGTAGGAAATTATGGACTACATAATTTTTTTTGGATTTTGTTGATTTTGTAGGACTATGCACTGTCATCTTATATTTTTGAGTTAATTTAGCAATTAATAATGATTTGCTGAATTTTTTAAAAAAATTGGACTGCCAGTATCCATCGGACTACCAGGATCCATTGGACTGCCAGTATCCATCGGACTGCCAGTATCCTTCGGACTACCGGGATCCATCGGGCTGTCAGTATCCATCAAGCTGTCAATATCACTTTATCGGACTATTATTATCTTTGAGCTGCAACTAGTCATATAGAAACTGTCAATATAAACATCATATTTTGTGGGGTAATGTTATATATAAATCACTTTTGGATATATACAAACCAATTTTTAGAGTTTTTTTGGGTCTTTTAAAAACACTATAGACAAACCAACTTAAATACTCAAAAAATCAATTTTTCTCATTTCTAGCCTAAGTCTCACAAGATGTTTGCTCGCTCCCGATACCACGCCGCATACACTTTCCGATATCACTTGTAACGATCATGCTAAAGTCCCTATCACGCAATGGAGTCTTGACGGCAGAAGCAGCCCCCCGGTTGGTGATCTCTCATATTCGGTTCACCCGCTCCCGATATCCATCCGCATACACCTCCCGATCACTCCTATTTGGTTCCTCGCGACAACCTTCGCCGCCCCTCGATATCTCCTCGTCGATGCGTAATGGAGATTCTCCAAATTTGATAATCTAGTGTTTACCTGCTGCCGGAATGTTTCTTCCTACTCTAGCACTGTTCACAATTATAGCAAGATTTAAAGTATTTATACGAGTTATTGATTTTTGTAAGAATAAAATTAATACCTCACGAGCTAGTATTATTAAGTAGTATTTTTTAAAATATTTTTTTATTTTGTGCTGATTTATATATAATCATTAGCTTTATGTATAACAAATTTATATTTGTATTGATTTGTATATATTAATAGTTCGTAAATAATCAACAATGATTTAGGCTCCGTTTGGGGAGACTTATTTTCCCCGGTCAAACGGTCACGATCGCATGAACCGGGCCTTAATTTAGGTCTGGTTCATGCAGTCGTGACCGCTTGACCGGTAAAAATAAATCCTGCCAAACTGAGCCTTATATATAACATCACCTTATTTTTAAACGTGGTATTTTCAATTCTCCCGTAATCCACATTTTAAATCATTCATCAACCTTAAATAATTACGGATCGTCACGATGCCGGCTGGCACCGCCGCCCAATTAGCGAAGAAGTGTCGTGAGGCGAGATCAGCTCTCTTATTTTCCTCGCCCCGGCTTTTTTCTAACCCTAACCCTAATTTCCTACGGATCTTCCTCTGAGATATGCGCAGATCCGTCTAGGCCGTGCCGCTGCGTCTCCTACCCGGCCGATCCTTACCGTTTGATCGTTTCCTTGTGGCAGATCGGGAGGGTGAAGCCGGAGTAGAACATGCCGTTGCACGCGGATCTGGACCGTCAGATCGAGTATCTCAGGGAATGCAAGTTCCTTCCGGAATTCGAGGTGAAGGCCCTCTGCGAGCAGGCTAGGGCGATCCTGATGGAAGAGTGGAATGTTCAACCAGTGAGGTGCCCTGTGACGGTCTGTGGGGATATCCACGGTCAATTTCATGATCTAATCGAGCTCTTCCGGATTGGTGGAGAAGCCCCCGATACAAACTACCTCTTCATGGGGGATTACGTAGGTTAGTTTTTTGGGGAAACAGTTTCTTGCTGAGATCTTTACTTCTCCGAGGTTTTGCTTTTTCTATTAGCATTAATTGTTCTTAGAATTTGGGCCACATGATCCATAGATATATACTACGAGCTATACTCCTTGGGATATGTGAAGTATGCGCATACTGTCTATAATTTTGAATGTGGTTGGTTGTTAATTATATCACAGAAGTGGATGTTTTTTGTTAGGATCCAAAAATAACAGTTTCCCTTTTGTCTCATTCTTATTTGTTTTCTTTTTGGTTAATACTCCTAGATAGAAGTGCATCTTCTCTTTGGAATTGCAAGTGAGCACCCATGCTAGCAAGGGAACTCTAAATTATGTTATCTTAGAGCATCTCCAATGAGGATCTCTATATTTAAAGATCCTCATTGTACTATGTTCTCCAAATATGAAGAACATGGTTAGAGCAACTGGAATCATGTTCTCCATATTTGGAGAACATGATATAATTAAATTCTATTTTTATATTTATATTTATATTTAAATATATGTAATAATTGGAATAATAAATTATTATTTTAATTAATTTTTTGTATTATATTATAATTTATTAATTTGATGAGGAGAAAATGATGTGTGGGTATATTAACAACTATAAAGATTATAGAAGGTATTTGATATTAGTCTTCTTTTGTAGGTCTCAAAAAAACGATTTTATTGATATATTATATGTCATATTTGAAGAAGTATATTGACGGTTACGGAGATTATAAATTCATACGGAAATTTTATAAATAAATTAGTTAAAGAATTAAAAAAATGAAAGAAAATACAAAAACAAATACAGCCGCTCCATTTCCTCTCCCCCTCCTCTAAATTTAGAGGAGGAGAGAGAGGGTCGGCAAAAATGGTGATGGTTTTGTAGATCGGTTGGAGCAGTTATTTTTGGCAAAATTGGAGATTTAGAGAAAATGGAGGCCGGTTGGAGATGCTCTTAGTAGTCCCTTTTTTTGAGTAACATCAAGTGCATTTGTTAGATTGAACCTTAAGGGTGCTTTCGTTTGGTAGGTTTTGATTGACAGAAATTGATTTTGGCCGAAAACTAACGACACAAAGGCTTTGGAATTGGGCCAAAACCAATTCCTTTGTCAGTTTGCAGGGAGGTTCTCATGCACATGAATTGAATCTGCTAATTTTTCTATTTGGTTGGGGGGTGGAATTCGGAGATCGGAATTGAAAGCTATGGATTTTGCTTTAGTTGATTGCACATGAAGTGATTTGTTCTTTGGTTATTATGTTGTATTTGCTAGCATAAAGTCATACCCATGATCCAAATCTAATGTAATGTGAGATGAATTTGTAGCTGAATAATCGTCATTATAAGTATAGGAAATTACCCCTTAATTAGATATATCATATGTAATCTATAAATAAAAATTGAATATCCAACCATCTATGAAAAGTTTTCACAAAAAAATTTGGATATGAAGTAAATTATTCTAAAAAAATCTGGAAGCAGGTAATTGCTGCATAATAAACATATAACATATTCTTTAGAAGAGTTTTCAATTTCTGCATAATAAACATATAACATATGCTGCATAATAAACTTACAACATATGCTGCATAGTAGACAATAAACATATAATCTGGAAGCAGGTCGTTGACGAGGCGTTCCTCCAGGAAAAATCTCCCCATTTCTCCTAGTCGGCGTCATTGTAGAGGCGTTCTTCCCCACCACAGGTGCTTGCCGACATTGTTGACATAGGCGTTCTTCCTCGCCATCGCCACAGCAGTTGCTCGCCGGCGACGTTGACGTAGGCATTCCTTGCCGATGCAGTTGGAGGAGCCCCTTGACACCGTCGTCAAAGAGGAGGAAGAAGCAAAAATGCCATGGGAACTCTCTCACGCTCGCTGCCGAGTTTGCCTTAAAACTGATCAAAAATGGAAGGTTTTGGGTGAATGTCAATTCCTTCCTAAAAAGATACCAAACGAACACATGAATTGGAATTGTGATACCAAATTTCAATTCTTTTCCTTCAATCACCGTGAAACGAACATGCCCCAAGTGATTTTGTTGACCCCCAGATTGAATTATTGCGGCTATTGATAAACATTTTCACAATCTGGATGCTAATGCTCTAAAGTAAAATAATAATAAGGATGGTGTAACCATCCTTTATGCCACCACAAGCAAGTTTTTTATGGTTTATTAGAGAAGCTAAACATGGTTGGTCACAATCTTTTGTTAAGGTCTATGATTCAAGATTTTAAAGTAGAGATGCAAATTAAGCTAGTGAAAACACTTGATATATCCTAAAAAGGCCAGACTATCAGTCATAAACGTGCACTTCTTTAAATTTATACATAATTTCTTTTCATGTAGTAGGATCTCTACGACCTGCCTAAGATGAATCACGTGTTGATCAGGATTAAGGCTATAAATCAAGATATCATCAAAGTACACCATTACGCAAACACCTATGAGTGGCCTAAACACTTGATTCATCACTCGCATAAATGTGTTGGGGGGAATTGGAGAGCCCAAAAGGCAGCACCAGCCACTCGTATAATCTTTCCCTAGTCTTGAACGCAGTTTTTCATTCATCTTCAGGTCGAATTTTAATCTGATAGTATCCATTTTTTAAGTTAATCTTCGAAAACACAGGGGATCCACTAAGCATATCTAGCATGTCATCCAATCGGGGAATCAGAAAACGATATTTGATCGTAATTTTATTAATCGCTTGACTGTCCACACACACATACGCCACATCCTATCTTTCTTAGGAACTAGAAGCATGGGGGCGGCGCACGAACTCATATTCTCTCTAGCGTGACCCTTCGAAATCAGATCGGTCACCTGCCTATGTTGCTGCTCATGCTCCTTCGGACTTCTGCGATAATGGGGTAAATGAGGTAAGCTAACTACAAGGATGAGGTCGATGCAATGATGTATATCTCTCATCGGGGGTAGCTGACCGGGCAACTCCTCCGACATAATCTCAGAGAACTCATCAATGAGAGGACACACCGTACTAGGGATGCCTACAGTAGTGGGGGTGGAGTCGATACTGGACAACATATATACGACTTCACTATCCTTCATCTCCTCCTGGAATTGGGACTCAGTCAATAACATGGTGGTAGTGGGAAAGGATATCACAAAGACAATGAGGGGAAGGGTGTGAAGTCCTCTCTGGGGCTTTGGGGACAAGACTATTCTTCTGGGGAACAAGAACAATCATGCGCCCATCACGGTCGAAGCAGTGAGATTTCTTTACACCGTCGTGAACAACATGTCTATTATACTGCCAAGGCCGCCCTAAATTACTAATAGAATGTGACAAACCTTGATAGTAGCAACATGCCACCATACTGCATCTTGATACGTATTGCCTATGGAAAACTCTACGAGGCACTGGCGTGGACAAGAATGGTCGTACTGCTAGTGACCCATGACAAACTGTAGGGTTTTTCTAAGGGCTGTGTCTTCAACTTCAACTTATCTACCATGTGTTGAGAAAAAAAGTTCTCTATACTACCGTTGTCTATGATGACGTAGCGGAACTGCCCCTGTATGCGGACGGTGGTACGAAAAACGTTGTTCCTCAACCAGTCGTCGTCAGCTGAGTCTTAGGAGTTAGGATACTATGTTGGAGAACACATACTCACTGATCGGATTGCTCTCCCCCAACTTCACACTCGCTCTCTAACTCAGACTCAGGGGTCGGGTCAGTCTGGGAATCACTAAGAAATACTCCACACTCAGGTTCGGACCGACTTTCAGGATCGATGACAGCGACGAAGTGGCATCGCGGGCACTCAAAAGATTTATGGCCCGGCTCCATACACTTAAAACATCTAAATGTCCATGGCTGAGGTGTAGTGCCCATAACCTCCTTGCCTTTAGTGGGTGGGGCAGGAAGTGCTTGGGTTCTCGTGGGTACGGCTGATCGGGAGGGGCCGACAGTTTTGTCAGTAGGGGTGAAAGAGTGAGTCGGGTGGGACCGATCAGTAAATCTGTTCCTAGATGTCCGTTTCTGCAGGGCTTCTACTCTATGAGCGCGACTCGAGACCTCTCCTAAATCCTTATAGTCAAGAGTTCTAACTGATCTCTAATGGAATAGAGCAACCCGTTCAGGTGATAGAAAATGATCATGTCGTCGTCCTCTCGGAGGTCGAGGCGAGACTGGAGTACAAGAAACTCATTTGTGTACTCATCCATGGTAGATTTATCATGTCGCAGGTTATGGAACACAACGTTTACGATGCACAATTTGCATATAGTTAGAGGGAACATAACGTTTACGCAATTGAATTTTAAATTCGTTCCATGTAGTGATCGGGGGCATTCCTAGATTTAGGCTCTGTTTGGTTGGGCTGTTGCTGATGAAAAGCTGCTGATTACTGTTGCTGATAGAAAAAGTGCTGATTTTGAAAAATAGAGTTTTGTTAAAAAACTGTTTGGATACAAAACATAGTTTTGAGCGAAATTTTTTTTCGTAATAAATCATAATCACCAACCACACAAGGTACTGATTCGAATTGCATTTCCTGAACAAGATCTGGAAAAAAACTCTGGAAGAAATCTGGAAGGATGGGATCGGGAGGCGGACGGGAAATCGAAGATGAAGAAGAAGAAGAAGAAGCGGACGGGAAATCGAAGAAGAAGAAGCGGACGGGAAATCGAAGAAGAAGAAGCGGACGGGAAATCGAAGAAGAAGAAGAAGAAGAAGAAATCGGGAGGCGTGGAAGATGGAGGAACGGAGGTTCGCCCAGGCTAGGCCGTCGACGATCTACAACCATAGCGAGATCGGGAGGAGTGGAAGATGGAGGAAGTTGACCCGCTCGCTCTATTTGCGACCTGCTGCTGTGCGATTTCGGGAGAGGAGAGGCGCGGCTGGACTGGAGGAATTCTCTGCGTCTGACAAATAGGTAAAAATTGCGGTGAATAAAAAACGGAGGTTCGCCCATCAGCCGTCCCAAACGCCTCTTATACGAAGACCTCTGTTTTCTCCCTACCGCACCGCCGCCCATCAGCCGAACCAAACGCCACCTTAACCTAGATCGCTCTAATTGTCCCCACCGAACTATGACGGACCCTTTCAGTCTAAGCGTGGCGTACTCAACTTGTCTTGCTTGGGGCAATTGCTTCCAAGCCAGGAAACGATATATTCGTTCACACCAGTCTAAACAGCCCTTGGGTTCTAAATGTCCCTCAAAATTACCAACGTCTACTTTGATTCCTACATCCCAACGAGGGAGGTTATGTAGTTCTGCGTGGGCAGGCTCTAGTGGCTTAGGATTAGAGTTGACTTCGACTAATGAGATGGGTGCTCGTTTTAAGTGCATGGTGGCCTCTATAGTGTTGACTGATGTGTGTTATCCGTTTACTACGTGCTCCAGACCTCTCACAGTGGTGGTGAAATTATCGACCGATTTCATTAAGTTGCTCATACGCTGGGTCAGATCCCCTACACTATTTGCTAGGTGATCAACTCGTTTTTCCATTTAAAATTAACTTGTTTTTTATTAAAAAAATTCAAAATATTTTTGATGCTTAAAAGAAAATATTCAAATATTTTAGATATATATATGGGGAAGTATCTAGTGCGGGCGTACGAGCGTACGTGCGTACGGGCAAGGGTCAAGATGACTTCAAATCGAAAAGTGATCAACATGGAAGTTGTAGATCTCGGCGAGACGAACAACTTTCATGTTGATCACTTTTTGATTTGGAGCCGTCTTGGCCCTCGATTTGGGCCCCGAAATCTGGGGCGGCGAGATTGCTACTGTAGCACTCTCGCCACCCCAGATTTCGGGGCCCAAATCGAGGGCCAAGACGGCTCCAAATCAAAAAGTGATCAACATGAAAGTTGTTCGTCTCCCCCAGATCTACAACTTTCATGTTGATCACTTTTCGATTTGAGACCATCTTAACCCCTAAAATGGTCTGCCCGCACGCAAGCATGCCCGCATATGATATATATATATATATATATATATATATATATATATATATATATATATATATATATATATATATATATATATATTTTAAAAGAAAAGAGAAGGTCCCGAGTGTGAGAAAATTAAAAGATTTTCAAAAGTTTTAAACTTAAAAATAAAAAATGATAATGTTTTTTTCTTTATTATTATTATTATTATTGAAAATAGATTATAAAATTTTTAGAAAAAACAGAATTGTTTTGAAATTTTTTTTAAAAACTGGATCGCGTGATGCGTGATAGGAGCGAATCACTCTAGCTCTGATATCAAACTGATTTAAACTCACGTTAAGGATTTCAAAAATATATATATATATATATATATATATATATATATATATATATATATATATATATATATATATATATATATATATATATATATATATATATATATATATATATAGACGAGTGACAGACACGGGGCTCTGCCCCTACGTCCCCGCGCGACAGTACCCGACCTGTGACGACGGGCTTCACCCGCCCCACCGGCGGGCCCCTCGTGACCCGCGCGACAATACTCGGGCTGCAACACGGGGCTCCACCCCTACAACCAACCGCGACAGTACACTGATCGTGACTAATAAAAATTTGAACAAGATGCACGGGGAAGTATAAATTTCTTAAAATTTAAAAGAAGTAATGTATTTAACTAATAATTTGCATGTTTTATTGTTGCATATGTTAGAATTTTGTAAAGCACTTCAACATATTATTTAATGAAGTAGATACATTTTAGTTCCTCTATGTCTAGATCTATGTCTCTTATCTTTTTTCAGTTAAAAATAGAGAAATGAGTAAATCAGACCCGTGATAATTTTAAGTCATGATTCAAATCAAAATGAAATTCCAATTAAAGAAGTGCAAGAAGAAGTTTGAAAATTAGTCATGATCTCTTAAATCTTCTCCTCAAATAAATTTTTGCATCTTTCACTCCATCACAGTAATAAAATGCACTGACAACAACAAACTTACCCAATCTGCAAATTTGTTCGGGGGAAATTTCCCCTAACATTAATGACATTTTATCAAACAACTTATGAGCATTGTATACAAAAAAGAATAAAGATGAAGTAATGAAGATGTAAACATAAGAAAATCAAACTAATAAGTGGAGAGGATGAAGGCCATTACCTTGATTCTTGCTCTCGGCAATATAAGCACTTAGAGTTCCAATCAAATAATAAGATGAACCTGAGAAAAGTTGAGTAAAAATTGGAATTAGTTAGCTTATAAGTGGAATAAAATGATTGCAGAGATGGTCGAGCTCATTTGAAGATGATTAAATTAATTATTCCCTAAGGGAAGATCTAAACTTCAATAAAAAGAACTAGAGAAGCTTCTTCTGATTCTTCTAATAGCATGCCGCTGCTTTCGCTTTTCTCATCTTTGTGAGACAGTGGATGTAGCTTCCACCCTCTGCCTCCTAGTTAAATGAATTCTTGGGGTTTCATGTGGAGAAGAGAAGACGCCCTGACATTGAAGGAGTTTCGACATAGGATTTTCTACAAAGGAGACGACACTGTGTCCTACGATCTGAACCCTAGCAATGACCTTTCCATCGCCGATCCAGGTGGGTCGTCCAAGAAGTAACTGCGGTAAGGAAAGGAACTCGAGCGATGCCATAACAAAGATCTGTGGGTTCAAGAATCCAACTTGTAGCTTTTACAATGCGCAGAAGATGATCGCAGCAAGTCGCCTCATTGATGGCAGAACCTCTTCCGCTAAAGATGCACGGCAAGCAAGAAGAATGGAGATCGGTAGGAATGATGAGTGACGACTACGAAAGAAGAGAGAACGGTGAGAATGAAGAAGTAGGGCACGCTGGAGAAGAAATGTAAACACACGAACAAAGGTAAGTTGCCAAGAGGAGGAGCTGATGTTTGCTTGAAATCGGGATCGGGGAGGAGAGGGTTGTGAAGAGTAGGGTTTGCGTGATATTGAAATGACGTGAGGAAGCTCTCTATTAATAAAAACCGTTGATCATTGGAATAAAGGGCAAAATTAGTTAAATGGATTTTAAATTCATGCCTTTAAAAAGTCAACTCATATTTCTTTTTAGAATAGTATATATATATATAAATTGTTTATTGGTCATGAAATAACAATTATGATTTTGAAGAGACAAGTGGAGTTTTAATTTTGCAAACAAGGCGTCCCGAGCGGGTCCTAACGATATTTATGTGCGTATATCAACCTCGTCGCTCTGAGTTTTAAAAAATTTGCTAATTTCGCTCCAGTGAAATTCTCACACGTCCAGCGAGTTGAACCCTCCACGGAATCAATACGACCACAAGCAGAATTTAAAAAAACTAACTTAAGATTCGACGATATTATCGGTAGTGCGAACGCAAAGGCAGACCCAAAGCTATTTATATGAAAAGCATAACATTATACTAATTCAGGTGAGCAAACAGGTATACCCCAAAGCAGGCAGAGACCAGATAGTGGCCCCTCCTAAGCCTTTCATTCAACCAGAAGAACCCTCTCCCGGAATGAAGATCGAAACCGTCCGGACTAGCGGTCTGAAGGAAAACCAAAGTCGACGACGCTGATTGTTTGTCGGGACGTTGGACAGGAGTCCCGAAGTCGACAACGTCCGGTGAACTCGTTTCCAACGGGTATAGCGGTAGCCGCAGACCCAACGCTGGACGGAAATCGGGCGGGTTCCTCTGGACGCAGACGACAACAAAACTGGATGCGTAGGCGGCGACAAACCAGGCAGAGCAGCGTAGCGACGGAACATGCAGCGCGTGGTCGGTGAAGCGGAGAAACGGGATTTCCGCCTCTCCACCTTGTCTGAATCTTCAGTTTCCTTCCTCCATGGGCCATTTAAATGGTTGAAATTATTTATCCTCTTTTAGTTTATTTCCTTATAAAGTGGTATTTGCAAAAATGAACTATTTCTCCCCTCTTAATTTGTTGTCTTATACAGTGGTATTTGCAAAAATGAATTTTCCTTGTGTGGCCAATGTCACGTGTGAGCTTCTGAATTTTGAATTTTAAATCTATGATTTCTAAAATAACCTCCGCTTGTCTTTACTATTAATAATAACCAGACCTTTTTATTCAGGATCCCACCTAGGTAGTCGTTAGGTCTGGTCTTGTCGATTCATTCTCTAGTCGACATTCATTATCTCGTCGATTCTTCGTCCTGTCGACATGGCTAGCGCTCAGCGTTAGGGCTATTGCCAACGATAACTCTCAACTCTAGTCAACATGTGATGTCTCGTCGATATTCTCTTCTAGTTGACATAGGCTTTCTAGTCGACTCTTCCTTTCAGTTGAGATGCTAATGCCGAGTGGTATCTTTAACGCCAGTGGTAGTTGACAAGTCCAGTCGACATGTTTTTTTAGTCGTCGTTCTCCTTTCGGCCGACATTGATAGTTTACTCGATATTGCTTCTTGTCGACACACTACCGCCTGGCGTTATCAGTAACGCTCGGCGATAGTCGTCGGGACTTGTCTAGTTTATTTGAGTAGTCTATTCAACATTTGCCTTAGTCTGAGTAAGTCCAGTCGATGAGTGTAAACTGAGCTAGCGCCCGACGGTATTTTTAACGCCGGCGATAACTCGTAGAGATTGTAACTCTTGTACAACTACACATCTGTAAAGTTGCACACTATGCCCAACACAAGTATGATCAAATACAACTTGAAATTTATTATTATCAAAACTGTGTGATACAGACGCATGTTTCAACAGAAACTTGTCATTGTCCAGTTGCAGAAAGATTTCCGGCTTTAGCAATCCAGGCGTAGAGAGAGTTCTTGTTCACGGATTACTGGCAAGAAAACAATTGCGCAAAAAAGGTAAGATCACGGCGAGAATTTCGACGATGCGGAATGAGGGAGATGGTTGTGAGGAAGAAGACACCGTGGAAAAGGGGAGATCGCTGTGAGGAAGACGGCCGATGGAGAGTTCTGCGAAGAAGACTACAATGTGGAAATGAGGAGATGACAGCTCTTAAAGGGGAGAGCACTGCCAAGAAAATAAGGTATTTGGATTTTAGTCTTCTGTAATGGTGTTAGAAATAAGAAGTGATTAGATTTAAAAAATTATTCCGCACATGCACTCAATTCTCTCCTATTCAGCTTTAACTTGCCACCTAGACAAAAAGATTTGACATTTTCTTAAGACAAAATTACCTGAAATGGGTTTAGGGACCAAAATAATAAAGGTGGTGAAGTTTGGAGACTTTTTTCCTTTAGGAAAAAAGTTTGGGGACTGATTTCTTGAAGTATAAGAAGTTAGGGACTGAAATCTCAATTTTGCAGTTTGAGTTATCATCAACTTCGTACTGATATGGATGTATATCTTAACTGAAGGAGAAGGGAATTCTTACTGCAATTTCTGTGTTACAAACTTATGATTAGTGTTTGGTAAAGTAGGAAAAACATATCAGGGATAGTTGAAAAGAAAACGCATATCAGCAGTTTCTGTGTTACAAACTTTTGCTTTCTAAACCTGAAGGAAGTACACTGTACAATAAAGATTGTTGGTCTTATACTATGGAAATTATGGGTGTTTGAAAAGTGGGAGATTGTTAGTTGAATTCGTAGTCATATTAATTTGTCCCTGTTTCAGCTTTACAAATTGGATTGCTGTTTCTATTATTTTCTTGCAATTGGTGTAATAAACATGTCTGTAGTAGAATTGGATGACTTCTACATGGATCCTCCTTCACTATGGATATTTAATGTATGATTTCTGGCAGCATGGATGCTATCTACCTAGGATTGATACAATTTCATATGAAGTTCTTCCAAGTCATGGTTCTGTATAGCATGTTCTTCATACCAAAGCATCATATTTGTGTCTGGTTCGGCATAAAGATGATTTTTTACTGCATTTTGATGTTCATAAAATTTATTAGACGTGTTTAATGTTTGGGAAATAGTTTACTATGCAATCTATTTTAGTTAACCAAGTATCTCCTAAATTAAATAGTATGTACACCAGAGTTTCATCTTCTTTGCTTGTGTTGTTATCATCTAACAGATCGCGGATATTATTCTGTGGAGACTGTCACCCTTTTGGTGGCCTTGAAAGTTCGTTACAGGGATAGAATTACGATTCTTAGAGGGAATCATGAGAGCAGGCAGATTACTCAAGTGTAAGATCTTTATTTTCTTGAATAGCAGTATGCTTACTTTATTTTATAAACTTAATTATAGACACTTTATAAAGCTCCATAAGCCAGAGTATTAGATGTTTGACAATATTCTCAAGAGAAACTTGAATACCGGCAAATGTACTTCCCTTTTCGTGAACAAAACAAATGCTGTTTTCAGAAGAGTGTGTTGTATTCACGCTTGTTGTGGGATATTAATTCAATTGATCTGCCCATGATATACTTTGAATACTTCTGTTTAGTTTATTAGATACTAAAGTGTGAAAATATTCTGGTGATCTCATTTTACGTTTATAGAACATTTTAAGGTATTAACATCAATGGAATTTTAGTTGTGCCTAATCCTAGAACATAATTGTCTTTTGATATGCGCACTTCAATTCTGTTAACTTTTGCGTTTCGTTTCAGGTACGGTTTCTATGACGAATGCTTGAGAAAATATGGGAATGCAAATGTATGGAAATACTTCACAGACCTTTTTGATTATCTACCCCTTACAGCTCTAATAGAAAATCAGGTTTCTATTCTATTGTTTTTTTTTTCATTTTTAGCAATCTATATATTGCCATTTGATATTTTAGGAGGCCTCAATCACTAATCATGTGTGATGGCAGATTTTTTGCCTGCACGGTGGCTTGTCCCCCTCACTCGACAACTTGGACAATATACGTTCTCTTGACCGTATACAAGAGGTATGCTCTGTATTCTTCCCCCAGTCATTCAAGTAGAAATGAGATTATTTTTATTTATTTATTTATATGGATGAATTATTATGAGGCCTTACTATGTTAGATGTCAACCACATCCCTCTTTTTTGTAAATTTTCTCCACAAAGCGAAGGAACGTGAATCTTTAGCTTAATACCGTCGCGTTGAAACGTACAATGGCTGAATGGCATATCTTCTTCAGGCCCTAAATGCTGCCATATCTCTATGTTAATGTTAAAATTTCAGTGTATGATCGATCACACATGCTCTATCCCTACAAAGGGTTGTTTGTGATTGGTAATATGGATACTTTTGTCCAGTTTTTTTTTTCTTTTTTTCTTTTACACGTAGTGCAAACATGAATATGTATTTGGACTTCAGGTCCCACATGAGGGACCCATGTGTGATCTCCTTTGGTCTGATCCTGATGACCGATGTGGGTGGGGAATATCGCCGAGAGGCGCTGGTTACACGTTCGGACAAGATATTTCGCAGCAGTTTAATCACACAAACGGTCTCACTCTCGTTTGCAGAGCCCACCAACTTGTCATGGAAGGCTTCAATTGGTCTCAGGTGTGTTATTTTTTGGTGTATTAATTTTTGTTTGCCTTGGTCCCGCGCAGGTTCAGAATGACAATTTAATCGTTTTTCTGCTCCTTTATAATTGCGCAGGATAAAAATGTCGTAACGGTATTTAGCGCACCCAATTACTGTTACCGCTGCGGTAATATGGCAGCCATACTGGAGGTTGGGGAGAGTATGGAACATAATTTCCTACAATTTGATCCGGCACCGAGACAGATCGAGCCTGATACCACCCGCAAGACACCAGATTATTTTCTGTAATCTAGTAGTACAGCAGTAAATGCGTCAAGCGGCGGGAGTCATCACCCTCGGCTCATTCTTTGGTTTGAAGTTTTTTGCCGCCTCCGCCATTCTATCCTTGGATTTAGGAAGACTTTGATGAGGAAGCTATATTGTGCGCTTTGTATTTGAAGAAATGATGGGGGAAAGCAGCGAGAACACTAACAGCATTTCTCCTATCTTTCTATCTCATACTGACTTGGCCAACCAAAGAAAAATAAGCTGTAACCACCTGCAACATTCTATCTTATTTATAGTGTATTTAAAGCATATGATGAAATTGCCGTTCGCACCATCTTCGGGAGCAGTATTCGATGCCTGCGGCAGCTGGTCTGCAGGAGTGCTTTGAGAATTTGTTCAGAATCGGATCATTGATATGTTGAATCCTTTGCCATCTGTAAGTTGAAACCTCGCTGATTTGGTTTAGAGGAATTTTCCACGAACATTATTTTCTAGATTGTCAATAATCTTCCCTCCATTTTGTCAATTATCATTTTAACCACGTGTCTGTTATTTTCACCATCAGTGTTCATAATTTTTCTCAACGTCATCTCCTTTGGATTTGGAATTTATTTCTGTGAAGTCTGTTGTTTTTGGAGGGCTCTCAGGAGGTTCCTTTCACCTCAAAAAACTATATATCATGATTTATGTTGTAAAAATACGTAGGAATGTAGAATTTATTATTATTATGTTACTTGATGCACGCTCTAAAATGCTCAATTTTTTTGCTTAATTAAACAGGGTTTTTCTGATCTACGATGAAAAACTGCTCCATGGAAATATTCTAGAATTTTCTCCTAAAGGAATGATTTTTGATTAAATTTTAGACCACAAAATAGGCGTATATGAAATTTCCGCATAAAAATTCTTAAAATTCGTTTGTGATAGCTTATGATGATGAATAAAATGTTAAATAAAAATTGATGCTTAAAAATGAATAATCAGTAAATTATTTGAATAGTTTGTCTATAAGTGCTTATCTAAAGTTCCATTCATTTGTAAAAGTCTGTTTATTTGGACATTTTTTTTTCCGTCCAGACGTGATTCACTCGGACATTTTTTTTTTGCATGGGTGCGATTTTTTCACATTGGCGCGATTTTTTCTTCCGGCCGCGATTTTTTTGTCTAAGCGCAAAATATTTTGACCGGACGCAGTTTTTTTTTCCGGACGCGGTATTTTCACACGGGCACGGTTTTTTCACAGCGATGTGGTTTTTTCACAGCGATGTGGTTTTTTCGCACGGGTGTGAATTTGTCGCCCGGGCGTAAATTTTTCGCCCCAGTGCGGTTATTTTGCCCAGAACATTTTTTTCCCCCGGGCGCAATTTTTTCATCTGGGAGCGAATTTTTCGCCCGGACGTGATTTTTTTGCCCGGTCATGAATTATTCACCCGGGAGCAAATTTTTTTGGCTGGGCGCGAATTTTTCGTTTGACGCGAATTTTCTCGCGGGCTCCAATTTTCGCCCAGGCGCGAATTTTTGTCCGGGCGCGAATTTTCCGTCCGGGAGCGAATGTTTCGCCCGGGCGCGAATTTTCCGCTCAGGCACGAATTTTTCGCCCGAGCGCGAATTTTTCAGCCGGACGCGATATTTTTGCGCAGACGTGATATTTTTGCCCCGACGCAATATTTTTGCTCGCACGTGATATTTGGACGCAGATTATTCACCTGGGCGCGACTGTTTCGACCGGACGCGAATGTTTCGTCCGGACGCGAATGTTTTGCTTGAGCGCGAATGTTTCGCCCGGGCGCGAATTTTTCGCCGGGGCACGATTTTTTGCCCAGACGCGATATTTTTGCCTGGACGTTAAATTTTTGCTCGCACACGTTATTTTTGCACGGAGGTGAAAAAAGGCATTCTTATGAAAAAATCGCGTCTGTTCGAAAAAATGATCTCGAGCGAAATATTCGTGCTCGGGTGAGAAAAATCATTGTCGGACGGAAAAATCACTATCGAGCGAAAAAATCGCGTCCGGGCGAAAAAACAGCTCCCGTTCGAAAAAATCGCGCTCGTGTAGAAAAATTGCCCCCAGGCGAAAAAATCGCGTCAGTGCGGAAAAATTCTCGCCGTGACAAAAAATTCGCATCTGGACGGAAATATTCGCGCCCGGGCGAAATATCCGCATCCGGGCGAAACAATTGCTCCCGGGCAAAACAATTGCGCTTGGGCGAAAAAACGCGTCCGGGTGAAAAAAACAAGCCCAAGTGGAAAATTCGCGTCGTGTCGAAAAATTCACGCACGGTCGTATGACTGAAAAATTCGTGCACAGGTTGAATATTCGCGTCCGGGCCAAAAAATCGCGCACGAGCGAAAAATATGCTCCCGCGAAAAAAATACACGTTCTGACGAAAAAATCGCACCCTTGCGAAAAAATCACGGTTGAACGAAAAAATTAACTGAGTTTTTTAAAAGACAAGCGTTTATGAGAAGCCAAAAGCTAGACCCGAATAGCTTATGAAAAATCAGTTTATCATCTATTTTAAAATAAATAATTTTTTATAAGCGGCATAAACAAACAGATGAAAAATTGTGTTTACATTTTAACTAAGATTATTCATCAATATAGCCAAGATCTAACTATATAATCATTACTCTGTAATTATGAACATCGAAAAGAGAAATGCTTGTTGCTTTACAGTGAAATGTGAAGATTTTCTTTTTATTCTACGGTACTTGGACTCTGTTTGGCATAGGGTGATGGTCATGAACATGAGAGTTAAATTATCATTCTTTAACTTTTTTTTATGTTCAAATAGATGTTGCACTTATTAGGTGATACTTAACAAATGACAATTTAACCCATGTGTTTGACTGCCACCAGTGTCAAACGGAGCTTTAGCTTCCGTTTGGGGAAACTTATTTTCACCAGTCAAACTGTTAAGACCGCATGAACCGGATCTTAATAAAGGTCCGATTTTGACGGGTGAAAATAAGTCCCCCAAACGAAACCATAAGCTCTGAAACTAGCCTATTAAACACTTCTTGTGAGATCTTTTACTACAATTATACCGTTCGCCTCTGAATGTTTTTTTATATAAAATGCAGCTTTAAAATATGAAAATGAAGGAGGAATGAAGCAGAAGTATAAATATTCCACAAGAAAAGAAAAAAAATATTTCATAGTTTAACAATAAGCAAAGAAGAACGGTAACTGTGACTAACATGGATGAACACATTATCATCTCAACCGTCCACTTCAATTTACACAATTAGAATCCAGTTTGTTAAAAAAAAATCCTACAAGAGAGGGATTTCATCCCAGATTGGTGGTATATTCAATGGGAAGGATTAACGGCAAAACAGAGAATCATGGCAAACACATAATCATGTATCACCAGCATACTGCTGCCAACTTTTTCTCCTAAAAGCCTGCCCTAGCCAAGCTAGGGTTAATGGAAGAAAAAAATGGAACAAAACTAGTAAACAAAACCCAACATTATCTAAAAAAGCCTAAATAAAGGGAAATGGACTCCCCCCATTCGGGTGGCTTTAATTTTACTTGATTCTTTACCCAATCGAGTTGTTTGAGAATTCAATGGCCAGCACAGCTACATCAATGATGTGTTGCATGCTTCAAATTTTGGATTTTCCGACCACTTTAATGTTCCGGAGATCAGCATTTTGCTTGGGAGCTCCGCCGGGCAAGGTGACAGAAATGTTATTCTCTTACTGTCAGAGGCATTACTGTTGCTGGTTAATCCTTTAGGAAAATTGAAACAGAAAAAAAATGAAGGATTAGGGCAATACCTATCAAAGTCGATTTCGGAGACGAAGACAAACCCTGCAATATTGCTGCAGCAAGTTGCAGAATGGTTAATTTAGTAATTTTAATGGAAAATTGTAAAATATTTTGAATAAATACTATTAACACACGTCATGGACAAGATTTAGTAATTTTAATGGATACTACCAATTTGTTATATAAATTTGACTAACATTTTTTAACCACTAACGGAATGGACATGAGTTTTTCATGCATAATGTCTAACTGGCTGTAACAATACTCCAATTGTGACTTGTGATGGGCAGCAGGATTCCATTCACTGCTTTTACTGGAATAATTTGTATATATTACTCATTAATCATAAATTGAATATGCACACAGACTATTAATTACCCAAAAATTCCCTCCATATTTTGAAATTACAAAAACCTCCCATTTATGTTTACATTTTATAACATAAGTTTGCATTTTATAACATAAGTTTACATTTTATAACATGCAAGCACAAAAGTAGCCCTGAGGGTTCCCTCCAGTATTTTTGTGCATGCATGTCAGGAAATTTAAACTTTCAGGGGAGGCCTTTGTAATTTTAAAAGATAAGAGGGATGGGGCATGTAAAAAATTATATATACCATTACACCTTACATCAATTGATTTTCATTTTATATAGTAAGGATAAGGGATCGTCATGTCTTTTCAAAAAAAAAGTAGTAGTAGATGATTCATATCAAATATCAAAGAAAACCAACCCAAACAACAGAAACAGATCCTGAATCATAAAGACATAAGAAACTATGATACTCTTGATCCATAAATCTGTGTGGATATCTAGATATGAGTTCATAGATACCTGGATATAATTTGATCTAGTTCCTTCGCAAATGAAATGGCTAGGATGGCATGAATCAAGTCAGGCATAATGTTGATGACGACTACCCGAGTAGGATCAGAAGCAGGCTCAGCACCAATAGGGAGAGCTGATGGAGGTGCTTGTGGACCACCACCAATTCTGTATACATTTATATCACCAAAATTCACACTGAAAGAGTAGGGAGACAGATTGTTTTTGATCCCATTGTAGTATTCCTGCAAAAAAAGAGCAAAGATTAATTGAAAGCTAAAATGAGATATTTGTATCCGCAACAATAATACCACACAATCAATCTAAAAATTCAAACTACCGGACAAATTGCAATGATGTTCAGAAACTAGATTGATGGTCTATTTGGATGTGGTAGAAATGATAATTCAAAATGGATGCATGTCAACTAAAAAAGATAGGTATATGAACGTGATTATTGTCGAATAATGAAATCCTGACTCCAAACCGGAGCCCAACCATATATATACATACATACATATATATATACATACATACATATATACATACATACATACATATATACATACATACATACGTATATACATACATACATACATACGTATATATATACATACATACATATGTATATATATACATACATACATATGTATATACATACATACATACATATGTATATACATACATACATACATATGTATATATATATATATATATAGCGTGGTTATTGGCATCATGTGCAAATAAGAAAATGTTTTCCCCAAGAAAAGGGGAAGGCATAATGGTAAATAAGGGTGATGTGTGGGTGTATACTTAACAAGGTTGCGGCTCTTGTATGTCGGGACATGACAATTTGAGTTTCTCATATTAGTCTTAATATGTTGGGGGATATATCGAGATATTTCATATATCGTGCTTCAATTTAAATATTTATATACACAATTATTTTATTTATCTATACCATATTATAAAGAAATATTAAGGTCTGCAAATAACATGAGTTCGAAATTGGAAGGAAATTAGGTGGCCGTCGGATTTCAAAGTTTTGATCATGAACCGTTGAATCAAACCAACCCTCTCTCTTCACATTTTACTAGGGGATCTTAAAGTTAGGTAGATAACATAAAAAAGGCCCGCTAAAAGCTCAGATTTAAAACCAGCTTGCAAACCCGCCTGTTCATAGAATTAAAGATAAGCCCGGCAGCCCACAAGCCCGCCTAATTTCAAACATTCATTATGGAATTCTATATTTAAACTCAAAAGCGTCAAACCTACCGGCAGTGTGGGACTAAACCAAGCACAAATTTTAAAAAAAAAAACAAGGGGCGCGACTTTTTGGGGGTCAAGATGGTCTCAAAACAAAAAGTGATCAACATGAAAGTTGTAGATCTCGGCGAGACGAACAACTTTCATGTTGATCACTTTTTGATTTGGAGCCGTCTTGGCTTCCGATTTGGGTCTCGAAATCGGGGGCGGCGAGAGTGCTACAGTGCAGCCTCTCGCCGCATCCGATTTTGAGGCCCAAATCGGAAGACAAGACGACTCCAAATCAAAAGGTGATCAACATAAAAGTTGTCCGTCTCGCCGAGATCTACAACTTTCATGTTGATCAATTTTTGATTTGGAGCCGTCTTGGCTTTCGATTTGGGCCTCGAAATCGGGGGCGGCGAGAGTGCTACAGTACAACCTCTCGCCGCCCCCGATTTTAAGGCCCAAATCGGAAGCCAAGACGGCTTCAAATCAAAAAGTGATGAACATGAAAGTTGTTCGTCTCGCCGAGATCTACAACTTTCATGATGATCACTTTTCGTTGTGAGACCATCTTGACCCCCAAAAAGCCTGGGTCGGGCGGGCTATGGCAGGCTTCGAGCGGGTGGGCGGGCGAAGCCCGCCGTCGCCGGCCGGATACTGTGGCGCATGGCCATCGGGCCGAAGGCCAGTGCCTGTCGCTCGTGTATATATATTGATATATTAAAATTTTAATATTGAAAGTTAAACTATCAAGTTAGCAAAAACATTTTATATTACACAAATAATAGTAATATAATAAAGGGGAGAAAGTCACAAGAAGCAAAAAGTCAGAAGAAGCAAAAAAGTCAGGAAGTCATTAATGATGATCAAAGATAACAAACCCACGGTCCAAAATCCAAATGTCAAACAGAATCGATGTTGATGATGGACGGTTGCAGAGAAGAAAGTCAGAGGAAGTAGGAAAAGAGTCGAGTGACAACAAACTAATTTCATTTTGTTATCTACCTATATCATATAAAAAAGGGGTCAACCCGGTGCACAAAGCATCCCCGCGCAGTGATGGTCCAAGGAAGGGTCCCACCACAAGAGTGAAATGCAGGCCAACCTTACCCTGCATTTTTTTGCAAGAGGTTGGCTATTAAATCATATACATTAAATAAAATAAATTTTAAAAGTCAATTGATATACCATCGGGATATATCGGTTGATAGCTGATATATCGGTTGAGAGCAGATATATTCTCCGTTATATGTCAAAATGATATTTTGCAAAAAAATATTGAAAACGTGTTGTTTTGTCCATGAAATTTCAACGTCGGCGGACATGTCAGTCATGTCAACCAATATTCACGACACTGATTTTTAACGAATGTTGGGTACATTGGTCAAATGTACCTGATTTGAAGAAGTCTCACCCAACTCAATGATATACATCATAATGTATTTGATGTATGTTTGAGTTACTTGTGCAGGTTAAGAAAGTACTGCACTGAAGCAAAAAGTTTCTAAGTCCATGTGTCGACACCCAGAGGGAAAGTGTTGACACTTAAGAAGACTTGTGTCGACACCCAGACAAGATGTGTCGACACTTGGAGTCATTGTGTCGACACCTGGGATGCAGAGTCGACACCAGACAGAAAGTGTCGACACTTGGAGCTGTGTCGACACTCAGTGAAGAAAAGTGCAGACAGAAAGTGTCGACACAAGATGCTGTGTCGACACCCAGTGAAACTGTGTCTACACCAGAAAGTGTCGACACTTGGAGCTGTGTCGACACTCAGCAAAAGTATGCAGAGTCTAAGTACAAGTGTCGACACTCAACACAATGTGTCGACACTAAGCAGAAGAGTCAGCACTTGAAGCGTGTGTCGACACTCAACACAATGTGTCGACACTCAACAGAAGAGTCAACATTTGAAGTATGTGTCGACACCCAGAACAATGTGTCGACACACAGCTGAAGACTCAACACTTGAAGAAAGTGTCGACACATGGAGCTGTGTCGACACTTAGCAAAGAACAGAAAGAACAACAAATTATTCTAAGTACAAGTGTCGACACTATGAGAATGTGTCGACACTCAGCTGAAGTCTCAACAACAAGAAGGTGTGTCGACACAAGGAGCTGTGTCGACACTCAGCAAGATTCAACATAGAAGACTATGTGTCGACACCAAGAAGCAGTGTCGTCACTTGACAGATTCAACACAAGAAGATGTGTCGACACAAAGGAGATGTGTCGACACATAGAAGAATTCAGCAAAAGCTAGAAGAACAAGTACTTGTGTCGACACTCAATTTCAGTGTCGACACATGAAGAAGAATCTGTGTCGAGACATACAAGGATATGTGTCGACACCTTATAGACTTGTGTCGACACTTACAAAGCATGTGTCGACACTTGGTCTATAAGTGTCGACACTTAAAGACAGAAAGTCTCGACACTTACTGACTGTTAGAGATTTTCAAGAAGTGACTGTTTGACATGACAGCTGCCGATCCAGCCGGTCTACAGCAACTGTCAGAGATGTCAGAAGTCAGTTATGAACCGGACCAGCCGGTTACCATGAAGAAGGCCTATAAATAGGCACCCACAGTTTACAGAAACTGTTGTTGAAAGAGTTGATCAAGTGATTAACAAGTGGTACAGATTATTCAAGTAATCAGAAAAGTGATATATTGAGTATCAACACAAGAAGATCTTGCAGTCCAAGTGCAGATCTAAGAAGTTGGAGAGAGAGGGCTTCATCCAAGAAATCAGCCTCTGGAACTAGGCTGAGAAGAAGGATTCAGATTCAATTCTGATTCTTAAGAAGCAGAGGTCAAGGAACAACTGCAGAGGATTCAGTCTTATTCAGTTCTACTCAAGAAGCTTTGAAGAAAGCTAAGTCAGATTGGATCCAGCTGAGTTCTTCCAAGAACTCATCAAGAATCTCTCAACTCCCCTTTTATCTTTCTGAGTTGTAGAGTTATAATTTGTAATATCTTTTTAACTTGTAGGATCCTTTGGATCTGAGTGATTTGTAAGCCTATAATTATAAAGGCTGAGGGTAGGGCTTGTTAGCCTGAGTGTAGGAGATTGTGATCTCTGAGTGTAGGCCTTGTTGGCTGAGTGTAGGCCTTGGATTGGCTGAGTGTATGCCTTGATTGGCTGAGTGTAGGCTTTGGGATAAAGCTGAGTTGTAAGGCTTTGAGCCTGAGGTGTAGGAACCAATTTGGGTTCTGAGACAGTGCAGCAGTTTGGCCGAATCTAGTACACTGCTAGATAGGCGAATGTGGAAAGTGGATGTACCCATATCTTGGGGAACCACTATAAATCACTGTTTGCTGTACTGTGCTGAAATTGTTGCTGTGTATGCTGTGTTTGCTGTGATAAAATAGTTAGATTGCTGTGATATAACTGATTGCTGTCAATAAAAGTTAGAAAAGGATTAGGTCACTTATTCACCCCCCCTCCCTCTAGGTGTTTAGGTATCATATCTTTCAAGTGGTATCAAAGCGAGGTTCCTCAAAACAAGGACTAACAGTCTGAGGAGATCCTGTTTGGCAGATTCAGTGTAAGGCATTACACAGTTTCAAGAACATCAAGAAAATCAAGAAACATGGGTTCTTATGAGAATCACAAGGAATTGGGTTCCATGAAATTACCCATATGCAGAAAGGAGATCTTTGAGATCTGGAAAGAGAGGGTAAGGCTATTTATGGAAGCCTCTGACCCAAGAATCTACATCACAGTAAAGGAAGGGTCTTATGTGCCAATGAAGATTTCAGTATTGGATGCAAATCAGAGGACTCCAAAGGATTTCTCTGAGATGACCAAGGATGAAATTGTCCTAGCCACTATGGACAAGAGGGCACAAAACATAATAGTGAGTGTCATTGATGATGCCACTTTTCAGAACTTAATTCACTGTAAAACAGCAAAAGAAATGTGGGATACCCTCATTGTCTATATGGAAGGTTCTGAAGAAGTTAGGCAAGATAGGAAGTCCTTGCTAAATCAGGAGTATGAAAGCTTTAGGCAAGGAAAGTGTGATAGCATCACTGAGTGCTATAAGAAATTTTACAGAATAGTTAATGAACTCATGTCTTATGGAAGAGAGTTCACTAACTATGAACTAAATGACAAGTTCTTAAGGTCCCTAACCAAAGATTGGGACACCAAGATCTGTGCCATAAGAGAAATGGCTAAGTTGGGGGAAATTCCTCCTCTCACACTGTTTGGCAAGCTATTGTCTTATGAAATGCAATTAACAGTGAGAAAAAAGGAGGAGAAATCAACCAAGACTGAGCACAAAGAAAGAACTGTTGCTTTCAAGACAGAAGTTCCTAGAAAGTGCAGGAATAAGTCTTCAACTCCACCTCCAGAGGTAGTTGAATCAGAGTCTGATGAGTCTATCAGCACAAAGTCTAAGAGCAGTGAAAGTGATGAAGACTTTGCTGCTTTCACTAGACACTTTCAGAAGTTTTTGAAAAAGAAACAGTGGAGGTCAAGGCCTTCTACATCACAAGGAAAGGAAGACTCTTATCAGAAAAAGAGGTCTTCAAAAAATGACAAGAAAAGGACAAAATCAAGCAAGGCAACTGGTTCAAAGATTGTTTGTTATTGCTGCAATAGACAGAGCCATGTTATTGCAGATTGTCCAGAGAAGAGAAAGGAATCTGGTGACAGGAAAAAGACTTACTTCAAAGGGAAGAAAGAAAAGTCTTTTGTTGCTAAGAAGGAGAAAACTCTATCAGATATCTCTTCTTCGGAAACTGAGTCTGAGGCTGAAGCCTACATAAGGCTGTTTGCTGAAGAAGAAGAAGAGGAAGAATTCATGCAGATCTTGGAGTCAATTTATGAACAAGAAGACAGTCATTGCCAAGGACTAATGGCTTTGACAGACAGTGCCAAAATCCTGGAGCAGCCAGGACCCAGTCAGGTACAAAGTTCAAGTTCAAGCTCAGTTTCTTGTTCTAGTTCAGATTCAGATTCTTCTTCATCAAGTGATGAGAATATATCTGAGTCTGAGGAAGATATTCATCAGCTTATAGATGAATATAAGGTACTGTTGCAAGCCTACAAGAAAAGCAAGACCCTAGCCAAAAGTCAGGCAAAGGAGATTGCTGATCTCAAGGCTGTTGCAACAGATTTTGAGAAGCAATTTGATCAAAAACTGAATGAGGTAGCCAGACTGAAACACATTACAGTGATTCAGATGGGAACTATCACTTATAAGAATGATCAAATTAAGAGACTGAAGATCAATCTTCAGAAAGAGAGAGAGCTTGTTGCTAGGTTTTCAAAACCTAAATCAGTGTTACCTTTAATTGATGAATTTGTTCATCAAAAAGGCAAGGCTGGACTGGGTTTTGTTAGACCTGCAGGGACTGAGCAGTCCAAGTTTAAGTCCAAGGGCAAAGCCCCAACATTCAACAGGTCTGCTGTAGATAAAACAGCAAAGGTTGTACCTAAGCAAAGGTACAACAAGTTTGAATGCTGGTGCTGTGGCAAGGTTGGCCACTTTGCAGTAGACTGTTGGCACAATGTGAGTGCCAAAGTGAGTAGCAAGCTACCTGGTGGAAAGCCAGTAGGTAGCTTTGTCAAGTTACAGACTAACAAGTACCAAGGACCCAAGATTGCTTTGGGTTCTAAGGTCCATTAATCTGTTTTGCAGGTGAGTCCAAGTGGTCATACCCCTACATGGTACTTGGACAGTGGATGTTCCAGACATATGACTGGAACTAGGGGACTACTGAAGGACTACATTCCAATCAAAAATGGTCATAAAGTGACATTTGGTTGTTCTGAAAAAGGAATCATCAAAGGGTTTGGTAACATTTCTTCAAACTTAGTTACCATTACTCAAGTGACTTATGTTAAAGGGTTGAAACACAACCTAATAAGTATAAGTCAGTTAAGTGATGTAGGGTATGACATCTCATTTGTTAAAAATGGTTGTCATATCAAGAGGTCAAGTGATCAAGAGATCATCTTGACAGGTTATAGGAAGAGAAATGTCTACTGCCTAGACATTATGATTGAGAACAATGGTTCTCCAGTTTGTCTTGTAGCTGATGAGACAGTCTCTCATTGTGTCAAATGGCACAAGAGGCTGACCCATCTTAACTACAAGACAATTAACAAACTCTTTAGTAAAGAGTTAGTGAGGAATGGTCCTCAAGTTAAGTGTGTTAAAGATGACATTTGCTCAGCTTGTCAAAAGGGCAAGCAGACTAAATCCACCTTTAAAAGCATAGATAACAAAGATGCTGTGAGGTGTTTGTACCTCTTGCATTTGGATCTCTTTGGACCAATGCCAGTTCACAGCTTAGGTAGGAAGGTCTATACCCTTGTAGTTGTAGATGACTACTCAAGGTTTTCCTGGGTGTTCTTCTTAAAACAGAAATCTGAAACACCTAGTGTCTTCTACAGCTTTGTCAAGCAAATTCAGAATGAACTTAATAGTACTGTGATCAAAATTAGAAGTGACCATGGTACTGAGTTTCAATCTGAAAGCATGACAAAACTATGTGAAGACTTTGAGATATTTCAAGAATTCTCTTCACCTATAACACCTCAGCAAAATGACATTGTTGAGAGGAAAAATAGGATCTTGATAGAAGCTGGTAGAACCCTACTAAGTGATACATCACTGCCTGAGTATTTCTGGGCTGAAGCAGTTAACACTGCATGCTATGTTATAAATAGGGCTACCATCACTAAATGGCTAAACAAGACCCCCTATGAAGTAGTGAAAGGCAGAAAACCAAATCTATCATATTTTAGGATCTTTGGTTGTAAATGCTACATACTTAACAATGGGAAGTCTTACATAACTAAGTTTGCTGCCAAGTCCCAAGAGGGAATTTTTGTTGGGTACAGCAATAATAGTAAGGCTTATAGAGTCTACAACTTGACTACACAAGTTGTAGAAGAATCTGTGCATGTAGTTTTTGATGATACTAAACTTATTAATAATGAGTTGTCTAGCAATGTATGCAGCCACACAGGTTTGACAAAGACAATGGACAAGCTGACTATAGAAGAAGTGCCTGCTGCAAGACAGCAAGGAGAGGAGAGTAGCTGCTGTCCAGGGGGAGAACTACATGTGCCAATTGCTGAAGAAATCCAAGGAATACAGCATGATGCAGATGCTGAAGTGGTTCAACCTGAAGTGAGGATGCCTCCAGCCCACAGGCATCTTAGAGATCATCCAGTAGAGCTGATTATTGGAGATCCAAGACAAGGAGTACAAACCAGGAATAGAAACATGAATGCTGCAATCTATTCCAGCTTTTTGTCTCAAGTTGAACCTAAAAGATTTGAAGAACCAATAATGGATCCACAATGGACTGAAGCAATGCAAGAAGAGCTTAATCAGTTCAAGAGGTGCAAGGTTTGGGAACTTGTTCCTAAACCTAAAGACCACAATGTAATAGGAGTTAAGTGGATCTACAGGAATAAGATGAATGAACAAGGTGTCATCATTAAGAATAAAGTTAGACTAGTTGCTAAAGGATATAGGCAAGAAAAATGTATTGATTTTGATCAAATCTTTGCTCCAATAGCCAGACTGGAAGCCATAAGAATGTTCTTGGCCTATGCAACCTATCAAGGATTCAAGGTATACCAAATGGATGTCAAGTCAGCATTCCTAAATGGTAATTTGAAAGAAAAAGTCTATGTGTAGCAGCCTTCAGGTTTTGTTTATCCAACTCTACCTCATTATATCTATAGACTTAGGAAAGCTTTATATGAGTTAAAGCAAGCCCCTAGGGCTTGGTATGAAACCCTATCTAGTTTCCTCATTGAGAACAAGTTCTCAAGGGGGAAAATAGATAAGACTCTATTCCTTAGGGAATCTAGAGGCAAAGTCATACTAGTCCAAATATATGTAGATGACATTATATTTGAGTCTACTGAAAGCAGCCTTTGCAAAAAGTTTGCAAAACTTATGCAAGGTCAGTTTGAAATGAGTAGTATGGGAGAGCTGAAGTTTTTCTTGGGTCTCCAAGTTAAACAGACTGAAAATAGTTTATCCATTTGTCAGTCAAAGTTCACCCTAGAACTCATAAGAAAGTATGGTATGCATTCATCCAGTACCATGAAGACTCATATGGGGTCAAGTATGTCTCTTAGCAAGGATGATACAGGGAAACCTGTAGATGAAACCTTGTATAGAGGGATAGTTGGCTCCCTATTATACTTGACTGCTAGTAGACCAGACATCATGTATGCTACATGTGTTTGTGCAAGGTATCAAGCCTGCCCTAAAGAGTCTCACTTGACTGCAGTCAAGAGAATTTTGAGATATTTAAAGGGCACTTCCTATCTAGGCCTCTGGTACCCTAGGAATGGAGACTTTGATCTAACAGGTTATTCAGATGCAGACTTTGCAGGATGCAAAGAGGATAGAAAGAGTACTACTGGAACCTGTCAATTCCTAGGTGGGAGACTAATTTCATGGAGCAGCAAAAAGCAGACTAGTGTGGCTATCTCCACAGCTGAGTCAGAGTATGTGGCTGCAGGAAGTTGCTGTGCTCAACTTCTGTGGATTCAACATCAGCTAGAGGAATATGGATTTCAGGTAAGTAGAACTCCACTTTACTATGATTCTACAAGTGCTATTTCAATAGCTAATAACTCTGTATCTCATAGTAGGACAAAACATATTGAGATTAAATATCACTTTCTTAAAGAACATGTACAAAGAGAAGATATTTCATTAGAATGTGTTAAAACAGATGAACAAGTAGCTGATATGTTTACTAAGCCACTAGAAGAAGCTAAGTTCAATAGATTCAAAATTGAACTAGGAATGATAAACTTAGATTAAATATACAGAATAGAAAATTGGCTAAGTAAAAAGGTGTCGACACATAGACAAGTCTATGTCGACACAGAATAGTGGTGTCGACACTTCAGGAAAAAGGTGTCGACACATCTAGAAATGTGGTGTCGACACTTCAGAATGTTAGTGTCGACACATGTCAAGTAGGTGTCGACACATCCAATATGGTGTCGACACTTAAGTTTTACTCAGAATTTTACTTAGTAAAGTCTCGACAATGTGTCGAGTTATGTTGTGTCGACACATAACCAAGTGTCGACACATAACCAAGTGTCGACACATAAAATCTGTTGACTAAACTTGTGTCGACACATATGTGTCGAGACATTTTAAGTCAGTGTCGACACTTATTGCCAGTGTCGACACATGTTGAGTTAGCTGTCCCGCCTGTTCATCTTCAAAATCAGAAAGGTATAAATAGGGTTCTGTCTTTGTTTGTCGACACGCTTTCAAAGTTTCGAGACCAAAACTATTGTGTCGACACTTCTCTTTTCTAAAGACAAATTCTCCAAACCCGAATGGCTCCTAAGCTTGAGGAGAACGTGAACGAGGTCTATGAGCTGGTGCGCGGCGCGTTCGACGACGCAGATCAAGAAATCCAATCGGTGATAACCCTAGTCGCCAATTCTGGACTCGAATACTTGGTTTCAGAACCAACTAAGATTTGGAAAAAGGAAGTTCTTGAATTCCTAAATGGAGTTGCTGTAGATGAATCTGGATACAGAATCAAATCCAGAGTTCATGAAGCTAAGGTCAAGATTTCACCAAAAACTCTGAGGAAGGTACTCCAGCTACCTAAAACTCAAGATGAAGAAGAAGTAACTGTATCTAAGACCAGGGAAGCACTTACCTGGTGTGGACTAGATTCAAAGATGAAGATAGGATCAGTCTTTAACAGGAAAGGCATGAACAGTCAAGGAAAATTCATGTCTGAGATTGTAGGCAAGGTTATTCTCAGTAAGCCTGGAGGGCATGACAGGGTGTCTGCCTCTATGTTTGAAATTATGACCAGAATAATCTTTACTGTAAGAACAGACTGGTCTCTAGTGGTTTTTGACAAGATCAAGGAGAGCTTGAAGAAGCCCAATCTGGGCAGAATTATAAGTCTCTACCTAGCTGGTACAATACCAGAGGTAATGAGCAATGCTGTTGGAAGCAAAATCAACCACATGAGGAAGATGGACCAAAGGATATTTTCCAGATGGGACAGGGTGTTGTCCAAGGAAGTGGCAACCCCAGAGAAGCCAGTTACTGAGAAGGAGATTCCTCCTAAGAAGAAGAGAAAAACTGCTGCTGTGGCACAAGAGTCCTCCAGCAGTTCTGATAGTGAAGAACATGTTGTCTTCACTCCTGATGACCAAGAGGATGTGGCTGCAGAGAAGACCCCTGCTGCTGCAGATAATGCTGAGATCCAGGGGGAGCCTCCAGTAGTAGAAGAACCATCTACTCTGGACAGTGAGCAAGCCACCATCATTATCCAAGAGGTACTCACTGACCTAAAAACTTTAGACTATATTATAGACGATGCTAATTTGTCTGATGTCCATCAGCAAACTCAGCTAGACAGTCAAGTTCCAGATGTTGTTTTAGAAGACATATCTGCTGAACAAGAAGTGGTACCTGAGTCAGTGGTTGAAGAGCAAAGACTGTCTCCAGCTCCATCTCCACCTGAATATACAATGGAGGATTTATTCCTAAATCTAGATCAAGAAGATTTTGATATGGACAAGGATGCTGCTACTGAAGATAAGAGTGCTGCTGCTTAGGGGGAGCAACTGACAGTTCTGGAAGAGCCTATTAGGCTAGAAACTGAGCAAGCACCTGATGTGCAACCTGAGAAGCCTCAAAGCCCTAAGGACAGGGTTGATATTGCCAGCACATCTGCCTCTGAAGATGAGGAGAGTGCTAGGGCCAAGAAGAAGAAACTCTATGTCTTCAAGAGGAGAAGCCAGAGTTATAAGAAAGCTTTGCAATCTATAGCCCCACAGCCTATAGTTCAACAAGCTCCAACTGTTGACTATAGTGCTTTACTGATTGCACTGCAGATAAAAATGGATGAACAAAGGAAAGTCATAGAGGCTTATGTTGATGCAGGGCATAGATCACTACAGTTTGATCTTGCACAAGATATAAAATCTATAAGGTTTGAAATGAACCTGAACAAGAAGGAAATGACTGATTGCTTCCACAAGGGTGGGAATGCAGTAGTCTATTTGGCAACTCACCAGGAGAAGATCAAGGCTCAGGTAGATGATGTAGCATTAAAGCAAGGATATGTGCTGGAAAATCAGTTAAGGATGAATGACAACTTGACTGCATCACACAATGCTATAGTCACTGAATTGAAGAATAAGACTGCTGAACCTTCTACATCTGCTGCTGCAGTTAAGGCTGACTTTGATAAAGTATTCCAAGCTGAGATTACTGCTGTCAAGGCTGCTATTAAAGATTCCCAGAAAGTCATCTCTGAACAACTTACAAAGCTGAAACCATACTTTAAATAGGGCATAAGATATTTGGACAGTCAGATAAGGTTTCAAAAGGATGATGTCAGAGACCATATGGCCAGAGAAGTCATAAAGGGGGAGAGAGTATTAGTCAGAGCTAGCTCTGACCATGCCAAATGGATATCTAACTCCATCAGAGCTACACTGGGCTATCCTCCACTCTGTGATGATGATAATGTTGCTGAATCAGGGATTCAAAATACCTATCTTGGAGGTGAGCAAGCAGAGGTAGCTCAAGTGATTTATCCACCTCCAGATTTTGACATGGTTCAAGCAGATGTCAGCACAATGTATAGCCCAACTGAGGGCAAGGCCAATGTTCATATTGAAAAGGTTGTTCAACCTATTTCTGAAGCTCTGCAAGAGGCTATGAACAAAGAAGAGGAGACAAGGTTGTCTAAAAATAGGTTTAGGGAACAAGCAGAACAAAAGCCAGATTTTGAACAATGGAGCCCTACCTCTAGGAATATAATTCTAACTGCCTAGAAAGCTGCCAAATACAACATGACTGACAGGAACAAATAGTTCTCTGAGGCAGAATGGAGAAAGCATGAGATCAGGCAGGAGGCTATAGTACAATTCAGAAGGAAGGCTAAGATGGGAAAGCTACCTCCTACTGCTGTGGAGCCTAGCAAGTACTTACCTAAGTCATACCACTATTTTGAGAGACAGAAAATCAAAGCAGAAGAGCTGAAGAAGAAGGACTTAAAAGGAAAGAAGCCTGCTGATGCTGTAACTGTTGAAGCCCCTGTCAAAGCTCAAGTCCAAGCTGGAAAGGGAATTGTTATCAAGGAACCTGATCAGAAATAGATTAGGATTTTACTTGAAGATTATGTTGCAATCCTTTTTAATGTAAAACATTTTTGTAAAACATTGAAGATGTATAAGAAAAATGTTAGAACAATATATGATAAATATATTTCATGATTGTTCTGTAAATATGTCTATTTCTTGATTGTTCTGAAATGATGAATGTGTGTACATGTGTGTATTTCTACATGTTTATGTTTACCCTGCTGAATATAATCTGCTGTACATCATTTTGTAATTTTAATTATGGATGGTGTATATCATTGACTAAGGGTTATGACTTCTCCAAATAGGGGGAGATTGTTGGGTACATTGGTCAAATGTACCTGATTTGAAGAAGCCTCACCCAACTCAATGATATACATCATAATGTATTTGATGTATGTTTGAGTTACTTGTGCAGGTTAAGAAAGTACAGGACTGAAGCAAAAAGTTTCTAAGTCCATGTGTCGACACCCAGAGGGAAAGTGTCGACACTTAAGAAGACTTGTGTCGACACCCAGACAAGATATGTCGACACTTGAAGTCATTGTGTCGACACCTGGGATGCAGAGTCGACACCAGACAGAAAGTGTCGACACTTGGAGCTGTGTCGACACTCAGTGAAGAAAAGTGCAGACAGAAAGTGTCGACACAAGGAGCTGTGTCGACACCCAGTGAAGTTGTGTCTACACCAGAAAGTGTCGACACTTGTAGCTGTGTCGACACTCAGCAAAAGTATGCAGAGTCTAAGTACAAGTGTCGACACTCAACACAATGTGTCGACACTAAGCAGAAGAGTCAGCACTTGAAGCGTGTGTCGACACTCAACACAATGTGTCGACACTCAACAGAAGAGTCAACATTTGAAGTATGTGTCGACACCCAGAACAATGTGTCGACACACAGCTGAAGACTCAACACTTGAAGAAAGTGTCGACACATGGAGCTGTGTCGACACTTAGCAAAGAACAGAAAGAACAACAAATTATTCTAAGTACAAGTGTCGACACTATGAGAATGTGTCGACACTCAGCTGAAGTCTCAACAACAAGAAGGTGTGTCGACACAAGGAGCTGTGTCGACACTCAGCAAGATTCAACATAGAAGACTATGTGTCGACACCAAGAAGCAGTGTCGACACTTGACAGATTCAACACAAGAAGATGTGTCGACACATAGAAGAATTCAGCAAAAGCTAGAAGAACAAGTACTTGTGTCGACACTCAATTTCAGTGTCGACACATGAAGAAGAATCTGTGTCGAGACATACAAGGATATGTGTCGACACCTTGTAGACTTGTGTCGACACTTACAAAGCATGTGTCGACACTTGGTCTATAAGTGTCGACACTTAAAGACAGAAAGTCTCGACACTTACTGACTGTTAGAGATTTTCAAGAAGTGACTGGTTGACATGACAGCTGCCGATCCAGCCGGTCTACAGCAATTGTCAGAGATGTCAGAAGTCAGTTATGAACCGGACCAGCCGATTACCATGAAGAAGGCCTATAAATAGGCACTCACAGTTTACAGAAACTGTTGTTGAAAGAGTTGATCAAGTGATTAACAAGTGGTACAGATTATTCAAGTAATCAGAAAAGTGATATACTGAGTATCAACACAAGAAGATCTTGCAGTCCAAGTGCAGATCTAAGAAGTTGGAGAGAGAGGGCTTCATCCAAGAAATCAGCCTCTGGAACTAGGCTGAGAAGAAGGATTCGGATTCAATTCTGATTCTTAAGAAGCAGAGGTCAAGGAACAACTGCAGAGGATTCAGTCTTATTCAGTTCTACTCAAGAAGCTTTGAAGAAAGCTAAGTCAGATTGGATCCAGCTGAGTTCTTCCAAGAACTCATCAAGAATCTCTCAACTCCCCTCTTATCTTTCTGAGTTGTAGAGTTATAATTTGTAATATCTTTTTAACTTGTAGGATCCTTTGAATCTGAGTGATTTGTAAGCCTATAATTATAAAGGCTGAGGGTAGGGCTTGTTAGCCTGAGTGTAGGAGATTGTGATCTCTGAGTGTAGGCCTTGTTGGCTGAGTGTAGGCCTTGGATTGGCTGAGTGTAGGCCTTGATTGGCTGAGTGTAGGCTTTGGGATAAAGCTGAGTTGTAAGGCTTTGGGCCTGAGGTGTAGGAACCAATTTGGGTTCTGAGACAGTGCAGGAGTTTGGCCGAATCTAGTACACTGCTAGATAGGCGAAGGGGGAAAGTGGATGTACCCATATCTTGGGGAACCACTATAAATCACTGTGTGCTGTACTGTGCTGAAATTGTTGCTGTGTATGCTGTGTTTGATGTGATAAACTAGTTAGATTGCTGTGATATAACTGATTGCTGCCAATAAAAGTTAGAAAAGGATTAGGTCACCTATTCACCCCCCCCCCTCTAGGTGTTTAGGTACCATATCTTTCAACGAAGGATAGTATGTGCAAATCAGATGAAAATACTACGACAAAGCAGTTGTACAATGCAGAAAGAGAGGGAAACCGGGTCATATTTGGGTAGGGGCAGTTGCGGAGGATGATGTGATCCATTTTGAATTGTTTGATATAGTAAGCAACGACAGTCTAAACTCTGAGCATCTGAACTCCGAGTACCATTTCAATATAAATGTGACTGAGCAGTGAGCAGTAATCTCCATATTTAATATCGACAAAAGAATAGACGATTATAAGGAAACTGTTGTGATTAGATGAGATGCGATGAAAAAATTTCAAGAAAAAGACTGAATTGAAATTATATCTATTTAAGGTAAAAACATTATTCATGAAGGCAAGTAACACCGGTAAAAAGAAGTGCCATGACACGGAAGTAGCAAAGAGCAAATATCAAGTATTAGCCTTGCAGTACTTTTCATATGGATATGGAAGAGAAGAAGCTTACACGAATTCTATAGCTTCTACAGTTGTGGTGGACATTTTGATCCCTGTGGACCACCCCTCCGGACTTGTGAAGCTTCACAATATCTATATGGGGTTTGCTCTTTAACACATCTCTTAGCATGCTGAAAAGCTTCTCCTGGACATGATTTCCACATAAATTAATTTTTAAAAGCTGATTTTAGAAGGGTTATATATTTAAAAAATCTGCATTAAAATATTCAAGCATTGAGAATCACCTTAGAAAGCAACAAGCAAAAAAATTGCTTTGCAGTCATTTACAACTATTGTAAGCACACAAACATCATAAAGCTGTGAAAATAAGGGAGGATACAGAGTTATGCTGGATAAATCTATAGGGGTTCAACAACGGATCTAATTACATATGATTACAGGAAAGCATGGAATACAAGTAAATGACTTAAAAAAGACAGCAGTAATGCCATGCAAAATAAATCAACAGGCAAATATCCGACACACCATTAACTAAATAATAGAAATTAAAAATTTGCGCTAACAACCACAATTTATTACACTTAATTCTAATCAGGCTAGCCGTTAAAGTGCTAGAAATTGAAGTACATCGCAAATAAACTACACGTTTACTGAAGGACTGATGCAAATACTCAAAACTGAATACAACAACAACAACACTGAAGCCTTTATCACACTATAGTGGGGTCGGCTATATGGATCCTTTGTCGCCATTGTATCCTATCTTTTGTCATAATCTCACTAATGCCAGTACATCATGTCTTTCTTTATAGTTTCATTCCAAGTCTTTATTGGTCTACCCCTCCCTCGTCTAACATACCTAGTGACTAGACTCACAACACCTAAAAGGTGCCTCTAATGGTCTCCTTTGTACGTGTCCAAACCATCTTAGACAAGCTTCTCTGAAATTGGTGCTACACCTGTCTTATCCCTAATACTTTCATTCCTAATTTTATCCAATCTCGTGTGTCCACACATCCACCTAAGCATTCTCGTCTCCGCAACTCCCATTTTTTGCTCATGGACACAATTCATTGCCCAACACTTAGAACCATAGAGCATCGCGGGTCTAATTGCAGTACGGTAAAACTTGCCCATAAGTTTTAGTGGTACTTTACGATCACAAAAGATCCCTAACGCGCCTCTCCACTTCAACCAACCCGCTTGGATTCTATGTGTCACATCTTTATCAATACCTCCATCTTTTTGAACTATCGATCCAAGATATTTAAAACACTCACTACGGGAAACATCTTGATCACCCAACTTAATAACGAATTCATATGTCCTTCTTGTACTGCTAAATTTAAGCTTCATATACTCTGTCTTTACCTTGCTCAATCTAAAACCCTTCTTTTCTAAAGTATCTCGTCAAGATTCAAGTTTTGCGTTTACACCCTCGCACGTCTCATCAACTAAAACGATATCATCCGCAAACAATAAACACCGAGGTATTGCTTGTTGGATATGTCTGGTGAGCTCTAAGATAAGGGTAAATAGATAAGGGCTTAAAGCTGAACCTTGATGTAATCCAACAGTAATAGGGAATTCCTGTGTTAATCCTCCAGATGTCCTCACCCTTGTCACTGAATTTGTATACATATCTTTGATTATGTCAACATATGATACATTTACACCTTTCTTTTCTAAGACTCTCCATAAGATCTCTCTTGGAACTCTATCATAAGCCTTCTCAAGATCAATAAACAGCATATGCAAATCTTGTTTTCTTTCTCGACAGTTGTCAATGAGTCTCCTCAAGAGATGTATAGCTTCCATGGTCGACCTCCCTGACATGAATACAAATTGATTCTCTGAGATGTTAGTCTCTCGTCTTAATTTTCTTTCTATTACTCGTACTCATAGTTTTATGGCATGACTCATCAATTTAATTCCTCTGTAATTAACACAATTTTGTATATTCCTTTTATTCTTATACCAAGGTACCAAGATATTTTCTCTCTATTGGTCTTGTTGAAACCGAAAATCAGCCTCTGTGGAGTTCGGGGTCCCCAAAGGGGTACGGTCTCCCACATACTTCCCTTGGGCTAGCACACCAGACCAAAGATTCAGGAACCATGGGACAGAACCGAGATCTCAGTGAGAAGGACCCACCACACACCCGGAAGATCAAAGAGTGTTTCCTCTCCTTTGCCAATGCTAAGCTGGGGCACCTTGGAGAACACTCATGGTTCGCTAAGGAGAGCCTGAGGAAGAAGAAAACAAGAAAGTTTGTTCCTCCAAAGGTGCCCCCTCGGTTCTATTTATAGAGTTCCGAACCTGGTCTGCCAATAGCGCAACTCTGTTATCATGAATTACTAAACGCAGCCCAATTGGGTCTGCCAATAGCGTAACTTCGTTGTCCTGAAAGGCTATTTGCAGACCTTCGAGGGCATCCAGGTCATTTTACCATTGGATCCCACTGGGCGAGTGACCTATAGAAGCATCGCTCACCTGAAGCAAAAGGAAGCGGAAGGAGCCACGCATTCGCCCCCCAGGGCGATTGCGGGCCTTACCCATTACTCCCCCATCCTGGCGAGAACCTTTTCCTTTGCGCAACAAGGCGCTGACCTTGGGCGAGTGCGTGATGAAGATCGCACTCGTCTGAGGACCTAACTGCCCCTTTCGGACTGGGCGAAAGCTCCTTAGGGTGCGGGGCGAGTGCAGGCCAGCCTACCCCACTCACCATTCTGTCTATCTCGAGCTTGAAGATCCTCCTGAAATTCCTTGAACTTGCCAAAGGGGTCCACTCAGTAAATATAGAGTTGTACACAATTCCCGCTCTTTGCGAGCTATTCCCACGCCCGGAAAGAAAAGTCCAACCCTAAGTATTTGGTGAGTGTTTGCTGACCTAGAAGGAATCTTTGGCGGGCCCCTCCACTGCACTATAAATATACAATCACGGGCAGATGATACTTTCTCTTTCCATTTTGTTTGACTTTCTCTCTCTCACCTACCACTCGATGTCGCTCTTGAAAGAAGCCCAGGATCGCCTTGCCGCCGCGAGAGTAGAGGCTAAATCCTCATCGCTGCATTCATTCCCTGGCTTTTCGGAAAGCTCCGAGCTCCTCCCCAAAAATAAAAAAGGCTAAGATGGTTAGGCGAGACCTGACAAGGAACAAATCGATCCCGCCGATTCCATCACACTCCGGGATCCCTCAGGTACCATCACTCGCTCCTCTTCCTCGCCTCCTTCAAAGATAAAAAAATAGGCTCCAATGTTTCTACTCGCAGATCCTTTCCAAGGAGAAAAATACCGGGCAGGGGACGCCGAAAACCGAGCCACACTCGCTTGAGGCTGTGATTGACAAGATGGCCCTCGAGATCGATTCTCAAACCAAACCAGATGAACTCCGGCAAACCCCGGGTGAGTTATCTTTTATCAATTTGCCTTTCATCAACTTGCTTAACCGCGTCCTTCGCAGCTCCCGCCTTTGGGACCACGGGAATAGGTGCTTCAGCGCTCAAGTCTCCTGCTCGCCTGACGCCCCCAGATCCCGCATCAAGCCTGCCACCCCCAGCGGATGAAGCTCCCAACCTACTACCTTAAGATAGCATTCCTGCCGCCGAACAAGTAACTCTACACCCAGGGCTCGGAAAGGGGCGTATTACATTCGACACTCCTTTCGAGGGGCGGCCCTGCACTTCCCGCCGACACTCGGGCAAAGATGCGGACACCGAACCAGGTAACAAACCGCACTCGCCTTCCCCTAAAAGAACGAAGATTACGCGTCTAAAATTACTCACTGCAGGCTACTGCGAGATCTCGTCGACCGATGTTGACATCGATGAGGAGTTCTCGCCTCCCTCATCTCCTGACTCAATTGCCGCCTTCCTGGGTGACCCGAAGGAAGCCGAGGTGCTGAAGCGACAGATGACCGAACTATTCTGAAAGCATACTCTGATGCTGCGCGGGATCAACAGTCGGGTCCAAGAGAACCAAAATTTTGCCGAGGTATGGCTACTCGACTTGGAGAACAACTACTCGCAGCTGATTGCCGAGTTGGGGGGGGGGAGACCGGTAGCAGGACGGACTTTCCCGGGATCCACATTGCGCGAGTCGAAGATCAGTTGCGCCTTGCACAGCCGGAGTTGCAGACCATTCGCGCACTCCAATATTCTCGCATGCTGCCCAGGGCGGGGAAGAGAGGACGGGGACGGTGGTAATGGCCCCAGGTGGGCATACCGGCACTCGCCTTACTGCCCTTTTTTAAATTTACCTGTAATAATAATTCTGTTGGTCGAACTTGTGCCGAATGAGCATTCATATTATATACTTTCCTTTGATCTCGCATCTGATCTTTCTTTCTCATTGTTGAACTGCTATTTTTAAATCTGGAACACAGCGCTTAGCTCGATCTCGACGACGAGTGGGGGAGTGCGGGATCGAAACAGGGTCCAAGGCGAGATGCGACAAGTTGGTTATCCACACTTTTTCCACTCCTGGATCCTTTCTCGCCCAAAATTTTCTATAAATAGACCCCCCCTCACCTACCGCATTATAAACAACTTCGATAGCTTCCAACCCTCCTAATTCCTCTTCTCTTACACTCGCACTTCTAAGCCTTCTCTACCCCACTCGTGAGATGACTGGCGACATTGATGGCCGGACTAAGTGCGTCGCAGCATTCGTCGATTATTCGTTCATGAACTGTAACTTGACTGAGGAGGAACTCCATGCGATAAAAGGACTCTATGTTCTGCCTGGCTTCACAGCACGTCTTCCGGAGAGGGATGAGTCGATAAATCACTTCTCGTTGAATGAACTTGCCATACCTGCCGAGCACTTCGAGGTAGGGCTTCGTCTCCCAATCTGGTCTGAGGTGCGCTAGGCCTTGCGATATTTTGGCGTCGTTCCCGCACAGCTCAATCCCAACTCCATAGCCCTACTGGTAGCATTCACCAGCTACCTGCGAGAGGAGCGGATTGAATTCAGCCTTCCAGTCTTTCGCAAACTTTTCAACTCTCGAGCCAAGAGGGACGGGATCGCGTTCTTCTCCTTGAACAACATTAAAGTCGTGGGTCTCGCCAACAAGAACCACCATTGGATTCGCAAGTTTATTTTTGTATTAGGCGATTTCGGCAACCTCCCACTCACGCCTGTCTAGCAGGAGGAATCAACCTACCTCCTTCCCACTCTCGGCGGTCAAGAGTGCAAGCTCCACCAGTTCCTTTTCCAAAAGGACTTCAACGTTCCCTACTTGAGAAGGAACGTCGACTGGATCCTACCCGTACTTGCCGGAGAAGGTAGTTCTTGCCCCTTCTTTTAACTAAAAGATTCCAGAACTTTGGCTAACTATTACATGTGCAGGGGCGCGAGACCTTCCCCTCAATCCACCTCATGTGAGTAGTAGAACACTCGCCCCTAGTAATGCAAGCGCGGAAGCGGCCATCGAGGCCTGCAGGAGTGGACCAAAACCGCTGCAGAAAACCAGCAGCCAGAAGCGAAAGCCTGACACACTTGCTCCCACGCCGCTCCTCAAGAAGTCCAAAACCACAGATTTTGCCAAAGGCAAAGTGTTCAGCTCGGCTCCACCCGCGAATTCCCTGGTCGCGCGCGAGACCGCGGGAGAGAAGACCAACGAGATTGGCGGAACCTTCGCTGCGCCAGAGGGGAAGGTGGCGTCGAGAGACCACCGAAACTTCGGTCTGGGTGAGAAGATGCTGGATGATGTCGGCGATCCTCTGCTGCTCTGGGACCGAGAGGCCAACAGGGCCTCCATCTCTATTATACTCCCCTCCTGGCAAGAGGGCGAGACCGTCTCCGACCAAGCCTACGCCTTCGCCTTCGGGCTGTACGGGCGGGACAACGCCGCCTAGTACGATGACACGACCATGCAAGCACTCGCCTATGAGAGCACGCGAGCCCAACTTCGTGTCGTCGAGCTCGCTCACATGACAGCTCGCCGCGGTATCCGCTTATCGCGAAACATGGCAGATGTCAGCAACTCGCGAGCCATACTATCCGAGGAAGTGACGATTCTGAAGCAAAAGCTAGCTGCTGCTGAGCAAAATCTCGTCGGGCGAGTGGGTGGAGTGGTAAACTTTCTCCCACCGAGTGCATTCGCTGAATCTCATTCTCGTTCTAACTCTTGACTTTTTGCATGATGTTGGGTCCGCTGCCCAGCTGCACGTGCGCATAGCCCACCTTGAGGAGGAGAACCAGGGGCTGAAGGCGCAGAATAAACAGTTGATCGACTAGCTAGTGTTCCCCCTCTCCCAGCCGAGAAGATGCTCAATTGCACTCCCAACACGAGCTTGAGCTGATGATGCAAGAGAACGTCATCGCGGAGACAAGGCACTCGCTTCAAGTGATGCAGAGAGTCGGCCTTTTGAAGGGCGAGGGCGCGAAAGTGACTGTCGAGGACCTGATCCCAGAACTGTTCTTGTCAATCCCCGAGCCTCAGGACAGCGCCGGCGACATCTCTGGCGAGGGCGAGCAATCGGCATCGCTGCCCTGAAGTTCTCTCCTTTTTCAGCTTTCTTTCCTTGTATTTTACTTTTCGGGTCTTGCTCCTTTTTTGCGAGATGTATCATTCTACAATGAAATATAAATTAAACTTTTGCGCAGTTAAATTTCTTTATCTATTTTCACTTTAGTTCTGATTGATCTGTCGCGCGAAACCGTACTCGGCCCACGCTTTAATTTCAACTGGCGATTTTCACCTTTGTAATCTCTGAGCAAGACATTCCGTGAAATCTTATCTCAGCTTCTTGCCGCATCATCACTATGAAACGTTGATTTCGTGGACCTGACGCTTAGATTTAGGTCTCGCGACGTTCTTACCCCGTCTCGACTAGCGCGATCTAGCCCTGAGCATTTGCATTCTCTTGTACCCTTTAACCTGCTTTGTTCATGCCCTGGCCTTGGCTCTTGCCCTAGCTTACCTTCGAATGGCCGCCCCATTAACTAGCGAGACCCTTATCGGTGAGATCTCCTCAGAACTTTGTAGTTCTCTAAAGATTCTTCCAACTCCCAACCTCGTTGATTGGCGAGTGCCTTGAAGACGAGTTTCCCTTAGGGTTACCCTCTCGACCTGTCCTTGAGTGGCCTTTAGCCCTGTCATCTAGCAGGATCCTAGCAGCAAGAGCTGCTCGGGACTTAATTCCAAATATTGCAGAACGTCCACTGAAGTCCCTTCAAACCTACCAGCTAGGTGAGAGCATGACAGCGGGAGCTGCTCGGGACTTAATTTCAAGATATTTCACAACGTCCACTGAGGGCCCTTCAGACCTGCCAGCGAGGTGAGAGCCTGACAGTGGGAGCTGCTCGGGACTTAGTTCCAAGATATTTCACAACGTTCACCAAGGGCCCTTCAGACCTGCTAGCTAGGTGAAGGCCTGACAGCGAGAGCTGCTCGGGACTTAGTTCCAAAGTATTGCACAACGTCCATCAAGGGCCCTTCAGACCTGTTAGCTAGGTGAGAGTCTGACAGCGGGAGCTGCTCGGGACTTAATTCCAAGATATTTCACAACGTCCACTGAGGGCCCTTCAGACATGCCAGCTAGGTGAGAGCCTGACAGCGGGAGCTGCTTGGGACTTAGTTTCAAGATATCTCACAACGTCCACCGAGGGCCCTTCAGAACTGCCAGCTAGGTGAGAGTCTGACAGCGGGAGCTGCTCGAGACTTAGTTTAAACTTGTTTCTCAGGCCACAAGGGGAATATGCTGAGGAGGAGAAGAATTAGAAAAGTAAACATGTTTTATTCACTCTTAAGGATAGAAGAGTTTCAAGTCATCACCACTCCAAGTGTTACCGATGGTTACCCCATCTACATTTTGGAGGCAATAACCTCCTGACCTGAGGGCTTCCTCGACAATATAAGGACCCTCCCAGTTGGAATTGAGCTTTCCTACTGCTGTCGACCTCCCGGCCGCATTTAGCTTTTTCAAGACTAGATCTCCCTTTACAAATTGCTTGATGCGCACATGTTTGTCAAAATACCTGGTCATTCGACGTTTAACCTCCTCTTGTCTGATAACGGCTAGGTCGCGAAGCTCTTACACCAGGTCCAATGAGAGTCGCATCTCGCCTTCATTCTCGACTCTCCAGTCTTCCTCCCCTTCTCCTGTGATGACCACCCGTGGTGACCTGACCTCAAACTCTACGGGAAGCACGGCTTCGCAGCCATGTGAAAGCCTGAACGGAGTTTCTCCTGTGGAGGTGTTGGGCGTGGTTCTCAGGGCCCAAAGAACCGACGGGAGCTGTTCGACCCAGCTTCCCTTTAGATTTTCCACCTTTTTCAACAGGTTTACGATGACCTTATTTGCCGCTTCCATCTGCCAGTTACTCCGAGAGTGATGGACCGATGCGAACCTGAGATCAATCCCGAGCTGGCCAAAGAAACTGATGAACTCCTCACTAGCAAACTGCAGCTCATTGTCGGTGACTATAGCTTGAGGCAGCTCATGCCGGCAGATGATCTCTCCCCATAAAAAGTTACAAACCGCCTGAGAGGTCACATTGGCCAGGGCCTTAACGTCCAACCCCTTGGAGAAATAATCGAACATGACCAGAAGAAATTTCCTTTGACCGCTGGCTTGAGAAAAGGCCCCACCAAGTCCATTCCCCAAATGGTGAATGGCCACGGTGCCGTGATACTCTTGAGTCTCTGGGCGGGCAGGAGCTGGAGTGGCGTGAACAACTGACATTTGAGACATTTCTTCATGAACTCCACATCCTTGCCCAAGGTCGGCCAAAAGTATCCTTGTCGAACAATCCTTCCTTCTAGGGTCCTACTCCCCGAGTGGCTTCCACACTCTCTTGAGTGAACCTCCTCTAGGATCTTCGGAACCTCCTCTGACACGCATCTGGCAAGAAACCCCGAGAGTCTTCTGAAACAGCTCTCTCGCGCAACAGATAGTATGTTGACTTATGCCTGAAGCGCTTCTTGTCTGCGGCCTCCCCCGGGAACTCGTCGGTGGTTAAAAACGTGATAAATGGGTCCTTCCATGAGGGACGTTGATCTATCTCCATTAGCTACTCCTCTTCTATGGATGGTTAGAACAAGTCCGTCATGGTCCCTCCTGCGCCTGGACCAAGCTTGGCCAGCCGATCCGCTGCAACACTTTCTTTGCGAGGTACATGCTGAATGGAGAAGGTCTGGAATCCCCCAACTAGACCCCTTACCTTGAGCAAGTATCGCTGCAGGGTCGGTTCTCTGGCCTCGAACTCCCCCATGATTTGCGAGGTCACCACTATCGAGTCTGTCAACACCTCCACGTCCTGCACCCCCAATTCCTTAGCGAGTCGTAACCCCGCAATAACTGCCTCATACTCTGTCTGGTTGTTGGTTACAGGGAAGTGTATTACTATGGCTTGCTCAATCTTCGTCCCCTGGGGGCTTTCCAAGACCACACCCGCTCCCAAAGAGTGTCTTCTCGAGGCCCCGTCCACCAACACCTTCCAAGCAATTAGGTGATTTGTCCCTTCCTCTCCCGATTCCACTACACAATTTGCCAAGAAGTCTGCGACCGCTTGAGCTTTAACTGACAGACGCGGGATGAAGGAAATATCGAACTTGCTCATCTCCACTGACCACTTTGCCAACCTTCCCGAAAGTTCCACCCCGTCGAAGATGCCACATAGCGGATGATCGGTCACCGCCCGGATCGAGTGAGCTTGAAAGTAAGGTCGAAACTTCCGAGCTAAGAGGACCAAAGCAAAGGCTAACTTCTCCAGGATCGAATACCTGAGCTCCGCCTTCTTCAAGACCTGGCTCACATAGTAAATTGGAAGCTGCCTCTTCCCCTCCTCTCGGACCAACACGGAGCTTACAGCCTCCGCCCCCACTCCGAGGTACAAGGTCAAATCTTCACCTTCTTTGGGCCCTTGGAGTAGAGGAGCCTTGGTGAGTTGATCCTTCAGAGATTGGAAAGCCTCATCACACTCCTTAATCCATTCGAACTTTTGATTCCCCCACAATATGCTGAAGAAAGGCGGACACTTCTCCCCTGCCCGGGAAAGAAACCTGCTCAGCCCCGCAAGCTTCTCGGTCAGGCGTTGAACCTCCTTGACAATCTTTGGCGATTCCAGCTCCACTATTGCTTTCACCTTATCCGGGTTGGGCTCCACCCCGGCTGAAGTCAAGAGGTGTCCAAGGAACTTCCCTCGGCTTGCTCCGAAGACGCACTTCTGGGGGTTCAACCTCATTTTAAATGCTCGCAAGGTGGAAAAGTTTCCTCCAAGTCTCGAAGGTGAGAGCTCACATCCTTACTCTTCACCAGTAGGTCATCCACATATACCTCTAGATTTCTTCCCTTCTGTTCCCGAAAAAGTCTATCCATCATCCTCTGATAGGTTGCCCCTACATTCTTCAGCTCAAAAGGCATCATATTATAACAATAACATCCGCTGCTTGTGATGAAGGACACATCCTTTACATCGGGAGGGTGCATCATAATCTGGTGATAACCTGAAAAAGCATCCAGAAAACTCATTACAAGAAAACTGACGGCTAAGTCAACCAGCGCGTCGATTCGAGTCAAGGGGTAACAATCCTTGGGACATGCTTTATTCAACAAAGAAAAGTCTACACACATTATCCATCTCTCATCTCCCTTCTTCACCATTACAACATTTGAGACCCAGCCCGAAAACTTGATCTCAGACACAACCGGCCTGGAGAAGTTTCTCCACCTCCTCCTTGATAGGCCCTTCGAGCTTGTCGGCCACATTCATTTTCTTTTGGCGAATAGGGCGAACCATCGGGTCAAGTTTCAACAGGTGGCAAGGCACGCCAGCATCGATGCCGGGCATATCCGCCGAGCTCCAAGCGAAGACATTCACGTTCTTCTAAATGCATGTAAGCATCCTCTCCTGGTCCTCCGGTCCCAAGCCTCCACTGACCTGCACCTTCTCTGCCTTGCCTGCTCGGGTGAGAACCTCGAACTCCACCACTGCTTCTTCAGGCTCCAGACGAGACTGCTCCTCCCAGTCTTCAGCTGCTCTCTCTCCTCGGGCAAGGGCCTCCTCTTTCGTTGCTTCCTCTACCACCATCATCTCCTCTACTACTCTCGATTCTCCTGCACTCCCTTCCTGAGTGAGGGCTTGTTTCCCCCGCAACTCTGTCGTCGCCGCCTCCTCCATCTCCTCGGCCTCTCCCATCCACGAGATGGTGTTGACTGCGATGAAGTAGCATTGCCTTGCTACCTTATGATCTCCTCGGACCCAGACCTGCACCCCCCATCGTTGAACTTGAGGCACTGATGGAAGGATGAGGGGACACAACGAAAAGCGCTGATGAGAGGCCGGTCAAAGATCACATTGTAGCCGCTGGGGGCGTCCACGATTACAAACCGGCAATTGCGGGACTGACCTCCCAGAGTCACATTGAGCCCCACTCCTCCCTCCACTTCCTTCCTCTCTCCTGAGAACCCGAAGAGCGGTCCATCCGAGGCTAGAACCCTTTTTGCCTCCACCTTCATCTCGTCAAACGCCTTCTTGAAGACAACGTTGATCGAGCTCTCCTTATCTACCCAGATCCGGGAGACGGTGAAATTCTCAACCTCTGTCTGCACCATTACCGCGTCGCAGAATGGGTCCTCATGATCTGACACGTCACTCAAAGTGAAGGTAATCCTCTTCACGGGAGGTGGAGTCCGGGACGTCGAAGTGACACTCCGTCGGAACATGGTTTGGAGGCTCCCCCTACGGGTGGCCTCGATCCCCCCCCCCCCCCCCCCCCCCGTGGATTTCAAGCATCATGAGCCTCCTATGTCGGCCCGTTCTTCACATCTGTCTTCATCGGCCCCCGTGACCACTTCCTCGATCCGCACTGCTGCCGGCTGTTGTCCCTGTCCCTTTGTTCTTCTCAACTCCAGAAACTCTGGGCAGGTCGCCGTCGTGTGACTTTCAACTTGATGGAAGTCACAGTATGGCAACTCCACCTCCACTCCTCTCCGCCCTCCTTGGACGCTCCTCCTCTCATTCCTTCTCGTGTTATTGTCATGGCTTGATGTTGTTGGGAGAGAGGTGGTCTTGGGCCCTGTCTCCATCCGGCGGGTTAAACTGCCCTGCCCCCCTTGGTAGTTTCCTCCTTGGAATCTTCTTCCCTGACCATGGGCAAGTCCTTCCTGCTGCCTCCAGCCCAATTGGTTGGTGGGTTCTTGATATCCCCACCACTGTTGCTGCCTTGCGAAACCTTGCCCCCTGGGCTCATCTCTTCTTCTCTCCTCCCGACGCTTGCTTGCTCCATGCTCCCTCTCCTCACTTCCTCCCAACCTGGCCAGCTTCCTAAGAAAATTTGGGTTTGCTGCCTCACCCTCGATCTCCTGTGCTGCTCTCTCCATCACCTCCTCGAAGGACAGTGGTGTCCTCCTCTTTAATGCCACCCTAAAGAACCCTTCTTGGAGCACAAAGCTAAAGGTCATCATCAGGGTAAACCCTGAAACCTCTTCCAGTACGAGAACCTCCTCCTGGAACCTGTCCACATAGCTTGTTAGGGTCTCTTCCGGTCCTTGCTTGATGGCGAAAAGGAACTCCGCGCCATTCTTCCTCTTCTTCGAAGTTGAGAATCTCAACAGGAAAGCCCGACGTAGATCTGCGTGGCAGTAAATTGAGCTGGTGGGAAGCTGGTGGAACCAGTCTCTTGCCTTGTCCTTGAAGGAGATGGCGAAGAGCCGACACTTGAAGGCATCAGTCATTTGTCTGATGGAAAACACGTCCTCAAACCACTGGACGTGCTGAACTGGGTCGTCTCTGGCGGTGTAGTAGGACATCTCCGGCTCCCTAAACCCCTCTGGAACCGGGGCTGACACGACCACCTCGCTAAAAGGATTTCCTCCTACGTCGCGAGTGGGTGGCTCTCGCAAGGACACCTCGCTGACCCGGCTAACACTCGGCGAGTCGGGGAAAAGCTCTCGCCCGACGGGATCCTGTCCGCTGCCCCCGCCTTCGTTTTACTTCTCGGTCCGTCTGACCGGGGCGTTCTCGCCCAATGCAGGCTGCGCAACCACCGGGACAGCTGGCGTTGAGCACTCGCCGCGAGTCGCACTGAGCCAGTGGTGCAAGGTCTCCATGACCTCCTTCCTGAAGTTTTCGAACATTTCCACTGTAGCTAAAGTCGGTGGGGGTGGCAAATGCTCCTGGCCAGACCCTTGTCCTTCACCTCCAGTCATGGAGCTAGCTGAGGATTTTTTGTGCAGGCCACTTTCCATGCTCACTGCACTAAAGTGTTGAAATCGAAAATTGGTGTTTGTGGAGTTCGGGGTCCCCAAAGGGGTGTGGTCTCACACTTACTTCCCTCGGGCTAACACACCAGACCAAAGATTCAGGGACCATGGGACAGAACCGAGATCTCAGTGAGCAGGACCCACCTCACACCCGGAAGATCAAATAGCGCTTCCCCTCCCAAGTCAATGCTGAGTTGGGGCACCTTGGAGAACAGTCACGGTTCGCTAAGGAAAGCCTGAGGAAGAAGAAATCAGAAGTGTTTGTCCCTCCAAAGGTGCCCCCTCGGTTCTATTTATAGAGTTCCGGACCTGGTCTGCCAATAGCATAAATCCACTATCATGAATTACTATACGCAGCCCAATTGGGTCTGCCAACAGCATAACTCTGTTGTCCTGAAAGGCTATTTGCAGACCCTCGAGGGTATCCAGGTCATTTTACCGTTGGATCCCACTGGGCGAGTGCCCTAGAGAAGCACCACTCGCCTGAAGCAGCGAAAGGGGAAGGAGTCATGCATTCGCCCCCCAGGCGAGTGAGGGCCTTACACATCACTCGCCCATCCTGGCGAGAATCTTTTCCTTTGCGCAACAAGGCGCCGACCTTGGGGGAGTACGTGATGAAGATCGCACTCACCTGAGGACCTAACTACCCCTTTCGTACTAGGCGAAAGCTCCTTAGGGCGCGGGACGAGTGCATGCCAGCCTACCCCACTCACCATTCTGTCTATCTCGCGCCTGAAGATCCTCCTGAAATGCATTGAACTTTCCGAATGGGCCCACTCAGCGAATACGGGGTTGTACAGGTCTGGCATCTTCTTTGACTTCAGTATTTTATTGAAAAAATATGTTAGCCACAAAATTCCTTCATTTCCTATGCATTTTCATACTTCGATGGGTATATTGTCTAGCTCAACCGACTTTCCATTTTTCATCTTATTTAGAGCATTTTTTACCTCTGAAACTTGAATTTTACGATATAACATTATGTTCTTATACTACTATGATTTACTTAACTCTTACACGTTCAATTCATTTTCCTTTGTTTCATTATATAGTTGATAAAAGTATATTTTTTCATCGTTTTTTAATATCCACATCATCCGTCAAAACTGTATCTGTCTCATCCTTTATGTATTTTACTTGACTTAAATCTCTTGTCTTTCTTTCTCTATCTCGAGCAATTATATATATATATCACGTTCTTCATCTTTGGTATCTAGTTACTTATAAAATTCTTCATAAGTTTGACTTCTTGCTTTACTTATTGACTGTTTAGCTTCTTTTTTGGCAACTTTATATCTGACTAAGTTTTTATCATTCCTACAAGCGTATAGTGATTTATAGCTGACCTTCTGTGTAATCACTTTGTCTTGCACTTCCTCTTTCCACCACCAAGATTCTTTATTTGAGGACGCACGACCTTTTGATACGCAAAGTATGTTCTTTTCACTTATCCTTAAAAGTGAAGACAAAACTTCCCATGAGGTATTAAGAACAACATAAGGGTCATCAACTAGTTGTTTCATAACTGTCTTCTTGAAAGTAACCTGCTTTTCCATATTCAAGTTCCACCACCGAATTTTTTGCAAGATTTTTGTTCTTGTTTTAAATTTATTATATTAAATTTGTACATCTAACATTAATAACATATGTTTTGTTGTCAAACTTTCTCCTGCTATTACTTTGCAATCCTTACAAATCATTTTATCCATTTTGTGAGTCATAAAATAATCAATTTGTGACTTATTTGGTCCGCTTTTAAACGTAATTAAATGTTCTTTCCTCTTTATGAAAAATGTATTTGATACAATTAGCTCATGTGCTACGACAAAGTCTAAAATGGTTCATCCTTCTTCATTTATTTCTCCATATCCTCCATGAGCGGCTGTGTAATCTATATTTTTCGTTCCTATATGCACATTTAAGTTTCCTCCTATGAAAATCTTCTCAAAATTGCATTTTAGAAGCTTCACTTAATCCTACTTGTGGCGCGTAAGCACTGATCACATTAATAGTTTCCTTTCTTATGACCAATTTAAGAACTAAGATTCTATTACTTTTTCAACTTATTCCAACAACTTCATCCTGTCAAGTAGTATCCACAATAATACCTACTTCACTGTTTGTTTTATTTTTTTCCCGTGTACCATAATTTAAAACCTGAATTATCTAAAAATTTAGCTTTCTCATCCACCCATCGAGTCTCTTGCAGACATAAAATATTTATCCTTCTAATAATCATCGTATCCACTACTTTCATCACTTTCCCCGTTAGCGCACCTATATTCCAACTTTCAAACCTAAGTCGATCACAATTCCTACGACATGCTTCCCTAGGACGTCTAATATGTCAGGACTTTTGCCTATTTAACACTACACTCAAATACTCAAAACTGGATATCACTAAAAATAAATAGATACATTTGTACAATGTGAGGAAAATGAAAATAGCAAAAAAACAAGTAATCGGTCCGAGTCGGGGATGATGCAATAACTTGATATAGGTGGGGTTACGAGCGATGTACAAGTTCGATTGAGTAGTTAGCGAAAAAATGTGAGAAGGGATTCAAGGGTTGTGGATTGTCGGGGTTTTGTAGATGAGCAATAGGGTCGGTAGATGTTGCAACTTGCAAGTGACTGCCAGATAAAAGAGGGCCGGTGGTTGAGGGGGCAGGGAGGTGGGCTTGCGATGATTGTGGGTTAAGGAAGATGGGCTTGTGATGCAACCTGAATCGTATCTTATTTTAGTTTATTTCCCGCATTGTTATTAGTATCACACATGTCTTTGTGCTTATTGTTTTTTTATTTCCGCGCATATTAAATAGAGTAATGAGTTTTGCGTATGTTGTAATCACACACCCGCATGCTTTACCGCATATCACTCGCGCACGTTTTTTTGGCTTATTGTCGTGACCGACCAATAAAACCCTGAATAAATTGGTCCGTCAAATTAGGTAAGTGATAAAATAGGGCAAACTTCAAAATTATATAATAACATTTTAAGTTTAATTTTCAGAAATTAAAATTATGTTTTTTAATTTTAATTCCAGAAATTATGAAATCAAAATTATAAGAGATCAAGCGTTTCTATAAATTATGAGGAAGTTTAAGTCTCCAAATTCAATCCCCTTTCCTCTTAAATCTCTCCTCTTTTAATTACCATTAAATTACTCTTTTATTAAGAAAAACCTTGCCATCTCTTCTTTTTGACTAGTGATATTCTCATCTTCGAAAACTGTCATCTACCCATTAACCCTTCAGCCAGCCATCTTTGAAAACCCTCTTCATTTAACATTCTTTAATATTAAAATGGAAACCTTCTCCTTATTAAATACTCACACCTAAAAAGGTGCTGCCAGCCCCACGTGAAAAATCAGCCTGGAAAAAGAAACTGAACAAGACTTTCATTACCTTGTTTGATTCCTCTCCAGCGCCGCGCTGCAAAGCTTCCAGCCCCCTGACTAATGCCCCACTTGCCTCGCTGCTGCCATAAGTGGCCCTCTCTGGTCGCGGCGAACCTTTCCCCTCCTATTGTCAGGGGCTTCGACAAGTTTGTCACTCTTCTTCCCACTTCGAGTCGCCGGAAGAAGCTCCACCTGGACTTGCCATCGACTTCCACAACCTCCCAGGTCTCTGGCAACCTTTCTCCCTGTAATCCAGTAACACAAAGACCTTCCCATCAACACCTTCCCCTCCATTTGGCCTCCTACAGGCCCGCAGTTCAATCCAGCCAGTCATATCCCTACCCAAACCAAGATTGTTCCATGCACCTTACATTACTGGAAGGTATATCCTCCTACTCCTTGTTCCTTTAGTGCTAGTTCTAATAGTATGCAAGATATTTTAAGATGCTTAATATTTCAGAGTTTGCCTAATTATTAATTTTAACTGTTCGCCGTCAGTTGAAAAATCCTGCTTGTGCTTTCTTTAAAATTCAGTGCTTCATTTACATTAAAATTATTCCCGTGGAATGTATTTCATCATGTCAAATCATTCTTGAAATGCTAGATATTTAGACACATTTGTGGGCTTTTGGTTAACTATCGCATATTATCACTCAGTAACACTTATCTTGCCACCATTTTTAAAGAGATCACAAATTTTACTTTTAATATTAATATAGAATTTTTAGAATACATCATCTTACGGCGGATATAAGGGAAAAGGGAGGGCAGTATGATGAGGCAAGAGCAGGTGGTTAGAATTGTGTTGGCAGCAGTGAGGTCGTGAAAGGCAGCTAGAAGAAGAGGCGTGCTCGCTGGGGACAACTGGGGGTGTTTCAAGATGCAGGTCATGATTAAAGGGCTTCGGGATGTAAGCAACTAATCCATTTATGCTAGTCTACAATTAATTAAGTTGTGTTTGCGGCACATGATATCTTGTACCCAAATTATATAAAGGGGAGTGAGGGTAGTTATAGGACAAATTTTGGAGTAAATGTCATGAATCTCTCTTGGGAGAGGAGTAGAGGACTCTTCGAGTGAAGTAGTTCTCAACTGCATGGCGCAAGCATACCTCGAAATTGCAGCTGTTTTATATTATATTGCATTTCAATTTTGTGTGCCCCCCAGATCCGCCCCTACTAGAGAACCCTTGAGGTCTAATCCAGCCTGATGAACAATCAGATATGTGTGTCCTGCTCAGCGCCATCCGCTTCAACAAACCCAACGGGTCTGACATGTCGCCTTCCCCTTTCTAACCCTAAGTTGAGAGAGCTCCTCGACCAAGCAATCTTTTGTGCGTCACTTACCCAACTACCGACATTGGCACCTCCCTCCTACCGATTCCATCAATTTTTTATTTCCTCTGTCATCTTTGTCCCTGTTCAAAGCAGTGACATGTCGATCCAACGATTTTTAGAATCCTCCATTGGCATCATCATTGTCGAAGTAGAAAATACGCTCAATCTAGTGAATTACAACTTCCTCCATCGACTTCTTCCTTACTCGTTCTGTCAGCTTCTTCCTCACTCACACGCTTCGAAATAGCATCATCGCTAATCCATCGATTTTCAACTTCCTCTGTCGGCTTCTTCCGGATAAATTTCGTCAACCAACATCAACGCTCGATTCAATGATAGCGCCAGAACTAGAGCCCTCTTCTCAATCAACTTCGATCCAGCTCGCCTCTTGTAGGATAGCTCACACCTTGCAATGCGTAACCAACAGACACTTATTTTCGTTGATTCTTAATGTTATGGTCGGCTTGTCGTCGCTCCCAGACAACTTTCTCTGCAGTCATTCCTTCCTCTTGGTGCCTTCTAATTGTGTTGTGCTCTGCAATCCGACGTACTTCTGAGATGAATTCCCTTGATGAGTGATGAGCGTATTGGCGAGGTGGAGTATTCTTTAGGTATTGTCCTTCCACATGGAAGTTTACGTCTAGCGTATCATGTTTGGGACTTATTCATGGCTCATTACCTCGGATACTTCATGCATGGATTGAAACCACATATCTGTGACTACTTAAGAACTCTGAGCCCGCTTAAAGACTCTAAACCTGCACACGATCACTGTAACCATCCAGCAGGGCCGCTTTGTGGAATATAATTTCCCACGACATGGAAGCCCTTAGTCACTATAACATTTCGGCCTCCCAATCACAATCACATGCCATCCCACTCAAATAAACTCATGCCCTCTCTATGCCACCATATGAACCCCCCCTGCCACATGCCCTGTCGTCACCCTCTCTCTAGCATCTGCCTCCAGTTCTATCGTCTAAGTCAAATTCTCCAACACACTGCCTCTCTCACAAGAATTACAACGACCATCGTCGTCAAGCCCATTTGTTTCTACTACAAGCAGTCATACTCTCCCTCTCACATCCTTCCACATAAAAATGTGTTGCTTGAGGCCGAAGAAGATGACATTACAGCTACTGATTTTAAAGCCTTAAAACTCGAGAATGCTACAACAGTTACTTGGCCATGAGGACGTGATTGATTTTAAAGAGCATGTTTATACGAGTCTACTATTAGTTAAGTTGTTCTTGCGACACATGATATCTTGTACCCTTACTAAATAAAGGGTATTAAGGTGTGTTATGTAACCGTCTTTGGAGTCTAAATCTTTGATCTCTCTAGGGAGAGGACTCTTTGAGAGAACCAATCCATAAGAACGTGGAGCGAGTATACCTCACAATTGTATTCCCCATATATTATATTGCATTCTAATATCAAGTGGACCAGAAGCGACATAGGTAATGCTGGGGAAACAATAGATGGCTACATTCGGGGTGGTGAGAGTGGTCGACAACTTCAGCAGTGTCAGAGGGAAGAACGCAGAACTGTACATTGGGAGGGGCAACGAGATTTCATTTCAACCCTCGACCCCCTCCCAAATAACATATCAACCTAAGGAGAAGGTGAGATTCCATCATCCACCTAACTCTCATACTATGTTATTAAGGAGCGTGCCTAAGGTGTCGGGCACACCGGGCCTCGCCTCTGCAGGGCAGAGGAGGGCGAGGTGCCTTAGGCGCAGCTAGGCACGTGCATTACTAGTTCCCAAGCATGTCCGGGCCTTTCAAGGCCTTTTCTTCAACATGATTAATGAATTCTTTTTATGTGGGAAAAAAACATGATTTCAGAGTTAGATTACATGATTTTTATATGTATCTACCATCAAGTGATGGAAGTTACATTTATATATATATATATATATATATATATATATATACACATATCAGCTGGAATGTACCTGCTCTAAAATACAAGAGAAGAGAGTAAATGATTGAGATTAAGCAAGGATTGAGAAAGAGAATTATGGGTAGAGAAAGATGAATTAAGTTAAGAGATTTGGTGAAATTACACATTAAACCTGCTCAAAAAATGCTTTGGGGGCGCTGCATACACAGTGCAAATATCTAGGCATGACTTAATTAACATCTAATTACCAATATACCCTAATATTGGTATGAATCCATAACATTCATCGTGCACCAATAATTCTTTCATCACTAAAGAATTTTGTAGTCACGTGATATTCTGCGTGATTGCAGCAAGCTGCAACACTTGCACCTATATCATTAAATATTTGTAAAACATAATCTAAAAGTATCCTAAAAGTATCCTTTAATAAGCTGTATTTTTTTCTTCCCTTTTCTCATTTTTTGCCTCACGTGCCTCAGGCACACGCCTGCGCCTAGACTCCAGAACTCCTTTGTGCTTCGATGCGTCTTACGCATTTAATAACATAGCTCTCAAAAAAATACTACAAATAAAAGAAAATTACATAAAATATAAAAAATAGTGAGTCGGTCGTATAGATGACGATTCCATAGTCGATGGTAATGTAACTCGACCCCAACTGAGCCCTGAAGCATGGGCCCAAAGTGGTGAGACTGATCGCATTAGAAAAGAGATGTGGTCAGTAAGGGGGAGGGTATCAGAGATCCGGTAGGTAGGATATGTGACGTAAGATAAAGTGAAGGTCATCATGTGAATATACACGAAAAGAACACTAAAGAATGTATGCATATGCAGTGGTGTAGGAAGACCATGATGAATGTGGTGCTCATGCAGTACTCCAACATTCACTTGCAATAAATATGATATTATAAAGGGAATAAACAAAAAACACAATCAAAATTAGACTTTAAATTAAGATCGAGTTACAATTAAAACATAAGTGCAGTAATTAAATACTCAGCGGACGCGACCTTCAAATAGAAAAAAGATTAAGCAATCTTTCACAAAATTTTAATCGCATATAATATGTTTTTCAATACTAAATTTAACACCGAGTAAAAGAACTTCCAATTAAAAGCTTACATAAGCAAATGAGTCCCAATAAGAGTGTATGATTGGCGGATTTGGGCTAAAACTGTGGAAGCGATGTGATTCCTAGACTTGAGAGTAGAACCATGCGCTGACGTGGATTATAAGCAGGGCTGGCGACAATGGCAGAGTTCCGGCTCAATTGATCGAGTGACGTAGATGATGGACAACTGACAAGAAAGGTCAAATACCCTTCATGACAGGAATAGCATCCGCAACTATACATTAACCTCCATCTTGGGCCAGGAGAGATCAAATATCGGGTTGTGAAGGTGGTTCCTATGCTTAGAATATGTCGATGACTGAGTAGTAGGTCGGACACATGCTGAAACCTCGTTGGGAGGTGATCGATGTCTACAATTTCAGCGTTAAGAGTGTTCGACCAGCGGGGGAGAATGGAGAATCCTGCGCCTGGAAGCAATCACTCTTCTCAACTAGCTGTAAAAACGTGAGCCGACTTCCAAAATTGACCAGGAAATCTTAGAGAGTTCTCAACGAGGCTGGGATTCAAACAAAGACGATCATTTTCGTCCAAGGAGGAGTTGTGAGTCCTCGACGAGGATGGAATTCAATGCAGAGGTTGTCGTTCTCATCCAAGGAAGGCTGACATCGATCTGATAGACATTTTAGCGGCTCCTGGTATTCACAGTAGTTTTCTAAGCAGTTACTGAAACATATGGACTTAGTTTGTCAGTTTACAACGATTACAGGAAATGTTGATGGGTGTTGTGGAAAGGTGGCTTAGTTTTTAGCTCCGACACCTAACATCCCACAGAATTAACACCTAGAAATTTACACTCGGTAAGTCTCACAATTCCACAATACCCACAAATGAACTTTACACATATTTATAGGCTAGAGCCACACAATGGACGGCTAAGATCCTCATCAATTCCACCTGACTTGAAAAAATTCATCTATGTCGAATGCCGATGGGCATACTCATGATGAAGATGAGGGGCAAGTGAGTCGAACTCCTATGCTGATATCCATGCATCTTCAATAGTCAACCGCCTCCTTTATTGAACGAGGTAACGGATTGTGTGGCCGTCTAATGTCGCGACTGCGTCGTGCCCAAGAATGCTAGCCAAACTCTCAGATGCCGAAGTAAGTGTATGTGGATCCACGGGTAGCTAGATAGTGGGATTAGAGAATGTGCTTTTAAGTACATATGAGGTTCATAATATATAATCAAATCCCTAATGTTGAATACAGGATGGATTCCAATACACTTATTGTCCGTTCAGCGAGAAGGAATTGACTTTCTAGAATTGGCTTTGGATTTCAGAAAGTCGATTCTGTTGTTCGACGTGTGAGAAATGAGATGGTATTGGCTTTGAGAGCAAAAGTCAAGGGTATTGATTTTAACCTAAAACCTAAAGATCGGATAATTACCTATCGTGAAAGGCTTTCCGCGATTTTGCTCCTGATCCAGATATTGCACACCTGATCCCACGACGCCCCGACTGTTCCCACGATGGCGTCAGCTGCTCTCGTGATGGAAGGCTTCCATCTCTAGGTATCATCTTCCTCCACCTCTTCTTCTTTTTCTTTATCTTCTTCCTCTTCCTCTTCCTCTCCCTCCCCCTTTCAATTTTTTATTTTCCAAGTTTCCCTTTGCCCAATTCCTCTTTTTTCAGTGAATCTCCCTTTGCCTGATTCATCTTCTTTTCAGTGGATCTCCCTTTGCCTGACTCCTCTTCTTTTCAGTGGATCTCCCTTTGCCGGATTTCTATATCTCCCTTTCCGATTTTAGTAGATCTCCCTTTGCCCTTTGCTCGATTTCCCGCTTGTAAATATTTAACTATATATTGTAGATTGTGGCTTGTAGACCATTGTAGATTGTAGATTTTTTGATTGTAAGTTTTCTTATTATAGATTTCTGATAGTGGCAGATTTTCTGATTGTAGATTGTGGCTTGTAAATATTTATTCTACTATCAATTGTGGCATATTTCTGATTTTAGGTTGTCGAGCATTGTAGTGATTGCATATACATAGGTGTGAATTGTCCATTTTGAATGTTTGACTCAACTCATAGTTCATAGATTGTAGTTCATTGTTATGATTTCAGATTGTTTTTAATTGTTGTGATTACAGTCTTTCATTTCATGCATAGTTTTGCTGCAATGAATAATAATGAGATGCGGAACAAACGTAAGAGAGATATCATTACAACGTCATTAGTCGCAATGACTCTTGGGCCTGCAGTAGTTGTGTTGAATTACACTCCCAGACAGACTATAGATATTGCAAAAAATGACGCCGTACATAATACTTTATTAAAACGCTTATTTGTCGGACAAGAGGTTGATTGTTTTAACCAGTTACGTATGGGTAAAGCATCATTTAATGAGTTTTTTAATATTTTACGTGAAAAAGGTTATGTCTGCGTACACAGTTTGAGTCTACCAAACAATCCGTAGCTTTTTATACATATTAGCAGACAAAAATTAGGTGGTGGAACTTGAAGATGGAAAAGCAGGTTGCTTTCAAGACTGCAGTTACGAACACCTAGTTGATCATCCTTATATTGATCTTAATGTCTCATGTGAAGTTATGTCTTCACATTTAAGGATAAGTGGAAAGAACGTACTTGGAGTATCAGAAGGTCATGCGCCCCCAAATAAAAAATCTTGGTGGTTGAAAGAGAAAGTGCAAGACAAATTGAGGGCAAAGACGGTCAGCTATAAATCACTCTACGCTTGTAGGAATGATGAAAACTTAGTAAGGAATAAAGTTGTCAAAAAAAAAGTTAAACAAACAGTAAGTAAAACAAGAAGTCAAGCTTACAAAGATTTTTATAAGTGGCTAAATACCAAATAAGGCGAGTGTGACATAGATAAAATTGTTCGAGCTAGAGAAAGAAAGACAAGAGATTTAAGTCAAGTAAAATGCATAACGAATGAAACAGATACAGTTTTGATGAATGATGTGAATATTAAATAGTGATGAAAAAGAAACTTTTATCAACTCTATAATGAAATAAAAGACAATGAATTGAACTTGTAATAGTTAATTAAATCTGAAGAGTATAGAAACATAACGTTTTATCGTAAAATTCAAGTATCAGAGAAAAATGATGCTCTAAAGAAGATGAAAATAGAAATGCGGTTGGGCCAGACGATATACCCAACGAAGTATGAAATGTCTAGAAAATAAAAAAATTTTGTAGCATACATGTTTTTTCAATAAGATATTGAAGTCAAAGAGGATGTCAGACCAATATAGAGAAAGTATCTTTGTACCTTTGTATAAGAAGAAATAAGATATACAAAATTGTGTTAATTATAAAGAAATTAAATTAATGAGTCATACCATGAAACAATAAGAACAAGTAATAAAAAGAAGAGTTGGACGAGAGACTAACATCTCAGAGAATCAATTTAGATTCATGTCAGGGCAGTCGGCTATGAAAGCTATACATTTCTTGAGGAGACTCACTGACAACAATCGAGAAAGAAAACAAGATTTGCATATGTTGTTTATCGATCTTGAGAAGGCTTGCAATAGAGTTCCAAGAGAGATCTTATGGAGAGTCTTAGAAAAGAAAGGTGTAAATGTATCATACATTGACATAATCAAAGATATGTATACAAATTCAGTGACAAGGGTTAGGTCATCTGGACGATGAACACAAGAATTTCCTACACCGTTGGAAATAAAAAAAGGTTAAGCTTTAAGCCCTTATCTTTTTGACCCTTATGTTAGATGAGCTCACTGGACATATCCAACAAGCAATACCTTAGTGTTTATTATTTGCGGATGATATAGTTTTGGTCTATGAGATGCGCGAGAGTGTAAACGCAAAACTTTAATATTGGCGAGACACTTTAGAAAAGAAGGGTTTTAGATTGAGCAGGGCAAAGACAGAGTATATGAAGCTTAAATTTAGCAGTGCAAGAAGGACGAATGAATTTGTTATTAAGTTAGGTGATTAAAATATTTCTCGTAGTGAGTGTTTTAAATATCTTGGATCGATAGTTCAAAAGGATGGAGGTATTGATAAAGATGTGACACAGAGAATCCAAGCGGGTTGGATGAAGTGAAGAGGCGCGTCAGGGATCTTTTGTGATCGTTAAGTACCATTAAAAAGGCAAGTTTTATTGTACTGCAATTAGACCAGCGATGCTCTATGATTCTGAGTGTTGGGCAGTGAATTGTGTACATGAGCAAAAAAATAGAAGTTGCGGAGATGAGAATGCTTAGGTGGATGTGTTGACACAGGAGACTGGATAAAATTAGGAATGAATATATCAGGGATAAGATATGAGTAGCACCAATTGCAGAGAAGATGCGAGAAGCTCGACTAAGATGGTTTGGACACGTACAAAGGAGACCATTAGAGGCATATGTTAAGCGTTGTGAGAGTCTACTCATTCGGTATGTTAAATGAGGGATGGGTAGACCAATAAAGACTTGGAGGGAAACTATAAGGAAAGACATGATGTACTTAGGCATTAGTGAGATTATGACTAAAGATAAGGGCACAATGGCGATAAAGAATCCATATAGGCGACCCCATAATAGTGGGATAAAGTCTTGAGTGTTGTTGCTGTATTAGCACATAAAAAAAAGTTTTGTGATGTTGGTAGTATGTATATGCGCTCGATTAATACTATTAGTAGACACTTCAATATTGTGTTTTAAGGAGTTTTAGATTTGTTAGAGAATGTTAAGGAAAAGTCTGTAAAAACTCAAATAAATGTGTCCCAATTATAAGCCCATTTAGTCATCTAGTTTAGTCCCACATTGCTAGTTTTGGGACTCTTCTCTCTCTCTCTCTTTATATATATATATATATATATATATATATATATATATATATATATATATATATATATATATATATATATATATATGTACACATACTTGAAGTTTGAATTAAAGAAAGTGGTCTACAGTTTTCGGCTCTTTACTTTTCTACATGGTATCAAAGAAAAATTGGTCCTCCCTGTGGTTATGATTTGTCTAATAGCCGGTCTGCATTCATGTCTTTACCCGCAACCCATGCGGTCTTCTTTGTTTCTAACTGACATTCCTTCTCTCACGTGGCTCCCACCTCACTCTTTTTGTCGTGGTTCCACCTTTTTAACCGTTTCTGCTTTCCTTTCCCCCCCCCCATTTCCTCTTCTTGATCCCCTTCTCATATTTATAGGTCTGATTCTGTCGGGTCCCACCTTCGCCTCCATGCGGTCTGCTCCTCTACCCGCAGCGAGCTCTTTGTGGGTCTGTTACTCGCATGTTTCCTTCTTCTCTTGCGGGCTTTGTTGGGTCTCTATCTGCAGCGGCTACTATTTTCTCTCGCGATTTGTTATCTCGCGGATTGCTCTTTCTCTTAGCCGCCTGGTCGCAACCCTCTCTTACCGAGCTCAGGTCGCAGCTCTCAGTCCGCCTGGTGTTGTTCACCACCTCTTCTCAGTTCGTGTGCTTCTTCTTCAGGCCGCCGCGTGCTCTTCTCAAGACGCTGCTATTTATCCAGCAGCTATTTCCTCCGGTCACTGCTCCAAGCTGCTACTGCAGCGACTTCTCATTGTCGCGACTTCTGCTAGTTGTTGTGTTCTTGCAGCGACTTCTCTTAACCGATGTTGTTCACTTGTTCGTTGGTCGCTGCTTCAAGTCGTTTAACCGCCTTCTTCGGGTCTCTCTTTGGGTAGCTGCTCTCTCCCTTGCATGCCTGCTTGTAGCGGCGTGTTCTATGTTGTTTGCGAGTACTCTACTAGTCTCTGCTTGTCGCTCCTCTGTTTACCAGAGTTGTTCGACTGTTTCGGCTAGTCTTGCTCCTGGCCGCTACGACTCCAGGTTGCTCCAGGTCCCCCTCTTCTTCCTCTGGCTATCTGTTGTATCTGTTTGCCTGCCCGACCTCTACTTTTTATCGCCTTCTTTAGTGGTTACCGCTGCTCCATGGACTCCACTGCTGCCACCTCTCTTCCGGCTCGTATTGCTGCTCCCGCTACTGAACTTCGGGATGAACTCCGTATTACTACCATTTCTCTCAATGGGAAGAGGAACTTTGTGGAATGAGTGCATTTTATTCGTAGTGTGTTACAGATGAAAGGACTTCATCATTTGACGCGGGCTACTCCTTCTGCACCCACTGACGAGTGGCTTCGTGATGACGGTTGTGTCCAATCCTGGCTTCTCAACTCCATGGATACCGAGCCCTACAGGATGGCCATGTATCACGGCACGGCTAAGTCAATGTGGGAGGAATTCCACTCTCTCTATTCTGGCCAGAACAGCCATCAACACTTGTTCGATATTATGACTGATCTTCAATCCCTTGATCCCGGGATACCAGGTGATATAACCTCCTTTATTGCAAGGGCCAAGACCCTTGTTGAATCATGGATACAGCATCAGCCTCCTATCACAGATTTAGTTGCCCAACGGGCACCAAAAGAGGCAGTCGGGATTGTCATGATGATGACTCATGTTCCTTCTCATCTGCATAGTGTTCGGGCTCAAATCGTCTCCTCGGCTACTACTCGCTCTCTACCAGATGTTTGTTCGATACTTCTAAAGGTTACACCTCCACTGGAGGCTCCTATGTCTCCCTCTTTTTCCCTCCTCCAACAACCTACACCAGTTCATCCATGTCGCGGTCCTTCAACCCGTGGGGGTCGCCACACGTCTCGGGGGCGAGGACGTACTAGCAAATCCTTCCTTAAATGCACTTATTGCGATCGGGATGGTCATCTTGAAGCCACCTGTTATTGCAAACATGATCTTCCTCCACATCTTGCTGCATATACTAAAGATGAGTCTCCGCACACTATTCCTGCATCGAATTCTTCCTCCTCCGCTCGTAATGATATTGAGTTCTCCGCACCCAGCTCCAACATCTCAAAGGGGTGATTGCTCGTTCATCTGGCTCAATGGCGTCGATCTCCAATGAAGGTATATCCAGTCTATCCCGGAGCTCCCACTGGATAGTGGACTCTGATGCCACACACAATATTACTTCCCAGAAGCCACCACAATATTTGATGTCTACGCATCCCAAGTTCATCATTGTGGCCAATGGTGATACCACCCTAGCCTTCGGCACTATTGATATACCTCTCACACCCACCCTCTCTTTATCTTCGGTTTTGCATGTTCCGGGATCCCCATTTAACCTGTTATCTGTTAGACATCTTACTTGGGATCTTGATTGTTGTGTTACATTCTCACCCACTTCCTTTGTAGTGCAGGATTGGCAAATGCGGAATATTATTGGTAAGGGGTGGCTGTCTAATGGGCTCTATCTCCTCGACATTCCTCCATCTGTTCTCTTCGTCGTCTCCTCGGTTGATTGACATCGCCGCCTTGGACATTCTCCCCTCCAAATTCTCAAGAAAGCTCTTCCAGGTATCTCTCTGCATGAGTTTAGTTGTGAATCTTGTATCTTTGTCAAGCAACATCGTACCTTTTTTAGTCTTGTTTGAACTCGAAGTGATACTCTTTTATCTTTAGTCCATTCTGATATTTGGGGATCTTATAAAATCCTTAGTGCGTTTGGGTACCGCTACTTTGTAACATTTTTCGACGATTATTCTCGTTTAACATGTTTATATTTACTTCATGATCGCACCGAACTAACATCTATATTTCGTACTTTTGTTACTGAAACTCGTACTCAATTCTTTTCTCCTTTTAAAATAATTCACACTGATAATGCGCAAGAATATACGAGCCGGCCGTTCTCTAATATATGTGTTAAGTTTGGCATTCTCCATCAAACATCATGCGCATATACCCCTCAACAGAATGGTATGGCCGAGCGGAAAAATCGTCATCTTCTTGATGTCGCTCGGTCTCTAATGTTTCAGATGCAGGTCCCCACCGAATATTGAAACTGTGTTGTGTCGACTGCATGTCATCTCATCAACTGCGTGTCTTCCTCTGTTCTCGACTTTGTCACTCTTTTTAGTCTCCTCTTTCCCCTCCTAATCTTCGTTTACTCTCGCGCCTTGGGTGTTTGGTTGTGTCTGCTATGTCCATAATCTTGTCCTACCTACAGATAAATTTGTCCCTCGTGCAACTAAATATATGTTCGTGGGGTACTCTCGCACTCAAAAAGGTTACGTGTGTTATTCTCCCGTCGATGGCAAAGTGGTTGTCTCGACCGATGTCACTTTCCTTAAAGACCAACCGTTTCACTCTTCCCCTTCTGTTCCTCCACTCCCTCCTCCATTGCCTCGTCCTACCGGTCCCGTCACATCTTCTCTACCGCCTCTCCTTCCAACCCCACACTCAGAACCACCACCACACAAACCACCACTTCGTGTCTACACTCGCCGTACTCCGAACTCTGGTGCCCAACCGCAGCTACCCTCAACCAGTGCTACCTCACGGTCGGTCGATCCTGCCGCCACCTCTACGGCTCATCCACTGGCAAACTACATTTCTCTACATCGGTTATCACTACCTCTCCTCAAATTTTCTCTTGCTCTTTCCTTTGTTTCTATCCCTAACTCTGTGCAAGAGGCTCTACAACATCCTACGTGGCCTGCGACAATGGATTTTGAGATGGCTGCCCTTTGGGCAAATCAAACTTGGGATCTGGTCTCATTTCCTCCCAATCAGTCCTGTGTTAGCTGTAAATGGATCTTTGCCATTAAACATGCTCCGGACGGGACTATTGACCGCCTAAAAGCCGACTTATGGCACATAGGTTCACTCAACAACACGGTCTTGATTATGAGTAAACCTTCTCGCCAGTCGCCAAGATGAACTTTGTTCGGGTCCTAATTTCCCTTGTTGTTCATTGCCACTGACCCCTCCATCAATTGGATATCAAAACTTGAAATCTAAAATTTCTTTTAAATATCTAAATTTGCGGGTCGTCTTTCAAAATAATGCGGAGCCGGCAGATTAACACGAATATTCTCAATTGATAACCGACCTAGAACTCATATGCGCAAAGAGAACCAACGACTGTACGTATTTAGCTTTTGATCATTCCTTCCACAAGCGATTCAAGAGAGTAAGAAAAGCATCAGAGAAAATTAATGACAAACAGGAGTTATTGAAGACCTAGGCAAGCACGCTCTGACATTAAAAATCAAACGCTTTAAGAATAATATTATACTAGCGATTTTGAGCAAGACTGGAAATGGGGGTATACCTTCAGCGAGGGCAAGTATCAGCTCTAAGGAAGGGTGGCAGGGCTTGGAGAACTACGGGCAGCAACAGGAAAGTAATTTGGGCAGCAGCTGGGAGTTAATTTTGGCCCCTGGGTAGTTGTCGGGGAAGGACAGGGGCGTGCGGGTGAGCCGTACAGCTGCTGGAGGCTCAACAACACCGGAAGTTGCTGGAGGGGAGTTCGTCGGAGGCAGCCGGATGCCCAGGAAGCTCCTTCAAGATCGATCGAGCAGGTGGCAGCACAAATCGTGCGATGTCGGCGAACTGGGCAGGAACCAACGGCGGTGGGGTAGATTCGCCAGACAATAGACGACGGAGTACTGAACGTCGGAGCCTTGGACGGCCTTCTGCGGTGGTGGAGATGGCTAGGGAGGGGCCGGGAGGTGGTGAGGTCGGTCGGAACAGGCGGGCAGGTCGATCACGGGGCAGACAAAATAGAGAACAGAAGTTTTCTCCATTTCGTTTTTCTCCCTGCTGCCCTGAACAAAAGATCACCAGGTTTAATAGGGAAGGAATTATAGGTTCTTAATAATTGACTTTTAATAAGGGGGGTTTCAAAAGAGGCCGGCTAGGGAATTAAATAAGGGGGTTGCAATGTTTACTAATATTTTGAACAAAAACTGATTGGGGAATAAATAAAGACATCACTCCTGGCTCTTGGTGTCCAAACTCTAACGATGAGATGGCTTTAAAAATTCCCAATAAAATAATAACTTAAATCTTATGACCCCTCACTTGCTTGCTTAAATCACCACTACTCCTAATTTGACGGACCTCTCTATTTAGGGTTTAATTAGCCAGTCACACCAATAATCCAAACAAAAGTACGCGAACGTGCGCGATACAACATAGACGAAACTATAATGCGCGAAGACGTGCACTACAGAAATAAAAATATTGCAAATAAAATAAAGATGCAAACTCGGGTTGCATCAATTCCACCGGGGTTGAGAGAGCTCGACCCCGTCGAGAATATGACAAAACCCGTTACTGAAACATCCATGCGTCAAACTGCGAGAGAACGTTGTCGTTGCCAAAATGCCGTAGAAAGTGGAACAAATGAAGGTCCTGTCGTTGCTGCTCATCGACTGAAGATATATCCTCTTTCCTGAAAGACACAAAAAACCAACCTCCAATGGAAAAAGACAACTCTCGGTAGTGAAATTAGCCATGAAGTTGTGTTTTCCAAAGCTGCTCGCAAACCGTTAGCCATAATATTATGCAAAAAATGTAAATGATCAATAAAAATCAGAGCAACAAATATGAGAGCATCTTGAAGTGGGGAAGATAGTAAAATGAACGAGCGGGGTGAGAAACAAAACAGGAAGTAAGCAAGATTGACTTGTGGAATCCTTAAATCATACGGCATCATAAGCACTACCTGCTAGACATCTTCGCGTGTCTACAAAACTCAAACCAATCATCGCAATGACAACACTCGCGATAATCCAACTAGCGCGACAAATTTTAAAACTGTTCTCAAATTTACCATTTAAAATCAACCAGAGAAATCCCTTAAATCGTGTGTCCCTATTATGAGTAAAAAATTCTTTTAAATATTTCAATTTCCCTACTAAGGCTAACCCGAAAAAATTCATAATTCATTTGAAAGAACCCAAAATTTAAACCCACGGGATAGCGGTGTGAACTAAACACGCGATCGCCGAATATAAAATCAACGTGTGGCGGTGTTGGCAAATCATCTAAAATGGATGACTTACCAGAGTCAAGTGTGACTTCCTAGAGTAGGGGTCCAGGTAGAAGTGCGGCACTAAATAATAGAGGTGTAGTAGTAACCAAGGAAGGAGAGAGAGATGATGACGATGTCCTCCCAGGAGCCTTAGGTACAAGACTATTCTTCTGGGGAAGAAGAATAATCTTGCGCCCACGGTGATCGAATGAATAAGAGTTCCTTACACCATCATGCACGCCGTGCCTATCATACTGCTTTGCTCTACCTAACAAGATATGACAGACATCGATGGGGGCGACATCACATAGAACAAAATCCTGATACTCATCCCCGATAGAGAATTCTACGAGGCAACGGTGAGTAACGGGCATAGTCATGTGACTATTAACCCCAGATAAGTGGTAGGGTTGCTCCAAGGGGTGCGTCTCGAGTTCTAGTTGTGCAACCATACGTTGGGAAACAAAATTTTTCATACTACCGATGTCAATGATGATGGAACAAAAATGTCCCTGAATGCGCGAAGTAGTGTGAAAAAATTCGTGTCTCTGAAAATCATGCTCAGTGGTCTCACTAGGGGAAATCAAACTATATCGAAGGACGCAAACTAAGTGCTCAATCTGTTCTCCCTCGACCTCAATAACGTTCTCAAACTCGGGCTCGGGCTCAAATTTGGAGTCATTGAGGAAGACTCCATATTCTGGCTCACGCCTATAAGAGGAATCAATAATTACGACAAAGTGGCGTCGCGGGCACTCAGAAGATTTGTGCCCAGGCTCCATGCACTTGAAGCATCAGAATACTCCAGTGTTGGGCTTGGATCCTATGGGCTCCTTACCTTGGGTGAGGACAGTCGGAGGAGCTGGGGTCCCAGTAGTGACATGAGGGAACAGAATTCTTAGGGGTGGGTGCAGTGGTGGTGGTGCTCGAGGAAGACCTATCAGTAGACCTATGCCCAGATGTCCTCTTCTGAAACGAGGCTTCCACTCTACGTGCTCGACTAGACAGTTCACCCAAATCTCTAAAGTCGTGCAACTCTAGCTCATCCCTAATAGCATAATGGAGTCCGTTCAGATAACAGGACACTGTCATAGCGTCCTCCTCGTGCAAGTCTAATCTATACTGCAACACTAAAAACTCGTGGGTGTACTCATCCACGGAAAGTTTGTCCTGTCGAAGGTTGTGTAACCTTTGATAAAGAGTTTGCAGATAGTCCGGGGGGGCATTTCGTTTCCGCAGTTGCAACTTAAACTCTACCCGCGTGGTGATAGGTGCTAGGACCAGGGTGTATCAGGTGCGCTCTAGTTGAACCCACCAAACTAGTGCGGGTCCTTTGAGCCTAAGGACAACAAATTCAACTTGTCGGTTCACTGACATTTGTTTCCACGCCATGAACCTTTCCACACGCTCACACCAATCGGGGCATTTCTCAGGCTCTACATGGCCCTCAAAATCGCCTACATCAAGCTTAACTTCATCGTCCCAACAGGGTTGGCGACGGAGTCCAAGGTTAGGCTGTGCAGGATCTGCGGGTCTAGGATGTTGTTCCTCTTGCCTAGGATTTTGGTGAGGAGGCTGGTTTAGTCCCAGGTGACGTTCAGCTTCTAGGTTATTGACGGTGGTTCTCAAGTTGTTTTCTATGTGGTTCGTGTCTCTCACGTTGGCGGTGAGTGCGTCTACCGTCTTCATCAGTTTACTCATTCGGTCAGCTAGGTCACCTATGGTGGCATCTATACGATCTATGCGACCCTTCATTTTTTTAAGAAAAATAAAACTTAATAATAACGTTTTTTTTAAAAAAAGAGGACTCGAATTTTTTTGACAGATTTTTTTTTAAAATAAAAATTTTATTTTTGTTTTTTTTTTTGAAAAACATTTTTTTTAAAAAACAACTAAATAAAATTTAAAACAAGATCATTCGATTCACAATAGGAGTGAATCAAACCGACCTCTGATATCAAACTGATGCAACCTGAAATCTGAAATTGGTTTTAAATATTTAAATTTGCAGGTCGTCTTTCAAAATAAGGCGGAGCCGGCAGATTAACACGAATATTCTCAATTGATAACCGACCTAGGACTCATATACGCGCAAAGAGAACTAACGACTGTACGTATTTAGCTTTCAATCATTCATATACGCGCTTCAAGAGAGTGAGTAAGAAAAGCATCGTAGAGAAATTAACAACAAACAGGAGTTATTGAAGACCTAGGCAAGCATGCTCTGACATTAAAGATCAAACATTTTAAACATAATATTATACTAGTGATCTTGAGCGAGACTGGAAATGGGGGTATACCTATCAGCGAGGGCAAGTATCAGCTCTAAGGAAGGGTGGCAGGACTTGGAGAACTACGGGCAGCAACAGGAAAGTAATTCGGGCAGCAGCTTGGAGTTAATTTCGGCCTCTGGGTAGTTGTCGGGGAAGGACAGTGGGCGTGCAGGTGAGCCGTACGGCTGCTGGAGGCTCGCCACCATCGGAAGTTGTCGGAGGGGAGTTCGCCGGAGGCAGCCCGATCCCCAGGAAGCTCCTTCAGGGTCGATCAAGCAGGTGGAAGCACAAATCGTGTGATGTCGGCGAGCTGGGCAGGAACCAACGGCGGTGGGGTCGATTCCCCGGACAATAGACGACGGAGTACTGAACGTCGGAGCCTTGGAAGGCCTTCGGCGATGGTCGAGAAGGCTGGTGAGGGGCCGGGAGGTGGTGAGGTCGGTCGGAACAGGCGGGCAGGTCAATCCCGGGGCAGACAAAACAGAGAAAAGAAGTTTTCTCAGTTTCGTTTTTCTCCCCGCTACCCTGAACAAAAGATCACTAGGTTTAATAGGGAAGAAATTATAGGTTCTTAATAATTGACTTTTAATAAGGGGGGTTTCAAAAGAGTCTGACTAGGGAATTAAATAAGGGGGTTACAATGTTAACTAATATTTTGAACAAAAACTGATTGGGGAATAAATAAAGATATTACTCCTGGCTCTTGGTGTCCAAACTATAACGATGAGATGGCTTTAGAAATTGCCAATAAAATAATAACTTAAATCGTATGACGGACCTCTCTATTTATGGTCTTATTGGTCGGTCATACCAATAATCCAAACAAAAGTGTGCGAACGTGCGCGATACAACATAGAAGAAACTATAATGCGCGAAGAAGTGCGCTACAGAAATAAAAATATTGCAAATAAAATAAAGATGCAAACTCGGGTTGCATCATTTTCCTTAATGGTGATCTTTTTTGAGGCTGTCTACATGTATCAACCTCCCGGGTTTGAGACCACGGGGAAGTCTCATGTGTATCTTCTTCGCAAAGGTATCTATGGTCTCAAACAGTCTCCTCGGGCTTGGTTTGAGAAATTTAGTAAGGTTGTTCGTGAGGTTGGTTTTCAGCGCAACTCGGCTGACTTCTCGCTTTTCACTCGTCATCAATCAACCGGAACTGTCATTCTCTTGATCTATGTGGATGATATTTTATTAACTGGTGATGACTCCAAAAGGATATAACAGATCAAACAATACTTAAACTCAGCCTTCCAAACAAAAGATCTGGGAAATCTTCGGTACTTCCTTGTACTGAAGGTAGCAAGACGACCTGATGACCATGTCCTATCACAACGGAAGTATTGTCTTGACCTCCTTCAAAATGTTAGCTACTCCTGAATGCAAACTGCGGAAACACTTATGGATGTCAATCACAAGTTGTGTGCTCATGTATCTAACTCTGATTCACTACTTACAAATTCAGAATATTATCAGTGTCTTGTAGGAAAATTGATATACTTGACGGTTACAAGACCCGATATCTCATTTGTTGTTGTAGTGATCAGTCACTTTATGCATCCTCCACGGATCTCCCATCAACAGGCAGTCGAACGCATCCTTTGGTACTTGAAGTCTGCTCCAGTACGGGGTCTCATATATAAGTCATCATCCTCTTTATCACTTGTTGCGTATTCTGATGCTGATTATGCGAGCTTACTTGATGATCGACGTTCCACTACTGGCTTTTGTACTTTGCAGAAAATCTTATCACATGGCGTAGCAAGAAGAAATCGGTTATTGTTCTCTCTTCTGCTGAAGCTGAGTATCATGCAATGGCAGTTGTTGTATCAAAACTTGTCAGGTTGGAGAGTCATCTTGGTGATTTGGGAATCAAACTTACCTGGTTGGAGAGTCAGGCTGCTATACATATTGCCAAGAATTATGTGTTCCATGAGCGAACAAAACACATTGAATTTGATTGTCACTTTATCCGAGAGAATGTTCAATTGAAGAAACAAAAATTGGAGCATATTCCGGCTTCTGGGCAAATTACCGACATTTTCACCAAGGCATTACCAAGACCGATGTATCATCAGTTTCTGTCCAAGCATGGTGCGTACGATTTGTATGCTCCAGCTTGCGGGGGAGTTTTAGAGAATGTTAGGGAAAAGTATGTAAAAGCCCAAATAAATGTGGCCCAATTATAAGCTCATTTAATCCTCCAATTTAGTCCCACATTGCTAGTTTTGGGACTGTTCTCTCCCTCTCTTTCTATATATATGTACGTATACTTGAAGTTTGAATTAATGAAAGTGGTATATAGATTTCAGCTCTTTACTTTTCTACACGATTAAATATCAGGGTAGATATCATAATCGTAAATAGACTATCACAACAAATGTACTCTGTGTTTGTGATAGAGACATGAAATTCTTATATGTATTGTCTGGCTGAGAAGGTTCAACATCTAATTCAAGAATGTTAGCAGATACATTGGAGCGACATGATCGCTTCGAAGTTCCAAATGGTAAAATTAGTCAATTTATTCTTTCAAACATAAGTAATACATAAATGTATATTAATTAATTATTTGCACTATATAAGTGCTACCTTGTCGATGTCGGGTATATGAACGATCTGGGGTTTTTTTACCTCATATCGATCAACGCATTATCACCTGAAGGAGTGGTCACATCATTTGAAAGTTGATTTGGTGTAATATCTAAGAAGTAATCTAGAATGCGACGAACATACAGGTGGACCTCTAAAATCTCAATAGGGCACCCAGATGCCGGTGTGGCAGCCATTACTAATCCTGATGCCAAACTCACGACTCATAGAAAAACACACTTTCTCATAATATGTAAAGGCTTCGTGGAGCTTGCACAGACAATAGAGTCAACCCTACATGTGAAAGGCTTTTAGAGTTGAATTAGAGATAGAGTGACCTTGCATCCATTTTCATAAAATACACGTGTTCGTCCCACCGTAACCTGCGGCATCACGATCATAAAGTCATGGCCAACCCAAAAGTATGTGTGCAATGTCCGTGAGAATGACAGCACACAAAACTCGATCCTCTAGGGTAATAGGCATGAAGCATCGTTGAATGACAGTCTTATCCAACCAAATAACTCGATAAGGGTAGTCTTATCCAACCAAATAACTCGATAAGGGTAGTCTTATCCAACCAAATAACTCGATAAGGGTAAGGGTGGGGTTTAAGTTTCACTTTCATATGATTTAGATTTTAGACACTTTTGGAAAACTATATTTACACAACTCCAACTATCTATGATGAGCTTGCAAGCACCACCTGCACTAGGAAAATAAGTTTAAAAAATGGTGGCGTGTCTCCAATCCTCATCAGTCTGTGGAGTATGTAGTAAACGACTGATATCGCTCATCTCAAGTGCATGATTTGTCTCATCCTCCCAACACTATTTTATGGCAGCAACAATATCTTCTTCAGGTGGCTCCATTGACTCGATAATAGGGTCGATGTCCTCCTCAACAAGTAAATTCCTTGTGGGACACTGTGCTGTAACAAGGCCTCTACCCTGACATTGTTAGCATTGGATTCCTCCAGGCTTTGGGAGTCTAGTGGCAGTGGATTCTCCTTTTGTGTCAATGAGAGAATGATTACGCATGGATAAACTGGGTCCTGCTAGGGAATCCTCCTAGGCATAAAACTGTCATACTATGGGTTAGGTCGCCCCGAAACAAAAGTAAGATGGTATTGCTCATATTCTAAGACGAGCTGGAAAATCTTCTCGAATGACTCAAGATGGTGGAAAATAAGTTCTCTACGAATGTCAGTCCTTAATCCGACACAAAACCAGGAAGTTTTCACTATATGTTGCTCGATGATATCACTCCTAACGACAAGCTCGTCAAAACGAGTCATATACTCTGTTATAGAATTGTTCCCCTGTCGTAAAGTTTGGAGTTGATCTAGAAGTTGATTTTCGATATGAAGTGGGCAGATATTTTCCTTTGAGCTTTTGCTACATGTCATCTCAATGTGTGATAGGATAATAACCCTCTCTATCTAAATAATGCTCAAGATTTATCCAATAAATTTTATCTTCCACACGTAATTTCATCTTCGCAAACTGAACTCGTATCTCATCAGTCATCTCAAACTAGTCAAAATAATTGTTCATGTCTAAAAGTCATTTCTAAAAGCCTTTGGTTCTAACTGATTTAGGATGGAACATCGATACGAAAAGTCGAGTAATATCATGATAATCAATATGACTTCTTCGGGGCTCATGATAATCAATATAATCATCAACCCTACCATGCTTGAACCATGTGTAAGGAACAACATGATCTCTATGGAAGGTATATTGGGGTTGAGGTCGTTCTTCTTGAGGAGGGTGGTGTCGACCAACTGCGGGATCTCTACGACGCTCATAAGCTAGTTCAAGTCCATCTCTGAAGGGTGGAGAAGCTTGGGCAATAAGAATTATGAACATAAGATCGAGATGCTCATCTATGTCACGAAGTCCTTCGCGATGAATAACTTACAGCCAAGTAGCTTCCTGAAGATGTGGGTTCCTAAGAGAATGGGATTTAGACAATCCACTATAGTAGTGAGGGCTCCTAATTATTCTCTAAGGTTATCAAATTGTGTGTCCATTTGATCAAGTGATTAGCCAAAGTTTTTGGAAATCGGACATAGACATATTGATGTTTGAACTAGTAATTGTTTGGGAATCTAAAGGAAGAGAACCTATCATGGTATGCCTAAACACCTTATGATTACGAAGCATGTAAATGACCCTAACATGGCTCTGAGACCAAATTTGATGTAGGATAAAGTGATGGTTGTGATGTGAATATGAACTAAGAGAACTCTAATGAAGGTATGCATGTGTAGTGGTATAGGACGACCTAGATGAATGAGATGTTCATGCAATAGTCCAACATTCGCTTGCAATAAATCTGATATTATGAAGGGAATATACAACCACACATTTAAATTAGACTTTAAGCAAGCAAGATCGAGTTACATTAAAACAGGAGGCAGTGAAAAAATACTTGGTAAACAAGCCCCGGAAATAGAACAAAGATTAAGCGAAATTTTACAAAAAATTTCATCCCAAATAATATTTTTTCCAACACTAAATTCAACACCAAGTAAAAGAACATCCAATTAAGAGTTTACATAAGCAAATGAGTCACAATGAGAGTGTATGATTGCTGGATCTGGGCTAGAACAGCGGAAGCGATGTGATTCCTGCGCTTGAAAACAGAATCATGCATTGATTTTGATTACCAGCAGAGCTAACAACAGTGGGAGAGTCCCGACTTAATTGATCGAGTTATGTAGAGGATGACCAGTTGAACAAGGAAGTTCGAATACCCTTCAGAACATTGAATAGAAGTTGTAGCTACACAGTAACCCCCATCATGGGCTAGGGCAGATCAAATAGCGGGCTTCGAAGGTGGTTCCTATGCGTAGAATCTATCATTGGCTGAGTTGTAGGTCGGACGCAAACAGAAACCTCTCTGGGAGGTGATCGGTGTCTGCAATTTCCACGTAAAACAGGGATCTTGCTCCCCGCGTGATCGACTAGCAGGAGAGAATGGAGAATCATGAGCATAGAAACAATCACTCCTCTCGACTAGCTGCAGAAACGTGAACCGACTTCCGAAATGAACCAGGAAATCTTTGTGAGTTCTCAACGAGACTGGAATTCAACACAAAGACTGTCGTTCTCGTCCAGGGAGGAGTCGTGAGTCCTCAAAAAGAAAGGAATTCAACACATAGACTTATCATTTTCATCCAAGGAGAGTCGATAGTGATCAGATAGCCAAGTCCAGCAGTTCCCAACAATTTTGAGTGATTACTGAAAGGTATGAACTGAGACCATCGGTTTACAGCAGTTACAAGAGGTTTGGAGGGGTATTGTAGAAACAAGGAGGGTCTTGCCCGTGAGTTAACAACATGAGGGGCTTGGCTAGATGGAAGTGCGGGTTAGTTTCAGGATTCGGTACCTAATATCTCACGGAATCAACACTGTGAAGAATTACAAAATCTGAAAGTCTCACAATTTTGCAATACCCACAAATGAACTCTACACACATATTTATAGGCCAGAGTCGCACAATGAATAGTTATGATTGACTGTCGCAATACACACACAAACGTACAAAAATACCGTACGAAAAATATAACCAACACAGAATATCCTATCAACGCTCTAAATGCCACGATTGGCTCAGATCGCCCATATGAAAGCTATAATCCCTCCTCCTACGAGTGTAAACCCGAATGGGCTCCGATACGGGTCAGCCCGCCCATGGAAAATGATTCAGGTCAATACGTCAACTTAGAGGCAATTACATGAAAAATAGGAAGCCAGGGAAATTAAATTTGCAATAGAAAAAACATGTGTTTTGTTCGGTTTATAATGCTAATGAAGTTTGTTAAAAATAAACGTGCAAATGGAAGTAAACAGGTTATCCTTTGTTCTCTCAAATATAATGACTCAGTACATATCAATACATTAGACTCCAGTAGTAATAATTACTAGGAACTTAAAAACAGTAAGGGAGGCCTTATACCATATCTCAAACAATAGAGAACCAAATTTAGAAAGTATAACGCCAAAGAATACAAAATATATCAACAAATTACCTGTCCCAACACCAGAACTACATTAGCATTAAACAGATTGATTGCTTGAAGAAGTAACTGTACATGTCAAAGAACCCAAATGGAAATGTCAGAACATGATATAAACTGATGTAGGACTGTAGAAGTATCCTAAGAGGAAACAGATACAAGCAGAGCAAGGTACCTCATACCCCAAACTGTCAACCCATCCCATAGTGTTGATCACCATGCCAGCAGCTTCATACTCAGAGAAGCAAGAGAACCGTCTCTCCAAAGTTTGAGCTAGTTCCTTCATAAGAACTTTATATAACTCCACATTGGCACTGTCAGGAAGTAAATCCAGAGATGCTTCTAGTATCTTGAGGTAATCCAAAACCTTTTGGTTCAAAAATATTATCTAGTTATCAAAATCCCTATTAAGTAAAAATTATCATGATATTTAAAAATGATCATCAACATCATCATCTTCATCAATGACCCTACACATAGATATTTGGAGTGGCTTTATGAACCCTCATTTTGCATATCATGTATCAATTTTTTCCACTAATTTGAAATCATCAACATTTTGAACAATATCTCCAATGTTCTAATTTCTCGCTTAATTCAGCAAATATCTCACCAACTATAACTATTTTATCAACAAAAAACATATACCAAGGCACTTCACTTTGAATATATTATGTGAGTTTCCTAATTCTTACAAAAAAAGATATGGATTCAATGTCAATCCTTAAAGTAAACCTTTTGTAATTGGAAATTCATTGGTAACTCCACGTCTATTTCTAATTTTAGCTAGTCCTCCATCATACCTTCAATAAGTTCATGCCTTTGACACGTATTTCTTCCATAAAGTGTAACAAATAAAATCTTATAGGATTTCATGTCTTTTGAAGATCAAAGTAAACATATAAAGATCAATTTTCTGTTCTTTATACTTTTCCATAATTGTCTTACATAAAATCACTTTGTAGATCTTCCTAGCATGAAAAGAAAACCATTCTCTAAAGTTGATGTAATTTCTCCAAGTATATACTTAATAACTTTCACATAATTTTATTGCCTGACTCGGAAGTTTAATTAATCGTATTATTAAAAAAAATTTGAACATTTCTTTTTTCTTAAATATTGACACAAAAATATTACTTCTCCAATCATTTGCATCCTCCAAATATTTAAAGTTGCATTAAAAGCCTTGTCGATCAAGCAGCTGCAATATGCCACATAACATTTCAAATCTCAATACATATATCATATGAACTAAAGGTTTATATTTATGCATCTTCTTTAAAGCTAATTTCAATTCTTTTCTTTGGATCAATCTATAGTATACCTTAAACCAGCATATGCCGGTCTCAAGCCTGGATGAAAAATGATGAGGCTTGTGTTAGGTAGATGACCAGCGTAAAATTTAGTCACCCTTATTGATTCGGAGCAGAGACGAAAACCTGCAGTGGAGGGTGAGTTTTGGGCCCGTTCGGGGCCGATTGGCGACTTTTCATATATGGTGTGCCCGGATCGATGATCGGACTCCGCAAATGTGTTCGAATTCGCGTTGCGAATCGATTTAATATATTACTCCATTACTTTGCATTTTATTTGGATGTATTTGAGTGGTCCCACCTCCGGCCAATTATAGTCGTTGATGGTGGGATGCCCTAATTCTCATTTTATTATAAATAGATAATCTGTGGATTGATTTGAGTCATTGCAGAATTTGGAGAATGCTTTTCCCCGATTTTCGTGATCCTGCTATTGTCCCGACTCCGTGGCTAGGTGACGACTCCTAGGTTGGTATCTCCCTCCCCAAGTATTCCCCTAACCCTGGCCTCCATCTCCCACCCCTCAAACCTTTTTCCCCTCTTTGCAGCCCCTATTCCTCCTCCAAAACCCGGCAGCCTGCTGCATCAACTCCCCTACAGCCGCCAGCCTCCTTCCGCCAAACCGCCACCCTCCAGGCTTCCCCGCCACCATCCGCCTCCCACACATGTAGCCTCCCCCCTAGCTGAACCCTCCTCCTTTAACACCATAGCCACTGCCGCCCTACCTCTCCTCCCCGCAGTCGGCCCCCTTATCATAAGCCGATGGTTTGACCACTATCCCCTCCCCTCCCGTGGAACCACCTCCCACAACCCGTAACTTTCCATATCAGTCCAGATATAGAATTCCAACCCCCGATCGATCATTCCCTCCGCTCATACTTCACCTCTTAGACTGGATTCGCCACCAAATATCGGATCCATCCATCCCTTCCCCGGATCTACCCATACGTGGCCGAATCTACCCATTTCAAGTCTGTTTTCATCTTCCATCGGCGAGGACAGCCACCTCCGCTATTTCCACGTCACCGGTCCCACCTCGGATCGTCGTACACATGTCTTCGGCTCTGAAATCATTGGTGTTTTGGTCAGCCCACTATTTGGTGAGTTCTCGTTGTATTGGTTTATTATTTTCAGCATATTTATATTGGATTGAATTGTATACTTGTTTTGGATCTCTTGTGTAATAGTTGTTTTTTTGGATAAATATTGTGATTTACCGGGTTTATTCGTCGCGCGCTATTGCTTTTGCCCTTCACACGAAAGAAAGCATAAACTTGTTTCGTCGTAATTAATTATTTTGTCTTGCTGTGAATTTATTTGTGTGGGATGTTAACATGTACGATGATTATTCGCAATCGCAGCACACCACTTCCAGATATCGTGTTGACCCACCGACACGACCTCAATATGCTAGAGACGATCGGTATGACGATTGTTGTCGTTCTTATCCATACACGCGAGCTAATCGTGTTGATCCTTCAACACGACTCGGTTACCTTAGAGATGATTATTATGAGTATCGTCGTTCTGAGAGAGATCTTGAGAGACAGTTTTGTATGTATGCGCTCATCGAGTCCCGAGTCTTTCAATTATTGTCCTATGGATATGGAGTATTATCTTGATCCTTTTGAGGTATTCGGCGAGCGACCTGTCAAGTTTGTGAAACTTAAACTTTTAGATCAGGCGAGGGCATATTAGTTTAGCATTGAGAGGACCCGCGAGCAAGACTGTCTACATCGCATCGCCAGTTGGGTGGACATGAAGCGTACATTGTGTCAGAGGTATCTGCCTTTGTCGTATCAGAGTCGCTTCCTCAACTAATTATTTTCCCTTCAACAAGGATTCATGTCTGTCGTTGAATACAAGGATTGCTTCGATGCGTTAGTTGTGAGAAGTGATATCCAAGAGGACCCAGCCATGACCACTTCCCCGTTTCGGTATGCACTTCGATCTGACATATGTACTAAGATGGTTTATCATAGCACGAAGTCCCTCGAGCAAATGTATCAGCTTGCCCTTCGTTACGAACAATCTATGAGATCCGTCAGAGCTGGTCGGTTGGATCCTCAACCTGACCTCTACAGTACGAGCTCCTCCCACACCGAGGACACCACTTTACCTATCATTGTTCCATCAGACATGACCGAAGTGATACCTGAAGTGGATTGCTTTCACCCCAGTAAGTTGCTTAGCCCAGTGAGTGACTTATCTTGTGTTTTTGATGCTCCTCTAATGACCCTGACTGAGAGTGATCCTAAGCAACCTATTGGGTCTGTAGTGTTGTGTCTCTCACCCACACCACTTGTTTTGCTATACACTGGGTTAGTTAGCAGCCCAACCACAGACTCATTCTTGTGTATAGGTCTATATCGCTCTCTCATTGTCATTGCCCCGAGTCACATCATGACCGAGAGTCCAGAGCCTAGTGTTGATCTCGTAGTGGCTATGTACAACCCCGTGTCCGGCGAGCGGGTCCCGCCAGGGAGGTCGAGCAGACCTAGCCCCGCGACCCGCACCCAAACGGCAAAAATGATATACGGCAGAAGGGCTGGCCCGCTCCCGCCCATTTCAGGCGAGCGAGCCGGCGAGGCGAGCGAGCGGGTCGCGCGGAGAATCACTGACCAAAGCGGATGGGTCTGGCGACCCGCGACTAGCGAGCCGATCGAGGGGTCGCGGTGGCCGCCGGCCAGCCCCCACACGCGACCTGGCCGCCGGTCCGCCCCGGCAGAAGACAGGCAGGTCGCGACGGTCCGGCTAGCGCTCGCCCAGGGAGAATAGGCGGGCAGCTGAATCCAGGTCGTGCCCGCCTCCCGCGGAGGAGGACTGGAGGCGAGCTGACTCCCCAGGGGTGCGAATAGCCCCTCAAAACGGCGGAGGCACGCTGTTGGCAGACCAGGTTGGACTGCGCATAGCTACTTAGAACAGCGGAGTTTGGCTGTTGGCAGACCCAACTAAGGGCTTTTTGGTATTTCCAGGTCAGTTCTTTCGGTTATTGGCAGTCCAGATTCCAAAAAACTATAAATAAGACTCAAAGGGTACCTCAGAGGAGACGCTTTCAGTGCCTCCTTACTCTCGTCTTCAAGTGCTCTCTGAGGGTACCTTAGCTCGGCTTCTGGCTAAGGAGGGGAAGCGCTCAGAGATCTTCCGGGTTTGTGGTGGGACCTCCCTGCCGAGCCCTTGGGTCTGTTTCTTCTTGTCTTCTTCGTTGTTTTTCTTGCAGGAGCAAAGTAGGCGCGAGACCACCCCTTCCCCAAGGGTCGAACTCCACAAGAGGCCGGATTCCGGTTTCAACATCTTGGTGCGGTGAGCGTGGAGAGTGGTCAGTGCAGAAAAGCTTCGGCGAGCTCAATGACGGGAGGACAAGGATCTGACAGGCAGGACTCGCCGCCCCCCCCCCCCCCCCGTCTCTCGCAACGGTGGGGATGTTGGAGGACTTCAGGAACGAGGTGCTGGGCCTCGTCAGGATCGCACTCGGCGCGCGGGCCGAGTACTCGACTCCGGCAGCCCAGATCGCGGCCGCCCCATCTTTGGGCGAGGACGCCCCTGGTCGGCGCGCTGGGAAGGAAGTGGCCGAGGAAGGCCGAGGGGGCGAGCTCTCGGGGCGCGAGCTTTTCCCCGGCTCGGCAAGCTGAGGCAGGTTCGGCGAGCTGGGTCCGCGAGATTCGCCGGCTCGCCCAGTGGGGGGAGGCAGTCCTTTCAGCGAGCTGGTCTCCTCAGCACCAGTACCAGAAGGGTTCAGGGAGCCCGAGATGTCCTACTACACCGGGAAGGGAGACCCGGTCCAGCACGTCCAATGGTTCGAAGACGTGGTCTCCATCCGTCAGATGTCGGACGGATTCAAGTGTCGTCTCTTCGCCATCACCCTCCGAGAGAAGTCAAGGGAGTGGTTCCACCAGCTCCCGGCCAGCTCCATCTACTGTTTTGAGGATCTACGCCGGGGATTCATGCTGAGGTTCACTACTTCGAAGAAGAGGAAGAAGGAGTCTGAGTTCTTGTTCCACATTAAGCAAGTAGTGAATGAGACGTTGGGGAGCTATGTGGATCGATTTCAGGAGGAGGTTACCCAGGTCCAGGAGATGCCGGGCCATAGTCTGATGATGGCTTTCACCCTGGGTTTTTCCAAATGGAGCTGAAGAGAGTTCCCCCTCTCTCCTACGAGGAGTTGATGGAGAGGGCGGCAAGAGAGGTCGACGGGGAGGCGTCGAACCCGGAATTCGCAAGGAAGCTGGCCAGGTGGGCGACGGAGGAGGAAAAGGAGTCGAAGGGAGGAAGAGGACAGGAAGAGAGAAGAGGGGAGCCTAGGCAGAGGGAGCAGAGGCAGCTCCAGTGGCAGCAGCAGCCGAGGTGGGGGCACCAGGAGCCCGACCGTCGGCTGGGCTGGAGACCTGAAGGGCAGGGGCAAGGGCCACAGAGAGGGTACTTCGGAAGGGGTCACTATCAGGGGAGGCAGGACCAGTTCCACCCACCGGGCTGGAGGCAGGGTCAGAGGCCCCGGCTCCCCAATCAGGAGGAGGCCATGGCCATAGCTTTGGGAGCAAGGAGGGGGATCATGAGGAGGAAGAGAAGGGAGTTCAGGGTGGAGCTGCCCTATTGCGACTTCCATCAGGAAGAGGAGCACGCAACAGCCATGTGCCCGGAATTCTTGGAGATGAGAGGGAATAGGGAGCGGCAGCAGCAGCAGGAGGAGGCGCGGCAAGAAGTGAGAATCGAGGAGGTCCTGCCTCGGGCGGAGGAGGATCGTTGCGAGGACCGGGTTGATGTCGGGACCCGCGGAGGGATCGGAGTGATCCACGGGGGAGTGGGGATCGAGGCTTCCCGCAAGGCAAGCCTCCACACCATGTACCGGCGGAGCATCGCCTCTACATCCCAAACCCCGCCGCCGGAGGAGAGGATCACCTTCTCCATAAGTGATATGCCAGACCACGAGGATCCGTTCTGTGATGCGCTGGTCATCAAGGCCGCCATCGAGAATTTCACTGTCTCACGAGTCCTCGTGGATAATGGGAGCTCCGTCAACGTCGTCTTCAAAAAGGCGTTTGACGTGATGAAGGTGGAGGCTAAGAGGGTGCTGGCCTCGGACGGGCCCTTGTTCGGATTCTCGGGAGAAAGGAAGGAAGTAGAGGGAGGAGTTGGCCTCCATGTCACCTTGGGGGGGCAGTCCCGAAACTGCAAGTTCGTCATTGTGGACGCCCCCAGCAGCTACAGCGCAATCTTCGGGAGGCCCCTTATCAGTGCCTTCCGCTGCGTCCCCTCGTCTTTCCATCAATGCTTAAAGTTCAACGCCGAGGGGATCCAGGTCAGAGTCAGGGGGGACCCAAAGGTGGCACGGGAGTGCTGTGTCACCGCGGTGAACACTATCTCCTGGCAGGAGGGGGCCGAGGAGATGGGGCGGAGGATGGAGGAGGCCGAGCAGGAGGTTGTCAGCGAGGAGCTGGGGATAGAGAGTCGCGCTGAGGAAGCAGAAGGAGGAGATCTGGAGGAGGTAGCCGAGGTGAGGGGAGCGGGAGAAGAGATGGAGGAAGAGGTCCCCGTCCCGGATGAAGGGGATGCTGAAGGATGGGCGGAGCGGTCCAGGCTGGAGGCCGCGGAGGAAGTGGTAGAGCTGGAGGTGCTTACCCGTGGGGGCAGGATGGAGAAGATCCGCGTCAGCGGGGGGCTGACCCCGGAGGACCAGGGCGGGATGCTGGAGTGCATCCAGAAGAACGTGGACATCTTCGCCTGGAACGTCGCGGAGATGTCGGGGGTTGACGCGGATGTGGCTTGCCACCGCCTCAACCTGGACCAGGGAACACGCCCCGTTCAGCAGAAAAAGAGATCCACGGCAGACAAGCTGCCGGAACCCATCAGGGAGGAGGTGGCGAAGCTTCTCAAGGCCGGCTTCGTGTCCGAGATTCAGTACCCCGGCTGGGTCTCCAACGTTGTGATGGTTAAAAAAGGAGACGGCCGCTGGCGATTGTGTATCGATTTCTCCTTACTTAATAAAGCTTGTCTTAAGGACTGTTATCCTTTGCCTCGGATCGACGCGCTGGTTGACTCAGCCGTCGGCTTTTCTGTAATGAGTTTTTTAGATGCCTTTTCAGGTTACCATCAGATCAGGATGCACCCCCCGGACATCAAGGATGTCTCATTCATCACAGGGGACGGCTGCTACTGCTACAAGATGATGTCATTCGGGCTGAAGAACGCTGGGGCCACCTACCAAAAAATGATGGATAGGGTCTTCAAGGAGCAGAGGGGAAGGAACTTGGAGGTGTACGTGGACGACCTCATGATCAAAAGCCGGGATGTGGACTCCCACCTCCGGGACCTGGAGGAGACCTTCGCCACCCTGCGCAGATACAAGATGCGGTTGAATCCCCTTAAGTGTGTCTTTGGGGCCAGCCGGGGAAAGTTCTTGGGGCATCTCCACACCCCCGCGGGGGTCGAGCCGAATCCGGACAAGGTCAAGGCTATCTTGGAGCTGGGGTCCCCGCGGAACGCAAAGGAGGTCCAACGGTTGACGGGGAAGCTAGCAGGGCTGAGTCGCTTCCTTTCTCGGGCAGGGGAGAAGTGCTCCCCCTTCTTCAAAACGCTGAGGGGTGGTCAAAGGTTTGAATGGACCAAGGAATGCGAGGAGGCGTTCCAGGCCCTCAAGGCGCAGTTGACACAGGCTCCGCTGCTCCAATGACCGAAGGAGGGGGAGGATTTGTTCTTATATCTCGGAGTCAGGACAGAGGCCTTGAGCTCCGTCTTGGTTCGTGAAGAAGGGAAGAGGCAGCTCCCTATTTATTACGTCAGCCGGGTCCTGAGGAAGGCCGAGCTCCGGTATCCGATCTTGGAGAAGCTTGCATTCGCACTAATCATCTCGGCTCGGAGGCTGCGACCTTACTTCCAGGCACACTCAATCCGAGTGGTGACCGACCATCCTCTCCGCAACATCTTCGAGGGCATGGGCGGAACTAGCCCTGGGCACGGTAGGGCACGTGCCCGAGCGGTTTTGGCTAAATTACCGCTCCCTGCTCCTCCTGCTCCCGATCCCGTATCCCGCTCCCTGCTCCCGATCCCGTCGCTGCCGCTCCCTGCTCCAGCTCCGGCTCCCGTCGGTACTACTTCTTCTTCTTCTTCTTAGCACGGTCTATTTCAATCGTGTCTTTTACACAACATTTCTGGGGAATTCTGTGGCTATCCGTGTTTTTTGTTCCCGCACGGTTTCTACCAAACCGTGCGCGAAGAAATCGCACGGTCTGCATATATTTCTGTGAAATTCAGCTTTCTGGGGTTAATCGTGTGTTTCCTTCACGCACGGGCAGAATCGCCCGTGCTCGAGTAAAACGCATGGTTCCCCTGTCTTCTTCTTCTTCAATGTGAAATCAGTCCTGATTTCACTGTGAAATCCGGACTGATTTCAGTCCAAATTTCATTGTGAATTTGTAATATTGTGTTCAATATTTTCCTTACAAAAATATCTTTGCAAAAAAAAAAAAATTCGGGGGCGCTGCCCCCAAACTCCACTCAGGGTGCGCTGCCCCCCGAACCACCCGAATTGACAGTACTTAGATTGTGCCCGTGCGACTTCAAAATCCTAGTTCCGCCACTGTTCGAGGGGGTGGAGCATTCAGGCCGGCTGGCCAAGTGGTCGGTGGAGCTGAGCGAGTTCGATGTCTCCTTCGTTCCGCGGCTCTCGATCAAAGCTCAGGCGATGGCCGACTTCCTGGCCGACTACGTGGTAGAAGTAGCGGAGGAGGAGCTCACCCGCCCGACTCCTTGGAAGGTGAGGGTGGATGGAGCCTCAGGGAGGCATTCTCTTGGAGTGGGGGTGGTTCTGGAAAGCCCTCAAGGGACTCAGATTGAGCAGACGGTGGTGGTGCATTTTCCCATTACCAACAACCAGGCCGAGTACGAAGCAGTGATAGCGGGGCTGCGCCTGGCCAGGGAGCTGGGGGTGCGGGATGTGGAGGTCCTAACCGACTCCATGGTGGTGACTTCCCAGATCAACGGGGAGTTCGAAGCAAGGGAGCCCACTCTGAAGTTATACTTGGCCAAAGTGAAGGGGGTCATAGGGACCTTCCAGACCTTCTCCATCCGACACGTGCCAAGGGGAGAGAATGAACAGGCCGACCAGCTAGCGAAGCATGGCCCCCGGGCGGGGGGCACCATCACCGACCTGTTCCGCCCCTCCATTGAGGAAGGGGAGCTCATGGAGATCGACCAGCAAGCTTCGTGGATGGATCCAGTAGTAGTTTTCCTCTCCACGGGGGAATATCCGAAGGGGGTAGACAGGAAGAAGCTGAGGCACAAGTCAGCTTACTACCTCCTTAAGGACGGGCAGCTATACAGGAAGACCCTCTCCGGGATGCTGGCTCGTTGCGTAGCCGAGGGTGAGGCGCAGAGGATCTTGGAGGAAGTCCACTCCGGGGAGTGCGGGAGTCATTCCGGGAGTCGGACCCTGGAGGGAAGGATAGTCAGGCAAGGGTACTTCTGGCCCACCCTGGGCCGAGACACCGCGAAGTTCGCAAGGAGATGTCATAAGTGTCAGCTGTTTGCCCCCCTCCAGCTACAGCCGGCCCAACAGCTCAAGAGTATCACGGCCCCCTGGCCCTTTGCAATCTGGGGAATGGATTTGGTTGGACCGTTCCCCCAGGCCAGCGGTCAGAGAAGGTTCCTCCTATTGATGATCGACTACTTCTCGAAGTGGATGGAGGTGAAGGCGTTGGCCAAGGTGACCTCCCAAGTGATCAGGAACTTTGTTTGGGGGGAGATCATCTGTCGCCATGGGCTGCCCCAGGCCATCGTCACAGACAACGGACCCCAGTTCGCCAGTGCCGAGTTCATCAGCTTCTGCGAACAGCTTGGAATCGACCTCAGGTTTGCCTCGGTCCACCACCCCAGGAGTAACGGGCAGGTGGAGGCCGCGAACAAGATCATCGTCAATCTCCTCAAGAAGGTGGAAAATTTGAGGGGGAGCTGGGTAGAGCAGCTCCCCGCAGTCCTTTGGGCCCTAAGAACCACCCCTAACACGGCTACGGGGGAGACCCCCTTCAAGCTCTCCCATGGGTGCGAGGCGGTGCTCCCCATAGAATTTGAAGTCCAAACGCCGCGAGTCGGGGCGGCCAGGGAGGGCCGAGAGGAATGGCGAGCCGAGAACGAGGGGGAGCTGAGACTCTCCCTTGACATGGTGGAAGAATTGAGGGACCTTTCGGCCATCCGACAGGAGGAGGTCAAAAGGAGGATGGCAAAATACTTTGACAAGCATGTCAGGGTCAAGCAGTTCGCGGAAGGAGACCTGGTGCTGAAGAAGGTGGACGCGGCAGGGAGGTCAGCGTCCGTGGGGAAGCTCAACCCCAGCTGGGAGGGGCCGTTTATTGTGAAAGAAGCTTTGAAGTCAGGGGGCTATCAGCTCCAAAATGTAGAGGGCGAGACCCTGAGTCTCACCTGGAGTGGAGACGAGCTGAAAAGATTTTTTCCCTAAGCACCTGTAAGCAACACGTTGGTTATAATGAATTCCTTCCCCCCCCCCCAGTATTGTCGCAGCCAGCTAGCATAGAGAATTGGAATGTGTTTGGACCCCGAGAAGATCCCGCTGCCAGGCTCCCACCTAGCTGGCAGGGTCGGAAGTCACTCGGTGTCATCCCTAGCCTCGAGAAGATCCCGCTGCCAGGCTCTCACCTAGCTGGCAGGGCCGGAAGTCACTCGATGGAATGTGTTTGGACCCCGAGAAGATCCCGCTGCCAGGCTCCCACCTAGCTGGCAGGGCCGGAAGTCACTCGGTGTCATCCCTAGCCTCGAGAAGATCCCGCTGCCAGGCTCTCACCTAGCTGGCATGGCCGGAAGTCACTCGATGGAATGTGTTTGGACCCCGAGAAGATCCCGCTGCCAGGCTCCCACCTAGCTGGCAGAGCCAGAAGTCACTCGGTGTCATCCCTAGCCTCGAGAAGATCCCGCTGCCAGGCTCTCACCTAGCTGGCAGGGCCGGAAGTCACTCGATGGAATGTGTTTGGACCCCGAGAAGATCCCGCTGCAAGGCTCCCACCTAGCTGGCAGGGCCGGAAGTCACTCGGTGTCATCCCTAGCCTCGAGAAGATCCCGCTGCCAGGCTCTCACCTAGCTGGCAGGGCCGGAAGTCACTCGATGGAATGTGTTTGGACCCCGAGAAGATCCTGTTGTCAGGCTCTCACCTAGCTGGCAGGGCCGGAAGTCACTCGGTGTCATCCCTAGCCTCGAGAAGATCCCGCTGTCAGGCTCTCACCTAGCTGGCAGGGCCGGAAGTCACTCGATGGAATGTGTTTGGACCCCGAGAAGATCCCGCTGCCAGGCTCCCACCTAGCTGGCAGGGCCGGAAGTCACTCGCTGTCATCCCTAGCCTCGAGAAGATCCCGCTGCCAGGCTCTCACCTAGCTGGCAGGGCCGGATGTCACTCGATGGCAATGATTTGCGACCCAGAACGAATCACGCTGCCGGGCTCCACCTAGCCGGCCAAGCCGGGAACTACTCGAATGGTGTTAATAGCAGATTGGAATCACGAAGATAAACCAAAAAGGGGGCTAACACGACCGCCCAGCCCCAAGAGAGACGGCCGAACGGAGGCGGGCACCTAGGCGAGAACCCGCAAGAGATTTGATAACTCAGGCAGAGGGAGAGCCAACTCGCCTCGCTTGGCGGGTGAGCAGCCGCATCATCAGGGTTGGGCCGCAGAGGCAGGTCGCCCCGTACGGCAATAGCAAATATACGAATAAGGCGTGCGAGAGAGCATTTATAAAAGCAATAACAGGTGAAAATCGCGAAGTCTAGGCGCAGCCCGCGCTTACATCTCAAAACAGGTAAACATACATGATAATATACATCTAAAAAACAAATGTCAAAAAGCGGGGGAGACGCGAGATCCGGGGCGAGAAGTCCGAGATGGGCTGGAAGGATTTGTCCCCAGGGTCCGGCACGGGAAGAAATAGCGTCGGCACCACGTCCTCCGCCGAGAGTTCCGCCGCCTCGCTCTTGAGGAGATCCGCGCGTCGCAGCATTTGCATCGTGTACTTCGCGGCGCTGGCGGCGTTCTTTTGCATCAGCACCTCCAAGTCGTAGTCGGAGAAGTGCTCGAGCGGACAGACCCTGCTGTCCGGAGGAGGGACAGCGGCGGCGGCCTCCAGCTCGCGTACCCGCGCCTCCAACGCCGACTTGTCCTGACCAAGGGTGGCGATCTCAGCGCCCATCCGACTGGCCGTCGCGGCATCCTGACAAGAGGAAGAGAAAGTTATAAGGTGGATTCGCAAGAAAGGGCGGTTGTCGAGGGTGAGCACATACCACCCCGCCCAAGTACTGCACGAGGGACTCCTCTGCCGCGTCGGCCCGCCTCCTCTGAAGGTTCGCGTCCTCCTGAGCGAGCTTTTGGGCCTCCTCCCTCTCGTCCGCCAGCTTCTTCAGGGAGGTGGCGTTCCGCTCCAGTTGGGTGGAGCGCCTCCCTACCATATGAGCTAGCTCCAGGCCGCGTCGCTGGGCCTGCGCGCTCTCGTGAACCAATACCCGCGTCACCTCTTTGTCGTAGATGGCGGCGTCTTCTCGCGAGTACAGGCCGAACGAGAAATTGTAGGCCTCCCCGCCGATGGTGTCCTGCTCCATCCAACTCGGCAGCAAGGTCGAGATCGCGGCGCGATTTGACTCCTTGTCCCACGACAGGAGCGGGGCGCCGAGCTCGTCCAGATATCTCTCGCCGTAGCCAAAGTTGCGGTGACCCCTCGGCACCGGCTTCGCGGCAGCTTGAGACCCGTCCGGCGGCGCGGAGGTGCCCGCCGCCCTGTCCGGAGTGTCGCTGGTCGAAGCAACCAGCGGGGGCGAAGGGCCCTCGGCCGGAAGGCCCGCAGGGGCCTTGCCTTTCCTTTGGCTCGCGGCGGGTTGCTGACCCGCGGTCTTCGCCACCTTCGGCGGAGGGGTGGGCTGTCCGCCACCCGGCCGCTTCTTGGCTGGGACCGACGGGATGTCGCGCTGAGCGGCATCCGCAGCCTGAGCTCGGGCGAGAACCCCGGGGGGGATCCGAGCGCTATCGTAAGGGGGGTGAAGAGGGATGTCGCGCTCGCCTGCCAAGGAGAAGGGGTGAGATAAAGGAAAAAAGGGGGGTAAGTCAGAACAGCGACGAGTGGCAAACCTCCCCCTGGCGGGACGGCGGCGAGGTCGTCAAGATGGCGGCGCAGGTACGCGACCTCGAAATTCTTCCCGGCGAAGAACCCACACAAGTCGGCCTCATGGCCCCCTAGGCTGGGCGGACGGTAGCTCGCCTCGCTAAGTTGCACCGGCGAGAAGGGGACGTTGCCGAAATCCCCTTTGACGAACAGGAACTTTTTGAGCCAGTTGTGACTCTTATTTACTGTCTCCCGCACCTTGAGGTGGACGCTGGAGAAGTAGGCGGTCCCATCCCGGTTCGCCCGGAAGGAGAACAGTTTCCGGAAAACGGCGAGGCTGAACTCGACTCGCTCCTCTCGCAGGAAGCAGGCGAACCCCACCATAACGGCTATGGAGTTCGGGGTCATCTGGCCTAGGACGACCCCGAAATACTTCAGCACCTGGCGCACCTCGGGCCACAGGGGAAGTCGCAGGCCCACCTCAAAGTGAGCTAGAGGGATGGCGAGCTCGTCCCTAGATAAATCGTTGATCTTTTCTCCATCCCCGGGTCGTCTCGCAGAAAAGCCCGGCGGAACGTGGTCGCCAAGAGCATCCAGGTACTCGCGTTCCGAGATGACGGCGTGAGGGAAGTCGTGCTCTGAGAAGGTCCAGGTGTGACGAACCAAATATGGCGCACCACATATTATAATGTTTGATATTTATAAATCCCCAATGATGATAACGTAAAGGCAGTACGATACTTTATGTTTCTCAAGATGTTTCTTTTTTTATTTGTTTTCGCATTCAATTGATTTTATTTGTGGGAGTGCCAATAACCACACCAGGCGCACTTACTTCGTCCGTCCACGTCGCCGCCGCCTCCGCCCATTCCCACCGAATCGCCGCCGAACGTGCGAGACAGATCCAGAAAGCGAGCACGAGCCGTACTTCGCGGGGAACAGGAAGCGAGAGAGCGTTTGGAATCGGTGAGGGAATAAGGGCCTGCAAGGCCTATTTATAGGGAAAGAGAAAGGGCGGGAAACTTCCCGCCAAAAGAGGGGGTGCATATAGCAAAAATCAGCCTGACGTTTCGACTTCACGGCGCGCGGCCGCGCCGCCGAGGCCAGTCAGGCGTGGTTCTCGCCCGGCCGTGTCCACGCAAAACTTGAGCGGGCGACTCTCGGCCCGCACCCATCCGGGATTCCTCGCGAGCCGGGAGACACCCGGCTGGCGAGCCCCTCGGCTCGCCCCCGCCCCGATCGGCAGGTCAGGCAGAATGAATCTCTCCCCTGTCCCGCCCCGCAGAGAGCAAAAGCAACAGCTTGGTAATTTTAATACACCTCAGCAGTAAAATATTAGGCCCATATGCGGGCAAAGAGAGCTGCGAATCGTTACAAATACAAGATAACTTTGCAATAACAGTAGAAACCCCGCGATATCCCGCGAGCGGGGGAAAAAGGCTGGATCAGTACTCGACCCACTTCCACCTGTGCCGCCGCTTCGTTCCCGATCGCGGCGGCACGCGAGGATTGTGGTAATCGCGAACCGCCACCAGCTCCCGCTCAGCTAGGCCGACTTGCTCTGTGGCGCCCCTAAGATGCTCCTCGGCTCGCGTAATGTGCACGCCCGGTGAAGTGACATCGTCGTCTTCTGCTGCGCGCGGGGGTCCCTCCAAGGCCGCGAGCCGGGCCGCGGTCTCGGCCTTGTCTTGATCGACCCTCTTCACAATCTCCTGAAGCAGCAGCGTGTGTTTCTGGAACAGCCGCGTCACCTGCCTCTTCATCCCCACCGCATCGGTCGGGTCGCCCAGGTAATCAGAAACACTGTCCACGTCGGGCGGAGGCGAATACCCTTCGCTCGTCTCAGTTTCGGAGGAAACCATGTTGTAGCCTACAAAAGGGCGATTCAGAAGGAGCGAGCGAGGACAAAGCCAACGGTGAGTACCAGCTTACCAAGGGTTGGCACGTCACCCGCGCCGACGGATGGGCGAGAGGAGCCCGGCCGACCCTGAAAGGTTTCTCCCTCGAGGGTCTCAAGAGATTTTCCCAGTCCGTGGGGAGCCGGCGAGCGGGGGGTTTCCGGAGGTGGGCGGTCCAGACCGGGGGGACTAGCAACCCTCTCAGACGACAAGGGAGGGGGGCGATCCTTTCCCCCGTTCCCCACCTCTTCACAAGGAATTGCCTGCAAAACAAAAGATCAGAGGTACAGCGATAAGCCGAAGAAGGTCACGTACCCCCAGGGACGACCTCAACACCCGCCGCCGAGATGGAGCCCGGACAGTCACCCGCCGGAGACCGCCTAACAATCTTTCCCTTCGCCGGCCTAAAGAGGGGGCCGGGAGACCCGCGTGCTAGCCAAGGGGCGGCCTCGAGGGCCTCCTCCCGAGTCTTCTGACTCGCTGCCGCCAGGCGAGCTCGCACCTCCTCGCTGATCGGCATCGAGAAACTGAAGTTTGTTCAAGGAAAATGAGGGGATCTGGGGAGCCCCCCCTGGGCTCAGCGGTATATTTATAGCCGGACAGTGGGGCCCCACCAGAAGATTCCCTGCCAGCTCAGCACAGTACTCGCCGAACACGCGGGTTGGATGATTCTTTCCGAGCTTGAATCAAGCTCAAAAAGAGCGGGGATTGTGTACAACCCCGTGTCCGGCGAGCGGGTCCCGCCAGGGAGGTCGAGCAGACCTAGCCCCGTGACCCGCACCCAAACGGCAAAAAGGATATACGGCAGAAGGGCTGGCCCGCTCCCGCCCATTTCAGGCGAGCGAGCCGGCGAGGCGAGCGAGCGGGTCGCGCGGAGAATCACTGACCAAAGCGGATGGGTCTGGCGACCCGCGACTAGCGAGCCGATCGGGGGGTCGCGGTGGCCGCCGGCCAGCCCCCACACGCGACCTGGCCGCCGGTCCGCCCCGGCAGAAGACAGGCAGGTCGCGACGGTCCGGCTCGCGCTCGCCCAGGGAGAATAGGCGGGCAGCTGAATCCAGGTCGTGCCCGCCTCCCGCGGAGGAGGACTGGAGGCGAGCTGACTCCCCAGGGGTGCGAATAGCCCCTCAGAACGGCGGAGCCACGCTGTTGGCAGACCAGGTTGGACTGCGCATAGCTACTTAGAACAGCGGAGTTTGGCTGTTGGCAGACCCAAACAAGGGCTTTTTGGTATTTCCAGGTCAGTTCTTTCGGTTATTGGCAGTCCAGATTCCAAAAAACTATAAATAAGACCCAAGGGGTACCTCAGAGGAGACGCTTTCAGTGCCTCCTTACTCTCGTCTTCACGTGCTCTCTGAGGGTACCTTAGCTCGGCTTCTGGCTAAGGAGGGGAAGCGCTCAGAGATCTTCCGGGTTTGTGGTGGGACCTCCCTGCCGAGCCCTTGGGTCTGTTTCTTCTTGTCTTCTTCGTTGTTTTTCTTGTAGGAGCAAAGTAGACGCGAGATCACCCCTTCCCCAAGGGTCGAACTCCACAAGAGGCCGGATTCCGGTTTCAACAGGCTATGTCACCCATTCATGGGGATACGACCCCTTACGATGATACTCACATGGAGGATCATAACCGTGATGAAGTCTATGACGACCCCCCAGTTGAGCCTCCTAATGAGCCGCCACATCCTGGTGAGGATGCGATTTGGATGAGTCGCTCGTTTATGAGCTTTGAGTTATTGGCGTCTCTTTCGCTATCATCTATAGCCTTGCCCTAGAGAATTGATCTTGAGTGGAGCATAACGTATGTAGGGCCTTCCTTGAGTACGCTTGAGCATACTCATGTTTTGAGGCCTACCTTATTGCGCTTCGCACCCTCGATAAGTTTTGGGACTGATGTGATCTGAAACCTAGTGTTGTCGTTTGCGAAAATAAAACTGAGAACTGTTTAAATTAACTTGGCGCGACGGGAATTCGCGGGCTATTTTCTAACGAAATAAACGGTCGAGGTGTCGCAAACACTCACAATGCTAAACATCCACGTGCATTCTGCAATATGATATAAATATTCCACAAGCTATTCATTGAAAAAACAAACAAACACAACTGAGCTTTCAAATTGACGGCAAACATGAAATGATAATTTAGGCAATCTCTGAATTTAGTACTCATCAAATATTAGCATAAAATTATACTAACCATAGAGAGAGAGCGAAATAGAAGGCTATACCTCAGTCCAAAGGAATGGTCAAGCTAATCTACTGATGTTGTCACAGACAAGTAACAGGAAGACAATGCTAAGAGTCGGAGGTGACGACCGCGCAAGAAGTAGGGTTGGCGGCAGATCTGGAACAAACTACGGGCCGAAGAGGGCTCGGGTAGTAGCGGCGAGTCCGGAGGAGCAACCGAACTGGGCGGGTCTTCAAGCCTGGAGGAGACTTGGCTTCATCAAGGAAGGAGTTGGGTCGGGAAGCTACTGCTGGATGAAGAGGAAAACGCCTTGGCAGAAACTGACGGCGGTGAGAGCTTGGCGGAGCGACTAGGGATCGAGAAACAACGGAGGAGTCGCCGGCTCTGACGGTGGAAGAAGCGGGAGAGGTCGTCGGGGACTAAGTGAGGATCTGGAGTCGGCGGCGAAGGCAGGCTAGCGGGAAACTGGCGGTATCGAGCTTCCGTCGAGCAGGAACAGTGAAGGAAACCTGGCTTCGGGCTGTGCAGCGCTAGACGGAACGAACCTCAGAGAAAAATTTTACTTCAATTCTAATTCCAGCCTAGGGCATTCTGTGGGTTGGGTTTGGAATAAATACGGAGAGCTTTGGGTCAATTACAATGTTAAAACTTATTAATTAGAAGGTGAGTGGTGTCAAGGTTTATAGGGACTTGGGGGTTGTGGCTGGCTTAAAGAACATTGCCAATAACATAAATGATTTTGACTCCATAATACTTAATATAATTGATACTAAATTTCAAAGCTTGCATTAACTATCACCTACCTAATTTGACAGACCTTTTCATTCAGGGTCTCGTTGGTCAGTCACGCCAACAAGCCAAACCAAAAAAATTGAGCGATAACCCGCGCGAAATAAAAGATACAAGCGCCTATAGCGAGCGCAAATACATGTGCGACATGAAATAAAATACATGAAATAAACTAGAATTAGGATGCGACACAGGTTGCATCAATTCTCCCGGGGTTGAAAGAGCTCGACCCCGACGATACTAGATGTGACCTGCAAGTAGAAAGTCCAACTGTCGATACAGCACAACTCCGCTACCGTCATGCTGCTGAAACGAGATTTGTAGACAAACTCTGCTCCTGAAAGAGGTAGACAACCAATCTCCATTGGAAAATTATAACTCTCGGTGATAGGATAAATCGCGAAATTATAATTTTCCAATTATGCTCGCAAACAGTTAGGAATAATTTTATGTAAAATATTTAAATGATCAATCAAATTCAGAGCATCAAGTAGGAGACTGTCACAAAGTGGGAGATAAAGCGGATTGAAAAAGCAAGGTATAAGACCAGGTAGGAAGTAAGCATGATCAACCTGTGGAATCATTAGATCATATCGCATCATACGCACGACTGTTAGATACTTACGAGCATCTGCTAACCCCGGGTCAACTAACGTTATGATTACACCCGATGAAGTTCCACTCGTGTCACAAAATATTAAAAAGATCCTAATTTCATCGAGTAAAATATTCCATAAGAAGCCCTTGAAGCGGGTGTCCTTATGAGGAGTTAAAAATCTAAGGATCATCTTGACTCCCTCAATACGAGTAAATCTAGAAATTTCAGACCTTGAACGATAGTGAGGTGGTGGTACAACATGCTCGTCTACAACTAAAGAGAAGTGATGAGGACTAAATGTGTACTCGTCGAATACGAATTCAATGAAAGATGGTGCCTTCAGGGCCACAAAAGAGGGACCACCAAGCACAATGGTTGTGGGCTCAAGGGATTATGGCGGCAGTAAACTAAGAAGGTCAGGACATAGGACGAACGGGTCTATGCCACCCAAGACGAGGGTCTCATCACTAACCAACGCCTCTGAGAGAAGAGAGAGTGATGATGTGGCATCTGAGGTGAGTGACACATCCCAAGTAAGTCCTTTTCCCTGGTGTGGGGCCTTAGGAAAAAACTAGGCGACTAAAGGATGTGATTCTGTGCGAGCAAGGGGACACACCACTTCAGTCGGGACAGAGGTCTAAGGAGGGAAAAACTTTTCCTCCTGTAGCTGGGGTTCAGGAAGAAACTCAGTTGCTAAAATAGGTGTTGTCCTAGAGGCGAGTGGATCCCCGACTTCAGCTAGCGTGATAAAAGTAGGAGACGACTCTTCTTCCTGGAGCAGGGGCTTAGGAAGAAACTCTTTGATTGAAGGAGGTGATGTAGTGGAGACAAGTGATGTCACGACTTCAGTCGGGGTGGTAAAAATAGGATGAAGCTTATCTTCCTGGAGCAGGGGCTCGAGAAGAATCTCCTCGACTGAAGTGAGCGTCACAGCGGGGGTGGGTGGGACTAAGGTGCTCGTCGAGAGACTGACGAGACGGGACAGAGAACTATCGAAAGACCTAACCTCAGGTTCCACTATGTGATATGTAGCGTGGAGGTATGCAGGAGCAACATAATGTGTGCGCATTTTCGCCTCCAGGCTGTGAACAGAGGTGCACAACCGACGCAAATTCTGTTGGACGTCAATAGTGACGCACTGAACATCTTTCTTCAACGCTCTAATGCGCGCACCTAAATCACTCATCATTTTTTTAACGAAAAAAACTAAACTTACGATTTTGAAACGACCGACGCTCGGTTATCCCACGATAGGAATGAGATATCTCAGCAGGCACACCAAACTGATGTGATCCGAAACCTAGTGTTGTAGTTTGCGAAAATAAAACAGAGAACTTTTTAAATTACCTTGGCGAGAGGGGAATTCGCGGGCTATTTGCTCACGAAATAAACGGTCGAGGCGTCGCAAACACTCACAATGCTAATCATTCGTGTGCATTCCGTAATATGATATAAATATTCCACAAGCTATTCATTGAAAAAACAAACAAACACAACCGAGCTTTCAAATTGACGACAAACATGAAATGATAATTTAAGCCAGCTCTGAATTTAGTAGTCATCAAATATTAGCATAAAATTATACTAACCATAGAGAGAGCGCGAAATAGAAGGCTATACCTCAGTCCAAAGGAACGGTCAAGCTAATCTACTGATGTCATCACAGGCAAGTAACAGGAAGACAATGCTAAGAGTCGGAGGTGACGATCGTGCCAGAAGTAAGGTTGGCGGCAGATCTGGAACAAACTGCGGGCCAAAGAGGGCTCGGGTAGTAGCGGCGAGTCCGGAGGAGCAACCGAACTGGGCGGGTCTTCAAGCCTGGATGAGACCTGGCTTCAGCAAGGAAGGAGTCGGGCCTTGAAGCTACAGCTGGATGAAGAGGAAAACGCCTCGGCAGAAACTGACGGCGGTGAGCGGCGGTGAGAGCTTGGCGGAGCGGCTAGGGATCGAGAAACAACGAAGGAGTCGCCGGCTCTGACGGTGGAAGAAGCAGGAGAGGTCGCTGGGGACTAAGTGAGGATCTGGAGTCGGCGGTGAAGGCAGGTGAGCGGGAAACTTGCGGTGTCGAACTTCCGTCGAGCAGGAACAGTGAAGGAAACCTGGCTTTCGCGCTGTGCGGCGCTGGACGGAACGAACCCGAGAGAAAAATTCTCGGTTCAGTTCTAATTCCAGCCTAGGGCATTCCGTGGGTTGGGTTTGGATTAAATAGGGAGAGCTTTGGGTCAATTACACTGTTAAAACTCATTAATTAGAAGGTGAGTGGTGTCAAGGTTTATAGGGACTTGGGGGCTGTGGTTGGCTTAAAGGGCATTGCCAATAACATAAATGATTTTGACTCCATAATACTTAATATAATTGATACTAAATTTCAAAGCTTGCATTAACTATCACCTACCTAATTTGACGGACCTTTTAATTCAGGGTGTCGTTGGTCGGTCACGCCAACAAGCCAAACCAAAAAATTTGAGCGACAACCCGCGCGAAATAAAAGATACAAGCGTCTATAACGAGCGCAAATACATGTGCGACATGAAATAAAATACATGAAATAAACTAGAATTAGAATGCGACACAAGTTACATCAGGGACGCACCACTTGCTGATCCACCAGACGAGATCTTTCTTTCAGGGATACTCACCACACTCTAATGTCATGTCTTCTAGTCGGTATACACAATTATCACTCAGGTGGTTGACTCATTCGCGATGACTTTTTGTACACACCTCCTGCTGAGCCCCCTGATGTATTACGTTCCCTAAGAGACATTTGGCTGGCTAAGCGCTCGTATTTGAGTGTAGATGTCTCGCACTGTCACTGGTACACTCTGCACACACGAGATGAGTTGTTTTACACTCCCCCGAGAGAGCCTCCTGGTAGGCCACCTTCTTTAATATATTTTAAGGTCATTAGTAGATTTTTCCATAGAAAGCATGTAGTGTTTGTCATGTTTTGTTTGCATCATTTGCATGAATCTGTAGAGTCGTTTCTTTGTCATTTTCATGAAGTTATTATGTTGTTTGTTCATCATTTGGTGTCATGAGTCGGTCAGACGGAGAATCCATAATGATAATAAATTTTGTAAGTCACATGTAGATGTTCACTGGTAAAAGTAGCTATTCATGAAGGCGAGCAGGTAATGACGAGAATCTGCGTTGTGAGGCTCCGTACGAGGCTTGCTAAAAGCTTGAGCATTAGGCGAATGGTTCCCTATATAATCATGAGACAGATCGAGGCAAACACCTACGATCTTGATATTCCTGCAAGTATGGGTATCCACCTAGTATTTAGTGTTGAAGATATGATGTTGTACAACGAGCCTCGCGAGCATGTGGACCCAAGCAGTGGGGAATTCCAGCCTCCCACACCTCCACTCTCATTGTCTTACCACCTTCATGGTTCACCCACGCCTGATGGCAACAACCTCACTCACTTCTGACACTCACCCACATGGAGACTCGTCTTCTTTTGTTCTACCTACGGCGTCGTCGATCGCGCCAGGATCCGCCACTTTTAAGTTGAGAGTTGAGAGCATCACGGAGACCAGTCAGTACATTCCTACTACAGACGTTGATGACACCCGGGTACTTCCAGGAGAGCTTGATTGATTCACCAATGAACTTCAACTTCAGTACAGCCGTCTCCATTCACCGGGTATGACAACGTTTCAATCGGGGGGAGTTGATAGGCGCGGTCACTCTTCCATCGACGACAAATGGACGACCTTTGGTGGACTTCTTCGAGTGGTACCTGGAATACATGAGAAAATTCTGATCCCTATTCATCGGGAGATGAACTCTTTCAAGCCGGGGAGATTAATGAAGAGCAGAGACAAAAACCTGCAGCGGAGGACGAATTTTGAGCCCGTTCGGGGACAGTTGGTGATTTTCCATATATGGCGTGCCTAGATCAATGATCGGACTCCGCAGATGTGTCCGGATTCGCATTGCGAATCGATTTGATATATTACTTCATTACTTTGCATTTTATTTTGATGTATTTGAGTGACTCCACCTCCGACCAATCATAGTCGTTGATGGTGAGATGCCTTAATTCTCCTTTTATTATAAATAGCTAGTTTGTGGGCTGATTTGAGTCATTGTAGAATTTGGAGAAAGCTTTTCCCGGATTCTCGCGATCCCTCTATGATGCCGACTCTGTGGAACCCTCGGTGACGACTCCTAGGTTGGTATCTCTCTCCCCTAGTCCTCCCCTATCCCTAGCCTCCATCTCCCACCCCTCAAAACTCTTTTCCCCTCGCTGCAGCCCCTATTCCTCCTCCCAAACCCGACGGTCTGCTGCCTCAACTCCTCTGCAGCCGCCGGCCAGCCATCCTCCTTTCGCCAAGCCGCCACCCTCCAGATCGCCCTACCACCATCCACCTCCCACACCTGCAGCCCCCCCAGCCGAACTCTCCACTTTAATCTCGGAGCCATTGTCGCCTTCCCTTTCCTCCCCATAGTCGACCCCCTTATCATAAGTCGTCGGTTTGGCCACTATCCCCTCCCTTCCCGTGGAACCACCTCCCACAGCCCGAAACTTTTCAGATCTGGAATTCCAGACCCCAATCCATCAATCCCTCTACCCGTACTTCACCCCTTAGCTCGGATCCGCCTCCAAACATCAGATCCATCCATTCTTTGACGGGATCTACCCATACGTGGTCGGATCCAGTCATTTTTGGTTCGTTTTCATCTTCCACCGTCGGGGACAACCACCTCCGCTATTTCCACGTCACTGGTCCCACCTCGGATCGTCGTACACGCATCTCCGACTCTGAAATCTTCAGTGTCTTGGTCAACTCACTATTTTGTGAGTTCTCGTTGTATTGATTATTGTTTTCAGTAAATTTATATTGGATTGGATTGTATACTTGTTTTGGATCTCTTGTATGGTAGTTGTTTATTTGGATAAATATTGTGATTTGCAGGGTTTATTCGTCACGCGCTCTTGCTTTGGCCCTCCACACGGAGGAAAGCCTAAACTTGTTTCGCCCTAATTAATTATTGTCTTGCTGTGAATTTATTTGCGTGGGATATTAATGGTTATTATCTAATTTGTGATTAATCCGTCTGACTTTGCATAGCATGTAGGGTTAGGTCATAATTTATCTGCCGCCTATAGATTTGTGTTGCGTCACTTATGAATATGGATGGATAATTTGATGACAAAAAAATAGGGCACAATGGAGACAAAGGATCCATATAGCCGACCCCGCTATAGTGGGATAAAGGCTTGTGTTGTTATTGTTGTTGTAGTAATCTATAGTATACTATATTAGTTTGTTCATTATCTCCTCTAAAATATTTCCTTCCTTAAATATCTCATTTAATAACTTCTCAAAAAAACATTTTCATCTCTCATATTTAAAAATAAAGCACATAATACTTTTTTTATATATCGATAAAAAATATATATAAAAAAATACCTTGCACTGGTATGGCCATAGAAATAAACAACAGGCATTTCAGTAGGAATTCCCCCAAAAGAATCCATAGGAGTTTCAACTGAGCTAGCAGCAATACACCCAGGAATGGAGATAGATCCCTGACCAATATCCAAATCCACGAAAGTAGGCTTCCAACTTCTCCTACAAGCCCAGTTAAGTAGCAGTCTACATAAACTAGTTTTACCTGAATCTGCTGGCCCAACAACAATAGTACGAGGACCCTGAAAATGAAGTAATTAGTGGGCCAAAAAGTACGTAAAAAGGTCAATAATCTGTTCAAAAATTATGAAGATTACTGAGAATTTCAGATTATACCCCAGGTATTTAATTCAAACTGAATTTGTTGGTGATTTTTATAATTAATTGTTCCCAATTATTTAATTTGATCAACTGTGGGTGATCTCAAACCAACCGTGTCACTCCGGAGGTACATCACAATAAACAACCATGTCGAATAGTTGATGCTGAATGGATCACCAAGTTATCTTCATTAGTAACCTCCCTGAATAACTAAGCGACCATTCACTGCCCACAAGGCTACTAACAGTATCCTATATATCTATTATTATTTTAAACCAGCTTTGGTTACATTTGTATTCATAAATTTGTTAAATAGTAGTGATGAGTACCCCTTAATATTATGGGGAACCCGGGTTGCGGATAGCCAAAACATCCACATACTCTGGTGGAGAAAGTGGGGTATACCAAAGTCAACCCCACTAACGTCATGACCATCCGAACCGCTCCAACCGCGGTGTGTGTACCGCGCGCGACAAAACCGATGCACCACTGACCGCGGCCGGACGCCGCACGGCCGCGCACTCCGCGCGACCGCGAGGCCAATCGGCCGGACAGTTACCTAGCCGTTCGGCCGTCGCCGTGCGGCCTATCGGCCGCCCTATCAACTGGCTGCTGCTGCCACGCGACCACATGGCCGCAAGGCCCAGTGGCCGATCGGCCGCCCGGCCAACCGGTAGTCGCCGCCGCACGGCAGCAGACCTCGCGCAGCAGCGAGGCTGAGCGGCAGGCCGCACATCCTGCCGCCTCCGCGGTCGGCCTCCCAGTCGGGCGCTCAGTCGACCATTGCGGCCAGCCTCCCGGCTGGTCCCTCCACCGGCCGGCCCTCGCCGGTCGGATCCTCCACTGTCCAATTGTCGCCGCATGATCTCCGCCTATTGATCAAAAGCGTAACCACCACGTGTAACCACTCATTATGGGGGGTGCGCATAGCCGAAATAATAATTGGCGTGCACGTAGTAAATCCCTAAAAAATATGCGCCATAAATTATAAGAAAGTGGTATGCGAATAGCACATAAAGTAGTTATGGTTTGGGGATAATCACGTAACCACCATAACCACCCCTGAAAGCTATAAATAGGAGCGCATGGACCTCCTTTCATTCCATCTCCTCCTCTCACCTCGCTTTCTAAACACGTGAGAGCTCTCTAAGGAATCACTTGAAGATCTCCTCTGCCTTTGAAGAATCTTTTGAAGACCTTCGAACGCCTTTGAAGATCTTTGATCGTCTCTGTTGGAAGAGCCCAAAGCTTGTATGTATTATTGATTTATTTCAGTATGTAAATACAAGGAGAGAATACAAATATATAGGAGAGAAGAGAGAAGAATAAATCCTATACATGATGTGGGACTAAAGAAGGAGAGGAAAAATGGGCCACCAAATGGGCCTTTTACATGGGCTTTTCTAATACTCCCCCGCAAGCTGGAGCGTACAAGTCGTATGCGCCAAGCTTGGATAGGCACTGATAGAAGAGGGTACTAGGTAGAGCCTTGGTGAGGATGTCAGCAACCTGTTCAGTACCCGGAACATGCTTGAGCTCGATCTTCTTCATGTGGACTTTCTCTCTGATGAAATGACAATCTACCTCAATATGCTTCGTTCTTTCATGAAAGACCGGGTTTTTGGCAATATGTATGGCGGCTTGACTGTCACAAAGGAGGAGAGCTGGTGAAGGTAGTTTAACTCCAAGGTCGGTAAGGAGACTCTCAATCCATGTGAGTTCAGAGACCACAGCAGCCATTGCCCGATATTCTGCTTCTGCTGAGGATCGAGCAACCACCGCTTGTTTTTTGCTTCGCCAAGTAATCAGATGTCCTCCAAAATAAGTGCAAAAACCGCTAGTAGATCGTCGATCGTCGAGGGAGCCAGCGTAGTCGGCATCAGAGTATGTCACTAGTGTAGAAATGGAAGATGAGGTTTTGTATACAAGTCCTTGGCCAGGAGCTGTCTTAAGATATCTGAGAATGCGTTCCACAGCCTGGAGATGAGAGCTTCGAGGAGAGTGCATATAGCGACTCACAAGTCCCACAGCGAAAGATATATCAGGTCTTGTAACTGTTAGGTAGATAAGCTTCCCAACGAGACGACGGTAATATTCTGGATTTGGTAGAAGCGAATCAGAATCTGAGCCCTGAGCACATATTTTGTGATTTGCATCCATGGGAGTGTTAATAGGTTTGCAACCAGAGTAGCCTGCATCATGAAGAAGATCCATGCAATATTTGCGCTGAGAGAGAACCAACCCATCTGACCGTCTGGCCACTTCCAGACCGAGGAAGTACCGAAGAGGACCCAGATCTTTAGTTTGGAAGACGGAGCCCAGATGTAGCTTAACTGCTTGTATGTCGTCCAAGTCACTGCCAGTAATAATGATGTCGTCGACATATACCAATAGGAGAACCGTACCAGTGGCTTGGTGACGAGTAAACAATGAGAAGTCAGCCGAGCTGCGAGTGAAGCCAATGTCCCGGAGAGCTTTGCTGAACTTGTCGAACCATGCCCGAGGGGATTGTTTGAGACCATATAGAGATTTGAGAAGATGACAAACCCGTGACTCCCCCGTGGTCTCAAACCCGGGAGGTTGTTGCATGTAAACCGTTTCCTGAAGGTCGCCGTTCAGGAAAGCGTTCTTGACGTCGAGTTGAAACAGGGGCCACTGGCGATGGACAGCCACAGAGAGGAGAATGCGGACCGTGTTGAGCTTAGCGACCGGAGAGAAGGTCTCGTCATAGTCCAGCCCCGGTTGCTGGGTGAAGCCACGAGCAACCAACCGAGCTTTGAGGCGATCAATGGTCCCATCAGGAGCATGTTTAATGACGAAAACCCATTTGCACCCAACGGGTTTCTGGCCGGGAGGAAGGGGCACCAGGGTCCAGGTCTGGTTGGCCCAAAGAGCAGCCATCTCTTCTTCCATGGCCGCACGCCACCCAGGATGTTGCAGAGCGTCCTGGACAGAAGTAGGAAGAGAGACCGAGGAGAGCGAAGTAGCCAAGGCCTGAAGAGGTGGAGAGAGGCGATGGAGAGAAACATAATCCGCCATTGGATGAGCGGTAGAGGCCGACACCGGAGCAGCAGAACACGGAGAAGCCGAGGTCGAAGCCGACTGCAGAGAAGCAACGGGAGGAAGAGGGCGACAAGTATAGACCCGAATAACTGGGGGTCGAGGAGGGTCAACGGTGGGAGGAGGCGGAGGGATGGTGGGAGGAGAGTGGACGTGGATCACTGGCCGGGGAAGGGAGGGTGTTGTAGGAGGTGGTGGTAGAAGTGGTGGCAAAGGAGGAGGGAAGAAGGGTTGATCCTCCCGGAAAGTAACATCAGCCGAAACAGAAACCTTCCGGGTGACCGGAGAGTAGCAAACATAGCCCTTTTGGGTACGGGAGTAGCCGACAAAAATGTGTTTGGCCGCACGGGGATCCAGTTTGTCAAGAGTGGGGCCCAGGTTATGGACAAAGCATGTACATCCAAAAACCCGGGGGTGAGGGGGAAGGCGGGTGTGGAGGGAAAAAGAAGGCTGAAGGGGGTAGCGTTCTGGAGAACGGGAGAGGGGAGACGGTTGATAAGAAAACATGCTGTGGACACCGCAAAGTTCCAGAAGACTTTGGGAACGTGCATGTGGAGCATGAGAGAGCGAGCCACATCGAGCAAGTGGCGGTTCTTGCGTTCGGCGACCCCGTTTTGTTGAGGGGTGTAGGGACAAGAGGTCTGGTGAACAATACCGAAGTTTGCGCAGAGAGTGGCAAACTCGTGGCTAGTATATTCCCGTGCATTATCAGAGCGGAAAGTTTTAATGGTGGTAGAGAATTGCGTACGAGTCTCTAACACAAACGCCTGAAATACACGAGGAAGCTCAGAGCGATCATGCAGGAGATACAACCAAGTAGTACGAGAGTAATCATCAATAAATGTTAGAAAATAGCGATAACCAGAAATGCTAGAAACTTTATAGGGTCCCCAAATATCAGAATGTATTAAATCAAATGGAGCAGAGCTCCTAGTACAATGAGCTGGATAAGAAGAGCGAGGCTGTTTGCCAATAATACAAGAATCACATTTAAAACCAGAAAGAGAAAGGTCGGGAAGCGCCTTCTGCAGGATAGGTAGAGGGGCATGCCCAAGCCGACAATGCCAATCAGACAAGGAAACGGAGGAAAGGGATGTGGGAGAGACATCGAGGAGGTAAAGCCCGTTCTGCAGCCGACCCCTACCAATGGTAATCCGCGTCTGCCGATCGTGTATCAAAAAACCAGAAGAGGTGAAGGTGATAAAGCAATTCATATCAGTAGTAAGACGACCAACAGAGAGTAAATTAAAAGGTGAGGCTGGCACATAAAGAACAGAGCGAAGAGAGAGAGAGGGAGGAAGGAGGAGATCCGCGCAGCCGGAGACCGGAACAAGCGCACCATTGGCCACAGTAATAGAGGGGGGGTGAGCAGCAGCAGAGAACTGGGGCGGCTGTATGGAAGTGATGTGGTGGGTGGCTCCCGAGTCCAGGATCCAGCGAGAGCTGGAAGAGAGACAGGCAGTACCTGCAGCGGAGGTGGAGACAATACTTGCATGGGAGGTGGAGGCATGGGAAGCAGAAGGGGGGTTGAGGAGCCCCTGGAGTTGTTGCAGCTGAAGGCGAAGAGCCTCAAGATCCGTACCAGACGGAGGAGAGCTATCGGTAAGAGCAGCAGTAGGCGGGCGAGGGGGGTAGCCATGTTTCTTGTGACAAATGGCTTCAGTATGGCCATCCCGGCCGCAGTAGGTGCACTTGGGCCGTCCGCGGCCACCACGGCCCCGCCCACGGGAGCCCGTACGGCCACCCCGAGGAAAGGAGGGTTGTGGGAGTAAAGGAGGAAGGGCCTGCTGAAGAAGGGCCGGAGAGGGTGGTGCAGGAGCCTCCGGTGGAGGTGGTACGCGAAGTAGCATCGAGCAGACATCAGAGAAAGAAGGGGTAGTGGGTGAAGCCAGAACCTGGGCCCGAATACTGTGTAGGTGTGGCGGGACGCGAGCCATAATCATAGCAATACAAACAGCCTCCTTCTGGGCGCGTTGGGCAGCGAGATCAGTAGTCGCGGGCTGGTGCTGAATCCAGGCTTCCGTGAGAGTTTTAGCACGGGCCACGAAGGAGGTCATGTCCAGAGCTTTGCCAACATCCAAGGCTTGGAGATCAGTGAGGATGTCAAAAAGGTGTTGAAGGCTGTCCTTCCCGGAGTACAGCGAATGAAGTTCATCCCACATGGCTTTAGCAGTCTCATGATACATGATCATCTGGTACGGCTCACCCTCGACCGAGTTCAGGATCCAGGTCTGGACACGACCGTCATTGCGGAGCCAATCATCAGTAGAAGGAGTTGGTGGGCCCTGGGTAAGGTGGCGGGCAAGGCCCTTGGCCTGTAAGACCCGGCGGACAGAGTGGACCCAGGGGATGAAGTTGGCCTTGCCAGAGAGAGAAATAGTAGTAATCCGAAGCTCATCTCGAAGTTCGAGAGGAGCCACGTGGTCGGCAGAGGGTTGAGCGGTAGTGGAGTCGCTGGAGGACATGGCGACTGAAGAGCAGCAGACAGCAGGGCTCGGAGAGAGAGGAGGGCCCGCAGCGGTCTGGAGGTCGCGGCGGTCTGGAGGTCGCGGCGGTCTGGAGGTCGCGGCGGTCTGGAGGTCGCAGCGAGTTGAGAGCAGAGCTGTAGTTCGCGACAGAGGCCGCGGCGAACTGGGGGCAGGTCGCGGCAGCGGACAGGAGCAGTCCGCAAGAGGTCGCGGCGAGCTGGGGCAGGTCGCGGCAGAGGTCGCGGCGAACTGTGGGCAGGTCGCTGGAAGAGGAGAAGAGGATACAAGCAGAGCCCGCAGCGGACAGGAGCAGTCCGCAAGAGAAGGCGGAGAGAGAGAGAGTCCGCGAGCAGAGGCTCGAGCGGACAGAAAAAGAGCGAGCTAGAGGGAGCAGTCCGCGAGAAAAGATGCTCAAGCGGATACAAGCAGAGCCCGCAGCGAGAGAGAGAGAAGCTAGAGGGAGCAGTCCGCGAGCAAAGAGGCTCGAGCGGATACAAGCAGAGCCCGCAGCGAGAGAGAGAGAGAAGCTAGAGGGAGCAGTCCGCGAGCAAAGAGGCTCGAGCGGATACAGGCAGAGCCCGCAGCGGACAGGAATGATCGTCCGGAACGGATAGAGAGGTGGGCCCCACGAGCCAGAGCAGAAGATGGCTATAAGAAGCCTGAGGAGGGTGGAACCACGGAGGGAGAGAAGGGAAGCGGAATCAGAAGGGCAGTCCGCACGAGACCGGAGCGGATGCAGGAAGGCAGTCCGCGCGAGACCGGAGCGGACAGGAATGCAGTCCGCAGGGTAGTCGGGCGGACAGAAGCAAGGGGCAGTCCGCAGGAGACCGGGCGGACAGAGAAAGGGCAGTCCGCGGTTAGACGGAACCTGGCTCTGATACCATGTTGGAAGAGCCCAAAGCTTGTATGTATTATTTCAGTATGTAAATACAAGGAGAGAATACAAATATATAGGAGAGAAGAGAGAAGAATAAATCCTATACATGATGTGGGACTAAAGAAGGAGAGGAAAAATGGGCCACCAAATGGGCCTTTTACATGGGCTTTTCTAATAGTCTCCAAGCGCCCCTTGGAGGTTCCAGCCTGTGCACACTCTGCCTTGTGCACTCTCCACCCTGTGCACACTCCACCTTGTGCACTCTCCGCTCTGCGCACATTTCACCTAGCGCACGCTCCACTCAGCACTCGCTCCTCTACGAACAAAGCACGTTTCGCTCACTCCGCAGCAAGTTCTTTGCGCAGCAACAAATCCACCACTCCAGACTCCTCCGCAAGCAACAGGAGACGAGCCGCAGACTTCAAGCCGTGCAAAACATGCAGGCACAACTTTCCAGCACTAGCAAAAGCCGTCAAAGCGCCCGGAGCATAGTGCCCCCTGCAGCAGCCGAGAAGATACTTAGCTCCGCGAGCGATGGTCTATCACCCTCGGAGCCCTCTCTATTTCCTTATACAAATTGTAACGAGCAACTACTTGTCGTCCTCGCATTCTATTCAACGCTTTGTACAACACCAAAGAATAGTGAAAGTTTGGCCGGCACAGCCCCGACCACATGATTTTTTACCTCTTTTCGAGGTTTTCCACATTAAAAAATTGTCTTGTCAGTCACCACGTTCATCACAACTTACATTGACTGTTTGCGCTCACGACCACTCTCAGGCTAAGACCGTGCAATTTAGACCGATCTACAGGAGCGCCGAGTTTGGCTGCAACAGATAGATAAAGGAAATTTTTTGTTGGCCATAAGGGAACAGAACCTAACCTTCTAAACTTTAATCTCTCCTTTCAAGTTTCTTCAACCCTTTTTTGAAGGTTCTCTTTTGCTCAAAAAGAGATCATATCAAATTATCTCTCACCTGCCATGTGTTATAAATGGCACCATCGGGGAATCACAGAACCCACACATGCGTGGATGGTCTATAATAGACACACTTAAGCCATAAGCATTGCAATTGAGTTTTAAGTACGTATTATTTTAATATTGCATTAGATGTGAGTGAATTTCTCATTGTCATTAGATATTATTGTACTCCTCTTTTTATAAACCCAATATATTAGGGGTAGATAAACTGTTATATTCACCTTTGAAAGTCATAAGAAAAGTTTATGGTTGCTCTCTAAGGCTATTAAGGGGGGTGCTCTTGGTGGAGTACCTAATCTCCTCCATTCTCCTTCTTCACAACGTCTAGGGTTGGATATAGGGTCTGTTTGGCTAAGCTGTGGCGATGAGAGAAACAGTGGTGTGAAACAGTGGTGGAGGAATCTGCTGTTTTGCAGTGATGGAAAAACTCATGAAATTATTTGGAAAACTGTATTTGCAGTGTTGTGTGAAACAGTGGTGCGGAATTAAACAGTGATAATAATTAAAAAGTCCACACAATTTACGAAGTTCAAATAACAATTAAACAGTTTACTCGATATTAAATATTTATTTAAATATATATAAACATTACATTTATTAATTTTATTTAATTATAAAAGTAAATATATTAATATTTTTAATTGTCAAATTTAATTATATTAAATGCTAATATTGATGGGGTTCCCTAAAATAGGTTCGAACGAGTCAAAGATATTTTTTTGCGCCCTCGCCCGACTCAATGTTACAATTCCAACAGACACATTCTCGCACAATTCTGAGGCCGCTTGGTCTTCCAAACGAACATCAATACGAACATATGTGTGCTCGACTCGCTCACAAGCTAGGGCGATTAGTTCACAATCGATTTACGAGCGCCTCGACCGACCCGCAAAAAATATATACAAATATTATTAAACTTTAAAATTTTAATATATTAAAAATAAATATAAAAATAAATATATTAATTAAAAATATATATTATTAACGTTAAAGTTAATATATATAAAAGTTAATATATTAAAAAATAAATATGAAATTAATTTTTATATAATAATTAAAATTATCTATATTATTAACACTAATAATCAATGTTATAATATAAATAATGTTATTAATTATGTTATTAATTACATAAATAATTAACATTAAAAATAATTAAGTTATTAATATAAAAATTTATATAATATAAGTTATTAACGCTATATATATATATGTAAATTTAAATATATATATATACATTGTTATTATTATTTATTATTTTTTTAAAGAATTGCAGTGATGCAGCTTTTCCCAGGCTGCAGCGCTGCTGCCTGCCACGGGTGGTGGATTCTTGCCACCGCCCGCACCAATTTTTTGTTTGGCGGAGCGGCAGCAAAAACAGCTGCATGCAGTTGTACTGCCGCTCCACCAAACAGGGCCATAATTTCTCCACCACAAACAATGGTCCAACTATCGTTCGGCCAACGATCCACAATCGCTGGCCCAAACCCGAACTTCTTGTCGCCAACCAACACTTGACATAGTTATTGATACCTCCTACATCGACCGATCCACACAACAACAATCACGGAACTTCTGGATCTAGTCAGGTAACTTCGCCTCCATTTGTATCGATCACGACGACATTCCCTCCTCGATCATATTTGAGTTGCACCACGTCCTTGTCGTCCTTATGCTTCCGCCAGCACGCACTCGTACGCCGCAGACTGACACCCTCTCCGCTAACCTGTATGTATTGAACCCTCGCCAACATTTGCATCTCCTCCTCCTACAGGCCACACACACTGCAACCACACCTTATGCAAGTCGCACCCATGGTAAATCATACCTCATCTACAAACTACAATCGGACAACTACCAATCTAGATCTCCTGATGTCTCCTCACTTCATAATCACGACCCACTTGTGGCGGTGCAGACCACCATGCACTTCTGCATTCAAGCTTTTATCCCAAGACGCACCAAATGACTGATAATGCTTTGGATGCAGTCAAGCATGCCCTCACCACCATCAATGCTCTCCTCAACACCGAAAACGCACAGTTTGCTTCCATCTTCGTGATGCTCTTAACCATCTAGCCAGCCCAACCATGAGTGTCCAATCCCTCCTTCATGATCGAGTCTCTGAGTGACTTGTTTCAAGGAGAGGAAGTTATTGCAGAGTTTCCTCCTCCAACCAACCACCACAACAACATTCCAACATTTAATGGCATTGAACCACCGTGTTGGACACCAAAGAAGAGAAATATTTAGATTTTCATTACATAATGAATGCACAGCAGGTTCCCACAACTCTCCACAACATGGAAGGCTCAACGCAACATCGGGTCCACTGTGTCTTCGATGGCCATTTCCTAGCCTCACCTAGGCTACTCTCACAGAGACCCTCATACAACGCTATGATCATCACTACTAGCAATGCAATATAACATGTATGCAGAGTTCGACGAACGGGGTCCATAGACTCCTATGTGAAATAGTTCATAGAAGTTGTCACACACGTTTCGAGCATGTCACTCGTCCACTACCTGGGCTACTTCATGCACGACCTTCAGCCACATATCTGAGTTCGTCTCTAGTTCACCCCCCCCCCCCCCCCCAACACACACACACATCATCAACCAAATCATAGTCCTCTCCCACCTCGTAAAACCCAAGTTCATCGCCAGTTCCTCTGACCAACACTCTTCAATCATATCTTTCCCAGATCCCTAAATTTCCAATACCACAAATCCCCTTGCCTCAACCACCCACAATCCCATAACCCTAAGTTTCCAAACCTACATTGCATTATTTGTTGCCCCTTCACCCAACCACTGTGACAGTACCTACTCTCATCATTACTGCAACCAACAATATCTAAACACACTTCTCATTACAACAACCCAACCTGTTAATCTAAACACACTTCTCATTTGTGATTAGGGCCTCTAATTCAACTACACCAAGAAGTTTAAATATGAATTTTACTAAAATCCTAAAAACTTATTCCACCTCTTACTCACCCCAAACCTTAACAACGACACCAAATTGCTCGATCTTGAGAGCGGACTTACCTTGAAAACCATCTAAAACCCCACTCCCCACAAGGTAATTTCCTCCTAATCAACCAATCCTCACATCACACCCTCTGCATCATCAGCTCCATATCACGCTGTCGTTTTTAAATTGATGGTCATAACTTCATTCATGCCTGAATCACCATCACATCTACATTCACATCCAACATGATACCTCCTTCTGTGGGGTATCTATAAACAACTCACCTAGATTAGCATGCACACTCATATTCCTTTCCAGTTAACCTGCTACAGCATTCACTAGAATTTTATGTCCCCCCCCCCAATGGTGTTAACTTGATCCTTGGCATGCAATGGCTCCAACATCTCGACCTATCATCTTCGACAACGCCTTACTCCCCAATTGGCTCCCGCTACAACAATTTCACTACCCTTAAAGGCCCCCACAATAGTTACAGTAAACGAATGCAATCAGTCCAACTAGCCCGTGATTTGACTCCATCCCACCACACTTATCCTCCAAATATTAATCAAATTTCACTCCATCCCACTTGGCGGCCATTCTGATTTTTTCTCCACTTTTGCTCGTATCCATTAAGCCTTAGGCATGACTCTATTATGAAAATGTTCTTGGGCCATTGAACGCTTTGCTTTTCAACAAATCAATTCACTAGTCATTCTTGTTGGCCTTCTACAACTAATGCACATCCCTCAACAAGTAGGACTGAGCATACAAATTGAAATTAAAAACTCGCTCGATATATGGCTCAATTCGAAATCAAATTAAAATGATTCAACTCAATTTTAGCTGAATCAAAAATGACTCAAATCCAATTTTGAGCTGATTTCGAGCCAATCTTAGCGTGCTCAGCATCTGATTTGAATCCAATTTTTGAGCCAAACTTGGCTAGAAATTCAAATTAAGTGACCACTCGTTCCTAACTAAGTCTCTCCATCACAACTTATATATTTAGTATTTTAACCCAATTGAAATATATTTTGCGTTATTGTAACGGTTAAATAATACATAAAGGAAACCCTTCTCTAGTCTCTAAACAACAATTTGTCCATTCTTCAATCGACTTTTTGGACTTTTGATTAAAAAGTTAATTGGAAGCTCCATCTCCTCCTTGAACATATGTTGTACCGCAATACTAAAACTGCCAGATCGTGTTGTCGCATTGGGTCTAGGCCAACATATGCTCAACATCACATTTGTACTTTTTGCTCCCTTGCAATACACCCTTTGGACCCTTGCATCATCTCTCCATCAAGATAATTGTACAACCCCGTATTCGATGAGCGAGTTCCCTCCCAGGATCCATGCTTTGCGGGATCTTCAGAAGCTCAACCCGCAGCGAGCCCCCTCCAAGTGTTCGCCGAGCCGGCCGCGCGAGTCGAGATTTTGGCGTCGAGTGAGGCGAGTTCACTCGACGCTTCAGCTCGTCTGGCGTTGAGTGAGGCCAGTGCACTCAGCGCCTTCATTTCCTTGGCATCGAGTGAGGCGAGTTCACTCGACGCTTCAGCTCGCCTGGAGTTGAGTGAGGCCAGTGCACCGAACGTCTTCAGTTCCTTGACGTTGAGTGAGGCGAATGCACTCAGCGCCTTCAGCTCGTCTGGCGTTGAGTGAGGTCAATGCACTCTGCGTCTTTTGCCTTTGGCGTTGAGTGAGGTCAGTGCACTCAGCGCCATCAGTTCCTTGGCGTTGAGTGAGGCCAGTGCACTCAACGCCTTCAGTTCCTTGGCGTTGAGTAAGGCGAGTGCACTCAGCGCCTTCAGTTTCTGGCGTTGGGTGAGGCTAATGCACTCAACGCCTTCAGTTCCTTGGCGTTGAGTGAGGCGAGTGCACTCAGCGCCTTCAGCTCGCCTGGCGTTGAGTGAGTCCAGTGCACTCAGCGCCTTTTGCGTTTGGCATTGAGTGAGGCCAGTGCACTCAGCGCCTTCAGTTCCTTGGCGTTGAGTGAAGCTTGTGCACTCAACGCCTTCAACTCCTTGGCGTTGAGTGAGGCCAGTGCACTCAGCGCCTTCAGCTCGCCTGGCGTTGAGTGAGGCCAGTGCACTCAGCACCTTTTGCCTTTGGCGTTGAGTGAGGCGAGTGGGAACGGCGCGAGCCGGGGTGGCCATGCTAGGCAGTCCAAGTCCCATGTAAGTCGGAAGGAAGGCTAGAGCTCGGCAGCCTCGCCGACTCGCCCAGGCAGGGCGGGGTGGAAGAGGGGCGAGTGGAGCAAGTGGGCTCACACTCGCCCGTAGCTCTCGGCAGCAGTAGGCGAGTGGGGAAGGCCGGGCCTGCACTCGCCCAGGGCATTAGGGAGGCGGCGAGTGTCAGCCCCATCGAGTACTCGCCGCCCCATGCGAGTGGGGGTTTTCAAGGGTCACTCGCCCAGTGATCTATGTTGTATTTTTACCGTTTTACCCCCGTTGGTCTGCCCATAGCCTTTTAGAACAGCGGAATTATGTTGTTGGCAGGCCAACCTGGACTGCATATAGTTGTTCCAAACAGCAAGGTGCGCTGTTGGCAAGCCAACTTCAAAAACTATAAATAGACCCAAGGGGTACCTCAGAAGGCAAGCTTTCAGGTATTCTAACCCGCCTTCTCTTTGATCTTCGAGTGCTTTCTGAGGTGCCTTTAGCACAGCATAGGGTAAGGAGGGAAAACGCTCTAAGATCTTTCGGGTGTGTGGTGGGATCTCTGTGCTGGAGCCTTGGGTCAGTTTCCGGTTCTAAGTCTTTGATCGTTCAAGCTCGCTAGGAAGAAGTAAGTGTGCGGTCACCCCTTTCCCAAGGGTTCGAACTCCACAGAAGCCGAATTTCGGTTTCAACATTTTGGTATGGTGAGTGTAGAGAGTGATCAACACCGAAAATCCTTCGTGAGAACAATGACTGGAGGTGAAGGACAAGGTTCTGACAGGTCTGACTCGCCACCCCCTCCCCCTCTCGCCACCCTCGAGATGTTCGAGGATTTTCGTCAAGCATGCAGAATCTTGTCATGTTCGCACTCGGCATGCGCGTCGAGTGCTCGACCCCAGCCGTCCCAGTCGTCGCATCCCCAACTTTAGGCGACGACGCCCCGATCAGGCGACTCGGGAAGGAAGCTGCAGAGGAGACGGGCGAGCGAGATCTCCCAAGGCGAGTTATGTTGCCCGGCTCGGCGAGTGTAGGTAGGATTGGCGAGATCGACGCGCGAGATCGCCCGGCTTGCCCGGCAGGGGGTGGTACCCCCTTTAGCGAGTTGGTCTCATCTGCCCCAGTTCCAGAGGGGTTTCGTGAGCCGGAGATGTCCTACTACACCGGGAAGGACAACCCGGTTCAACACATCCAGTGGTTTGAGGATGTGGTCTCGATCCGGCAGATGTCGGATGCGTTCAAGTGCAGACTCTTCGTCATCACCCTCAGGGAGAAGGCAAGAGATTGATTCCACCAGCTGCCGGCCAGCTCCATCTATTGTTTCGAGTACCTACGCTGGGGGTTCATGCTGAGGTTCACCACTTCCAAGAAGAGCGAGAAAGAATCTGAGTCCCTGTTCCACATCAAGCAGGGAGTGAACGAGACCATGGGGAGCTACGTGGACCGGTTCCAAGAGGAGGTCCTCCGGGTCCAGGAGATGTCAGGACATACTTTGATGATGTCCTTCACCCCGGGGCTGCAGCAGGGATTCTTTAGGATGGAGCTAAAGAGTGTGTCGCTTCTCTCCTTCGAGGAGCCGATAGAGAGGGCGGCAAGGGAAGTCGACTGGGAGGCATCAAACCCCGAGTTCGCGAGGAAGTTGGCCAGGTGGGCCGTGGAGGAGGAGCCATGAGATGGAAAAAGCCAGGAGGTGCGGAGGCCCAAGCCCAGGCAGAGGGAGCAGCAGCAGCAGCAGCCGAGGTGGGGGCGCCGGGAGCCGAACAATCGGCTCGGTTGGAGGCAGCAGGAGTGGTAAGACCAGGGCCGGCGGAGAGGTTTCCATGGAGGAGATAACCGTCAGGGGGGTCAGGGTCAGTTCAACACCAGAGGCTGGAGGCAGGGCCAAAGGCCTCCTCACCCCGATCAACGTCAGGCTATGGTGATAGCCTTGGGGAGGAGGAGAAGAGTCCAGCAGATAAGAAGGCAAGGAGGAAGGGCGGAGCTGGCCTATTGTGACTTCCATCAGGAGGAGGGGCATGCCACGGCCACGTGCCAGGAGTTCCTCGAGATGAGGGGAAACAGGGAGCAGCAGCAGCAACCCCGCCAGGAAGTGCGGATTGAGGAAGTCCTGCCCGGGGCAGAGGAGGACAGGTACGAGGAACGGGCCGATGTTGGAGGTCGCGGAGGGATCAGGATGATCCAGGGGGGTGGAGTTGAAGTCGCCCGTAAGGCAAGTCTTCGTATTATGTATCGTCGGAGCGTCGCTGCGACGTCTCTAGCTCCACCTCCAGAGGAGAAGATCACCTTCTCAAGGAAGGATATGCCGAATCATGAGGATCTGTTTTGCGACGCGCTGGTCATCCAGGCCGCGGTCGAAAATTTTGCTGTCTCTCGGATCCTCATTGATAACGGGAGCTCGGTCAACGTTATCTTCAAGAAGGCGTTCAACACAATGAAGGTGGATGTCAGGTGGGTGTTGGCCTCAGATGGGCCTCTGTTTGGATACTCCGGGGAGAGGAAAGAGGTGGAAGGAGGAGTGAGACTTCATGCCACTCTAGGGGGGCAGTCCCGAAACTGCAGGTTTGTCATTGTGGACGCTCCCAGCAGTTACAATGTCATCTTTGGACGGCCCCTCATCAGTGTCTTTTGTTGCGTGCCCTCCTCCTTCCATCAGTGTTTGAAGTTCAACGCTGAGGGAATCTGGGTCCGGGGAGATCCCAAGGTAGTGAGGGAATGCTACGTGACCGCGATCAACTCCATCTCCTGGCAAGGAGGAGTTGAGGAGATGGAGAGGAGGATGGAGGAAGAATCCAGGCAGGAGGCAGGAGAGGGAGCTGAGGAGATGGAGGTAGAGGAGGAAGAGATCCGCGCTCAGGCGGAGGCGGCGGAGGAAGTGCTGGAGGAGCAGACCGAGGTGATGGCCACAGAGGAAGCTGAGGAAGAAGTTTTGGGCCCAGGCGAGGGGGTCGAAGACGAGTGGGGAGATCAGTCCCGGCTGGAAGCAGAGGAAGAGGTGGTGATGGAGGTTCTCACCCGAGAAGACAGGGTGGAGAAGGTGCGGGTCAACGAGGGGCTGAGTCCAGAGGACCAGGGGAGGATGTTGGAGTGCAACCAAAAGAACGTGGACATCTTTGCATGGAGCGCGGCGGACATGCTGGGGATCGATGTGGACGTTGCTTGTCACCGTCTCAACCTGGATCCAGAAGCCCGCCCCATCCAGCAAAAGAAGAGGTCTACCGCGGACAAGCTGGTCGAGCCCATCCGGGAGGAGGTGGGTAAGCTCCTCAAGGTCGGATTTGTTTCAGAGATCCAGTGTCGCGGTTGGGTCTCCAATGTTGTAATGGTAAAAAAAGGAGACGCCCGCTGGAGAATGTATGTAGATTTTTCTCTTCTTAATAAATCATGTCCTAAAGATTGTTACCCCTTGCCTTGGATCGACGCGCTGGTTGACTCAGCCGTGGGTTTTTTTATAATGAGTTTTCTAGATGCTTTTTCAGGTTATCATCAGATCAGAATGCACCCGCCCGATATCAAAGATGTCTCCTTCATCACCGGGGACGGGTGCTACTGCTACAAGATGATACCTTTTGGGCTAAAAAATGCAGGGGAAACTTACCAAAGGATGATGAACCAGGTCTTTTGGGAGCAAAAGGGGAGGAACTTGGAGGTTTACGTAGATGACCTCATGATCAAGAGTCGGGATGTTGACTCTCACCTCCAGGACAAGGAAGAGACTTTTAGCACCCTGTGGAAATGCAAGATGATGTTGAACCCCTTGAAGTGTGTCTTCGGGGCAAGTAGGGACAAGTTCCTAGTCCATCTCCTTACTCCCGCAGGAGTGGAGCCCAATCCTGACAAGATGATGGCGATCATGGAGCTGGGGTCGCCGAGGAACGCCAAAGAGGTTGAGCGGCTGACAGGGAAGCTAGCAGGATTGAGCCGTTTTCTCTCCCGGGCAGGAGAGAAGTGCTCTCCCTTCTTCAAGGCGCTAAGGGGGGCCAGAAATTTGAATGGTACAAGGAGTGTGAGGAAGCATTCCAAGCCTTGAAGAGGCAACAGACCAAGGCCCCGCTACCCCAGGGACCAAAGGAAGGGGAAGACATATCCTTGTACCTTGGGGTCGGGGCCGAGGCCTTGAGCTCTGTCCTAGTCCGAGAAGAGGGGAAGAAGCAACTACTCATCTATTACGTGAGCCGAGTCTTGAGGAAGGAGGAGCTCCGGTACCCGATTCTGGGAAAGTTGGCCTTTGCCTTGGTCATATCGGCTCGAAGGCTCAGACCCTACTTCCAGGCACACTCCATCCGGGTGGTGACTGACTATCTCCTCCGCAACATCTTTGAGGGGGTGGAGCATTCGGGAAGGTTGGCGAAGTGGTCGGTGGAGCTGAGTGAGTTTGATATATCTTTTGTTCTCCGCCTCTCGATCAAGGCTCAAGCGATGACCGACTTTCTGGCTGATTATGTGGTTGAAGTGGCGGAGGCCGAGCTCACTCACCCAGTACCTTGGAGGGTGAAGGTGGATGGCGCATCGGGGAGGCATTCCTTGGGGGTATGAGTGATCTTGGAGAGTCCACAAGGGACAAAGATCGAGCAAACAGTGGTTGTTCACTTTCCCATTATCAACAACCAGGCCGAGTACGAAGCAGTGATCGCAGGGCTTCGACTGGCCAGGGAGCTAGGTGTGCAGGATGTGGAGGTGCTCAGAGATTTCATGGTGGTGGCCTCCCAGATCAATGGCGAATTTGAGGCCAGGGAGCCTACTCTCCAACTGTACTTAGCCAAGGTAAAGGGGATCATTGGCATGTTTCAAACATTCTCCATTCGACACGTGCCGCGGGAGGAGAACAAGCAGTTGGATCAGTTGGCCAAGCACGGACCCCGAGTGGGAGGTACCATCACCGACTTGTTCCGCACTTCCATCGAAGAGGGAGAGCTGATGGAGGTGGGCCAACGCCCCACGTGGATGGATCCTTTTGCAACCTTCCTATCCACAGGGGAGTTCCCGAAGGGTACGGATAGAAAGCGATTCAAGCATAAATCGACATAATACCTCATGCGCGGCGGGCGGTTGCATAGAAAGACTCTCTCAGAGTTGTTGGCGTGTTGCATAGCGGAGGGAGAAGTCCAGAGGATTTTGGAAGAAGTCCATTCCGGAGAGTGCGGGAGCCACTCAGGAAGTAGGGCATTGGAAGGGAGGATTGTAAGGCGAGGGTACTTTTGGCCGACCCTGGGCCGGGATGCCGCCGAGTTTGCCAAGAAGTGCCAGAAGTGTCAGTTGTTCGCCCCGCTCCAGCTACTACCAAGTCGGAGACTAAGGAGCATCACCGCGCCCTGGCCCTTTGCCATCTGGAGAATGGATCTTGTGGGACCCTTCCCCCAGGCCAGTAGGCAGAGGAGGTTCCTGCTCGTAAAGATTGACTATTTTTCTAAGTGGTTGGAGGTGAAGGCGCTAGCCAAGGTGACCTCACAGGTAATTAGAAACTTTGTGTGGGGGGAGATCATCTACCGGCATGGATTGCCTCAGGCCATTGTCACGGACAATGGGCCGCAGTTTGCCAGCGCCGAGTTCATCAGCTTCTGCGGTCAACTCGGGATTGACCTTCGGTTCGCGTCAGTCCACCACCCCAGGAGCAACATACATGTGGAGGCGGAGAACAAAATTATTGTGAACTTGCTGAAAAAGAAGGTTGAGAACCTGAAGGGGAGTTGGGTGGAGCAACTTCCTTCAGTCCTCTGGGCCCTGAGAACCACTCTCAACACAGCCACCGGGGAGACCCCCTTCAAACTCTCCCACGGCTGCGAAGCTGTTCTCCCGATCGAGTTCAAGGACCGAACACCGCGGGTGGTGGGGAAGAGGAAGGAAGAGAGGAATGGAGAGCCGAAAACGAGCACGAGCTGCGACTCTCCTTGTCTCTAGCGGAGGAACTCCGTGATGTGGTCGTTGTTAGGCAAGAAGAGATCAAGCGGAGCATGGCTAAGTACTTTGACAAGCACATCCGAATCAAACAGTTCGCGGAAGGGGACTTGGTCCTGAAAAAGGTCGATGCCGCCGGAAGATCTGCAGCCGTGGGAAAGCTCAACCCCAACTGGGAGGGTCCATACATCGTAAAAGAAGCATTGAGGTCAGGAGGGTATCACCTCCGGAATGTGAAGGGCGAGACCCTAAGTCACACCAGTAGCGGTGATGACATGAAGCATTTCTATCCTTGAGTCATGTAAATGACGTCCTTTTTCTCATAAAATTTCTTGATATTCCAATTGTCTTCTGTTATGATCCATACAAACGAATGAAGAGTTCACTTAGTAGATCCCGAGCAGATCCCGCTGTCAGGCTTTCCTCTAGCTGGCAGGGTTGGATGTCACTCGAGAGAGTCTACCCGGACTCCGAGCAGATCCCGCTTCCAGGCCCTCACCTAGCTGGCAGGGCTGGATATCACTCGAGAGAGTCTACCCGGACCCCGAGCAGATCCCGCTGCCAGACTCTCACCTAGCCGGCAGGGCTGGATGTCACTCGAGAGAGTCTACCAGGACCCCGAGCTGATCCCGTTGTCACGTTCTCACCTAGTTGGCAGGGCTAGATATCACTCGAGAGAGTCTACCCGAACCCCGAGCAGATCCTGTTGTCAGGCTCTCACCTAGCTGACATGGCTGGATGTCACTCGAGAGTCTACCCGGACCCCGAGCAGATCCCGTTGCCAGGCTCTCACCCAGCTGGCAGGGCGGGATGTCACTCGAGAGAGTCTACCCGGACCGCGAGCAGATCTCGTTGTCAGGCTATCACCTAGCTGGCAGTGTTGAATGTCACTCGAGAGTCTACCCGGACCCTGAGCAGATCCCGCTTCCAGACTTTCACCTAGCTGGCATGGCTGAATGTCACTCGAGAGAGTCTACCCGGACCCCGAGCAGATCCCGCTGTCAGGCTCTCACCTAACTGGCATGGCTGGATGTCACTCGAGAGAGTCTACCCGGACCCCGAGCAGATCTCGCTGTCAGTCTCTCACCTAGCTGGCAAGGCTGGATGTCACTCGAGAGTCTACCCGAACCCCGAGCAGATCCTGCTGTCAGGCTCTCACCTAGATGGTAGGGCTGAATGTCACTCGAGAGAATCTACCCGGACCCCGAGCAGATCCCGTTGACAGGCTCTCATCTAGCTGGCAGAGCTGGATGTCACTCGAGAGAGTCTACCCGGACCCCGAGCTGCTTCCGCTGTCAGGCTTTCACCTAGCAGGCAGAGCAGGGGCCCTCGGCGGACATTATTCTTGCTTTGGACCCAAGCCCCGAGCTGCTCCCTGTTGGAACCAGCTTTCCGGTCCCTCCTAAAGTTCGAAACAGGATGCAGCCCACACGTACTCTCCCTGCGCTACCCTCCTGACGAGAGTCGAAAGCCTGGAAACAGACCGAGGGGGCTCAGCTCGGAGGTCTCACCTCTTACCCGGAAGAACTGAAGGCCTTCCCCTTCCTAGCCAGTGCTGAGCTAGGTGCCTGTGAGGAAGATAGTGGAAAGGTTCAACAATCCTTAATCCAGGCACCTTATTGGTCTATTTATAAGCCTCTGAATCTGATCTGCAAATATCACTTCTGAATTAACCCGAAATGACCAAAACACCCTGGACTGGGTCTACCAATAGCCAAACTCCGCTGCTCTGGAGGGCTATACGCAGCCCTTCAGGGGTAGAAATGTAAAATCACCTGGGGCACAAAGGTAAAATCCCCCCTGGGGGTAAAAAGGTAAAGACATCTCTTCCCACATGTGGCGAGTGGGGAAAGAACTAAAGGGCGAGACGACCACCCTGTCCGTCCCGTCGGCCTCTTGCCTGGTGGGCCATCTCGCCTTCTAGGAGGTCTCGCCTACTTCAGAGGTCTCGCCAACACCTCTCGCCTCTTGCAGGTGGGCATCCTCTCATCTCGCCAGTCCCCCTTTCTCGCCTGCTAGACTACCTCTCGCGAGCCCAAGGTTGTACACAATCCCCGCTCTTTTCGAGGTTGCCCTAACCTCGGAAAGATAAGTCCAACCGTGGCTCGCGATGCCAGGACTTATTCGTGAGAATCTTTGGTGGGCCCCTCCCCCCCCCCTATGGGGCCTATAAATATGAGATCCCCGTCTTCATTTGGTCCCTCTTAGCCTTCATTTCTCCTTCCCTCAGAATGTCTCACAGCCAGAGCTTTTGCGAGCGCCTCGCAATGGTGCGAAGGCGAAATAAAACCGACACGGACGCCCTATTTCCAGACCTGGGTCGTACCACTTCCTCGGCCCCTCCGTCCTCTCGCATGAAAAAGATGAAGGCCGCCTGCCCTCCCCTCTCGGCGGGCGCGACCTCCTCTGCCCCTTCGTCAACAGATAATCTCCCTGCATCTTCCGGGGAGAGACGGGTAATTCCTCACCCTCTCTCATTCTTTTATCCCGTCTGTTGACCATACTTTTTCAGGGAAACTTTGCTGATTCCCCTATGCCAGCCAACCCTCCTGACGATGTCAACCCGACTCACCAGCGCACCGACTCGCCTGAGGCATCTCCCCCCCCCCCTCTCGCGGAAAGAAGACCTCTCGAGGGTTGTAGGGAACCCTCGCGGGTTGTAGGGAACCCTCGCATACCCAGTAAGAGCTTTCCCTTCTCGCTTTTTCCTTCAATCCACCTTCTTTTCCCTAACCCATGCGAGCTCCTCTTTGCTTATGATTTCTCGCTTTATATGCAGGTATCCAATTTGATTCCGACACTGAAGATGCTCCTGCGTCTCCCCCCCCCCTCTCGCCTCTTCCTCATCCTGGCGAGATCGAGGACTACTTGGGTGATCCCATGGACCCCCTGAAATTGAAGCGGAGGACAACCAGGATGTTCCGTAAATACACGCACATAATCCGCGAGATGGAGCTGGAGAAGCAAGCCTCCGACCGGCGCATGGACTGGATAGAAACAGAGCATCGCCGTCTTTCTGTCGAGATAGAAGCGGATGGTGTACTCGACGGGACCGATCCCCAAGCCATCTTAAACGAGACGGACGAACATCTCCGTCTCGCGCGCCGCGGCGTGATCGCTGCTCGCGCCTTTCATCTTCCCGGCCGCCCTCCATGCGCGGGAGGTCAAGATGGCCGCTGGAAGTGGGTGCGGAACTAAGCTGTCGCGGTCCCGTCTCGCCCTCTCCAGGCCCTCCTAAAGTCTGTCAATTTAGTTTGATTATTGATGCGTTGTATAAAACTTATTTGGGCGAGATGTTCCCTTCTGCGGGATGAACTATTTTAACCTCTTGGTACTGTACTAGTCATATCATGCCGTCTTTTCATCCTTATCATGATTAGCTACTCTTTTAATTAGTTTTATAATGATGGCTTTTACCTCGAAAAGACCGCTGCGGCGCCTCCGCCTCTTGAGTTCTAGGGAGAGAGAAAGAGAGAGAGAGAGAGAAACGAAGCGTCGGGGTGCCTCTTCATTTCCCGCCGCTTGACTTTCCCGCTTAATTCCCTCTCTCCCTTTTTCCTTATAAATATCTCCAACCCAGGCATTTCTCAGCTTTTGTTACTCTAAGCCGTCTCTCTGGCTGCGGCTCCCGTCTCTCTCCTCTTCCTTACCTATCTCGCATCCCGCTCTCTCTAAACCGTTCTCTTCCCCTTTTATTGCCTTCTCGCCTGCCATGGGAAAGAAAAAGATGGAAGAGGGCGAGGGGCGCAGCCGCTGCGGAAAGCGGTTCGTGGACCACGACTTCCCTCTCGGCAGACTGCCAGAGGAAGACTATGCTCGTTTCGCCAGCGAGTATCTCGCCGACGGTTATCTATCTCGCCCGCCCAAAGTTGGCGAATGTATCAACACCTTCTACCCCAACGAGCTGGCCTTCCCCGTCTCGCACTTCGAGGCGGGGCTGCGGCTTCCCCTCTGGCCGGAGGTCAAGTTAGTTCTGAAGTACTTTGGGGTCGTTCCGGCCCAATTCAACCCCAATGTCATCTCCATGCTGATTGCTTTCGCCTGCTACCTGCGGCGAGAGCGCATTGAATTTAGCTTGGCGGCCTTCCGCAAGCTGTTCGTATACCACGCAAAGGACGACGGCGTCTCTTATTTCCCAGGCCAAGGCCTAAAGGTGTGTGAGACGCCGAATAAGAACCACCACTGGCTGACTCGATTCGTCTTCATCCGCGGGGATCTGGGAGGTATTCCTCTCGCCCCCGTGTCTCCTGCTGAATGCTATTATGACACCCCAAAGGTGGGGGTGCCAAGAAAGATCTCTGCGATTTCTTCACAGGGAAGAATTTCGAGGTCCAATACCTTCGGCGAGACCTCGACTCGCTTCCAGCCGTTTTCCCCGGCGAATGTACTCTTCTATTTTCCTCTTCATCCTTGTAAATTTTCATTCCCCGCTGACTGCCATCTTATCTAGGAGAGAGAACCGTCCCCGTCCATCCCCCCTACCAAAGTAACCGAGCTCTCGCCTTGGCGAGTATGGCGGCGGAGGCTGCGAAGGACACGCTGACACCCGCCCCCAAGAAGAGGCCCGTGGGCGAGGGCACTTCTCGACATAGCCCCAAGAAGAAGAAAAAGTCTGTGTCCTTCGAAAAGGAAAAAACTGCCAAAGGAAGGAAAGGGTCAGCGGGGTCCCTGTCCCCCATCTCTTTATTGTCTCTCTCGCCTCCCCGACTACCCGTCTCGCCCGTCCGCGAGACGGTCTCTTCAGAGCCAGCTGCCCCCAGCAATGTTCAGCCTTCTAAGCTCCCCTCCGGCGAGACTGGTTCCTCCAGCCGCCCGGCTCCCGCCTCGCACCCCAATTACAACATGGGGCCCGTGATCGATGATGACGCCGGCGAGCCGGTTCTCTTATGGGACAAGGACGCTAACCGCGTGTCGGTGTCTACTCTTCTCCCTTCCTGGAAAGAGCAGGACCCCCCACCAGTCACGCCTTCTCCTTAGGGTTTGGGTTGTATGGTGGCCTTGGCTCTGAGCCCACCGATAACGAGGCATCGCGGGATCTCATTCTGAAAAGCGCCCATTCTCAATTTCGCTCCCTGGAGCTCGCGCATTGAGTCTCGCGACGCCTTGTTTTCAACAACAGAAAGTGGAAGGAAGCGGAGGCCGGTCTCGCCGCGGAGCGAGAGAAATCCATTGACCTGGAGAAGTGATTGATTGTTGCCGACAACCTCCTCGTGCAGAGCCAGGGTGGCGTGGTAAGTTTTCTTACCGTTGCTTTGCTTACTCTCTGCTTTTCGTAGTCCCTCACTCATTCGCTTCCCGCAGGATGCCGAGACGGCCAACCGAATGCGCTCGCGCATTGAGGAGTTGGAGGGGGAGAACAAGAAATTGAAAGCTGAAAATCTCCGCCTCCGGAACAGCGCGGCACCCCCCTTGGACCAATTTCCCGTTCCTTCCCGCTATTCTGTGGACGAGGTGGACGCCATCTGCCGAGACTCCAATATCAAGACGGCGGAGGTGGTTCTTAGAATGATGAAGGAGCTGGGAGTGGTGCGCGAGGATGCCGAGACGGTAACCGCCCGCGACCTGGTCCCCCGCTTGTATGGCGAGACGGATGACAACTCTTCTTCTAACAGCGAGTAGCGTACCAACTGCAGTGGCTTCTCTTCCCCTTTTTCTTTTCTTGTCTAGTACTTATAATTTTGATAGACAATTCCTCGAAAAAGGAAAGCGAGGTGTTCTCGTTTCAAGGGTATTTTGTTTAAACCTTACACATTAATTGTTGCTTCAATCTTCGATCGTCTTGCTTAGTAGCTAGTCAAAAGCGCGAGACAAACTTCCAAGCTGTTACTTAATCACTGCTTTGATCTTCCGTCATTTCGCTTAATAGCTTGGCCACAAGCACAAGGCAAACTTTTTAGATGTTATTTAATCACTGCTTTTATCTTCCGTCGTCTCGCTTAAAAACTTGGCAAAAGTCGCAAGGCAAACTTTTTAGATGTTATTTAATCACTGCTTTTATCTTCTGTCGTCTCGCTTAATAACCCAGCAAAAAGCGCGAGACAAACTTTCTAGATGTTACTTAATCATTGCTTTTATCTTCCGTTGTCTCGCTCAATAACCCAGCAAAAAGCGCGAGACAAACTTTCTAGATGTTACTTAATCATTGCTTTTATCTTCCGTCGCCTCGCTTAATAACTTGGCAAAAGGCGCAAGACAAACTTTTTAGATGTTATTTAATCACTGTTTTTATCTTCCGTCGTCTCGCTTAATAACCCAGCAAAAAGCGCGAGACAAACTTTCTAGATGTTACTTAATCATTGCTTTTATCTTTCGTTGTCTCGCTCAATAACCCAGCAAAAAGCGCGAGACAAACTTTCTAGATGTTACTTAATCATTGCTTTTATCTTCCGTCGTCTCGCTTAATAACTTGGCAAAAGGCGCAAGGCAAACTTTTTAGATGTTATTTAATCACTGCTTTTATCTTCCGTCGTCTCGCTTAATAACCCAGCAAAAAGCGCGAGACAAACTTTGGATCTCTCTTCGCCCATACTACACGCGAGATCAGCTCACCGTTAGCGCTTGTCTCGCTGCAAGATTATCCTGCGCTGAAGTCCCTGGAAACCAGCCGCCTCGCTTGACAGGTTCCGCCTTCCTACGCCAGTCTTATGTCTTGAATAAGGAACGTCCCCTCGCCATGGGCGAGACACCCATGCCGAGTGTCGGCCAGAGACCCTCTTCTCTGGCCTAATTCCTGACCCTTCTCTTTTTTAGGGATTTTCCCCCAACCATCTGACGAACATGGACCTTTCCCCCCGTGAATTCTTACCCTTAGTCTTGCCCTCAAGTGAACCTACCGTCCCGCCAGCTAGATGAGAGTCTGGTCAGCGGGTCTGCTCGGGGTCACCTCTCCAAACCATCTTCAACCACCGAGTGAGCCTACAGCCCTGCCAGCTAGATGAGAGTCTGGTCAGCGGGTCTGCTCGGGGTCTCCTCTCCAAATCATCTCCAACCACCGAGTGAGCCTACAGCCCTGCCAGCTAGATGAGAGCCTGATCAGCGGGTCTGCTCGGGGTCTCCTCTCCAAACCATCTCCAACCAACCACCGAGTGAGCCTACAGCCCTGCCAGCTAGATGAGAGCCTGGTCAGCGGGTCTGCTCGGGGTCTGCTCGGGGTCTCCTCTCCAAACCATCTCCAAACAACGAGTGAGCCTACAGCCCTGTCAGCTAGATGAGAGCCTGGTCAGCGGGTCTGCTCGAGGTCTCCTCTCCAAACCATCTCCAACTACCGAGTGAGCCTACAGCCCTGCCAGCTAGATGAGAGTCTGGTCAGCGGGTCTGCTCGGGGTCTCCTCTCCAAACCATCTCCAACCACCGAGTGAGCCTACAGCCCTGCCAGCTAGATGAGAGTCTGGTCAGCGGGTCTGCTCGGGGTCTCCTCTCCAAATCATCTCCAACCACCGAGTGAGCCTACAGCCCTGCCAGCTAGATGAGAGTCTGGTCAACGGGTCTGCTCGGGGTCTCCTCTCCAAACCATCTCCAACCACCGAGTGAGCCTACAACCCTGCCAGCTAGATGAGAGCCTGATCAGCGGGTCTGCTCGGGGTCTCCTCTCCAAACCATCTCCAACCCCCGAGTGAGCCTACAGCCCTGCCAGCTAGATGAGAGTCTGGTCAGCGGGTCTGCTTAGGGTCTCTTCTCCAAACCATCTCCAACCACCGAGTGAGCCTACAGCCCTGCCAGCTAGATGAGAGTCTGATCAGCGGGTCTGCTCGGGGTCTCCTCTCCAAACCATCTCCAACCCCCGAGTGAGCCTACAGCCCTGCCAGCTAGATGAGAGCCTGGTCAGCGGGTCTGCTCGGGGTCTCTTCTCCAAACCATCTCCAACCACCGAGTGAGTCTACAACCCTGCCAGCTAGATGAGAGTCTGGTCAGTGGGTCTGCTCGGGGTCTCCTCTCCAAACCATCTCCAATCTTGGTGCCCTAAAAAGGTCACCTACGCTTTCATCACATCAAAAGAGCACATCCAAATGGTAAGCATTGTACAACAATAAAAAGTGCAAGGGACAGAGTGTTACGGGTAAAATCTCTTCAAATCATCACCACTTCGGGTTCGCTCGAGGGATACCTCGTCCACATCCTGGAGGTGGTACCCTCCTGACTTTAGAACTTCCTTTACTACAAAAGGACCCTCCCAATTGGGATTGAGCTTCCCTACAGAGGCCCCTCTACCTGCTGCATATACCTTTTTCAGGACCAAATCTCCCTTCTCGAACTGCCTGATCCTTATGTGCTTGTCGAAGTACCTTGTCATCCGGCGTTTGACCTCCTCCTGCCGGACCATCGCCAAATCCCTGAGCTCCTCCACGAGATCCAAAGAGAGTCTCTGTTCTTCCTCGTTCTCCGCTCTCCATCCTTCGGCTCCTTCCCTCGCGACTGCCACTCTCGGTGATGTAATCTCAAACTCGACAGGTATAACAGCCTATGAGCCATGAGAGAGCTTAAACGGGGTTTCTCCCGTGGCGGTGTTTGGTGTGGTCCTTAGGGCCCAAAGGACTGAAGGTAGCTGCTCCACCCAGTTCCCCCTTAAATTCTCCACTTTCTTCTTCAATAGATTGACAATGACCTTATTAGCGGCCTCCACCTGTTCATTACTCCGTGGATGATGAACAGAGGCGAAACGAAGATCTATTCCCAAACGGATGCAGAAATCAACGAATTCCCTACTTGCAAATTATGGTCTGTTATCTGTCACAATGGCTAGGGGCAACCCATGCCGGCAGATGATCTCCCCCCACACGAAATTCTTGACCACCTGCGATGTTACCTTAGCCAACGCCTTCACCTCCAGCCATTTCGAAAAGTAGTCCACCATGACTAGTAGGAATTTCCTTTGGCCACTTGCTTGGGGAAAGGGACCCACCAGATCTAGCCCCCATATAGCGAAAGGCCAGGGAGCTGTGATTGTCCGCAACCTCTGGGTCGGAAGGAGTTGGAGGGGGGCGAACTCCTGGCATTTCTGACACCTCGCGAATTCCTCCGAACCTTTCCTGAGGGTAGGCCAGAAATACCCCTGCCGCAGCACCCTCGCTTCTAATGTCCGGCTCCCCGAGTGACTCTCACATTCGCCCGAGTGAATCTCTTGTAGAACCTTGGGAACCTCCTCCTCTGACACACATCTGGCCAGCAATCCTGACAGCGTCTTGCGATATAAAACCCCATCCCTCAGCAGGTAGTACGCCGATTTGTATCTGGTATGCCTCTTGTCGAGTTCTCTCTCGGGTAATTGTCCTGACGTTAAAAAGGTGATGAAGGGGTCCATCCAAGACCTTTGCTGGCATATCTCCATGAGTTCCCCTTCTTCTATAGATGGTCTGAAGAGCTCCGTCATTGTTCCCCCGGCTCGAGAGCCGTGCTTGGCGAGTTGATCAGCCTGAGCGCTTTCCTCCCTCGGGATGTGTTGGATTGAAAAGTTTCGGAACTGTCCTATGATGCCATTGACCTTTCCTAGATACAACTGGAGGGTGGGCTCCCTTACCTCGAACTCCCCTTTGATCTGGCTTGCCACCACCATGGAGTCTGTCGAGGCCTCAATGTCTTGTATGCCCAGCTCCCGGGCTAACCTGAGTCCCGCAATGATCGCCTCATACTCCGCTTGCTTGTTGGTAATCGTGAAATGAATCTTCAAGGCTTGTTCGATCCGGGTCCCCTCCGGGCTGATCAAGACCATTCCTCCTCCAAAGGAATTTCTTCTCGACGCTCCATCCACTAACATCCTCCAGGTTGCTCGAGGGGACAGTACTGTCTCCTGGACCTCTTACATAATCCACCAGGAAATCGACTACCGTCTGTGCCTTAATGGCGAGCCGGGGAACGAAGACGAGGTCGAATTCACTGAGCTCTATTGACCATTTAGCTAGCCTCCCGGAATGCTCTACCCCGTCCAAGATGCGACGGAGGGGGTGATCCGTTACCACCTGAATAGAATGAGCCTGAAAATACGGCCTGAGCTTTCGAGCCGAGACGATGAGGGCAAATGCTAACTTCACAAGAATGGGGTATCCGAGCTCCGCTTTCTTCAGGACCCTGCTCACGTGATAGATTGGAAATTGCTTCTTCCCTTCTTCTCGCACAAGAACCGAGCTCACTGCCCCAGTCCCTACCCCCAAATATAAAAACAAGACCTCCCCTTCCCTTGGTCCCTGGAGTAAGGGCGTCTGGGTAAGCTGCTGTTTTATATCTTGGAAAGCCTTCTCACATTCCGAGGTCCACTCGAACCTCTTGCCTCCCCGCAGCGTCCGAAAGAAGGGCGAGCATCTCTCTCCGGCTCGAGAGAGAAACCTGCTTAACCCCGCCAACTTGCCTGTGAGACGCTGAACTTCCTTAGCATTCCTAGGGGACTCCAACTCCAGGATTGCTCTCACTTTTTCGGGGTTGGGTTCCACTCCAGATGGAGTGAGAAGATGTCCTAGGAACCTTCCCCTGCTAGCTCCAAAAACACATTTCAGGGGGTTGAGTCTCATCTTATACTTCCTTAGGGTCTCAAAGGTCTCCTCCAGATCTAGGACATGAGCTTCGAGGCTCTTGCTTTTGATCATCAAGTCATCCACGTACACTTCGAGGTTCCTCCCTCTCTGTTCTCGAAAGATCTGATCCATCATTCTTTGATAAGTTGCTCCCGCATTTTTCAAACCGAAAGACATCATATTAAAACAGAAGCATCCATCCTCCGTGACGAAGGTGACGTCCTTAACGTCCGGAGGATGCATGCGTATTTGATGATATCCAGAAAACGCATCCAAGAAACTCATAAAAGGGAAACCGACGGCTGAGTCAACCAGCGCGTCGATTCGGGGCAGCGGGTAACAATCCTTGGGGCATGCTTTATTTAAAAGAGAAAAATCCACACACATTCTCCACCTACCCTCCCCTTTTTTGACCATTACAACATTACTCACCCACCACGGATACTTACAGGCGGATACGAACCCTGCCTTAAGTAATTTTTCCACTTCCTCTCTAATAGGTCCGGCCATCTTGGAGGCGATGACCCTCTTCTTCTGCTGTATGGGGCGAGTGTTGGGGTCGAGATTGAGGCGGTGACAAGCGACGTCTGCATCGACCCCTGGCATGTCCGCGGCGCTCCATGCGAAGACGTCAATATTTTTTTTCACGCAGGCCTTGATCTTCTCACGGTCTTCGGGGCTGAGCTCGCCGCTGATTTTTATCTTCTCCTCTATGCCTTCCTTGGTATGGATCTCTACCTCGAGGACCTCCACGGCCGCTTTCAGCCTCGATGGCTCTTCCTCCCCTTCCTGCTCTGCCTGCGCGTCCGGTTCCTTGGATTCGCCTTCCACGTTGGCCATCATCATCTCTTCCCCCAGCTGTTCCATCTCTCACTTGCTTGCGTCCTCCTCTTCCTGTCGTGAGGCCCTTCTTTTTTCTGGTCGGGCCCCCTCCCCGGGCGACCCTCCCGCTTCTTCCATCTTCCTCTTCTCTTTCCTCCCTTCCTCTTCTTTTGGCTCCTCCTCCTCTGCCGCCTCCGCCTCTTCTCCCTCCTTTCCAGACATTTCTAGCTTCTTCGTCATGTCCCTGTTGCTCACAATTTCTCCCCTTCCTCCAGCACCTTCCTCTCCTCTTCCTTCTACCATCCCAATCTCCCCGAACTCCTCTCCTGCCATTTCTGGCTCCCCCGCAATGCCTCCAACCACCACTACTTCTTCCTCTCCTCTAGCACCTTCCTCTCCTCTCTTTTCTACCATCCCCGTCTCCCCGAACTCCTCTCCTGCCATTTCTGGCTCCCCCGCAATGCCTCCAACCACCACTACTTCTCCCTCTCCTCCAGCACCTTCCTCTCCTCTCCTTTCTTCGCCTCCCAGTTCCAGTTGTAATTGCTCCATCCTCTTTCTCAACTCCTCCGCGTCTCCCTGCCAGGAGATGGTGTTTACTGCTGTCACGTAGCATTCTCTTGCGGCCTTTGGATCCCCTCGTACCCTGATTTGGGTACCTCCTGAATTCAGCTTCAAACACTGGTGAAACGATGATGGAACGCATCTGAAAGCGCTGATCAAGGGGCGCCCAAAGATAGCGTTGTAACTACTGGGGGCGTCCACTATGACGAAACGACAGTTTCGGGATAGCCCTCCCAGGGTTACCTGAAGTCCCACTCCCCCCTCGACTTCTTTCCTCTCTGCTGAGAACCCAAACAGTGGCCCATCCGCCGCCAGCACCCTCCGGGCCTCCACCCTCATCGCATTGAATGCTTTTTTGAAAATCACGTTCACCGAACTCCTATTGTCTACTAGGATCCGTGACACCGTGAAGTTCTCGATGGCCGTCTGTATCACCAGCGCGTCACAAAAAGGATTTTCATGGTCTGGCATGTATCTCCTCGAAAAGGTAATCTTTTCATCTGGGGGAGGGGATTGTGACGTCGAGGCTACGCTTCGGCGGTACATAGTGTGAAGGCTCGCCTTTCGGGCCGCCTCTATCCCCACCCCCCCATGGATTAATCAAATTCCTCTGCGATCTCCTTCATCCGTTCGGTCCACACATCGGTCCTCTTCCCATGTAGCTGTCACTTCTTCTATCCGTACCAGTCTTTGCTGTTCTCCTGCCCCTCGAGTTCTCCGTATTTCCAAGAAATCTGGGCAGGTAGCCATTGCGTGACCTTCCTCCTCGTGGAAGTCACAATATGGCAACGCCACCTCCCCCCCTTGCCTTCCTTCCTGAGGGTTCCTTCTTCTCCGTGCTCCTGCTCCTCTTCCTCTCTCCCGGCCTCTTCCTCTGCCTCGGCCGATGGCCATAGCCTGCTGCGGAGGGGGCAGGGGCGGTCTATGACCATATCCCCACCCTTGCTGGTGAAACCTTCCCGGTCCTCCTTGTTGATTCCTCCCCCCTTGGGGAAATCCTCTACCTTGCCCTGGGGGCAGGGCCTCCATGTTGCCTCCATCCCAGCTCTTGATACGTCGGCGCCCTCGGCTCCTCTCTTCTCCTTGCCTCCTGCTGTCTCCCACCTGTCTCCCACCTGACTCCCTCGACTCCATCTCAGTAAGCCTTGCCAATTTCTTCGCAAAAGCAGGGTTCGCCGCCTCCATCGCTATTTCCTTCGCCGCCCTCTCCATCAAGCCTTCAAAAGACAATGGCGCCTTCTGGGTGAGGCTCATTTTGAAGAAACCTTCCCATAATCTCACAGTAAAGGTCATCTGGAGGGCAAACCCTGGCACCTCCTGTATATCCAAAATCTCTTCTTGGAACCTATCCACGTACTAAGCCAGCGACTCATCCGCCTTCTGCTTAATCAAAAAGATCGACTCCGGGTTCCTCTTCCTCTTCTTAGACGTGGAGAACCGCAGTTGGAAACTCCTACTTAGGTCCTCGAAGCAGTATATCGAGCCTGTCGGGAGCTGATGGAACCAGTCTCTAGCTTTGTCCTTTAGAGTGATTGCAAAGAGGCGGCACTTGAACGCGTCCGTCATGGGCCTGATCGAAACTGCGTCCTCGAACCACTGCAAGTGATGGAGGGGATCATCCTTCCCCACATAGTAGTTCATCTCGGGTTCTCGGAAGCCTTCCGGGACGGGAGCTGACGGGATTAGCTCGCAAAAAGGGGATCCTCTCGCCGCCGGTCTCGCCGCCCCTACTCGCGCGACGACCTCTCCTGGCGAGATGGTACTCGCCGAACTTGGGAACAGCTCCCTTCCCGCCATGTCTCTCCCGCTCCCTTCCACCATCACCTCCTTTCCCGGTCTTCTCCCCGGGGCATCTTCTCCTACTCGCGCCGAGACGAGTTCTTCCTGTGTTGCGAGAGTCGGCACTTGAGGCAGTGCGGTTGAACAATCTCCCTGTCGCGAGATCACTTGCAGCAAATCCATGATCCCCTTGATTGAAGCCATGAACTCTTCTCTTCCGACAAATCCACCCGGGTTGTCCGACCCCTCTCCTTCTCCTTCTCCCTGACCTCCCGCCATGTGGTTGCTCAAGGTTCTTCCCTGAGGGCTGCGGTCCACGCTCACCGCACCAAAAATGTTGGAACTAGCTTTCTGGTCCCTCCTAAAGTTCGAAACAGGATGCAGCCCACACGTACTCTCCCTGCGCTACCCTCCTGACGAGAGTCGAAAGCCTGAAAACAGACCGAGGGGGCTCAGCTCGGAGGTCCCACCTCTTACCCGGAAGAACTGAAGGTCTTCCCCTCCCTAGCCAGTGCTGAGCTAAGTGCCTGTGAGGAAGATAGTGGAAAGGTTCAACAACCCTTAATCCAGGCACCTTATCGGTCTATTTATAGGTCTCTGAATCTGATCTGCAAATATCACTTCTGAATTAACCTGAAATGACCAAAACACCCTGTGCTGGGTCTACCAGTAGCCAAACTTCGCTGCTCTGGAGGGCTATACGCAGCCCTTCAGGGGTAGAAATGTAAAATCACCTGGGGCACAAAGGTAAAATCCCCCCTGGGGGTAAAAAGGTAAAGACATCTCTTCCCACATGTGGCGAGTGGGGAAAGAACTAAAGGGCGAGACGACCACCCTGTCCGTCCCGCCGGCCTCTTGCCTTGTGGGCCATCTCGCCTTCTAGGAGGTCTCGCCTACTTCAGAGGCCTCGCCAACACCTCTCGCCTCTTGCAGGTGGGCATCCTCTCATCTCGCCAGTCCCCCTTTCTCGTTTGCTGGACTACCTCTCGCGAGCCCAAGGTTGTACACTCCCGCTGTCAGGCTTTTATCTAGCTGGCAGGGCACGGGCCCTCGGTGGACATTGTTTTTTCTCTGGAGCCAAGTCTCGAGCTGCTCCCGCTGTCAGGCTTTCACCTAGCTGGCAGGGCAGGGGCCCTCGGTGAATATTGTGAAATGCCTCTGGAACCAAATCCCGGGCTACTCTGACCAGTCAACATGAGGCATTTGAAGTTAGGGAAAAGATCACGGGAAAAACAAAAATTAGATCCAGCAATCTCCAGGCAGGCAAGTGGTGGCAAGTCGAGATCTCGGCAATTACTCAAGGGCAGCATCATCTAAGGCAATGCCAAAGGTGGCGAGCCGAGATCTCAGCATCTACGAGGAAAGGCGAGACGAGACTGTCCTCGTCCAGTACACCCCACCCCATCGAGTTTTTACTTGGGGAATTTTAGGCCAAAAATGATTCTCTAAAAGGAAAGAAACCTCGAGGTGGGCTGGGTGGTCGCGTGTCTAGCTCGGCGAGTGGTCTAGTCCCTAATACCAAGAGGTCGCGAGATCTTAATGCCTCTACGCAAGAATGTAGCCAAACCCAATGAATACAGTCCAGCAGCGAGTCTATCCTAGCGAGATCACTTAGCGAGGGGGAGGCGCGCGCATGCGAGAGCATTACATTAAACAAGAATAAGGGAAGTAAATATAGAAGAATGAGAAAATTTGATTGTTTTCATTAATGTATTACATTACAAAAATCACTCGCCTCAGCGAGGTCACAAAAGGGGGGGGGGGGGAATCATTACATGTAAAATAAAACAAAAAAGAAAAATATGCGAGCTAGCTCTCGCCCTCCCCTCCAGAGTGGCCGTCGTCGAAACCAAGAACGTCTTTGAAGAGCGAGCCGAAGCTATCCTCCTTCTCGGCAGTAGGGGAAGCGGGGGGGCACAGCTCCGGCACCAGGTCCCGCGGTCATCTCCTCGCAACCTGCCGTCAACACCTGCAAGTCTCGCATAACCTGCAGGGTGTAGTTAGCAGTGCTGATAGAGTTAGTCCGCAATTTCTCGGCAACCTCCGTCTCGCTGAACAACTTCGGCCTCTTGGCTGGGACGCCCGACTCGCTGACAAAAGAGGGGAGAAAAATATCCATCAGGCGAGTCAACTCCCCCTGGAGCCACTTATTCTGCTCCTCCAGCTTCTTGTTTTTCTCTTCCAGCTCGGCAGTGCGAGCGCGCATCCGGTCCGCGGTCTCGACATCCTACAAAGCAAGAAAAGGTAAGAGAAGTGGTGAAAGTACTAAGTAAATGAAAAGGAAGTTAGTTGGTACTTACCATCCCGCCGACACTTTTGCTGAGGATGCCCTCGACAATTCCTAGCCTCCTCGCCGGGTCGGCGGCGTCATCCTTGGAACCATCTCGCTCTTCGGCCTTCGCCAAGTTATGGCTGAGGTAGAAGCCGCGGCGAGCTGACATGTGCGCAAGCTCCATGGCGCGCATCTGGGCTCGCGAGCTCTCATGGGTGAGCCGCTAGAGGCTCATGTCGTTGTAGGCCTCGGCGTCCTCGCGGCCATACTGCTTAACCCGAGGGCGTAGGCATGCCCGCTGGGAGGGCGGCGCTCGGAGCAGGAGGGGAGGAGGGATGAGATGGAGACTCGGTGAGTCTGCTCATCCCATTGGACCATCGGCTCGTCGAGCTGGTCCTTCGCCTTCCCGCCTAGGACGAAGTTTCGATGGTCTTTTGGCAGGCCCGGCTCGCGGACCGGGAAATCCTCAGCAGCTGGGGAAGCGAGAGGATCGCCGCCGCCTTGATCCTTCTCCGGCGAGTCGAGGATGATTTGCTTCTCCCTGGAGATCGCCACCGCCTTTTTTATCTTCTTCGGGATGGGTGGTGGTGAGGCGAGCTGGAGCTCGCGGGGTCGGGTCGCCTCTTGCTGGAGGGAGGCCTGGCCAACTCCGACTCCATCCGAAGGTCGCCGCGGCTGCCCGCTCGCGTGCGAGTGGGTGGGGGTAGAGTTCTGAGTCCGCGAAGGGCGGGTTCTCAGGAATCAGTCGCTCCCCTGCAGGAAAAAACTTAGTCAACAGAAAATCATTTGATATTGGCTAGTTCATTAGAAGAAACGAAGGAAAGTTATACCTTCGTCGGGATGAACCGGAAGGAGCGAGCCGAGGCCCCTTCGGAGGAAGGCGACCTCGAAATCCTTGTTGAGGAAAACTTTGTGCAGCTCGGCATCATTGCCCGTCACGGTGGGCGGCCGGTATACCTGCTCGTGTTCAATGCTGCTCAATGAACACGAGCAGCATTGAGCTTCCTCCTTGAGCTGCGGAGGAAGCAGGCAAGGAAGCATTCGCCTGCTTCCTCCGCCGAGAGCGGATAAAATTCAACCTTACCGTCTTCCGCAAATTGTTCATATACCGCGCGACCAACGACGATGTCACCTTCCTTGCCGCCTCGCAGCTCAAGGTTCGCGAGACGGCAATCAAGAACCATAATTGGTTCTCCAAGTTTGTATTCATCAAAGGGGATCACGACAATGTCCCCTTCTCTCCTCAACGAGCAGCATTGAGCTCAAGGTTTGCATTCGCCTGCTTCTCTCCTTCGCTGCAGAGAGCAGGCGAATGCAAACCTTGAGCTTGAGAGCTTGAGGAGATCAGATTGATGTTTGGGATGGGATGTCCCCAGCACCTACCCCAGCGAGTAGAGGATTGGGGGTAGGAACCCGAGGCGGCTCGAGGGCCGGCGACTTTATCAGCAGCGAGCCCAACCCAGTGACGCCGAAGGGGGGCGATGGGTCTCTCGTGCGGCCTTCGGGAGAGGATTGGGGGTGCGAGTCGCCGCGAGGAGAGTCTACTCGCGGCACAGCGGTTTTCGTAACATTGTGGTGAGTGTCCGCGCCGGCTGGAAGGTCAATGATCTTTTTCCCTTTGGTTTGGAGGCTGGCTTAAAGGAGGAAGCGAGGCCAGGATCTGGGGTGGAGGCCAGGTCACGGTAGACGGACTCAGCAGCTCGCAGGGCAGTTTTGGCCTTCCTGGCAAGCTCGTGTTTTGGCGGTTCGCGCAGTTAAGAGCTGGGCGACAGGGAGGTCAGCTCAGCAACACGAGCAGCATTGAGCTCCCGGGCGCGGCTAAAACTCTCTTGGAGCTCCTTGGAGAGAGGCATCTTGGCAGGATCAGAGTTAGAGGAATGACAAAGGTCGCCCAGGTAGGGGGCATATATTTATAGTAGCTTGTGGACCCCACCAAAAGATTCCCTTCCGCTCTCGCAACGCTGATCAAATACCTGGGGTTAGATGTTTCTTTCCGACCTTCGCGGAAACTCGCAAAGAGTTGAGATTGTGCACAACCCCGTATTCGATGAGCGAGTTCCCCCCCAGGATCCATGCTTTGCGGGATCTTCAGAAGCTGAACCCGCAGCGATCCCCCCCGTACTCGTTGAGAGAGGTCAGTGCACTCAGCGCCTTCAGTTCCTTGGCGTCGAGTGAGGCGAGTTCACTCGACGCTTCAGCTCGCCTGGCGTTGAGTGAGGTCAGTGCACTCAACGCCTTCAGTTCCTTGGCGTTGAGTGAAGCGAGAGCACTCAGCACCTTCAGCTCGCATGCCGTTGAGCCAGGCCAGTGCACTCAGCGGCTTTTGCCTTTGGCGTTGAGTGAGGCCAGTGCACTCAGCGCCTTCAGTTCATTGGCGTTGAGTGCGGCCAGTGCACTCAACGTCTTTAGTTCCTTGGCGTTGAGTGAGGCGAGTGCACTCAGCGCCTTCAGCTCGCCTGGCGTTGAGTGAGGCCAGTGCACTCGGCGTCTTTTGCCTTTCGCGTTGAGTGAGGCCAGTGCACTCAGCGCCTTCAGTTCCTTGGCGTTGAGTGAGGCCAGTACACTCAACGCATTCAGTTCCTTAGCGTTGAGTGAGTCGAGTGAACTCGACGCCTTCAACTCGTCTGGCGTTGAGTGAGGCTAGTGCACTCAGCGCCTTTTGCCTTTGGCGTTGAGTGAGGCCAATGCACTCAGCGCCTTCAGTTCTTTGGCGTTGAGTGAGGCCAGTGCACTCAACGCCTTCAATTCCTTGACGTTGAGTGAAGCGAGTGCACTCAGCGCCTTCAACTCGCCTGGCGTTGGGTGAGGTCAGTGCACTCAGCGCCTTTTGCCTTTGGCGTTGAGTGAGGCGAGTGGTATCAGCGCGAGCCGGGGTGGCCATACTAGGCAGTCCAAGTCCCATGGGAGTCAGAGGAAGGCTAGAGCTCGGCAGCCTCGCCGACTCGCCCAAGCAGGGCGCGGTGGAAGAGGGGTGAGTGGAGCAAGTGGGCTCACACTCGCCCTTAGCTCTCGGCAGCAATAGGCGAGTGGGGCAGGTCGGCCCTGCACTCGTCCAAGGCCTTAGGGAGGCGGCGAGTGCCAGCCCCATCGAGTACTCGCCGCCCCATGCGAGTGGAGGTTTTCAAGGGAAACTCGCCCAGTGATCTATGTTGTATTTTTACTGTTTTACCTCCGTTGTCCTACCCATAGCCCTTCAGAATAGGGGAGTTACGCTGTTGGCAGGCCAACTTGGACTGTATATGGTTGTTACAAACAGTGGAGGTGAGTTGGCATACCGATTTCAAAAACTATAAATAGACCTAAGAGGGTACCTCAGAAGGCAAGCTTTCAAGCATTCCAACTCTCCTTCTCTTTGATCTTTGAGTGCTTTTTGAGGTGTCATTAGCTCAACACAGGCTAAGGAGGGGAAGCGCTCTAAAATCTTCCGGGCGTGCGATGGGACCTCCGTGTTGGAGCCTTGGGTCAGTTTTCAGTTCTAAGTCTTTGGTCGTTCAAGCTCGCTATGAAGAAGTAAGTGTGCGGTCACCTCTTCCCCAAGTGTTCGAACTCCACAGAAGCCGAATTACGATTTCAACAATAATCACTAAGAAGTCCTACATTCCCTTGTTAGAATTGATCTCACTATATCATACCAACATACCAGTTATCACATGAAATCGAGTTATTATTCTAGGCCCACATCGGTGTGCGGCAACTTATTTGCACTCATGTGTGTTCCTACCATCGTGGTCCAAGCAGCGTGACTGGAAACAACCCTTGGCTCCCAGCCTAGAGTAGAACAACTCATTTTGGTGTGAGCACGCCTTTCTGAATTGTAAATTTATAGCCACACATACAAGTCTAGAAGTACGAGTCTCCATGGTATTCTAATATTGCATATTACATTTCTCTACTTTAACCAACATCCTTAAATATAGATATTATCTACATATTCCTACCCAAATTGACATGTAAAATACTACGAGATACATAAATATATTACGATGAGGTCTCATTTTATCTTCAATAATCTTGGCTAATTATAGAGGGTAACTACTAAAATTGCGCATGTATTCTTATCAACTTTTAAATTATTTTCATGGGTGTTTCATATACTAAAACTTTCATCTACAATTAAGAAGAACTCAAAAGGTGGTACAATAAACACAGTGCATAGAAAGAAACGACAGTGTAAAATATTCTACAATATCGTAACGATCCAACGATACCAATGGTAGCACATCGTTCAAGGCATAGCTATTGAGTCATCGGCTGAGATCTCCCCACTGATATCACACTGCTGGGACGTACGAATCTGCATCATTTAATATAAAAGAGGCCAACTATATAAAGAAAGCCGTGTAAAGCATTTAGGAAAAGTCCAACGGTTATATTGAGAGTCAAGTGTGTATAAATAGATCTATTAGGCTATAAAAGATTAATATTAAATATGATTAATAAAAGTTTAGTTTTAATTCTTCTTCTCTGAATCCCCTTTCTCATCCCCTGCCAGCCTGTCATCTGTTGGTTTTGTTTGTTACATTTGGTTGATTGTTCTCCGCCTCTCATTCTTCTAATTGCTGGTACCGACAAGTCTACTAATCATTCCAAGGGCCTCAACATTGGCACAGATTCTATCTAGAAGGAATAGACGTCTGTCAAGACAGGAAGAATGCACAGTATTCTTCCTTACGGCAAGAAACTAGTACCAACTTCAGCCCGCTTGAGGATGAACTAATCAAGATGAGCCATGCCATCCAACGCTTCTCGGAACAGGTCGGCGAACTAGTACAGTAACTTCAAATGTCTTGTAGCGATGTCTTGGCTTCGCCTGCCAAATCTATGTCGGGACCGTCAATTGGAACTTAAGAACCGGTACCATCAGTGCCCTCTCTAGCGTCCTAATCTTCAGCAAGCATCTTGGGATCGCCATTTGCCATTGTCCAACCACAGAGCAGCTCGGCGTATCTGCTTATTTGTCACCCAAGCCCACTTCCTTCCCGTTCTTATTTCGCCAATCCAGGATTAGGGCAGCAGCTGATTAATGGCCTGCCATCATTGATATTTCCATTCGGGCCACCCGCGGCTCCTTACCAAACAGGTGCTCCATTCTCAGCACAGTCGAGTTTATTTGATGCCCCTCAACTTGACACCAGTCAGCCATTTCAAGTTCCACCAAATTATGGCTCAGTCCGTTTGATGGTTCCATTCCAGATGCCCGGTTCCACAAATCTTGGCAACAACCAACCCACTCATAAGGTAAAAGTTTTGTTTCCCAGGTTTGCCTCCGGCGATCCCACCGACTGGCTTTACCATGAGGAAACTTTCTTTCGTATTAATAATATTGCTTATGAGGGCTATGTTGTTTATGCATCTTCATAATTAGATCGTTCGGCTTCTCACTAGTTTCAAACATTAAACTGAAATGGTCTTTTACCTACTTCGCGCGATTTTAAAATAGGAACATACCAACGTTTCATCTACTAAAACTTTCATCTACAATTAAGAAGAACTCAAAAGGTGGTACAATAAACACAGTGCATAGAAAGAAACGACAGTGTAAAATATTCTACAATATCGTAACGATCCAACGATACCAATGGCAGCACATCGTTCAAGGCATAGCTATTGAGTCATCGGGTGAGATCTCCCCACTGATATCACACTGCTGGGACGTACGAATCTGCATCATTTAATATAAAAGAGGCCAGCTATATAAAGAAAGCCGTGTGTAAAGCATTTAGGAAAAGTCCAACGGTTATATTGAGAGTCAAGTGTGTATAAATAGATCTATTAGGCTATAAAAGATTAATATTAAATATGATTAATAAAAGTTTAGTTTTAATTCTTCTTCTCTGAATCCCCTTTCTCATCCCCTGCCAGCCTGTCATCTGTTGGTTTTGTTTGTTACATTTGGTTGATTGTTCTCCGCCTCTCATTCTTCTAATTGCTGGTACCGACAAGTCTACTAATCATTCCAAGGGCCTCAACATTGGCACAGATTCTATCTAGAAGGAATAGACGTCTGTCAAGACAGGAAGAATGCACAGTATTCTTCCTTACGGCAAGAAACTAGTACCAACTTCAGCCCGCTTGAGGATGAACTAATCAAGATGAGCCATGCCATCCAACGCTTTTCGGAACAGGTCGGCGAACTAGTACAGTAACTTCAAAGTGTAGCGATGTCTTGGCTTCGCCTGCCAAATCTATGTCGGGACCGTCAATTGGAACTTAAGAACCGGTACCATCAGTGCCCTCTCTAGCGTCCTAATCTTCAGCAAGCATCTTGGGATCGCCATTTGCCATTGTCCAACCACAGAGCAGCTCGGCGTATCTGCTTATTTGTCACCCAAGCCCACTTCCTTCCCGTTCTTATTTCGCCAATCCAGGATTAGGGCAGCAGCTGATTAATGGCCTGCCATCATTGATATTTCCATTCGTGCCACCCGCGGCTCCTTACCAAACAGGTGCTCCATTCTCAGCACAGTCGAGTTTATTTGATGCCCCTCAACTTGACACCAGTCAGCCATTTCAAGTTCCACCAAATTATGGCTCAGTCCGTTTGATGGTTCCATTCCAGATGCCCGGTTCCACAAATCTTGGCAACAACCAACCCACTCATAAGGTAAAAGTTTTGTTTCCCAGGTTTGCCTCCGGCGATCCCACCGACTGGCTTTACCATGAGGAAACTTTCTTTCGTATTAATAATATTGCTTATGAGGGCTATGTTGTTTATGCATCTTCATAATTAGATCGTTCGGCTTCTCACTAGTTTCAAACATTAAACTGAAATGGTCTTTTACCTACTTCGCGCGATTTTAAAATAGGAACATACCAACGTTTCAGACCATCCACATACGAATAACCTATTGGAAAAATGACAATTAAAACAAGTCTCTATGGAAAATGCTTACAAGGACATGTTTGAAGATCTTGCCCTTCAAATCCCCCATTGTTTGGAAAATATTTTCAAATTTACATTCATTTCAAGATTAAAAACACATATTAGGCGTTTTGTTATGACACATAACTCTCTTACATTATATCATGCTTATTATCTAGCTTGTTTAGGAGAGGATCAATTTCTTGATGAAACACATTTTTCAAAACCATTTAATCTTTCGTCCTTGCATTCTAATCCTCAGGTCCCATCTTCTCGGCCTCTGTGTCACCAACTTACTGTGGTCGAGTTACAACAACACTGTAATCGTGGCTTATGTTATTCTTGCGATGAAAAATACGTACCAGGACATAAATGTAAGGCAAAGACCACCTTATTTTATTTTGACTACAACCAACCCAATGAGAGTGAATCTGATGACACACCACAATCAGTTACTATCACTTTGATTCCTCCAGATGAGGAGATTATCCTACACGCCTTCACTGATTCTTATTCGGGCAAGTCCATTTGATTTCTTGGCCAAATTGCACATCAACCTGTCCAAGTTTTAGTTGATTGTGGAAGTTCTACAAATTTTATTTCCCAACGAACAGTAGCCTTTTTAAATTTATCAATAATTCTTATCTCTTCTTTCAATGTTCATGTCAGTAACAGAGCAGTTTTATGGTGTTGGAGCCTAAGCGCAAGGCGCAGGCGCGTGCCTAACGAAGGCAAGACGCAACCATATACATTTTAAATAATCAACATTAAACATCATTTCAGCTTCTCAATCAAATTCTTCATCTAGTATGTTAATTAATCATTCATTACTATCGTTTATATTTCTTAAAAAATAGAATCGATCGCTAGCATTATATCTAAGTCTCAAAACACAATTATCTTTTACAAACACTAAATCGATAAAAAATTATTAAGTTCTTACATTATTTTTTCTTAATTTTTGAAGCAAAACTATATAAGAAAAATCTTACTCAGACGCGCCTTTTATATTCTAAAGGCGCAAATAAGGCGCACAGAGTCGCAAACCTTTGAGTCTGGTGAGCCTGGAGTCTTAGGCGCGCCTTTAATAACATAGGTTAGAACCTTTTGGGAACCTTGTGAAAAATTACACGGTATTCCTGAAACTATTATTTCATATAGAGATTCTCTATTTCTTAGTGATTTCTGCCAAGAAGTATTTTTCCAACAAGGTAGTACACAGAAATATAGCTTTGTCTACCATGCACAATCTGATGGTCATACAGAGCGTGTCAATAGAAGCCTCAACCAATATCTAACTTAGTTTTTGACCTTCCTACAACATCACTACTCAAGTCTACTGCTACGAATTTAACAACAGAGGATTCGTAGATCAGACACTTGGCTTCGACAGATCCAGCAAGCTTGTCATCAAATCCAAATCTCTCGCGCACTGACCTATTGAACATGTCGACATTCAGTAGAATACATCTTCGTCGTTCATTAAAGTGCCCATGGATTCCTTTTATCCCTCGTCGTCGTCGCTCCACTCAAAGTTTTTGCAAAATCAGTGTACCGAAGATGAAGCCCTAGTTCTTTATTTAAACACGGTGTGGACATCGTATCAAGGGCTGGGAGCCTGGGATGAACTTTGTAACGATCCAACGGTACCAGTGGCAACACATCGTTCAAGGCACAATTAGCAAGTCATCGGTTAAGATCTCCCCACTAATATCACACAGCTAGGACTTATGAATCTGCATCATTTAATATAAAAGAGGCCAGCTATATAAAGGACATGTATAAAGTATCTAGGAAGAGTCCAACGGTTATAATGAGAGTGAAATCTGTATAAATAGATTTATTAGGTTTTCGGTTCGAGGCTTTTGGTTTTGAGGAATTGGAATTCAGTAAAACCAAAAATTAGCAGGTTTTGATTTTACTGAATTCCATTTTTGTTGTTCGGTAGGCTACAAGAATTGGAATTAAAAATTAGGGCTTGCTCTTCCTATGTCGTCGGGGAAGAAGCGGTTTCGCACCAAGTTCACGCAAGAGCAGAAAGATAAGATGCTGGCATTTGCGGAGGCCGTCGGGTGGCGGATTCAGAAGTACGACGAGGCAGCGGTTCAACAATTCTGCAATGAAACCATGGTGAAGCGCCATGTTCTCAATGTTTGGATGCACAATAACAAGCATACCCTTGCCGAAGATCCTCCTTCCTCCTAGTGAGAGAGTTGCATACAAGGGAAACAGACGCAGGCAGAGGAGATAAAACGGGGATTGCCATGGCTAGCAAAAACGGAATTTCGGCAGCGATGAAATCTCTGGCGGCAGAGCTCGGCGGAGAGGAAGGAGGATCTCCGGCAGCAATTCTACAATGAAATCGACAGCGAGGAAGGAGGCAGAACTAAGATGGTTTCGGGAAGAGCGTGCACGGTCCAAAACCTGGAAAATCTGGGGGAAGAGCCATTTTTGGGGACAGGGCAAAAATGAAAACCCATGGTTTTAAGTAAAACCATTTCCATGGGCATTTCATCCGAACCGAACCCCCGAATGATTTATTTATTCGGAAAACCAAAAACCAGGAGCCAGAACCCGTGAACCGAACAGGCCCTTGAATATGATGAGTAAAAATTTAATTTTAATTCTTCTTCTCCGAATCCCCTTCCTCTCTCATCCCCTGCCAACCCGCCATCCGCTCGTTTCGTCTGTTACAAATACCACGGAAGATCAGACAAATAATGTATACCTGTGAAGAACTTGAGTTAGCGCTGACCCTTCTAGCATCCAATATTGCATGAACATTCACATAGCTCACCATCGGCGTCTATAAGAAAATAAAAGAGAAAAAGGTTAAACACGTTCAATCAAGAAAGCCTATTAGACCAAAAGTCCCCTTTCAGCAACAAGATCCTTGCTCACTTCATCTGCCACGTACTCGACCTCGCTGGTTCCGTCCAACTCGATGGTCGCCCCTCTCCAAGTGAAAATCTGCCACGCAGATAGCGAGAAAACTCATCTCTAATAAAACTGGGCGAGTAATATGTATGGAGTGAGGGCTTACGGCGACATTTTGGAGAGGGGGCACAGTCATCCATTTCTCCGGCGGAAGCTCGGCTCCGAAAACCTCAGCGGACCCCGCGACTAGGCGAATACGGAGCGGAGCTTCGGAGCCCACCTCCACCCTCAGCTCGCTCTCCTTCTCCAGCAGAAACTGCCGAGTTGATGCGGAAGCGGCGGCGCCGTCGATGGACATGGATTCGTTGTGGATGGATATTTTTTTATCTCTTTACTTCAAAAGCTAGAACGGCTGGGAAAATTTATGATGGGTCCTGGGTCCAGCTCATTTCCCTCTTTGCCACTTTGACATTAGGGTTTTGAAAAGCTCTCAAGCCCACACACCTCTTCACATTATCCGCAGAATTTTTAACAACTACAAATTGCTGCGGTGGGTCGTCTCCATCCCCAACTAAAGGTTCCTTTGGACTTTGGCGCGGTTTATCGTAACTTATTTGCTTCGATAAGGTTGGGCAAAAACGTCATTGTCATATAGAATGTATGTTTGGTATGACATGTTACTACCGTTATAAAAAAAATCTAGTTTGTGCCATAAGATTTTGATATGACAATGACATTTTTGTCCAACATCATCGGAGCAAATAAGTCGTGATAAGCTGCGCCAAACACACCCTAAAAAAAAGGAACACTCTTGCGAAAAATGCAATGTGTCTCTAAGCTAAAGTTTAAAGTGTAGTCATTCTATGCATTTGTTTTTAGTGTTGGATAATTTTATTGACACTCCTGAATTCAGCTATTGACAAATCAATTGTTTCTAAAAAATCCTCTTTTTTTCCTCCGATTTTAGACCTATCGGCAACCCAAGCCCTAAGCAGCCGTTTCATGAAAATCCCTCCCGAGAATAGTGAAACTTGCGTCGTTGCGAACTTCCCCCTCGCCGTTCACTTTCTCGATCGCCACAGCCGCTCTCCACCTCCGCGAGAGGATCTCCGCCGACGATGGATGTCCCCCAACTATCATTTTATGCTTTTCGGATTAATTGTGTTGACTTTATGACGCTATGTTTGAATCTCCTCGACAATTTTCATATCAAAGTTGTCTTCTTTCATGATCTTTGATTTTTTAAACAATTTGATGTTTCATCTTCCATAGGCACTTGCTTATGAAGTCGTGATTCTTATTAAAATTATATAATCGCTAGAATTATATAAACTTGTGTCCAAATGATCTCTTCTTGCTCTTTTTAAGCTCTTTGTCTGCCAGACCTATTTCTCTGACCGAAAAAGGCATGGAGCGGCACCTTACCAAAGCCTCCCGTAACGCCCCCGATCTTTTCGATGATTGTATTTGTATGTGCATCGTCATATTTATGACGTCATGTCGTTACTTTTAACGTCGAGTTGTCGGCGTTTTGCCGTTAAAGCATTTTCGCCTCTGTGCGGTCGACTCGTCCGAATTCTTGTTGTATGGGAAAATTTTGCATTTGGGATCTAAATTAAGTAATTATGGACTTGCTCGTCGAGTTTCGTCGCGGTTCAAGCGATGTTTGGGCCTCTGTTTTGAACTCGAATTCCCTAGTTCATAATGTCTTTTATTATTCATTTACATAGTTTAATTTTCTTGGATATATGTAAATAGGTTACTTTTCTAGCTAAGGCTTGTATAAGTTCTCGAGTATTCAGGAATTTCTCTCGAGTACTCAGGTTTTCCTCTTGAGTGGTTCTTGTTCTTCTCGTGTGCTGCTTCTCGAGTGGCTGGTTGGTACTCGGGTGACCTACTCGAGTAACCTACTCGAGTGCCCTTCCTAGGACTCGAGTAACCTACTCGAGTAACCTACTCGAGTGCTCTTCTTAGGACTCGAGTAACCTACTCGAGTGCTGTTCTTAGGACTCGAGTAACCTACTCGAGTGCTCTTCTTAGGACTCGAGTAGATTTTTCTACCACTCGATTACTGCTTTCCTTCCTCTCGCGTAGCCTGTTTTCTATCTCCTGAGTACCTATAACTTGTCTCAAGTGGTCTGCAGCCCATCTCATGTAGTCCGTTGCTGTTTACGTTCGAGTGCCTTTTTGAGGGCCAGATCAATGTCTTATGGAAAAATGGTTAACATGAAAGTTGTTCGTCTCGACGAGATCGACAACTTTCATGTTGGGTATTTTTTGATTTGAAGTAATTCTAAATCTCTATTTTCGTTTTCCGCATACCCGCTCGTAAATAGTCCGTTTTTAGACAAAACTCTTTATAAATACATACATATATATATATATATATATATATATATATATATATATATATATATATATATATATATATATATATATATATATATATATATATATATATGTACTCTTATTAGAGAAAAAAAAAGAAACTTCATCTTCCCCAACTTTCTAAACCGAACCAGAGCGACGTGAGTGAGAGAGAGGAATATTTTCGTGAACTTTCCGGTCGCCGCCAACGGAGCTCCGGTGCTCGAAATCTTCATCCGAACATAGATTCAGAAAGCTCTCGACGAGATCTACGCAATCATGGTAAACTTTTCCCGTTTCGTGAACTTTTTCTGTTAGGAATTTTTGGCCCTAACTTCTATTTTGTCCACTCTTGTTCAGATTTCGACTTCTCTCGACTTCCTTAGTCCCGATCTGCGGCGAGGTGTGATTTGGAGACTTTCTCTGGTAACACCAAGGTAAGTGGCTCCTTTCCTTTTTCTTGTTCTCCTTAAGTTTTCATGGTAAGATTTTTATCATATATCATTGTCCATGTTTCTTTAGGGTATAAGATGTTAAAACTTTTAGGCTTACGCTTAGGATAAATTTTTTTCGACGTTGTTGAGCGTAGAATGCATTGCGCTTAGTTTAGATCGATTATAGGTCGTGGTCTTCGATTTAGTGTTGCAATACTTAGGTGTTGTACCGATTTTGAGATGGTGATGTTGGGGGGTATGAGTGTTGGTTGTGGTTAGCATACCACCCAACCGGGAGGCCCCTTCTTTTTGTGGATCATCATAGTGGCAGTATGCTTAGTTTCTCCTTTCCAGAAGGGTTCAGGGAACCCGAGATGTCCTACTACACCGGGAAGGGAGACCCGGTCCAACACGTCCAATGGTTCGAGGACGTGGTCTCAATCCGGCAGATGTCGGATGGGTTCAAATGCCGACTCTTCGCCATCACCCTCAAGGAGAAGGTGAGGGAGTGGTTCCACCAGCTGCCGGCCAGCTCAATCTACTGTTTCAAGAACCTGCGTCGGGGGTTCATGTTGAGGTTCACTATCTCGAAGAGGAGAAATAAGGAGTCGGAGTCCCTGTTTCACATCAAGCAGGGAGTGAACGAGATGTTGGGAAGCTACGTAGACCGGTTCCAGGAGGAGGTCACCCAGGTTCAGGAGATGTCGGTCCATAGTTTGATGATGGCTTTCACCTTGGGCCTGCAGCAGGGTTTCTTCAGGATAGAGTTGAAGAGGATTCCTCCCTCTCCTACAAGGAGTTGATGGAGAGGGCGGCGAGAGAAGTTGACGGGGAGGCGTCAAAACCGAAGTTTGACCGGAAGCTGGCCAGGTGGGCCACGAAAGAGGAGAAGGAGCCAAGAGTAGGAAGAAGATATGAGGAGAGGAGGGGAGGCCCGACAGAGGGAGCAGAGGCAGCTCCAGGGGCAGCAGCAGCCCAGGTGGGGGCGTCAGGAGCCTGATCGTCGGCTGGGCTGGAGGCCCGAGTGGCAAGGACAGGGGCCACAGAGAGGGTACCAAGGAAGGGACCACCACCAGGGAGGCAAGATCAATTCCACCCTCCGAGCTGGAGGCAGGCCCAGAGACCTCGACTCCCCGATCAGGAAGAGGCTATGGTCATAGCCATGGGGGAAAGGAGGATAGTAGCAGGGAGAAGTAGGAGAGAGGTTAGGGTAGAGTTGCCTTACTGTGACTTCCATCAGGAGAAAGGGCACGCCACAACCACGTGCCTGGAGTTCCTCGAAATGAGAGGGAACAGGGAGCAGCAGTAGGGGCGTCAGGAAGTGAGGATCGAGGAGGTCCTGCCTCGGGCGGAGGAGGACCGTTGCGAAGACCGGGTAGATGTCGGGACCCGAGGAGGGATCAGATTGATCCACAGTGGGTGGGGGTTGAGGCTTCCCAGAAGGCAAGCCTCCACACCATGTATCGCCGGAGTGTTAGCTCCACATCCCAGACCCCGCCCCCAGAGGAGAGGATCACCTTCTCGAGGAGCGATATGACGGATCATGAGGATCCTTTTTGCGATGCGCTGGTCATCTAGACAGACATCGAAAATTTTATTATCTCCGGGATCCTCGTCGACAACGGAAGCTCCGTCAACGTCGTCTTTAAGAAGGCGTTGATGAAGGTGGATGCGAAGAGGGTGTTGGCCTCGGATGAGCCCTTGTTTGGATTTTCGGGGGAGAGGAAGGAAGTGGAGAGAGGAGTAGGCCTCCATGTCACCATGGGGGGGGGTGATGAGTCCACATTTTACACTGATTTTTGGACTCATCTGGGCTAGTTTTATCGTCTTAGCACTACACTTGAGAGCCTTTATTGCTTATTTGTGCTTATGTACCTATTTCACGATTAAGTGCACTGTAGGCCCGCTTCTGTGTGCTTTCTGTATTTCTATTTTGTTGTTATTCTTTAGCCCTATCTCGGGGATGTGGTGTGCACGTTCTGGTGGCCTTTCTGCCCCTTCTACTGGTATAGTGGTCGTGTGCGTGCTCCGGAACTGCTCGGGAGACTCCGACGATGCAGGAATACTGCGTACGACCACTGGACTTACTGCGCACGACCACTGGTCGTGCGCCACTGTTTGTGCGCATTACACCTCCTTTTTCATAACCATGTCTCGGTAATCGCACGAGCACTGGCCGTAGTGCGCACGACCACTGGTCGTGCGCCACTGCTCGTGCGCATATATGCTAATACTTCTTATCTAGGTTGCAGGTTTATTTGGAAAAGCCGCACGATCATTGACCTACAGTGCGCACGACCACTGGTCGTGCGCCACTGATCATGCGCACTGCTTCTGCTGCCTCCATATATAAGGCCCTGCTCCGCGTTTTAGGTCAACGCCTGTCATTTGTTGTGATCGGAGAGTGCGCGGTGTTGAAGTTGGTGACCGGGCGGCCTGGCGGTTTGTATTGGCGGGTTGGGGACCGCGCGGTCTGGCGGTCTGTCTCAGCCGGCTTGGAGACTGGGCGGTCTGGCGGTCTACCCTGGCGGTCTTCGCTTTCTCTCTGGTGGTAGCCGTGCGGTTAGTCCTGTTGTCTAACCGCGCGGTTTGTGCGGTTTGTCTTGTATAGTCCGCTTAGTCCTGTAATTTTTAGTCCCACATCTCTTATTTGTTTTCTCTCATCTCTCCTCCATTCTATATAAGGGAGGGCATACCTTTGTAATAGATATCTTTTTTGGATAATAAAGTTTCAATTATTCAAAAGCTTATCCGCTTGTTCTCTACTTTTCGCTACTTTCTAACATGGTATCAGAGCACACGGTCATTTCCTCCTGATTCTGTGCGCTCTCTGTTGTTCGCGGCTTGTTTTTCGCGTTCTGCGACTTATTCGCGGCTTACCTTCTCTTCTGTCCGCGCGGCTTGTTTCTATCCGCGCGGCTTGTTTCTGACCGCTGCCCTGTTCGCGCGGCTTGCTTCTTCTTGGTTCTCTTCTCCTACTACTATTCGTCGCAGCGACCTGTTTCCTTGTCGCCGCGCTCCTTGTTCTTTCTTGCCTCTCCGACTTCTAGTCGTTGCGGCCTTGTCTCTACCCGCTGCGGACTTCTTCTCCCTGTCCGCCTCTGCTTTCCCTATTACTGCTTGTCTCTATTCTCGCTGTTTGCTGCTGTGATCTGCCTGACTGTGCGGGTTGTTCCCTTTTCACCCGCATCTTGGTCGTGGTCACCTGCTCTTCTCTTCTCTTCTGTTCGCTCGGCCTTCTCAGTCCGCGCGACCTCTTCCCCGCTGGGCCTTTGCCTGCTTTTTTTCTCCGCTTGCTTCTCCGTCTGCCCGCGCGCCCTGTCCGCGCGGCTTGCCCCTTCTTTTTCGCGACCTTTTTCGCGATCTCCTTTATTCACCGTGCTCTACTTCTTGTTGTCTTCTACCCGCTCCTGCTTGCTAGTCGCCCCGGCCTCATCTTTGGCCGTGCGACTTGTTCTCCTCTGTTCGCCCGACTTTTTCAGGCCGTGCGACTTCTTTCCCTCTGCTTTGCTCGGCTTCTTGGAAGCGGCCTTCCTAGCCGCCCGACCTGTGTTCTGGTCGCCCGGCTTGGTGCTCTTTTATCTTCTCGCGGCTTGTTCCTCTCGTCGCGGTTTGCTCCTCTCTTGCTTCCATGGCTTTCCTCTCCTCCAGTCTGTCCGCCTCCGTGGTCACCTCTTCTGGTAGTGCTCATGTTGTGACTCGCGGACGATGGCTCATCGACTCTGGTGCAACAAATCATATGACAGGCAACCCTCAATGTTTCTCTCTTCTTGACACACAGGCTCAGTTGCCCCCGGTCATTGTTGCTGATGGATCTCCCTCCCCGGTCCATGGTGAAAGTCCAACTAGTGTCAACTATGTGCACCTATGGGGGGGGGGGAATAGGTGACGTGTGATTCTTTTGCGGAATTTACGGATGTACCTGCACAATAAAAACAAAAACCACAGCACACAGAATACACAGCAAATTTATAGTGGTTCCCCGACTTGGGTACATCCACTTTCCCCCTACGACCTATCTCCCCAACAAGGGACGACTCAGTCACTTCTCCAACGGGATTGAAATCCAATCCCTGCACTAACGGAAGGAGCCCTTCCACACGTGAGAGTCAACACTCCCACAAAACGGGTTGCACCCAACCCTTACAACACGGAACAAAAGTTCCTTTACAATAAAATAAATGTAGAATGTACACGTGATACAAACTTCTCTTGGAGACTACGGTGTTCCTCTTTGTTCGACGACGTGTTCTTGAAGTCGATGAAGAGTCTACGACCTTGGTCTCTCTTGGAGAGGATTTCCCCGGAACCGGCGGCGGCACACGAGCGGCGGCTAGCTTCGGGATCGGCGGCTACGATGAAGAGCAGCTGCTGAACTTGGAGATCCAAACTTCGTTGCGAAGCAAGCTCGGTCTTCCAACGGTCACACGAGGATCGGTCGTCTCGATCGATTCAGATGAGAAGTGTTTCCGATCAATAAATCGAAAGACAAAGGATCTCTGGATAGACGCGTGAGACTCAAGCCTTGCTAAGCTACTGTCGCCGGAGATCGGGAAGAAATCTCTATTGTTGACGGCGACCTACTTGCCCGACGGCGACGGCGGCAGCGAAGAGGAGTCGCGGTTTTAGGGTTTCGTTGCGGCTTGATTTCTGTTCTTTTTTTTTCATCCTTTACTGTTCAAAATACCCATGTATTTATACCCTGTAGATACAGCACATTTGACCGTTGTGGGACCCACAAAAGAAATCCCCAAAATCCGGTTCAAACAAGTCCAGAAGCAGAATCCGGTCCAGCAGCATTCTGAGAAAACGCCAAGTCAAAATCGGCGAGAATCGCAGACGATTCTCGACGAATCGGCGAGAATCACCAAGTGATTCTCGACGATTCGTCGAGAATCGTTTGTGATTCTCGTCGAATCACTTGTCGATTCTCAACGAATTTTACTTTATACATGGGCTGCTTGACCACTGGTTCGGCGGGAATCACAAGTGATTCTCGCCGAATCTTACTTGGCACCATTTTGAGATGGCCAAAAGGAGTCGGCGAGAATCACTGATGATTCTCGTCGATTCGGCGAGAATCACTAGTGATTCTCGCCGATTCGGCGAGAATCACTTGGTGATTCTCGTCGAATTTGCCTTGGACGATTTTTCGTCTTCCACCTAGGAGCTGCTTCTTGATCCTCCATGCTCCTTGTCTTCTCTTGCATATGAACGACCCTGTACTTGAAAGTAAGTGCACTCCAATAGAGAGAGTACACATAGGCCAACACACTGATCTGCTCAACGAGGGATTACGTCGTGCAGACCCGTGTATATTGACCTACTGCACCCTGACATTGGTGTGCACTTAGCGTGGAGAAACTGCAAGTACAACTTGAAAAAGTTTATCAAATACATTGTGAATTCATCTTAGCTTGATAGGGGGCTTCCTCAAATCCAGGTAATCGTGGATACAATACCCAACAATCTCCCCCTATTTGACGAAGCCAAAACCCTACTAGCTAAGATGAATAACACCTATCAAATAATAATTATAGCATTTAAAAATTAAATATGCAACACAAGAGAATATATGCAATCAGAACAGGACTTGAGTCATTCACACATTCAAGAATATATATATATACCAAGAGAAATATATTCACATATAATTCAGAATTGTTCATATGACAGTAATAATCATTAAACGTTCTTAAGACACAGTGACCAGCTATAAAATAATGACTATTTGTCCTTAGCTACGTCACCCTTAAGAGTTTGAGCCAAGTACTTTTTGCTTTGCCTTTCCATGTATTCCTTGGGCTTCGGGTAGTACCTAGGAGGAGCAACTTTGTCAGGATCCTTGTTGTTTCTGAAGAAGATGTTGCGTTTCGCTTCAAATGCTTTGTGCGTTTCCCATTCATACTGGCTATATGCTTCATTTCGATTGATCTCTCCTCTTTCTTGCAGCCGGAAGGTGTCTAAGATGATTTTCCTTGAGACTGGACTCCACCTTTCATTTCGTATATCCTCCTCATTCATTCGAATTCTCTTTGCAGCCCGTGTCTCCTTGGATGTCCCTTCCTGAACTTTCCTCTTTCCCCTGGCTTTAGCTAAAGCCTCCTGGTCAAACATACTCCTCAGCTTGGATTTGGAGATGGCCCTAGCATCAGCTTCATCAGTGAAAATTTCTGCAGCACTTGTACTTACAGCCCAACGTGCCCAGTGCCTGTTGTAGCATCCACCAGCAACTCTCATAGACGTATTTGCTTGATTGGGCAAAGTTTGCATCCATGCTTTCTTGGAGCTCGGCCAGCTTAGCTATATACTCTTTCTCCCCCTTTTTGGCTTCGTCAGCTATGCAGTTGGCATATGAGTGCAGGGAGGCATCAATATGCTTAGTTGTCTTGGTGAATTCAGTGATCAGGGCCTGCTGATTTGCATTTAAAATGACCATATTACCATCAAATTTCTGAATATTGTTGGCTACAACGTGTGCATTCTGATTTACAACAGCCAGAGTATCAGTATTCTTTTTCAAGCCGGCCATTAAAAGTGTGACAGCTTCGCCGGCCGCATTATACTTTTCTTCGAACTTCTTCTCCATCACGTCCAGCTTGTGGTTGATTTCCACCATATTCTTCAGCATGAGATCTTCAGAAGTCTTAATCTCTTGCAGCATTGTTTTCTGAGCTTTATCAAAATAGGTTTTAAGCTCATTCACGATGCCCTGAATTATATGTACGGTGTGAATGGCTAGGTCATCTCGTAATGGAATAGCCGGAGGCACTTCTTGGCCTTGCTCTTGCTCGTCAGCAGACGCATCGGTGGAGCTGGATACCATCACAGTCTCTACAGGAGGAGTGTGGGCGGCCTCTGTAGATTTATTTAACTCCCCCTCCACTGGTGCAGACTTATCAGAAGGAGGTTCAACAGTATCTGGAGACTCCAACACTTCATGGCCCTCATTTACATCGTCCTCTCCGTCCTCATCCAAGAATTCATCAATATCAGCAGCTTCGGTTCCGTGACTATTTCTGTTCAGGACCTCCTCATCCTCCATCTCAGGTTCACTTACTTCAGGAATTGCGGCTACCGCATCCTTGGCCACCTGGGCGATTTCAGATATTATATCCATATGAGTGGGTAGAGTCTCCCCCTCGATTCCTGCAGTCAGGGTATCAGGAATTTCACGGGGGGAGGCTGCGGGAGATACTTCCTCATGCTCTTCTACAGCAGACTGCCTGATGTGCCGCTCCCATCGATCAAACACAGTAGCATCCATCTTTTTCAAGTAGTGGAGAGGAACTCCTTTGCTCATGTCGAACTTATCTCTGTTGAGCTGGTTGAGATATAGACTGATGATGCGGCCGAAACTTGGAGTACCCAGAGTGTCCTTGATCTTTTGGAACAGCAACTCCCCCCAGTTGAACCTCTTTCGGCAGACCACAGCTGTGAGAATTTTAAACATATCTCCGGAGATATGATCATGGGACCCCGGCTTGCAGATAAGCACTTTTCCTATTACGTCAGATAGGAGCTTCCCTTCTTCATTCATCTCTTTTCGCTTTACTGATCGAGTGCCTCTTGGAAGACCGCAGAACAGGAGAGTTCTGGCTTTGTCCTCGTCCTCCAGATAGTCCTCCTCCTCTGAACTGGAAAGCTGCAGGTAGCGAGTTAGCTTACTGGCAGACATCTTTACTTTTGTCCCAGCAACCTTGCTTTTGATGATGGAGTCTCTATCTCGGAGTCTTGCGGTAGAGAAGAACTCCAGCACCTCTTTATCCAGGACTTTGCAAGGGTGCTCCAATATGAAGGTTAGCCCGGCCTCTTCCAGCATGAGAATGATATTCCGGAACTCGTCCGAGGCATGAGAGAATCCAGTGCGAACCAGCTCGCAGCCAGAAATCAAGCCTGCAGTAGTCCTTGGAGCCATTGAAGATCTGGAGAGAAGCCCTACTCTAAGCATTAGTGAACATTCAAAAAGAAAGCATCACTAGTGAGCGCGTCCAAGTGCGGGTGAGGAGAAGATTACCTAAGGGCTTACACGGAAGAGAGTTGATGAGCTACGGGAAGATCTTTGGTGGAAGGAAGAGTATCCTTTGGGATTCGGCCTAGCTATAGTCTCACGGGAAGAAGATCCTGTGGGAAGAGTATCCTGTGGGAAACACAGCAGCGATTCGCTCACTTCGACGAGAGCGTCGGAGGGCTGCGGGTTTCGGCGAGAGTCGTCGGGATCCTTTCGAAGAGAACTTTGCGAGACCCTAGCGGGAGCTTAGGAGGAGACCTCACGAGCTGCTGTCGGCGGAAGAACTCCTGCGGGTTGCGGAGAATCGGCGAAGCTCCTGCGGGTTGTCGGGAGAGTTCTTGCGGGAAGAGTCGGCGAAGCTCCCACTGTGGTCACCAGTGTGTCTGGGTACTGTTAAAGTTGGAGACCGGGCGGTCTGTCTTGGCGAGTTGGAGACCGCGCGGTCTGGCGGCTTGACTCGTCGGCTTGTTAACCGGGCGGTCTAGCGATCTTCACCGGCGACCTATCTGCTTCTCCTATGGTTAGCCGTGCGGTTAGCCCTTCTGTCTAACCGCGCGGCTTGTGCGGTTTACCTTGTACAGTCCGCTTAACTTGTATTTTTTAGTCCCACATCTCTTATTTGTACTCTCTCTTCTCTCCTCCATTCTATATAAGGGAGGGCATACCTTTGTAATAGAGATCAATTTTGGATAATAAAATTTCGATTATTCAAAAGTTATTCTGCTTGTTCTCTCTTTTGCTGCTTTCTAACATGGTATCAGAGGACTCGATCTACTCCTCCTGATTCTGTGTCTTACTGTCTGCCCGGCTTGTAGTGCCGGTTTGCCTTCTATTCGCGCGGCCTATTCTCTAGCCGTTCGAATTCTTCTGCTCGCCCGGCCTGTTCTCTAGCCGGCCGACTTCTTCTGTTCGCACGGCCTGTCCTCTAGCCGTTCGACCTCTTCCCCTCTGTTTGTGTCTGCAGCTAGGTCGTGGCCCTTCTGGCCGCTGGATTTATTCCCTTGAGACCGCTGCCGCCCTTCTTTCTCTGCGCGGGTTGTTTCCTACCCGCTGCCTCCTATCACAGCGACCTGTTTTTTGTCCCTGCTCCTGTTCGTGCGGCTTGTCCTCTAGCCGCTCGACTTCTTCCCCTCTGCTTGCGTCTGCGGTTTGGTCGTGGCTTTTCTGGCCGCTGGTTTCTACCCTCGAGACCGCTGCAGCTTTTCTTCCTATCCGTGCGGGTTGTATCCTAACCGCCCGGCTTCCCCTGTTTCCAGCTGCGATGGCTAATTCTGATGCCTCTACTGCCACCACCTCTGTTGCCAATCCGGCACCTCCTCTTCCCCCTACTCCTTCCGGGAACCTTGGGACCGTTTCCAAACTTGTTGGCTCCAACTACCCGGACTGGAGCGTCTCTTTCACCTTTCTTCTTCGCTCACAACGCAAACGCCACCACCTCGTTGATGACCCACCTCCTATCACTTCCCCTCTCTTTGATGACTGGGATGCCAGTGACGCGCTTGTGCGTACTTGGCTTGCGAACAGTCTTTCTGATGAGTGCCTTCCCGTCATACGTCATGATGAGACGGTCAAGGCCGCTTGGCTTCATCTTGCCGCTTTGTACTCCAAAGGGGCTCAGACTTCCCGCATCTATACGTTGTATGCGGACCTCTTTGCCCGTCCCACCTTGTCTCCTGCTGCTGCCTACCAACAGGTCCAGGCTCTTGGGGCTGAGATTCTTCAGAATCGCCCCTTTTCTGCGGATTTGGCTCAACAACACAAGCACTTCCAGGAGCTTCTGGTTGTGTGTTATCTGCTCCGGCTTCCCGATACTTATGACATGATCCGCCAGCAAATTCTGGGTGAGGCTGACTCTCCCACTTTAGATGCCACCGCTGCCCGCATCGCTGCTGTTACCTCTCTCCTTCAGCGCCCGCTATTACCCGCTCCTTCTCCCCCACCGGACCACTATTCTCATCACGCTCAGCGCAGTGGCTCTGGTAGTCGCGGCCATCAGACCGGCGGCCGTGCTTCTTCCCGCTACATCTGTTCTCATTGTGGCCGCACCGGCCATACTTTCGAACGCTGCTGGACAAAGCATCCTCATCTTCGCCCCTCCGGTGACTCTTCCAAGCCATCTGCCTCTGTTGTGACTTCTTCAGGTAGTGCCCACGTGGTGACTCAAGGTAAATGGCTTATCGACTCTGGTGCCACTAATCACATGACGGGCAACCCTCAGTGCTTCTCCTTGCTCGAACATCATGATCGGTTGCCCCCGGTCCTAGTTGCGGATGGTTCTCCCTCCCCGGTTCATGGCACGGGCGTGGTTCATGTTACTCCCTCACTAAGCCTAGCGGACACTCTCTATGTGCCCAAGTTTCCGTGCAATCTGTTGTCTGTTACCTCTTTATGTAAACAGCTTCAGTGTTCTGTGACATTTACACCCACTTCTTGTTCTTTTCAGGATCCGAGCTCCCACCGGACGATTGCTACTGGGACTGAGAGCGGCGGCCTCTACTTCCTCGACAATGTTTCCGCCTTATCTGCCTTCTCCTCTTCCTGTACGGATCTTCTGCAGTGGCATCTCCGTCTCGGTCATCCTCCTCCCCGTATACTACATCAGCTTCTGCCGCACCTCCTTCCATCCAGTACTCCTCTCCAATGCGACGCCTGTCAACTCGGCAAGCATCACCGTTCCTCCTTCCCGCCGAAGCTCGGACGGGGTTCTACTCGCCCTTTTGATCTTGTTCACTCTGATATCTGGGGACCTGCTCCTACCCTCACCGTTGGTCGGGGTAGTTCTTATTTTGTAACATTTATAGATGATTTCTCTCGTTGTACTTGGGTGTATCTCCTCAGAGATCGCTCTGAACTTTTAGATGTATGGATTTCCTTTTATCAGTTGATTAAAAATCAGTTCAATCTTTGTATTAAAACTCTTCGTTCTGATAATGCTAAGGAATATCTCAGTCATGCTTTTACTTCCTTTTGTGTACAACATGGCATTATTCATCAGACTAGCTGTGTTTACACCTCCCAACAAAATGGGGTGGCGGAACGCAAAAACCGTCACCTCCTCGATGTGGCCCGCACTTTAATGACCCAGATGCATGTCCCTCGTTCGTATTGGGGCTATGCCGTTCTCCTTGCCTGCTACCTCATCAATCGTCTTCCCTCCACCCTTCTCCGCGGGAAAACGCCCTTCTCCATTCTCTATCCGGACAAGGAGCCCTTTCCTCTCCCTCTCCGTATCTTTGGCTGCACTGCCTTTGTCCATACGCCATCTGCCACCCGTGATAAGCTTTCCCCCCGCTCCACCAAATGTGTCTTTCTGGGGTACTCCACCACTCAGAAAGGCTATTGTTGCTTTAACCCTGTTCTTCGTCAGCAGTTCGTCTCTGCTGACGTTACCTTCTTCGAGAATGCCTCCTACTTCTCCGCTCCCTCCTCCTCTCCTTCCCCACCTTCTGACTCTCCTACTATTCCCTTCGTTCCCTTGTCTCCTACCGCGATACCCCCTCCTCCTCCCTCTCCGTCTCCTCCTCTCGCTCCTCCTCTCTCCCCCCCGTCTCCACCTCCACCTCCATCTCCACCCTCTACGCCGCCGTCGCTCTCTTCTCTCGGGCCAGCTCTCTCTGCCACGGACGCTCCGGATCCCGAGGGGGCTGCCGACCTGGATCTCCCTGTGGCGCTTCGCAAAGGGGTGCGGACATGTACCCTTCACCCCCTGGCTGCTGTTGTTTCCTATGATCGTCTCACACCTTCTCGCAGGGCCTTTGCGCTGGCTATCTCTGCTACTGCCACGCCTCGTTCCTATCAGGAAGCCCTTGCGATTCCCCATTGGAAGCTGGCCATGGATGAGGAAATGGCGACTCTCACGGAGCGGGGGACATGGACTCTTGTTCCCCCTCCCTTTGGTACTGATGTTGTTGGCTGTCGCTGGGTCTTTGTGGTCAAATTTGGCCCCGACGGCACTGTGGATCGCTATAAGGCTCGCCTTGTTGCTAAGGGCTTTACTCAGACTTATGGGGTTGATTACTTTGACACCTTCTCCCCCGTGGCTCGTCTCAGCACTATCCGGGTCCTTCTCTCTGTGGCCGTCAATCGCGATTGGCCGATCTCTCAGCTGGATGTCAAGAATGCCTTCCTTTATGGTGACCTTCACGAGGCCGTTTACATGGAGCAACCTCCTGGGTATGTTGCTCAGGGGGAGACACGGGTATGCCGGTTGCAGAAGGCAATTTATGGCCTCAAGCAGAGTCCTCGAGCTTGGTTTGACAAGTTCAGCGGCATTGTGGCGGCTGTTGGTTTTGTGCGAAGCTCTGCTGATCACTCTCTCTTTATTCGTAACACTCCTTCTGGGCTGGTGGTTCTGGCTGTGTATGTCGATGATATTCTTCTCACCGGCGATGACCAGGAAGGGGTAGCCCTGACAAAGCGACATCTTCGCCAACATCTCATCACTAAAGATATGGGCTCTCCAAAGTACTTCCTGGGGATCGAAATTGCTCGGAAGCCCGACTCCTTAGTTCTCTCTCAGCGCAAGTATGCCCTTGATCTTCTAAAAGAGGCAGGATTGACTGGAGCAAAACCTGCCCGATGCCCCATGGCCACTGGGGAGGACAAAACCTGGACAGATGATTCGCCTCCTCTTTCAGATAGTTCGCGGTACAGGCGTCTGGTTGGTAAGCTCATATACCTCACAGTGACCAGACCCGACATTTCCTATGCTGTAGGTAAGGTGAGTCAGTTCATGCAAGCGCCTAGGGAGTGTCATCTACAGTCCGCCTTGCGGATCTTGGAGTATGTCAAAGCAGCGCCTGGGAAAGGACTACTTTTTCAAAAGAATGGTCATCTGAGGATTGAAGCCTACTCAGATGCAAGTTATGCTGATGACAAAGGGGATCGCAAGTCAACCTCAGGGTTTTGCACATTTGTTGGGGGAAATCTGGTGAGCTGGAAGAGCAAGAAGCAGTCTGTTGTCTCCAGGTCCAGTGCAGAAGCTGAGTATCGCAGTATGGCGTCAACCACTTGTGAATTAAAGTGGCTGCGGGCTCTCATGCTAGACTTAGGAGAGGTGTACAACCATCCTCTACCTATGTTCTGTGATAACAAGGCCGCCATATACATCTCCAAAAATCCGGTATTCCATGAAAGAACCAAGCATATTGAGGTCGACTGCCATTTCATTCGTGAAGAGATTTTAAAAGAACAGATTTGCACTCCTTTTGTCACGTCTGATAAAGAGCTGGCTGACATCTTCACCAAGCCAGTTTCCGCCTCGTTTCTGCATGTTTGTGACAAGCTGGGCATGGTTGATATATATGCTCCAGCTTGAGGGGGAGTGTTAAAGTTGGAGACCGGGCGGTCTGTCTTGGCGAGTTGGAGACCGCGCGGTCTGGCGGCTTGACTCGTCGGCTTGTTAACCGGGCGGTCTAGCGATCTTCACCGGCGACCTATCTGCTTCTCCTATGGTTAGCCGTGCGGTTAGCCCTTCTGTCTAACCGCGCGGCTTGTGCGGTTTACCTTGTACAGTCCGCTTAACTTGTATTTTTTAGTCCCACATCTCTTATTTGTACTCTCTCTTCTCTCCTCCATTCTATATAAGGGAGGGCATACCTTTGTAATAGAGATCAATTTTGGATAATAAAATTTCGATTATTCAAAAGTTATTCTGCTTGTTCTCTCTTTTGCTGCTTTCTAACAGGTACTTGCTGCAGCGTGACGTGGGAGTTGTGAGGAAGGTGAAGGGTTTTGCGGGATTTAAACTATTCGGCGAGATTTGTCAAGAATGCGAAGGGTCTTGCGGTATTTGACTGATTCGGCTTTGTCAAGTTCGGCGGGATTCAGGAGATTTGATTAATTCGACTTCTGATACTATTTATCTGATTCGAAATTGAGGGGTCTCTTGACTAGGGATTTTCACATTTGAGAAGCTTGCAATATTTTAGAGATTTTGCGATGTCAAGTCAATAAAAAGAATGATAAGTACAAGTATATTCTAAAGTCAATCTATTTGAATTTTACTGAGGTTTTTGCAAAGTCTTCTTAATGTCAATTGTATGTTGTCGAGATTTACAACGACATGTCTTCGTTAACCCTTTATTGATGTGTAATGGTTTGCATGCCTCGTGATGAGCATAAGTATACGTATACACAAGGATAGAAATATATATATATATATTTACTTTGAATGAGGATGCATCATGACACAAGTCCTTGAACTGATCAAAATTACCTGGGATTTGGAGAGTTATCGTCTTAGTCCCACAGGTAGAACATATTAGTAGCTTGAAGTGAGTATGCTCAACAGGTAGTACATCTGTTATTGCAGACGCTTGTTCCAAGTTAGCCTTGACCCACCTACTGTCTAGTTCCCATAGTATTCATGGGGACCTAGACTACCCTGCAAGACAGAATTACTTTACCTTAGGAACCCAAATCATATTGGGTCCTAGGTTTCTATTAGCATAAGCATGCAACTGCCTTCCTTGAGAAAACCTGTCTGGAAGACTGCCTCTGTCCCTATAATGTGGATAAGCCCTTGCTGTGGGCATAGAGAGGTTGTGCCAACAGTCAATGTCAAAGTGTCCCACTTTGCCGCAGCACCAACAAGAGTGAATGTTGTATCGCCGTTTTCGACCTGATCTAGTGACTGATGTAGTCACGGTCCTAGGTCTCAAAGGGATAGGGCATGTTCTTGTTGCACAAATTCCTCTTCCATCGAGGCATGATGAAGGGTGGAACGAATGCATGATGTGAGCGTTATGAGGCCGAGAAGGTGGTGCCATTCTTTCAGGCACCTTCCTTGCTGAGGCTCCATGACGCCTGACATCATGACTTCTATTCTCCCTATCCCGTGTCCTCGAATGGAGAGAATTCTTCTGTGAACTAGGACATGCAGATCCACACTTTGTTGTGGCAGTGGCCGTGAATACAAAGGGCTCAGAATGAGCCTTAGGTATTTCCTCATGGGTGGCCATGACGCCTCTTGCACTATGGACGTTTCCACATGGGGACAATTCACCCTTGCAGTGACCACGATTATTCCTGTGGTCATACCTGAAGGCATGATGAGTTGCCTTCCCGCTTGGAGTGGGAGGTCGGAACATTGTTTTCCCATTTCTCCATCCCTGGATAATCCGGGATATCCACCCGGTTTCTTGTTTTCTCTTTATAGCATCAACTTTGGAAAAGTTAGATACTATACGTTTCTCATTATCTAGACTATTCTCTAGAGCTGAGATCTTAGAGTCCTTGATCTTGTTGGACGCCAATTGGAGAACCAACAAGATCTTCAGTCGAGCAATCTCTCGAGCTTGCTCCTCAGCAAGTAGATTGCTTTCCTGAAGGGCTCTCTTCAGGGAATCAGTATTTTCTGGAGGAGAGCAGTTTCTGTCTTCAGAAAAGTCAAAAGATGTGGGACAGGATGAAGATGATACCTGCTCATCTGGGTTATTGTCATTAGAATCAGTGACCAATGTTTCTTCCTCGTCGGAGCTGCTTTCCTCACTATCTTCTTCAGTCTCTAATAAGGATACTGGAGCTCTGATGCAATCAGAAGGATCCTTGCATTCATCTTCAGAAGTGAGGACCCCCACATACGCTTCATCCTCTGATTGGCAACATATTTCAGCTTTCTCTGACCCCCCCATCAGCTCTTAGATCATCATCCACAGAGATTTAGCCGTTTTACATTTTTCCAACCTGGAGCGAGAGGATCCAGACCAGACATCCATAATAATTTGTCGAATCCTCTGGTCCAGTTGGAAAAATGAGAGTTCCATCTCTGTCATCTCAGCAATGCACATGGGCACTTGGATCCCCGAGTCGGAGGTCTTCATGGGGATAAACGGACCCTCTTCCAGGATGAGGGATGCTCGTGGATCGATGGCATCCAGGTGAAATAATACTCTCATCCTCCAGATAGGATAATAATCCTTTGAGCATGCAGGGAGTTTGAGTGACAATACGTCATAATCCAGATCCATGCTTCTGACACTGGTGACAGGATTCTACTCAAGGTGTTAACCTTTTTGAAGAGCAACCTGGCTTTGATACCACTTGAAAGTCCAACTAGTGTCAACTATGTGCACCTATGGGGGGGGGGGGGAATATGTGACGTGTGATTCTTTTGCGGAATTTACGGATGTACCTGCACAATAAAAACAAAAACCACAGCACACAAAATACACAGCAAATTTATAGTGGTTCCCCGACTTGGGTACATCCACTTTCCCCCTACGACCTATCTCCCCAACAAGGGACGACTCGGTCACTTCTCCAACGGGATTGAAATCCAATCCCTGCACTAACGGAAGGAGCCCTTCCACACGTGAGAGTCAACACTCCCACAAAACGGGTTGCACCCAACCCTTACAACACGGAACAAAAGTTCCTTTACAATAAAATAAATGTAGAATGTACACGTGATACAAACTTCTCTTGGAGACTACGGTGTTCCTCTTTGTTCGACGACGTGTTCTTGAAGTCGATGAAGAGTCTACGACCATCTTGGAGAGGATTTCCCCGGAACCGGCGGCGGCACACGAGCGGCGGCTAGCTTCGGGATCGGCGGCTACGATGAAGAGCAGCTGCTGAACTTGGAGATCCAAACTTCGTTGCGAAGCAAGCTCGGTCTTCCAACGGTCACACGAGGATCGGTCGTCTCGATCGATTCGGATGGGAAGTGTTTCCGATCAACAAATCGAGAGACAAAGGATCTCTGGATAGACGCGTGAGACTCAAGCCTTGCTAAGCTACTGTCGCCGGAGATCGGGAAGAAATCTCTATTGTTGACGGCGACCTACTTGCCCGACGGCGACGGCGGCAGCGGAGAGGAGTCGCGGTTTTAGGGTTTCGTTGCGGCTTGATTTCTGTTCTTTTTTTTTTCATCCTTTACTGTTCAAAATACCCATGTATTTATACCCTGTAGATACAGCACATTTGATCGTTGTGGGACCCACAAAAGAAATCCCCAAAATCCGGTTCAAACAAGTCCAGAAGCAGAATCCGGTCCAGCAGCATTCTGAGAAAACGCCAAGTCAAAATCGGCGAGAATCGCAGACGATTCTCGACGAATCGGCGAGAATCACCAAGTGATTCTCGACGATTCGTCGAGAATCGTTTGTGATTCTCGTCGAATCACTTGTCGATTCTCAACGAATTTTACTTTATACATGGGCTGCTTGACCACTGGTTCGGCGGGAATCACAAGTGATTCTCGCCGAATCTTACTTGGCACCATTTTGAGATGGCCAAAAGGAGTCGGCGAGAATCACTGATGATTCTCGTCGATTCGGCGAGAATCACTAGTGATTCTCGCCGATTCGGCGAGAATCACTTGGTGATTCTCGTCGAATTTGCCTTGGACGATTTTTCGTCTTCCACCTAGGAGCTGCTCCTTGATCCTCCATGCTCCTTGTCTTCTCTTGCATATGAACGACCCTGTACTTGAAAGTAAGTGCACTCCAATAGAGAGAGTACACATAGGCCAACACACTGATCTGCTCAACGAGGGATTACGTCGTGCAGACCCGTGTATATTGACCTACTGCACCCTGACATTGGTGTGCACTTAGCGTGGAGAAACTGCAAGTACAACTTGAAAAAGTTTATCAAATACATTGTGAATTCATCTTAGCTTGACAGGGGGCTTCCTCAAATCCAGGTAATCGTGGATACAATACCCAACACATGGGACGGGCATGGTTCAAGTCACTCCATCTCTCTGCTTGGCTGATACCCTCTATGTGCCCAAGTTTCCGTGCAATTTATTATCGGTTACTTCTTTATGCAAGCAACTACGGTGTTCTGTCACCTTCACCCCTACCTCTTGTGCTTTTCAGGATCCGGACTCCCAACGGACGATTGCTACCGGGACTGAGAGTGGTGGCCTCTACTTCCTCGACAACGTTTCTGCTCTATCCGCCTTCTCATCCTCCTCTACAGATCTTCTCCAATGGCATCTTCGCCTTGGACATGCTCCTCCCCGAATTCTACGACAGCTCCTGCCGCACCTCCCTCCTCATCCTCCTCCTCTAAACTGTGATGCCTGTCAACTTGGCAAACATCACCGCTCCTCCTTCCCCCAACACAAAGTCGGGGCTCTTCCCATCCGTTCGACCTCGTTCACTCTGACATATGGGGTCCCGCTCCTAACCTCACCATCGGTCGGGGTAGTTCCTATTTTGTCACCTTCATTGATGATTTCTCTCGATGTACGTGGGTATATCTTCTCAAATATCGCTCCAAGTTGTTCTCTGTTTGGACCTCCTTTTATTCTATGGTTAAAACTCAGTTTGCTACGTCTATTAAACTCCTTCATTCTGACAATGCTAAGGAGTATCTTAGCCACGACTTCTCCTCCTTTTGTACTCACCATGGTGTTATTCGTCAAACCAGCTGTGTCTACACCTCACAACAAAATGGGGTGGCGGAACGCAAAAACCGTCATCTCCTTGATGTTGCTCGCACTATGATGACTCAAATGCATGTTCCTCGCTCCTATTGGGGCTATGCTGTCCTCCTCTCCTGCTATCTCATCAATCGCCTTCCCTCCACCGTTCTCCACGGTGCTACCCCTTCTCCATTCTTTATCCGGATAAGGATCCCTTTCCTCTTCCTCTACATATCTTTGGGTGCACCGCTTTTGTGCACTCTCCTACTACCACCCGTGATAAACTCTCACCACGTGCCACCAAATGTGTCTTTCTGGGCTACTCTCCCACTCAGAATGGATATTGTTGCTTTGACCCTGTTACCCGCAAGCAATTTGTCTCTGCGGATGTCACCTTCTTTGCCAATGCATCTTACTTCTCTCCCGCTTCCTCTTCTACTCCTCCTGCTCCTACTTCTCCTACCAACCCATCCATTCCCTCTGCTCCCACTGATGTTCCACCCTCTCCACCCACTCCACCGTCTTCCCCATCCTCCTCATCTCCAACCTCTACTCCACTTTCTCCCTCCACTCCGCTGTCATCTCTCTCTACTCCCGGGCCAGCTCTCTCCACCACGGATACTCCGGATACTGAGGCACCTGCTGACCTGGATCTCCCAATTGCTCTTCGCAAAGGGGTTCGGGCCTGTACCCATCATCCGCTTGCTGTAGTTGTTTCCTACGATCGTCTTACCCCTGCTCGCCGAGCTTTTGCACTGGCTATCTCGGCCACTGCCACCCCCCGTTCCTACCAGGAGGCCCTTACTATTCCTCACTGGAAAGTTGCCATGGATGAGGAGATTGCTACTCTCACTAAATGGGGTACCTGGACCCTTGTTCCGCCTCCTTTCGGCACCGATGTTGTTGGTTGTCGCTGGGTCTTCGTGGTGAAGTTTCTCCCAGATGGCAATGTGGATCGTTATAAGGCTCGCCTGGTTGCCAAGGGTTTTACCCAAACTTATGGGATTGATTACTTTGACACTTTCTCTCCCGTGGCTCGCCTCAGCACTATTCGGGTTCTTCTCTCTGTGGCTGTCAACAGGAATTGGCCCATCTCGCAGCTAGATGTTAAGAATGCCTTCCTCTATGGTGATCTGCAGGAAGATGTTTACATGGAGCAACCTCCTGGGTATGTTGCTCAGGGGGAGACACGGGTATGCCGGCTAAGGAAGGCTATCTATGGCCTCAAGCAGAGTCCTCGTGCCTGGTTTGATAAGTTCAGTGGCATTGTTGCGGCCATTGGTTTTACACGAAGCTCAGCAGATCACTCCTTGTTTGTTCGGAAAACCACCTCTGGTCTTGTTGTTCTTGCGGTTTATGTTGATGACATTCTTCTTATTGGCGATGACCAGGATGGGGTATTGATGACCAAGAAACACCTTCGTCAACATCTGGTTACAAAAGATATGGGCTCCCCGAAATACTTTCTGCGGATTGAAATCTTTAGAAAGCCCAACTCCATGGTCCTTTCACAACGGAAGTATGCTCTTGATCTTTTAAAGGAGGCAGGACTCACTGGTGTTAAACCTGCACGTTCTCCTATGGCTGCTGGAGAAGACAAAACTTGGACAGATGACTCACCTCTTCTCTCTGATCTTACGAGATACCGGCGTCTGGTGGGCAAGCTCATATATCTCACGGTAACCAGACCCGACATCTCTTATGCTGTTGGCAAGGTGAGCCAGTTCATGCAAGCTCCGAGGGAGTGTCATCTACAATCTGCTCTGAGGATATTAGAGTATATTAAAGCTGCTCTAGGGAAAGGACTCCTATTTCAGAAGAATGGTCACCTAAGGGTTGAAGCTTACTCTGATTCTAGCTATGCGGATGACAAAGGGGACCGCAAATCGACTTCAGGTTTCTGCACATTTGTTGGAGGCAATCTTGTGAGTTAGAAGAGCAAGAAACAGTCTGTTGTTTCCAGGTCTAGTGCATAGGCGGAATATCGTAGCATGGCATCGACTACATGTGAGTTGAAGTGGTTGAGGGCTCTCATGCTTGACTTAGGAGAGGTTTACAACTATCCTCTTCCTATGTTCTGTGACAATAAGGCCGCGATACACATTTCCAAAAATCCGGTCTTTCATGAGAGAACAAAACACATAGAAGTCGACTGTCATTTTATTCGGGAAGAAATATTGAAGAAACAGATTTGCACTCCATTCGTCACGTCCGACAACGAGTTGGCAGATGTCTTCACCAAGCCGGTGTCCGCTTCCTTTTTCCACATCTGCGACAAGCTGGGCATGATCGATATATATGCTCCAGCTTGAGGGGGAGTGTTGAAGTTGGTGACTGGGCGGCCTGGCGGTTTGTATTGGCGGGTTGGAGACCGCGCGGTCTGGCGGTCTGTCTCAGCCGGCTTGGAGACTGGGCGGTCTGGCGGTCTACCCTGGCGGTCTTCGCTTTCTCTCTGGTGGTAGCCGTGCGGTTAGCCCTGTTGTCTAACCGCGCGGTTTGTGCGGTTTGTCTTGTATAGTCCGCTTAGTCCTGTAATTTTTAGTCCCACATCTCTTATTTGTTTTCTCTCATCTCTCCTCCATTCTATATAAGGGAGGGCATACCTTTGTAATAGATATCTTTTTTGGATAATAAAGTTTCAATTATTCAAAAGCTTATCCACTTGTTCTCTACTTTTCGCTTCTTTTCGCTACTTTCTAACACGCGGGAATCTCCATTTCACTTCTCCAGCTGCTCCATCACTTCCACCTTCGTCGGGAGGCCATTTCCAACTACCCCGAAGCTTTTCAACACTCCGGTGAAGCCCTCGGCCATTGATGACTTCAACTCCAAGCTTTCCTGCAAAGTTGGTGAAGTAGATAACCTAGAGAACGGACTTAAAGGCCTTCGAGGTGACAGATCATTGGTACCGGAAGCCTCCTTGGACTGAGCCCGGAAGCGGATTGACAACTCGCTACTCCGGCCACAACCCGCGGTGGATCTTCATTCTCTTTTGGTTTACTCCTCTTCCCCTTCCTCTGTGTTATGAATGTTTTGAGCAGTGTAATGAACATTTCCATCCCTGAATATCAAGTTTATTTTATAGTTAATTGAATGTTAGTATCTTCTTATGCTTGTGAGTTTTGTCTGTGAATGCGCCTCGCTCACCCCACATCCACTTCATTCCCGTGCCTTGTCCGATTGCACTCCACACAAGAACACTGCAATCCATTAGCTTCCCTTCCACTCGCCCAACTAAAGTTCGGCATCGCGGCCGACAAACCCACTTCACCTTGCGAAGCGGTGCCTTCGACCCGCATAGCTTTTACTAGTTCAGTAGATCAAACATCCACAATCTCCCTAGTCCGCTATTTCCTTTTTGTTCTATTTTTAACTCTCATAACGATATTCTCGGTACTGTTGCCGTTCTACGCTAATTGCATTTCTCAAGAGACCGACACTCGGGGATTTATTCCCAAAACTTTACTACTTGTGCGACCGGTGCGCTTGCCGAATTACACGCATCAAGTTTTTGACGCCGTTGCCGGGGAATGCAACAATAGAGCGACTCCAGATGACTGAGAATTTCGTTATACGAGTTGTTTTGTTGTTTTTGATCCCTTTTCTCTTGTGTTGTTATTCCGTCAGATGGAATTGTTAGTTTTATTCGCAGAATCTATGCCAATTAGTTGTATCCCTGATATTTGAAATCGCTCCAATGTGGGCCAATTTCAATATCAATTGCCATCATTGTGGAGACATCTCTCATGTTAGCGACAGATGCCCTCAGAAGTATAGTAGCCATGAAATTCATGAATCAACATATCGTCGACATAAGCCGGTTAGCTACCGACCTGCGGAGCCATTGCCGCACTACTTTTATTCAGCTTCAGCACCAGTTGCACCGCCGAAGCCGGCTAAGCAGTGCCTTTTTTGTCGAAGCTGGGATCATGCATTGAAGGATTGCGCCGCGTACCTAGCTGAGCTAGCGGTGGATGACGAGCCGGATTTTCGGATTGTCTCCACTTCAACCTTGGGCAACATCCCTTCTGTATCGGGGTATGTGCCATTGCCATCTCTATGTTATGGAGAAGACATCCCAGGTATGTGCACCGATACATGTGCTTATCCCCATTCCGACACTGCTATTTATACTCCTAAAGTGCATACTTCACCTAGCATAGAATCTTTTAGTTGTGAAGAACCAGCGCTCAACGTCCTACCAAGCTTCGTGTCTTCACCTTCTTCTTTGCATCACATTCTTTCTTCTTCTGACAGTGCTGTTGAGATTGAATCGCAGGTGGAAATTAGCATTTCCCGCGTTCTGTTAGATCCAGTCGAGGAGGACGACTCCGTGGCAGAGGTTGTGACCTCCATCCCATGTGAGGATGCCCGAGGCATGGACGAGGCAGATGCAGCTTCAAAACATTCCTGCACTAGCTTAGACAGCTGTTTGGAAGCATCCACAATTCCGCCGACGGGGGATGACTCCGGGATCATCCCCAAGATCGAGGTCCGTTTATGTTATTCTTCTAGTTTATTTCTTGACCCTGCTCTCGTGTCTACTCCCATGCAGGACCACATTGTGGAATTGGTCCAATCAGTACAAGGGCATGTAATGCGGCCTCGGACTTATTGTAACCAGATGTAGATGGAGTTGGAGCCGATGAGCTTCCCAAGTGACTTTCTGCCCATGCCTGAAACTTCCGATAGGTATACGTATACAGGTATTGGGGCTTATGTTCTATCTCCGTTCCGGTACCCGCTACCGCAGCGTGACCATGAACCTCTGCCTGAGCATTTCCAGTTTCATTTGCCCATCAGTTAGGAGATGCTCAGATTTTGAATAAGTCCTGTTGGGAGACAATAAACCCAACAGTTATCTAGGATAGTGTTTCTTTTGTTACATTTTTATTTGTATTTCATTATTTGGGTGTGGTTGCCCAGCTGTGTGTTGAGCTCTCTGTTGCACCACATGGTCAGCAGTGTGAAATAGACTGAAAACTCAGGCGTGTGAAAAATTTCACGGCGCACGACCACTGGTTGTGCACACTACTTATAATCGCACGGCCACTGGGCGTGCGCATGCCCGATTTCTTTTTATTTTCCAGCCGCTGTCCACTGTGCATGCGCCCTAATCTCCCGCTTGGTCCGCTGCGCGTGCGTTGTCGGCGCTCATCCTCTTCCGATTCCTCTCCGGTGGTTCGTCTCTCTCTCCTCCGGTAGGATCCCTCAACTTCATATCTCTCTTCCTCACTTTGCTGTAATGGAACCTAGATGCCGCCCTATAGTAAAGGCCTATCAACGATCCGGTCGTGCTTCAGCAAGCCCTACGCAGATTTTGGGAAGAATGGGAACCTTTGCTAAGGCAGAGCATACTCAACGCTATAATTCCTTGAAGGACAAGTCATTCCTCTCTCAGCGGCTTGTTGACTGGAACGAGCTGCGTTCCATTGGGGATGACGGTGCATTAGCAGAGGCCGTGCTCATTCTCTACTCTTTCGATTTTTGGAGCAAGTTATTCGAGTGCGACGAGCTTGGCTTCCGGGAATTGACATTGGAATTCCTTTCCACATTCACTTGGGAGACAACGGCGGACAACTACTATCTCCCCACTTGTTCCTTTCAGATGATGGGAAATGTCTTCACGGTCACACTGCCCGAGCTTGCCATTCATGCAGGTGTCTATTACGAGGCAGAGGCATCCCAGATTAATTTCCCCGCATTGTGCATTGATTTTCCAGAGGGTGTGACTCCGCGGTCCGCTTGGCATTCTCTGACCGGAGGGCACGAGGAGTACGTAGCCCGCCGTGCCAAGTCAACAAAGATTGTATCCCCCGCTCTCAGGTTTATGCAGCATTTGCTTAGTCATTCACTCACCGCTAAGGCCCTGAGCAAGAATGTGGTGGGGTGGCAGGATTTGATCTCCTTATCTAGCATGCAGCAGCAGTACCCCCTCCATTTGGGGTATATGCTGGCCTATTTCTTCCACCACGAGGCCACTTATGGTCTCGCGGGCGCGATCGGGGGTGCTTACTACATTACCCGCATTGCCAAAAGTTTGGGAGTTTGGAGCCAGCTACCTCCGATGGTGCAGGTCACTGCCCCATCCATGATCTCCAGGGCCAACCTGGTGAGTTGCCATTTGCTACGTGTGGTAGGGAGAAAAGGTGGCCGACAGTTTATTGTCCGCATGCCTGGTGATGCGCCTGCGGGTAGAGATGAAGGGGAAGATGAAGGAGAGCCGGGTGAATCTTCCGCTATGGGTAGGCGGAGTGCAGGAGTGCCACCGCAGCAGAGTCAACAATAACTGAGGCCGCCTATAAAGCATGAGGGGCAATCTAGCCGCTAGTTCAGCTCAGTTCAAGAGAGGGGTGTCCCATATTTATCTGAGCGCCTTGCTGATCTGGAAGCTTCCCAGTTTTGGATGCAGGATTTTATTTATCAGCAAGCAGTGCGAGGTGGGATGAACATTCAACCATCGCCCACTCGTGTCGCCCCATCAGCACCTGGTCCACGTCCGTCGCCCATCGAGATTCACGATAGTGATAGTGAGGGGGAGTGAGTGGAACTCACCACAGAGCTAGTCTACCACGCCTTCTGTTTCTTTTCTATTGTTTATATTTTCTGAGCAAGACAACTACTATATTTTTGTGAGCGCCCATCTGGGAGCCGAATGTTGTCTTTTCTTTTTTTTATGTATCGATATTCTATTTGAACTGCTAATACATGTATTTGGTCCACCTTAAGGACAGTAAACAAAATGGCTTTCGGGAGACAACCCAAGTTGGACCGTTTGGTCCTATGCTGTGTTTTGAGCTCTGTTTATTTCTTCATATATATATTTGTCCATATTTTGTTTGGCTGGCATCCTTTAATCGCAGGTGCAGGAATATTTGAGGCGTAGCAACTTGGCCGCACTTGGACATCTCGTTGCCCGACTGGTATGCTCAATTTTGAGCATAGGTACTTCCTACCCTAGCTATTTATCCTATTTGGAATGCTGATTTTTACTCGTTGTCAACTTTAAGTCTGGGGGGGGGAGTATGCCTGTGGTGACTACACCGCACTTTCTGTTGCATTCCAGTTTCTTGTTTATTTATTTCTTGCTTTATGTAGCACACACTGAATCACCCACACGAGTGCGCTCTTACCCACGCGCACAACCCGAGTTAAATTTATTGCTTTTGTGTAAACTTTAAAATAGTGGTACTGGCTTAGGATTTCAGGATTGAGTAGTTCGAAACTCATGCAGTGCTCCTAATCGAATACTCATGGTTTGGGTAGAGTTAGGATAGAACTAATTTTTCTTTATGCTCGTAGATTTATTCTTTTCTGCACACGTAAATATTGTTTGTACTGCTCAAAATCTGAATCTGGGATAATCGAACGATAGTGTAGGAATGTGTGTAGCCACCACTAGACTCATATTGCTCGAGTCGGGGGGAAGGATCATCTTTCTCGGTGGCTAAGAACTTGCCCTAAGCTACTCTCGAAGCATTGGTGCACGATTAGTTAAGCGTGAGCATGTAGTAGGCCTTCATTTTGGCTAGTTTGAGTCTTATTTAGCCATTTCTACCTGTTAACCATTGCATGCCAAATTTGTGCCTACCCTTCCTTTGATCTAGCTCCACTCACTTTCACCAAGGCCTGAAGCTAAACCCACCTTCGCAATCAAATGCTTGAGCTGATTTGTATTTACTGTTTCGCCGAGGTTGTGATAAGTGGACATTGTTTTTGGGGGTGCTGAATTTATTCCCGTTTTGATTGCTCCGTTTGGGGATTGCTAGCGCAGAAAAGAAAACAACAATTTACGAAAATAAAAAGCTGATTCGCGCAAAAGAAAAAAAACATATATGAAAGAATTGGTTTGAGATTTCGATCCCCATCCTCTTTATTGAATTTGGTCGGGTTCAGCCGTGTTCACACCCGGATTTCAAGCTAAGTCTGGGGGCGTGTGCCCCATTCTTTTCTAAGTGGCTGTTTTGGTTTGGGTTGTTTTCGCTCGCTTTGGTTGCATAGAGCCTTCATGTTTATCTTTGACTACCAAGCCGTCGCCTAAGCCCCATTTCCTCCTACAAGTCCTACTGATTCACGCTTGAGTCTAACCCGCACCGTGGAGAGAGTGTGAACGTGCAAGCTTATGGTCCCCGACATTGGTGGATTCTTTTGGAGGTGATCTTGAGTCCCGAACTTTGGCAATGCTCACCTTAGTGGCCTGTCTACTTTCTTCCGGCACATGATCGCAAGATTCTCCAGAATTCTAATTTTGAGCAATTACAATATTTATTTACGTCTGTCGAATAGTTTAAACTACGTTGTATAATTAAAAAGTTTTTCTATTATATCTTTTATACCCATGATATATTTGATTTCTCGTCATACTTCTTTTTGAAATTTCTGAGCCAGTTAGCTATCTTCGAGTCCACGGAGTAATGATTTGCTCGGGACGTGCAAATGGTTAAGTCTGGGGGTGTGATGAGTCCACATTTTACACTGATTTTTGGACTCATCTGGGCTAGTTTTATCGTCTTAGCACTACACTTGAGAGCCTTTATTGCTTATTTGTGCTTATGTACCTATTTCACGATTAAGTACACTGTAGGCCCGCTTCTGTGTGCTTTCTGTGTTTCTATTTTGTTGTTATTCTTTAGCCGTATCTCGGGGATGTGGTGTGCACGTTCTGGTGGCCTTTCTGCCCCTTCTGCTGGTACAGTGGTCGTGTGCGTGCTCCGGAACTGCTCGGGAGACTCCGATGATGCAGGAATACTGCGCATGACCACTGGACTTACTGTGCAGGACCACTGGTCGTGCGCCACTGTTCGTGCGCATTACACCCCCTTTTTCATAACCCTGTCTCGGTAATCGCACGAGCACTGGCCGTAGTGCGCACGACCACTGGTCGTGCGCCACTGCTCGTGCACATATATGCTGATGCTTCTTGTCTAGGTTGCAGGTTTATTTGGAAAAGACGCACGATCATTGACCTACAGTGCGCACGACCACTGGTCGTGCGCCATTGATCGTGCGCACTGCTTCTGCTGCCTCCGTATATAAGGCCCTGCTCCGCATTTTAGGTCAACGCCTGTCATTTGCTGCGATCAGAGAGTGCGCGGGAATCACCATTTCACTTCTCCAGCTGCTCCATCACTTCCACCTTCGTCAGGAGGCCATTTCAAACTACCCCGAAGCTTTTCAACACTCCGGCGAAGCCCTCGGTCATTAATGACTTCAACTCCAAGCTTTCCTGCAGAGTTGGTGAAGTAGATAACCTAGAGAACGGACTTAAAGGCCTTCGAGGTGACAGATCGTTGGTACCGGAAGCCTCCTTGGACTGAGCCCGGAAGCGGATTGACAACTCGCTACTCCGGCCACGACCCGCGGTGGATCTTCATTCTCTTTTGGTTTACTCCTCTTCCCCTTCCTCTGTATTATGAATGTTTTGAGCAGTGTAATGAACATTTCCATCCCTGAACATCAAGTTTATTTTATAGTTAATGGAATGTTAGTATCTTCTTATGCTTGTGAGTTTTGTCTGTGAATGCGCCTCGCTCACCCCACATCCACTTCATTCCCGTGCCTTGTCCGATTGCACTCCACACAAGAACACTGCAATCCATTAGCTTCCCTTCCACTCACCCAACTGAAGTTCGGCATCGCGGCCGACAAACCCACTTCACCTTGCGAAGCGGTGCCTTCGACCCGCATAGCTTTTACTAGTTCAGTAGATCAAACATCCACAATCTCCCTAGTCCGCTATTTCCTTTTTGTTCTATTTTTAACTCTCATAACGATATTCTCGGTACTGTTGCCGTTCTACGCTAATTGCATTCCTCAAGAGACCGACACTCGGGGATTTATTCCCAAAACTTTACTACTTGTGCGACCGGTGCGCTTGCCGAATTACACGCATCAGGGGGCAGTCTAGGAACTGCAGGTTTGTCATCGTGGATGCCCCCAGCAGCTACTTCTCCATCTTCCGGAGGCCCCTCATCAGTGCCTTCCGCTGCCTCCCCTCATCGTTCCATCAATGCTTGAAGTTCAATGCAGAGGGAATTCAGGTCAGGGTCAGGGGGGACCCCAAAGTGACGCGGGAATGCTACGTCACCGCCGTGAACTCCATTTCTTGGCAGGAGGGAGCCGAGGAGATGGAGCGAAGGATGGAGAGGGCGGAGCAATAAGCTGATAGGGAGGAGCTGGAGGCAGAAAGCTGCATCAGGGTAGAGGCAGTAGGAGGAGATTGGGAGGAGTTGGCTGAGGCGATGGCCGTGGAAGAAGAGGTGGAGGCGGAGGTCCTCATCCCAGAGGAGAGGGATGTTGAAGAATGGTGAGAGAAGTCCAGGTTAGAGGCTGCGGAAGAGGTGGTGGAGCTGGAGGTCCTCACCCGAGAAGGCAGGGTGGAGAAGGTCCGCGTCAGTAGAGGGCTGACCCCGGAGGCTCAGGGCAGGATGCTGGAGTGCATCCAAAGGAACGTGGACATCTTCGCATGGAGCGCCGCGGAGATGCCAGGGGTTGACGCGGATGTGACTTGCCACCGCCTCAACTTGGACCCGGGAACACACCCCATCCAACAAAAGAAGAGGTCCACTGCGGACAAGCTGGCAGAGCCCATCAGGGAGGAAGTGGCGAAACTCCTCAAGGCCGGCTTCATATCAGAGATCCAATACCCCGGCTGGGTCTCAAATGTAGTCATGGTGAAAAAAGGGGACGACCGGTGGCGTATGTGTATCGACTTCTCCTTGTTTAATAAATCTTATCCCAAGGACTGTTATCCCTTGCCTCGGATCGACACGCTGGTTGACTCAGCCGTTGGTTTTTCTATAATGAGTTTTCTAGATGCATTTTCAGGTTATAATCAAATCAGAATGCATCCCCCAGATGTCAAGGATGTCTCGTTCATCACGGGGGATGTATGCTATTGTTATAAGATGATGCCCTTCGTGCTAAAGAATGCAGGAGAGACCTACCAGAAGATGATGGACAAGGTCTTCAAAGAGCAGAAGGGGAGGAACCTGGAAGTGTATGTAGATGACCTCATGGTCAAGAGTCAGGATGTGGACTCTCACCTCCAGGACCTGGAGGAGACCTTTGCTACCCTGCGCAAGTACAAGATGCGATTGAATCCCCAGAAGTGTGTCTTCGGGGCTAGCATGGGAAAGTTCTTGGGACACCTCCTCACCCCTGCAGGGGTCGAGCCGAATCCTGATAAGGTCAAGGCTATCATGGAGCTGGGGTCACCGCGAAATACTAAGGAGGTGCAGCGGCTGACAGGGAAGCTGGCAGGGTTAAGTAGGTTTCTCTCCCGGGCAGGGGAGAAGTGCTTGACCTTCTTCAAAGCATTAGTGGGGGTCAAAAATTCGAGTGGACTGAGGAGTGCGAGGAGGCATTCTAGGCCCTTAAGGTGTAGTTGACTCAGGCCACATTGCTCCAAGGGCCAAAGGGGGGGGGGGGGAGGACCTGTTTCTGTATCTCGGGGTCAGGGCGGAGGCCCTGAGCTCTGTCCTAGTTCGTGAAGAGGGGAAGAAGCAACTCCTTATATACTACGTGAGCCGGGTCCTGAGAAAGGCTGAGCTCCGGTTTCCCATTTTGGAGAAGCTGGCCTTCGCCCTGGTCATCTCTGCTCGAAGGCTGCGACCCTATTTCCAGGCACACTCAATCCGAGTGTTGACTGACCATACCCTTTGCAACATCTTTGAGGGGGTGGAGCATTCTGGCAGGCTGGCCAAGTGGTCGGTGGAGTTGAGTGAGTTTGACGTTTCCTTTGTCCCCCGCCTCTCGATCAAAGCTCAAGCAATGACCGACTTCTTGGCCGATTATGTGATTGAGGTGGTAGAGGACGAGCTCACTCGTCTGTCTCCTTGGAAGGTGAAGGTGGATGGCGCCTCGGGGAGGCATTCCCTAGGAGTGGGGGTGATCTTGGAGAGCCCTCAAGGGACTAGAATCGAGCAGATGGTGGTGGTGCACTTCCCCATCACCAACAATCAGGCCGAGTATGAGCCCGTGATAGCAGGGTTGCGCTTGGCTAGGGAGTTGGGGGTGTTGGACGTGGAGGTCCTTACTGACTCCATGGTGGTAGCTTCCCAGATCAACGGGGAGTTCGAGGCGAGAGAGCCTACCCTGCAGCTATACTTAGCCAAAGTAAAGGGAGTCATTGGCACGTTCCAAACTTTTTCCATCCTACATGTGCCCTGGGAGGAGAATGAGCAGGTCGATCAGCTCGTGAAGCACGGTCCTTGGGTGGGGGGTACTATCACTGACCTATTCCGCCCCTCCATCGAAGAAGGAGAGCTTATGGAGATATACCAACGACCTTTGTGGATGGACTCGATCGTAACTTTCCTTTCCACTGGAGAGTATCCGGAGGGGGCAGACAAAAAGAAGCTCAGATACAAATCAGCGTACTACCTCCTCCGGGATGGGCAGTTGTACAGGAAGACCCTTTCAGGAATATTGGCTCGATGCGTGGCTGAGGGGGAGGTACAAAGAATCCTGGAAGAAGTCCACTCCGGGGAGTGTGGGAGCCACTCTGGGAGTCGGACCCTGGAAGGGTGGATTGTCAGGCAGGGGTATTTCTGGTCCACCCTGGGCCGTGATGCAATGGAGTTCACGAGAAGGTGTCACGAATGCCAGCTGTTCGCCCCCCTCCAGCTACAGCCGGCTCAGCGGCTCAAAAGTATCACAGGACCCTAGCCCTTCGCCATTTGGGGAATGGATTTGGTCGGACCATTCCCCTAGGCCAGTGGGCAGAGGAGATTCCTACTGGTGACGGTCGATTATTTCTCCAAGTGGCTAGAGGTGAAGGCGCTGGCCAAGGTGACTTCCTAGGTCATCAGGAACTTCGTTTGGGGGGAGATCATCTGCCACCACGGGCTACCCCAGGCCATTGTCACAGACAATGGGCCTCAGTTCGACAGCGCGGAGTTTACCAGTTTCTACGAGCAACTCGGGATCGACCTCAGGTTCGCCTCGGTCCACCACCCCAGGAGCAACGGGCAGGTGGAGGCCGCGAACAAGATCATTGTCAACCTCCTAAAGAAGAAAGTGGAAAATCTGAAGGGGAGCTGGGTGGAACAGCTTCCCGCGGTTCTCTAGGCCCTGATGACCACCCCCAACACAGCTACAGGAAAGACCCCCTTCAATCTCTCCCATGGGTGCGAGACAGTACTCCCCGTAGAATTCGAAATACAAACGCCTCGGGTTGTTGCGGCTGGGGAAGGCAGAGAAGAATGGCAGGATGAGAACGAGGAAGGGCTGCGGCTCTCCCTAGATATGGTGGAAGAGCTGTAGGACCTTTTCGCCGTCCGACAGGAAAAGGTGAAGAGAAGGATGGTCAAATACTTCGACAAGCATGTCAGAGTCAAGCAATTTACGGAGGGGGACTTGGTGCTGAAGAAGGTGGATGCAACAGGGAGGTCGGTAACCGTGGGGAAGCTCAACCCCAGCTAGGAAGGTCCATTTATTGTAAAAGAGACTTTAAGATCAGGGGGTATCGACTCCAAAATGTGGAGGTCGAGACCCTAAGTCTCACCTGGAGTGGTGACGACTTAAAACGCTTTTTCCCTTGAAACATGTAAGTGGTGCTTCGATTTTTAATGAAGTTCTTTAACACATCAATGCTGTCGCAGTAGGTTTGCATGGAGAGAGGAAGTGTACCTAGACCCCGAGCAGATCACGCTGTCAGGCTCTTACCTAGCTGGCAGGGCTGGAAGTCACTCGGTGTCTGTACAACCCCGTGTCCGGCGAGCAGGTCACTAGGGTATAGGCAGATCGGGCTGAGAACAGCAGGCGAGCTCGGCAGCAAAGGGGGCGAGTTCGGCGGCAAAGGGGGCGAGCCGGAGCTCGGCATCTGTCGACCAGAGATCGACGATTGGCGACCCGGAGTTCGGCATGTGCAGGGCGAGACACAGCTCGCATCCTCGCGGGGGAGCTCGGTAGCAGTACGCGAGCAGAACATGCCGAGGTGGCCAAAGCTCCCAAGCTCACCTGGATGTATGAGGTATTTTTTACTGTTTTTCCCCCGCTGGTCTGCCCGTAGCCCTTCAAAACAGCGGAGTTTGGCTGTTGGCAGACCCAACCAAGGGTTTTCTGGTAATTTCAGGTCGGTTCTTTTGGTTATTGGCAGTCCGGATTTCAAAAGCTATAAATAGGACCCAAGGGGTACCCCAGAAAGCAGGTTCTTCCCTGTGCTCTCCTGCCCCATTCTTCGAGTGCTTTCTGAGGGTACCTTAGCTCGACTTCTGGCTAAGGAGGGGAAGCGCTCTGAGATCTTCCGGGTTTGTGGTGGGACCTCCCTGCCGAGCCATTGGGTCTGTTTCACCTTGCCTTCTTTGTTGTTTTTCTTGCAGGACCGAAGTAGGCGCGAGACCACCCCTTCCCTAAGGGTCGAACTCCACAGGAGACTGGATTCCGGTTTCAACATTTCGGTGCGGTGAGCGTGGAAAGTGGTCAGCGCAGAAAGGCTTCAGTGAGCTCAATGACGGGAGGACAAGGATCTGACAGGCAGAACTCGCCGCCCCCCCGCCTCTCGCAATGGTGGGGATGTTGGAAGACTTCAGGAACGAGGTGCTGGGCCTCGTCAAGTTCGCACTCGGCGCGCGTGCCGAGTGCTCGACTCCGGCAGCCCAGATCGCGGCCGCCCCCTCTTTGGGCGAGGACGCTCCCGGTCGGCGAGCAGGGAAGGAAGTGGCCGAGGAAGGCCGAGGGTGCGAGCTCCTAGGGCGCGAGCTCTTCCCCGGCTCGGCGGGCCGAGGCCGGTTCGGCGAGCTGGGCTCGCGAGACTCGCCAACTCGCCCAGTGGGGGGAGGCAGTCCTTTCAGCGAGCTGGTCTCCTCAGCTCCAATCCCAGATGGGTTCAGGGAGCCCGAGATGTCTTACTATACCGGGAAGGGAGACCCAGTCCAGCATGTCCAATGGTTCGAGGATGTGGTCTCCATCCGTCAGATGTCGGACGGATTCAAATGCCGACTCTTCGCTATCACCCTCCGGGAGAAGGCAAGGGAATGGTTTCACCAGCTCCCGGCCAGCTCCATCTACTGCTTCGAGGGTTCATACTGAGATTCACCACCTCGAAGAGAAGAAAGAAGGAGTCCGAGTCTTTGTTCCACATAAAGCAGGGGGTGAACGAGACGTTGGGGAGCTATATGGACCGATTCCAGGAGGAAGTTACTCAAGTCCAGGAGATGCCGGGCCATAGTCTGATGATGGCCTTTACCCTGGGCCTGCAATAGGGTTTCTTCCAAATGGAGCTGAAGAGAGTTCCCCCCCTCTCCTACGAGGAGCTGATGGAGAGGGCGGCGAGGGAAGTCGACGGGGAGGCGTCGAACCCGGAATTTGCGAGGAAGCTGGCCAGGTGGGCAACTGAGGAGGAAAAGGAGTCGAAGGGAGGAAGAGGACAGGAAGATAGGAGAGGAGACCCCAGGCAGAGGGAGCAGAGGCAGCTCCAGGGGCAGCAGCAGCCGAGGTGGGGGCGTCAAGAACCCGACCGACGGCTAGGATGGAGACCCGAGTGGCAGGGGCAGGGGCCGCAGAGAGGGTATTACGGAAGGGATCACTACCAGGGGAGGCAGGATCAGTTCCAACCCCCGGGCTGGAGGCAGGGCCAGAGGCCCCGACTCCCCGATCAAGAAGAGGCCATGGCCATAGCCCTGGGAGCAAGGGGGGGAGCGTGGAGGAAGAGAATAAGAGAGGTCAGGGTGGAGCTGCCCTATTGCGACTTCCATCAAGAAGAGGGGCATGCCACATCCACCTGTCCGGAGTTCCTCGAGATGAGGGGGAATAGGGAGCAACAGCAGCAGCAGCAGGGGCGATAGGAAGTGAGGATTGAGGAGGTCCTGCCTCGGACGGAGGAGGATCGTTGCGAAGACCTGGTGGATGTGGGGACCCGGGGAGGGATCAGAGTGATCCACGGGGGAGTGGGGATCGAGGCTTCCCGCAAGGCAAGTCTCCACACCATGTACCAGCGGAGCGTCGCCTCAACGTCCCAAACCTCACCCCCGGAGGAGAGGATCACCTTCTCTAGGAGTGATATGCCAGACCACGAGGATCCGTTCTGTGATGCGCTAGTCATCAGGGCGGCCATCGAGAATTTCACCGTCTCTCGGATCCTCGTGGACAACGGGAGTTCCGTCAACGTCGTCTTCAAAAAGGCGTTCGACGTGATGAGGGTAGAGGCAAAGAGGGTGCTGGCCTCAGATGGCCCCTTGTTCGGGTTTTCAGGAGAAAGGAAGGAAGTAGAGGGAGGAGTTGGCCTCCATGTCACCTTGGGGGGGGGGGGGGGGCAGTCCCGAAACTGCAAGTTCGTCATTGTAGACGCCCCCAGCAGCTACAGCGCCATCTTCGGGAGGCCCCTGATCAGCGCCTTCCGCTGCGTCCCCTCATCTTTCCATCAGTGCTTGAAGTTCAACGTCGAGGGGGTCCAGGTCAGGGTTAGGGGGGACCCAAAGGTGGCGCGGGAGTGTTATGTCACCGCGGTGAACACCATCACCTGGCAGGAGGGAGACGAGGAGATGGGGCGAAGGATGGAGGAGGTCGAGCAAGAAGCAGGAGGGGAGGAGCTGGGAGTGAAGGACTGCACAGAGAAGGCGGCAGGAGGAGATTTGGAGGAGGTGGCCGAAGTGAGGGCCGTGGGAGGAGAGATGGAGGTAGAGGTCCCTGTTCCGGAGGAAGGGGATGCCGAGGGATGGGTGGAGCAATCCAGGATGGAGGCAACAGAGGAGGTGGTGGAGCTGGAGGTGCTCACCCGAGGGGGAAGGATGGAGAAGATCCGCGTCAGCAGGGGGCTGACCCCGGAGGACCAAGGCAGGATGCTGGAATGCATCGAGAAGAACGTGGACATCTCCGCTTGGAACGCCGCGGAGATGCCAGGGGTTGATGCGGATGTGGCCTGCCACCGCCTCAACCTGGACCCGGGAACACGCCCCGTTCAGCAGAAGAAGAGGTCCACCGCGGATAAGCTGGCGGAACCCATCAGGGAGGAGGTGGCGAAACTCCTCCTGGACGGCTTCGTGTCTGAGATTCAGTACCCCGGCTGGGTCTCCAACGTGGTTATGGTAAAAAAAGGAGACGGCTGGTGGAGGATGTGTATCGACTTTTCCTTACTTAATAAAGCTTGTCCTAAGGACTGTTATCCTTTGCCTCGAATCGACGCGCTGGTTGACTCAGCCGTCAGTTTTTCAGTAATGAGTTTTTTAGATGCTTTTTCAGGTTATCATCAGATCAGGATACACCCCCCAGATATCAAGGATGTCTCGTTCATCATAGGGGATGGATGCTACTGCTATAGGATGATGCCCTTCGGGCTGAAGAATGCCGGGGCAACCTACCAGAAAATGATGGATAGGGTCTTTGAGGAGCAAAGGGGGAGGAATTTAGAGGTGTATGTAGATGACCTCATGATCAAAAGCCGGGATGTGGACTCCCACCTTTGGGACCTGGAGGAGACCTTCGCCACCCTGCGCAAGTACAAGATGCTATTTAATCCCATAAAATGTGTCTTTGGGGCCAGCAGGGGAAAGTTTTTGGGGCACCTCCTCACCCCCGCGGGGGTAGAGCCAAATCCAGATAAGGTCAAGGCTATCTTGGAGCTGGGGTCCCCGCGGAATGCAAAGGAGGTCCAACGGCTGACGAGGAAACTAGCAGGGCTGAGTCGCTTCCTTTCACGGGCAGGGGAGAAGTGCTCCCCCTTCTTCAAAACACTAAGGAGTGGTCAGAGGTTCGATTGGACCAAGGAGTGCGAGGAGGCGTTCCAGGCCCTCAAAGTGCAGTTGACACGGGCACCGCTGCTCCAAGGACCGAAGGAGGGGGAGGACCTATTTTTATATGTCGGAGTCGGGGCGGAGGCCTTGAGCTCCGTCTTGGTTCATGAAGAAGGGAAGAGACAGCTCCCAATTTATTACGTGAGCCGGGTCCTGAGGAAGGCCGAGCTCAGGTACCCGATTTTGGAGAAGCTGGCTTTTGCCCTAATCATCTCGGCCAGAAGGCTGTGACCTTACTTCCAAGCACACTCCATCCAGGTGGTGACCGACCATCCCCTCCGCAACATCTTCGAGGGGGTGGAGCATTCAGGCAGGTTGGCTAAGTGGTCGGTGGAGCTGAGCGAGTTCGACGTCTCCTTCGTTCCACGGCTCTCAATCAAAGCTCAGGCGATGGCCGACTTTTTGGCCGACTACGTGGTTGAAGTAGCGGAGGAAGAGCTCACCCGCCCGACTCCTTGGAAAGTGAGGGTGGACGGAGCCTCAGGGAGGCATTCTCTTGGAGTGAGGGTGATCCAAGAAAGCCCTCAAGGGACCCGAATCGAGCAGACGGTGGTGGTGCACTTTCCCATTACCAACAACCAGGCCGAGTACGAGGCCGTGATAGCAGGGCTGCGCCTGGCCAGGGAGCTGGGGGTATCAGATGTGGAGGTCCTCACTGACTCCATGGTAGTGGCTTCTCAGATTAACGGGGAGTTCGAGGCGAAGGAGCCCACCCTGCGATCGTACTTGGCCAAGGTGAAGGGGGTCATCGGCACTTTTCAAACCTTCTCCATCCGACACGTACCAAGGGAAGAGAATGAACAAGCAGATCAGCTAGCGAAGCATGGTCCCCAGGTGGGGGGTCCCATCACCGACCTATTCCGCCCCTCCATCGAGGAAGGAGAGCTCATGGAAATCGATCAACAAGCTTCGTGGATGGATCCAGTGGTGGTTTTACTCTCCAAAGGAGAATATCCAGAGGGGGTAGATAAGAAGAAACTGAGGCACAAGCCAGCATATTACCTCCTCTAGGACGGGCAGCTATACAGGAAGACCCTCTCAGGGATGCTAGCCCGCTGCGTGACCGAAGGAGAAGCACGAAGGATCTTGGAGGAAGTCCACTCCGGAGAATGTGGGAGTCACTCCGAGAGTCGGACCCTGGAAGGAAGGGTAGTCAGGCAAGGGTATTTCTGGCCCACCCTGGGCCGAGACGCCGCTGAATTCGCAAGAAGATGTCATAAGTGCCAACTGTTTGCCCCTCTCCAGCTCCAACCAGCCCAACGACTCAGAAGTATCACAGCCCCATGGCCCTTCGCGATTTGGGGAATGGATTTGGTTGGGTCGTTCCCCCAAGCCAGCGGCCAGAGAAGGTTCCTCCTAGTGATGATTGACTACTTCTCAAAGTGGATGGAGGTGAAGGAATTGGCCAAGGTGACCTCCCAGGTAATCTGGAATTTTGTTTGGGGGGAGATCATCTGTCGCCATGGGCTGCCCCAGGCCATAGTCACGGACAACGGGCCCCAGTTCGCCAGTGCCGAGTTCACCAGCTTCTGCGAGCAGCTTGGAATCGATCTCAGGTTCGCCTCGGTCCATCACCCCAGGAGTAACGGGTAGGTGGAGGCCGCAAACAAGATCATCGTCAACCTCCTCAAGAAGAAGGTGGAGAATTTGAAAGGGAGCTGGGTGGAGCAGCTTCCCGCGGTCCTTTGGGCCCTAAGGACCACCCCCAACACAGCTACGGGAGAGACCCCCTTCAAACTCTCCCACGGGTGCGAGATAGTGCTCCCCATAGAATTCGAAGTCAAAACACCGCGAGTCGTGGCTGCAAAAGAAGGCCGTGAGGAATGGCAAGCAGATAATGAGGAGGAACTGAGGCTCTCCCTTGACATGGTGGAAGAGGTGAGAGACCTTTCCGCTATCCGGCAGGAGGAGGTGAAAAGAAGAATGGCCAAGTACTTTGACAAGCATGTCAGGGTCAAGCAGTTCGTGGAAGGGGACTTGGTGCTGAAGAAAGTAGATGAAGCAGGGAGATCAGCATCCGTAGGAAAGCTTAATCCCAGCTGGGAGGGGCCATTCATTGTAAAGGTAGCCTTGGGGTCAGGGGGCTATCGACTCCAAAATGTAGAGGGCGAGACCCTGGGTCTCACCTGGAGTGGTGACGACCTAAAACGATTTTCCCCTGAAGCATGTAAGCAACACTTTGATTATAATAAATTCCTTCAACTCTCGGATATTATCGTAACTAGCCTGCATAGTGGAATGTAATATATGTTGGACCCCGAGCAGATCCCGCTGCTAGGCTCTCACCTAGCTGGCAAGGCTGAAAGTCACTCGGTGTCATCCTTAGCCTCGAGCAAATCCCGATGTCAGGCTCGCACCTAGCTGACAGGGCTGGAAGTCACTCGATGGTGTTAGTAGTGGACCCCGAGCAGATCCCGCTGCCAGGCTCTCACCTAGCTGGCAGGGCTGGAAGTCACTCGGTGTCATCCTTGGCCTCGAGCAGATCCCGCTGTCAGGCTCTCACCTAGCTGACAGGGCTGGAAGTCACTCGATGGTGTTAGTAGCGGACCCCGAGCAGATCCCGCTGTCAGGCTCTCACCTAGCTGGCAGGGCTGGAAGTCACTCGGTGTCATCCTTGACCCCAAGCAGATCCCGCTGTCAGGCTCTCACCTAGCTGGCAGGGCTGGAAGTCACTCGGTGTCATCCTTGGCCTCGAGCAGATCCCGCTGTCAGGCTCTCACCTAGCTGACAGGGCTGGAAGTCACTCGATGGTGTTAGTAGCAGACCCCAAGCAAATCCCGCTGTCAGGCTCTCACCTAGCTGGCAGGGCTGGAAGTCACTCGGTGTCATCCTTAGCCTCGAGCAGATCCCGCTATCAGGCTCTCACCTAGCTGACAGGGCTGGAAGTCACTCGATGGTGTTAGTAGCGGACCCCGAGAAGATCTCGCTGTCAGGCTCTCACCTAGCTGGCAGGGCTGGAAGTCACTCGGTGTCATCGTTGGACTCGAGCAGATCCCGCTGTCAGGCTCTCACCTAGCTGACGAGGCTGGAAGTCACTCGATGGTGTTAGTAGTGGACCCCGAGCAGATCTCGCTGCCAGGCTCTCACCTAGCTGGCAGGGCTGGAAGTCACTCGGTGTCATCCTTGACCTCGAGCAGATCCCGCTGTCAGGCTCTCACCTAGCTGACAGGGCTGGAAGTCACTCGATGGTGTTAGTAGCGGACCCCGAGTAGATCCCGCTGTCAGGCTCTCACCTAGCTGGCAGGGCTGGAAGTCACTCGGTGTCATCCTTGGCCTCGAGCAGATCCCGCTGTCAGGCTCTCACCTAGCTGACATGGCTGGAAGTCACTCGATGGTGTTAGTAGCGGACCCCGAGCAGATCCCGCTATCAGGCTCTCATCTAGCTGGCAGGGCTAGAAGTCACTCGGTGTCATCCTTGGCCTCGAGCAGATCCCGCTGTCAGGCTCTCACCTAGCTGATGGGGCTGGAAGTCACTCGATGGTGTTAGTAGTGGACCCCGAGCAGATCCCGCTGTCAGGTTCTCATCTAGCCGGCAGGGCTGGAAGTCACTCGGTGTCATCCTTGGCCTCGAGCAGTTCCCGCTATCAGGCTCGCACCTGGCTGACAGGGCTGGAAGTCACTCGATAGTGTTAGTAGCGGACCTCGAGCAGATCCCGCTGTCAGGCTCTCACCTAGCTGGCAGGGCTCGAAGTCACTCGGTGTCATCCTTGGCCTCGAGCAGATCCCGCTGTCAGGCTCTCACCTAGCTGACAGGGCTGGAAGTCACTCGATGGTGTTAGTAGCGGACCCCGAGAAGATCCTGCTGCCAGGCTCTCACCTAGCTGGTAGGGCTGGAATCACTCGGTGTCATCCTTAGCCTCGAGCAGATCCCGCGGTCAGGCTCACCTAGCTGACAGGGCCAGAGGTCACTCGATGGTGTCGGCCTTGAAATCGTCAGATGCAGGTCAAAGTCTCAGTGCCAGGGAGCAAAGGGGAAAAAGGTTCTGTCAGGGCGAGCTCGGGCTCGGCAAGCCCAGCCCGACAGGATCACGAAGGCAAGCCAGGCTGGAGGACTCAGCATGAGCGAGTGTGTACTCGTCGATCCCGGCTCGGCATTGGCGAGTGGGACGCGAGCCCGGGCCTCGCCTATGGAAAGCAAGCCGGACCGAGGTACCTCGCTCCCTTTGGCCATTAGACTTAAAGAAATTTTCTCCTGTTTTCAGGCTCAACCTGGATGGCTCGCGTGCGAGTCATGGTAGCGTGACAAGGGCGGAGAGCAACTCGCCCCCGAATCGTTTGGGGCTCGGCGAACACTCAAAACGCACCCACTCGCAGGCGCGCTCTCATAACCACTCTACTCGCGGAACCTGTCTCGGCAAAGCCGCGGGGAGAAGCACTCGCATAAATTCAGAGCACAACGAACATAGTAAAGAAAGAAAAGGAAAGGAAATGACACCAGTATGATCAAAAAACTTTTATTATATGCAAAAAGTAATTACATGGGGGGCTCGCCTCGACGAGTGAACAAAGAAAAAGGAAAAAAAGAAAACAAAGGTACAGGCTACCCTCAGGCCTCGCCCCCTCCGTCGGACTGGTCCTCGCCGTCACCCGATGGATCCTGGAAGCTTTTCCCGAACATCGCGTCCAAGCTGTCTTCCTTCTCGCTGGGCGGCGTTGCCGGGAACAGGCTCGGCATCAGGTCCCGAGCCGAGATCCCCTCGCACCCCTCCACCAGCACCCCAGAATCCTTCATCATCTGGAGGGTGCACTCGGCGGCTTGGATGGAGTTGATCCGTAATCTCTCGACGAGGTCGGCCTCGCCAAAGATTCGCGGACTCTTGTAGGGGAGAGTGGGATCGATGTCGTGAGGCGGGAAGAAGATCTCCGCCTGGCGGCGCACCTCGCCGAGGAGGTGCTGGTTCTCCCTCTGCAGCTTTGTGTTCGCGCCCTCCAGCTCGGCAAGGCGTGCGCGTAACCGGCCGATCTCCTCCCCTGCTCAGCGTTACGAGCCTGGAGCTCCCCTGCAGCATCGGCATCCGCGGCCAGTAGTGCGCGCAGCCGGCCGACCTCCTCCCCCAGCTCAGTGTTGCGAGCCTGAAGCTCGCCCGCCGCCTTGGCATCCTGGAAAAGAGTCAATTTAGCGGTAGCGCAAAATTTTCTAAGTAAAAGAGAGGAGCATCGCTTGTGAAAGATATGGTACCTAAACACCTAGAGGGGGGGGGGGGGGGGGTGAATAGGTGACCTAATCCTTTTCTAACTTTTATTGGCAGCAATCAGTTATATCACAGCAATCTAACTAGTTTATCACAACAAACACAGCATACACAGCAACAATTTCAGCACAGTACAGCACACAGTGATTTATAGTGGTTCCCCAAGATATGGGTACATCCACTTTCCCCCTTCGCCTATCTAGCAGTGTACTAGATTCGGCCAAACTCCTGCACTGTCTCAGAACCCAAATTGGTTCCTACACCTCAGGCCCAAAGCCTTACAACTCAGCTTTATCCCAAAGCCTACACTCAGCCAATCAAGGCCTACACTCAGCCAATCCAAGGCCTACACTCAGCCAACAAGGCCTACACTCAGAGATCACAATCTCCTACACTCAGGCTAACAAGCCCTACCCTCAGCCTTTATAATTATAGGCTTACAAATCACTCAGATCCAAAGGATCCTACAAGTTAAAAAGATATTACAAATTATAACTCTACAACTCAGAAAGATAAGAGGGGAGTTGAGAGATTCTTGATGAGTTCTTGGAAGAACTCAACTGGATCCAATCTGACTTAGCTTTCTTCAAAGCTTCTTGAGTAGAACTGAATAAGACTGAATCCTCTGCAGTTGTTCCTTGACCTCTGCTTCTTAAGAATCAGAATTGAATCTGAATCCTTCTTCTCAGCCTAGTTCCAGAGGCTGATTTCTTGGATGGAGCCCTCTCTCTCCAACTTCTTAGATCTGCACTTGGACTGCAAGATCTTTTTGTGTTGATACTCAGTATATCACTTTTCTGATTACTTGAATAATCTGTACCACTTGTTAATCACTTGATCAACTCTTTCAACAACAGTTTCTGTAAACTGTGGGTGCCTATTTATAGGTCTTCTTCATGGTAACCGGCTGGTCCGGTTCATAACTGACTTCTGACATCCCTGACAGTTGCTGTAGACCGGCTGGAGCGGCAGCTGTCATGTCATCCAGTCACTTCTTGAAAATCTCTAACAGTCAGTAAGTGTCGAGACTTTCTGTCTTAAAGTGTCGACACTTATAGTCCAAGTGTCGACACATGTTGTGTAAGTGTCGACACAAGTCTACAAGGTGTCGACACAACTCCTTGTATGTCTCGACACAGATTTTTCTGCATGTGTCGACACTGAAATTGAGTGTCGACACAAGTACTTGTTCTTCTAGCTTTTGCTGAATTCTTCTATGTGTCGACACATCTCCTTTGTGTCGACACATCTTCTTGTGTTGAATCTGTCAAGTGTCGACACTGCTTCTTGGTGTCGACACATAGTCTTCTATGTTGTAACTTGCTGAGTGTCGACACAGCTCCTTGTGTTGACACACCTTCTTGTTGTTGAGACTTCAGCTGAGTGTCGACACATTTCCATAGTGTCGACACTTGTACTTAGAATAATTTGTTGTTCTTTCTGTTCTTTGCTAAGTGTCGACACAGCTCCATGTGTCGACACTTTCTTCCAGTGTTGAGTCTTCAGCTGTGTGTCGACACATTGTTCTGGGAGTCGACACATACTTCAAATGCTGACTCTTCTGTTGAGTGTCGACACATTGTGTTGAGTGTCGACACTTACTTCAAGTGCTGACTCTTCTGCATAGTGTCGACACATTATGTTGAGTGTCGACACTTGTACTTAGACTCTGCAGACTTTTGCTGAGTGTCGACACAGCTCCAAGTGTCGACACTTTCTGGTGTAGTCACAGCTTCACTGGGTGTCGACACAGCTCCTTGCGTCGACACTTTCTATCTGCACTTTTCTTCACTGAGTGTCGACACAGCTCCAAGTGTCGACACTTTCTGTCTGGTGTCGACTGTGCATCCCAGGTGTCGACACAATGACTCCAAGTGTCGACACTGCTTGTCTGGGTGTCGACACAAGCTTTCTTAAGTGTCGACACTTTCCCTCTGGGTGTCGACACATGGACTTAGAAACTTTTTGCTTCAGTCCAGTACTTTCTTAACCTGTACAAGTAACTCAAACATACATCAAATACATTATGATGTATATCATTGAGTTGGGTGAGGCTTCTTCAAATCAGGTACATTTGACCAATGTACCCAACAATCTCCCCCTATTTGGAGAAGTCATAACCCTTAGTCAATGATATACACCATTCATAATTAAAATTACATTTTCCTTCGCGGGATGGTAGTGCACGGTTTACTGATAGTCTGACAAAAAATCTACCCAGCGTCTCTATATGATGTTTAGCTCCTTCCGCGTGTCCACGTACTTCAAGTTCTTGTGGTCTAAGAATATATTGCAGTGGATCCCGTAGAGGTAGTGCCGCCAGAACTTCAGGGCAAAGATGACCTCTCCCATCTCCAAGTCATGTACCGGGTAATTGTGCTCATGTTTCTTCAACTGACGGGAGGCGTAAGCTATCACGTGCCCGTTCTACATCAGAATGACACCCATCCCCTGGTAGGAAGCATCTGTGCACACCTGGAATCCTTCCTTCCCTGATGGAAGAGTAAGGATACGGGCCGAGGTAAGCCGACCCTTTATCTCCAGAAAAGCAGCCTCACACCGTGGCATCCAAAAAAATGGAGACTCCGTCGTCAGAGATGTGAGAGGGAGAGCAATTTGCGAGAATCCCTTCACGAACTTCCGGTAGTATCCGGCAAGTCCTAAGAAACTCCGAAAATCCATGAGCGTCTTCAGGGGTGGCCAATCTCGTACTGCCTGGACCTTCGCCGGATCTACTGCCAAACCTGCTCCAGTGATGACATGACCCAAAAGGCTACCTCCTTTAGCCAGAATTGGCATTTGCTGAACTTAGTATACATCTTATGCTCTCGGAGCTTCTCCAAAGTCATAGCCAGATGCCTCGCGTGCTCCTCTTCAGTCCCCGAATAAATAAGGATGCCGTCATTGAATACGATGACAAAGACATCAAGATATTCTTCGAACACCCGGTTCATCAAGGCCATGAATGCGGAGGGTGTAACACCCCCTATCCGTCGCATAACATATAGCAGTAGGTCCGGCCGGGGCCCGATGCCATATACCACAGACAGACCGGGTGGTTACTCATGGAAACCATCCAACTAATCCAACGTCCTACACAGAGCATTCTAGCAGAAGCAATTTATAAGTTACAATTAAGAACCCAGCACAAAGAGCACAAATGTCCACTAATATACCAAATAGGAATGTAGTATATACACAAGTACAGGCCTTAAGGCCTTACAAAATTGTTTACTTAATATTATATGATTTACAAACCACGGCACGCAGGCCGGTCATAGATGAATAAAAGCAGTAAGCACTCCAATTAGGCCTTCGAGGGATGGCTTCGCAATTTGGGCTTTAGCCCGCGATTGACCACTTGGTCCAGCAGCACCTGCAAGCAACAAAACCACCGCACGGTGGAAAACAAAGAGCAACGGTTAGTAATGCTAACCAAATTATAACGATCCCGCCCCCAACTCGGGGCGGCGATGCTCCTTCGCTGCATTTTATTAATATAAACAGGCATTATAGTAATGTCACAACATCACAGGCGTAGGATCACACGGCCACACACCCCGTGCACTTAGGGTACATACTCAGTGAACCGGCCAATGTCACGTCAATTTAAGCCATAGACATTCTGGACTCACCACCGCCACTTTGATGGCCAAACACATGAGCTTTTGTCTTCTTGGCATAGGTCACGTCAATTTAAGCCATAGACCGCCAAAGACCCTCATCTATGCCAGTGGCTCTAACCGAACGACATAGAACGGGTACGGTTTCATCTAACCCGTGCTCACATCGCAATGATAATTTAAGCCATATGCACGGGTCAAACATCTCCCGAGTCCCGTTTTCATCACACTTCACATAACCCGGTTATGTTCATGTTGGCTCCGAGGCCACCAAGTTGGCAAGATCATGCATCCGCCCAGTTTTCTGGGTGCACCTTAGGGTTAATCCCCAAGGCTCCCTGTTGCAATCTACCACATAGAAAACCCAAAAATAAACAATCGCACGGAGTCTTCTCCGGCATTTATGCAATGCAACATCACCGATCCAGACCAACATGTCCGGATAGGCTTCACACATCATGCCTATGTCCGTTCTCGTTTATAGACTCTACACAACGAGGACTTTACATATCTACTCAAAGGAACGCCTCCAACTCACCGCAAACTCGTGAGAGCGGGCTTCCTATGCAAAGAAGGAGAGCTTCATATGCTAAAGAAGAGAATCGTTACCCTAGCGTTCCTCTTTGGCGCCATGGAACTGTAAGCGGATGAAAATCACCGCACTCTCTTTGCCTCCGTAGATCCGAAGTCGGCTCGCAATTTGGAGCTTCGAAGCTCCTCCAATGGCCGGATCTAAGCTCCTTCTTCCTCCTTAGCTCTCCTCTCTCTCTTGACTTAGAAAGAGAACCACTCAAAAGAAATGAGGGTTTCAAAGGCCCAATCCCGGGTATATCCCAGTAGGAACAACCCCCAACCGTTGGATCCCAAACTAGGGAAACGAATGGGTACGATTCGTAGCTGAAAAGTAAAATCTGGGCTGAACACGACCTGGCACATGCCCGTGTCCAGGGCCGTGTCCCTCATTCGCCGTCAAAATCCACGCGTCTTGAACAGCACAGACACGGGCATCAGACACGCCCGTGTTCGACCTGACACGCCCGTGTTCCACCTGACATGGTCGTGTGGTCAGCCGTGTGCCCCATCGACACAACCCCGAAAATAACTCGAGAGTCGCACGGGTATTGGACACGCCCGTGTCCTAGCCCGTGTCTACTAGAACACGCCTGGGCTCCAGGCCATGTTCACGGTCTCGACACTTCGTCGAGCGAAGTTCGTCGACCTGCTAACACGGCTTCGGACACGCCCGTGTCCTAGGCCGTGTGCCTTGTCTCGACACTTCATCGAGCGAAATTCGTCGACTCCCCGGGCCGATCGTCGAAACGGGCTCGACACGCCCTGAGACACGCCCGTATCGCAGGCCGTGCTCTCTGCTAGACGATCGTCGACTCCAAAATCGTCGACCTTGCGACCAAATCGTCGACTCCAACCTGACACGCCCTGGGACACGCCCGTGTCCCAGGCCGTGTGCCTCCTGCCAGATTCCAAATCTGGCCCAAAATGTCTCCCGTCGCTCTTTTGAGTTTCGGGGCATTACAACTCTCCCCCTCTTAAAAGAATTTCGTCCACGAAATTATATAAAGAAAAGACATGTATAAAATTAAATTATACCTGAGCGGAACAACTCCGGTACTCGTCAAGCATAGTTTGCTCTCGTTCCCAAGAGAGCTCCTCCCGACCACAATTATCCCATCGGACCTTGACCATCTTGATCTCTTTATTGAGTAGCCGCTTGACCTCCATGCCCTCAATCCGCACAGGCTTGACTCTTTTCGTCAACCCACTATCCACCATCACTTGATCAACCACGATCACTTGCGAAGGCTCTTGCACCGCCTTTCATAGCACCGAAATATGGAATACATCATGTAAACCACTAAGCTCCACTGAGAGCTTCAACCGATAGGATGTTTCACCAACCCGCTTCAAAACCTCAAACGACCCAAGGTACCTCAGGCTTAGCTTTTTCAATCGCCGCACCCGCGAGACACCCTTGAATGGTTTGATCTTTAAGTACACATAGTCGCCCACAGCGAACTCCACGTTCCAGTGCTTGGCATTATAGTACTTCGCTTGCCGGTCCTGAACGATTAGCAACCTCTCCTGAATGGTACGAACCAAAGAAGTAGCATCTTCCACCTCTTGGCGCTTGTACAACTTTGACTCACCCGTTTCTAACCAAGACAACGACGTGCGACATTTTCTACCATATAGGGCCTCGAAGGGCGCCATTTGAATACTCGCCTGGTAGCTATTGTTGTACGCAAACTCCACCAAATAAAGATGGTCTTCCCATTGATTTCCGAAGTCCAAGACACACATGCAGAGCATGTCTTCCATAGTTCTATTGACCCTCTCGGTCTACCCATTAGTTTGCGGATGAAAGGCTGTGCTAAATTTTAACTTTGTTCCCAACATTTGCTGCACTAGCCTCCAATCATTGGACGTGAACCGCCCATCTCGGTCACTCACGATGATGCGGGGCACACCATGAAGCCGTACAATATTATATACATACAGTTTTGCCAACTTCTCCACCAGATCATCCTTCCTATGCGGAATGAAATGCGACACCTTCGTTAACAGATCAACGACCACCCAGATGGCGTCGTTCCCCTTCTGCGACCTTGGCAAACCGTGCACAAAGTCCATAGAGATGTCGTCGAATTTCCACTATGGAATAGGCAAGGACTTCAGAAATCCCCCCGGCTTTTGGCACTCCGCCTTCACCAAGGCGCAAGTTTGGCACTTCGCTACGTAGAGCGCCACATCTTTTTCAAACCCGACCACCAAAACAGTTTCTTGACATCGCGGTACATCTTCGTGCTCCCCGGGTTGTAACACCCCAGTTTTTGCAAGAGGTTCAGTCTGCAGTTCTGAAAATTTTTGGGTTTCTGGCAGGAGGCACACGGCCTGCGACACGGGCGTGTCGCAGGGCGTGTCGAGGCCGTGCCGACACTCGGCCCGAGTGTCGACACTTTCGCTCGACAAAGTGTCGAGAGGGAGGCATACGACCTGCGACACGGGCGTGTCGCAGGGCGTGTCGGGGCGTGTCGACACTCGGCCCAAGTGTCGACACTTTCGCACGACAAAGTGTCGAGAGTGGGGCACACGGCCTGCGACACGGGCGTGTCGCAGGGTGTGTCGAGGCCGTGTCGACACTCGGCCCAAGTGTCGACACTTGGGGCACACGGCCTGTGACACGGGCGTGTCACAGGGCGTGTCCCGCTTGGTCGACGATCTTCGCTCGACGTTTTTCCGCGGTGTCGACACAAAGCCTGTCGACGGGTGTCGAGACTTGGCACACGGCTTGGGACACGGGCGTGTCCCAGGCCGTGTCACCTCTCGGGTTGGTGTTGGGGCCGTGTCGTTGGAGACACACGGCAGGCCGCACGGCCGTGTCGCTGGGGACACGGGCGTGTCGGATTGAACACGGGCGTGTCGAATGCTCGTGTCTAATTCCAGGCACGTCGATTTGAGACGGCGAATGAGGCACACGGCCCTGGACACGGGCGTGTGCCAGGCCGTGTTCGGCCCAGGTCTTCTATTTTCCAGGCGAATCGCGGCCTTTCTTTTTCTGGTTTTGGGATCTAACGGTTCAGGCCATCTCCTGGGAAGTTAAGTCCGATGCTAGGGTGGGAAACCCTCATTTGTTCTCCAAGTCCTCTCTTTCTAAGTTCTTGAGAAAACTAGAGCAAGGAGGAAGAAGAAGAAGCCTTGGGCTGTAGGAAGGGTTTCGGAGCTCCAAATCGCGAGCCGAGTCCGGATCCGTGAAGCTTGGAGCGTTGCGAAGTTTTCCATCCGGCTATTTTTTTTACCATGGCAAGGAAGAGGAGTCGGAAGGTAACGACATCTCTCCTCTCGGTCTTTAGGATGCGCGTTTTTAGCATCATTTTCTTCTAGATTTTTGGGCACCAAACTCTCAAATGAGAGGGGCTTTGGTTTGCCAAGGTTCAAGAGGAACCTCCGGGTTGATTGAGTCCGTCCCCGACATATTTTGCATTAGAGATCCGCTTCGCTAGTGGATTAGGCATGGTGGTTGAAGCCGTAGTCGCGACCGTTAGTCCGACTCGGTGATGTTGCATACGAACTTAGGGATTCGTAGAGATTTCCGTTGCGGCAAGATGTCGTTTGTGTTGTGGTGGTGATTGTCCCGTTTGCTTGAAAAGGTGCGTGTAGTCGAACCCGGACAAGGTTAGCTCCTCGTGGCGGTAGATGGTTTCCTTGAGGGACAAGGTTAGCTCCGTATGAGAATGGAGATGGTTTCCTTGGTGGACAAGGTTAGCTTCGCACGAGTTGGAGATGTTTTCCTTGGTGCGCGGGAACGCTGCGGTACAAAGAGGGATTGCAATGTGTTTGGTCTTGGTTGTGTTGTGCCAAGGCGTGGCTATGTCTCCGTGGTCGGCTGGCTATCCCGTGACATGTGCGTCATGTGTGGAGAGTGTCCCGGCGAGACTAGTCCCCTTCTGTGAGACTGACGAGAATGCCAAGCTTGGGGCAAGCCCGGGCAAAGAGGCCATGAGCGGGTGGGGTCCAGCAAGGCTTCTTAGAATCGGTCAGTCTGTGGTTGTTGGAATCCTGACATGAGACGTCAGAGCTTGCAGGCAAGCCCGGGGCTAGGCCCACGAGCGGGTGGGGCCTTGGCAAGAATTCCATGTGGCGGCCTGTGCGCCGTGTGAGGGAGTTGTGTCTCCCTCAATGTTTGCGGCTTTATGCCAATTGGGGAAATGTGAGTACCCAAGTGATGTGATGTTGTGCTAGATGTATACGCTGTAGGGTACCTTGGGTGAAGCCCGGGTGTTGCATCCATGTTGCATAGTAGGCCCTTTCTTTATATGCTCAACCAGTAGAGAACATGTTTGATGATTGAGACATCCAAGCCTGTTTTAATGCTTTTCTATTTATAGATGTTTATTTGCATATGAAGTGCTGACTTGCAGGTTGGAGGGTTCCCCGGGGTCCGTTAGGGGCGGCCGGGAGGAGATGTGTTGTTACACAGTTTGAGGTCAGCCTTTGCTGACCCACGTTACTAATAATTTTTACAGGGCAAGGATCGCATGCAGAAGCTATCACGCCGGCCAGAAAGGCCTAAGCCCCATGAAGTGTTTTTCCCTCTTTTGTAGCACTACATTTTGATGATGTTTGTTTGAGACTCTTTTGTCCGGCTTGCATGCCGAGGTAGACTAGGAGTGCTATGCACATTCTTGTTTGATGTACTATTTTTACTTTTGGACATTTGATGTAAGGCCTTAAGGCCATTTGATTACTCTTTTGGTTAGTGGATAACTTCTAGTTGTGCTTGGTTTTCCGCTGTGTTGTGCAAGTGTTTTGAGTTTGGGTAGCTATATCAACTTATAATACTAAAGCTGTGGCGTTCGTATGTTGTGGGGCCCCGGCCGGACCCATATTATACGTCCACTACAGGGGAGGTGTTACAATTTGGTATCAAAGCCAGGTTAGATTCAAGGTCAGTGCGTAGAGAAGTTATCCACATAAGAGTAACGCGGGACCGTGAGTGTCCTTATGTTTTAGTCTTGAGATTAGAGACTAATCCCTTATTTCTTGTTTTCCTGAAGAGTGCAAGCAACGAGGCGGGCACTTCAAGAGCAAGGGATGATCTCTCGGCTAGCAGTGCTACTGCTCCAGGCCTTTTGGGCACGGGTGTAAACCCGGCCGACTTCTGCCGTATGCTTGCAGAAGCGATGATGGCAGCCCAAGCGGCGGCTGCAGCCCAGGTAGCAACCCCTGCTACACCGGACACGGCGACGGCCGTGCCAGGAGGAGAAGCCAGGCGAGTGGAGCCTTTGGCAGAAAGGGTGGTGGTAGGACATGGAGACCGACACATGAAGTACTTCCTGAGTTTCCATCCCCCGTCCTTCAAGGGTGTTGGAACGCCAACGGATGCGGAGGATTGGTGGGTTCGTATTCAAGAACTACTAAGGGCGACAGAGACGCTAGAGGAAAAGAAAGCGGAGTATGCGGCGTTCATGTTGGAAGGAGACGCCCAGTTGTGGTGGGTGACCCATAGCGGTCGCCTGTTCTCGGGACGCACCCCGTCAGTGGAAGGGTTTGGGGACGCTTTTCTTAAGAGGTATATCCCAGTTTCAACACGATTGGCCCTGCAGAGGCAGTTTCTGCATCTAATGCAGCGAGACAAGACAGTGGATGAGTACGTGCAAGAGTTCACCCGATTGGGTCGTTATGCGGGAACGACAATGGCGGATGATGTAGAGAGGGATAACCTCTTCTACCAAGGGTTGAGGGAAAATCTGAGACAACCCCTCATCTCCATGAAGAGGGCGGGATTTAATGAACTAGTTGAGGCTGCCAGGATCTTGGAAAATGATTTGGAGCGAACCCAACGCCGTAAGGGTTTTACTCCCAAGCAAGGGGAAGGGAAGCCTTCCCAATCTCATGGAAAGTCTGATGGGAGTAGGTGGAGGAAGAAGCCTTACACTTCCAGACCTGGTGAGAGGAGCAACTGGACGCCTGGGGGTTCCCACTCTAGGGGACCGCCGACGTGCTACAACTGCGGGAAGGTTGGGCACATAGCCCGTGCTTGTCAGCAAGGGGGAGCGGGGCAAGAGTCAAAGCAGGAGCAGTCTGTGCGCTCGGGCCCCTGTGCTGCAGAGAAAGGAAAGATGGCGGAGTCGAGCGCTTCTCGGTTCCAACCGGTGCAACCAAGGGTCTACAACCTTGGACAGCAAGAAGCGATCCGCCAGACTGATGTGGTGACAGGTATGAAGAGAATTTAAGTTTAAATTTTGTGCTTCATCCTTTTAGACTTTTGTGTAATGTCTATGTTGTAGGCTTCGTGTTAGTTTCCGGATACCCCGCTAGGGTATTGTTTGATACGAGAGCATCGCACTCCTTTCTTGCGGAGAGCTTCATCCGGAGAATAGGAGTTGAGTCTTTCTCGTCGGGAGCAGAGCTGAGAGTGCGCATGCCCAATGGGTCATCTATGACCACCGGGGCTAAAGGGCGCATTTGTTGGGAGCTAGACGGAGTTATCTTCGCTCTGGAAGCAGCAGTGTTACCATTAGCAGAGTTCGATGTCATTTTGGGCATGGACTAGCTTGCAGAGCAGCGCGCCAGCATTGATTGTTTATCTAAGGTAGTGACTCTAAAGAGTAAAGGGCAAGCAAAAGTCAAATTTGAGGGCCTTTGTGGAGTGGCCTGTTCCCTGATTTCGGCCCTGCAGTTGGTGCGGGTGGTTAACCAGGGTGGTGTAGCGCTTGTAGCGTTATTGGAGGTTCGTCTCTCCCAACTGTCTATTGAGGAAGTGCTTGTGGTGGCAGAGTTCAAGGATGTGTTTCCGGATGAACTTCCTGGAGCGCCTCCTCGGCGGGAGATCGACTTCTCGATCGAGTTAGTGCCGGAGGCTAGACCGGTGTCACGTCCTCCATTTAGGATGGCACCAAAGGAGTTGGCGGAACTTAAGGTACAGTTACAGGAACTGTTGGAGCAAGGGTATATTAGACCCAGTTCTTCACCGTGGAGCGCACCGGTGTTGTTTGTAAAGAAGAAAGACGGTAGCATGCGCCTGTGCATAGACTACCGAGAGCTCAATAAGTTGACCGTTAAGAATAAGTATCCGATCCCTCGGATAGACGATTTGTTTGACCAATTGGTGGGGTCAGTGGTATATTCGAAGTTGGACTTGAAGTCGGGATACTATCAGCTACGAATTCGAGATGAGGACATAACCAAAACTGCCTTTGGTACAAGGTATGGACACTTTGAGTTTACAGTGATGCCGTTCGGATTGACGAACGCACCATCGGTGTTCATGGATCTGATGAATCGAGTATTTCAAAATTACTTGGATTCGTTTGTGGTTGTCTTCATTGATGACATCTTGGTGTACTCCAAGTCGGAAGTGGAGCATGAGACCCACTTGAGAATGGTTTTGCAAGTGTTGAGGGAGAATGCATTGTATGCAAAATTCTCCAAATGCGAGTTCTGGTTGGAGAAGGTGGCATTTTTGGGCCACGTGATTAGTGGTGATGGGGTGGCAGTGGATCCAGCGAAAGTGGAGGCCATCAGAGATTGGCCGGTGTTGAGGACCGTGGCGGAAGTCCGAAGTTTTCTTGGACTAGCCGGGTATTATAGGAGATTCGTGGAGAATTTCTCGAAGATAGCTCTACCCCTCACCTCTCTCACTCGCAAAGACCATAAATTTGTGTGGACCCAAGAGTGCAGTCAAGCATTTGAGGCCCTGAAGGAGAGGCTTATGATGGCTCCGATCCTGAGTTTACCGCAAGGGACCGATGGATTTCAAATTTTCAGTGACGCATCGGGATGCGGCTTGGGTTGCGTGTTAGTGCAGCATGGCAAGGTGATAGCTTTTGGGTCTAGACAGCTGAAACCTCATGAGAGGAATTACCTCGTCCATGATTTGGAGCTGGCGGCGGTAATCTTCGCGTTGAAAATATGGCGACACTATGTGTATGGCGCAAGGGTGGAGATCTTCACGGACCATAAAAGCCTGAAGTATCTCTTGGATCAAAAGGACTTGAATATGCGGCAACGCAGATGGGTTGAGTTTCTTGGAGACTACGAAGTGGCGATTCAGTACACGCCGGGTAAAGCCAATGTGGTGGCGGATGCATTGAGTAGAAAGTACTCGGGGCAAGGAAATTGGATCGAAGCTCATGATGAGCGGTTGGTACGGGAATGAGAGTCCCTTGGATTGGAATGTGTTGCGAGAGGCGAGTCTAGCGTGGCTCGGTTGAACTGGATTGAAGTGCAAAACGACTTGTCCGATCGTATTCGGAAAGCGACTCGATTAGATGTGGAGTTTCAACCTTTTGTGTTGGAGGCTCAAACGGGCGAGAGCAGCACCTGGGAGATGATCGGGGGAATCTTGAGAAAGGATGGAAGGGTTTGTGTACCGCAGTTTGGCAATCTCCGTGAGGAGTTGATGTTTGAGGCTCACTTCTCAAAGTACTCCATTCACCCGGGCAGTACAAAGATGTACTTGGATATGAAGAAATCCTTTTGGTGGCCGGGGTTGAAGCGAGATGTAGCTTTGTATGTGAGTCGTTGCCAAACATGTGCCTTGGTGAAGGCCGAATGTCAGAAACCGGGCGGGTTCCTGAAGCCCCTTCCAATTCCTGAATGGAAATTTGAGGACATCTCCATGGACTTTGTGCATGGGTTGCCTAGATCGCAGCATGGGAATGATGCTATTTGGGTGATCGTGGATCGCCTAACCAAGGTGGCTCACTTCATCCCAAATCGGAAAGAGGACAGCGTGGAGAAGCTGGTGGAGTTGTATGTTCGTAACATTGTGCGACTGCACGGAATTCCTAAGAGCATAGTCAGTGATCGCGATGGACGGTTTACGTCCAAGTACTGGAGATTGGTTCAAAAGAGCTTGGGCACGAAGCTAAAGTTCAGTACGGCGTTCCATCCTCAAACCGATGGGCAAACGGAGAGAACGAACCGTACTATGGAGGATATGTTGAGAATGTGCGTTCTTGATTTTGGCAAGAGGTGGGAGGATCACCTCTTCATGGTAGAATTTGCGTACAACAATAGTTTTCAAGCAAGCATAAAGATGGCGCCTTACGAAGCTTTGTATGGGAGACGGTGTCGAACGCCAATGTCTTGGGCAGAGGCGGGAGACACCAAACTTCTGGGAAAGGATGCGGTAGTTGACGCTTGTGAGTTAGTACGGGCCATCCAAGAGCATATGAAGGTGGCGCAAGATAGACAAGCAAAATATTTCAATGCTCGTCACCGGAAGTTAGAATTTGCAGTTGGTGATTGGGTTTATCTGAAGGTCAAGCCGTTCAAAGGCGTCTCGCGGATTCGCCGACTCAAGAAGTTGAGTCCAAGGTTTTTGGGGCCTTTTGAAATTGTTGAGCGGGTAGGAGAAGCAGCCTATCGGTTGGCGTTGTCCGCAGATTTGAGTGGATTACATGACGTCTTCCACGTCTCCGTGTTGAGGAAAGCCTTGGTGGAGGCTAGCGTGGTGATTGAGCCGGCATCGGTGCCGATTGAGGAAGACTTGAGGACGTGAGTCCTTCCAATCGCTATAGAAGATTCGGAGATTCGGCAGTTGCGGAATAAAGAAGTTAAACTTGTGAAAGTTCGTTGGGACAACTGCGGTCGTGAGGAGTTCTCGTGGGAGCGAGAATAGGCCATGCTAGAAGACTATCAAGAACTATTTTTGTCAGGTACAATTTAAGTTTTGTGCCTCGTTTGTTTTGAAATTTCGGGACGAAATTCTGTTAAGTGGGGGAGAGTTGTAACACCCCTGTTTTTGCAAGAGGTTCAGTCTGCAGTTCTGAAAATTTTTGGGTTTCTGGCAGGAGGCACACGGCCTGCGACACGGGCGTGTCGCAGGGCGTGTCGAGGCCGTGCCGACACTCGGCCCGAGTGTCGACACTTTCGCTCGACAAAGTGTCGAGAGGGAGGCACACGGCCTGCGACACGGGCGTGTCGCAGGGCGTGTCGGGGCGTGTCGACACTCGGCCCAAGTGTCGACACTTTCGCTCGACAAAGTGTCGAGAGTGGGGCACACGGCCTGCGACACGGGCATGTCGCAGGGCGTGTCGAGGCCGTGTCGACACTCGGCCCAAGTGTCGACACTTGGGGCACACGGCCTGTGACACGGGCGTGTCACAGGGCGTGTCCCGCTTGGTCGACGATCTTCGCTCGACGTTTTTCCGCGGTGTCGACACAAAGCCTGTCGAAGGGTGTCGAGACTTGGCACACGGCTTGGGACACGGGCGTGTCCCAGGCCGTGTCACCTCTCGGGTTGGTGTTGGGGCCGTGTCGTTGGAGACACACGGCAGGCCACACGGTCGTGTCGCTGGGGACACGGGCGTGTCGGATTGAACACGGGCGTGTCGAATGCCCGTGTCTAATTCCAGGCGCGTCGATTTGAGACGGAGAATGAGGCACACGGCCCTGGACACGGGCGTGTGCCAGGCCGTGTTCGGCCCAAGTCTTCTATTTTCCAGGCGAATCGCGGCCTTTCTTTTTCTGGTTTTGGGATCTAACGGTTCAGGCCATCTCCTGGGAAGTTAAGTCCGATGCTAGGGTGGGAAACCCTCATTTGTTCTCCAAGTCCTCTCTTTCTAAGTTCTTGAGAAAACTAGAGCAAGGAGGAAGAAGAAGAAGCCTTGGGCTGTAGGAAGGGTTTCGGAGCTCCAAATCGCGAGCCGAGTCCGGATCCGTGAAGCTTGGAGCGTTGCGAAGTTTTCCATCCGGCTATTTTTTTTACCATGGCAAGGAAGAGGAGTCGGAAGGTAACGACATCTCTCCTCTCGGTCTTTAGGATGCACGTTTTTAGCATCGTTTTCTTCTAGATTTTTGGGCACCAAACTCTCAAATGAGAGGGGCTTTGGTTTGCCAAGGTTCAAGAGGAACCTCCGGGTTGATTGAGTCCGTCCCCGGCATATTTTGCATTAGAGATCCGCTTCGCTAGTGGATTAGGCATGGTGGTTGAAGCCGTAGTCGCGACCGTTAGTCCGACTCGGTGATGTTGCATACGAACTTAGGGATTCGTAGAGATTTCCGTTGCGGCAAGATGCCATTTGTGTTGTGGTGGTGATTGTCTCGTTTGCTTGAAAAGGTACGTGTAGTCGAACCCGGGCAAGGTTAGATCCTCGTGGCGGTAGATGGTTTCCTTGAGGGACAAGGTTAGCTCCGTATGAGAATGGAAATGGTTTCCTTGGTGGACAAGGTTAGCTCCGCACGAGTTGGAGATGTTTTCCTTGGTGCACGGGAATGCTGCGGTACAAAGAGGGATTGCAATGTGTTTGGTCTTGGTTGTGTTGTGCCAAGGCGTGGCTATGTCTCCGTGGTCGGCTGGCTATCCCGTGACATGTGCGTCATGTGTGGAGAGTGTCCCGGCGAGACTAGTCCCCTTCTGTGAGACTGACGAGAATGCCAAGCTTGGGGCAAGCCCGGGCAAAGAGGCCATGAGCAGGTGGGGTCCAGCAAGGCTTCTTAGAATCGGTCAGTCTGTGGTTGTTGGAATCCTGACATGAGACGTCAGAGCTTGCAGGCAAGCCCGGGGCTAGGCCCACGAGCGGGTGGGGCCTTGGCAAGAATTTCATGTGGCGGCCTGTGCGCCGTGTGAGGGAGTTGTGTCTCCCTCAATGTTTGCGGCTTTATGCCAATTGGGGAAATGTGAGTACCCAAGTGATGTGATGTTGTGTTAGATGCATACGCTGTAGGGTACCTTGGGTGAAGCCCGGGTGTTGCATCCATGTTGCATAGTAGGCCCTTTCTTTATATGCTCAACCAGTAGAGAACATGTTTGATGATTGAGACATCCAAGCCTGTTTTAATGCTTTTCTATTTATAGATGTTTATTTGCATATGAAGTGCTGACTTGCAGGTTGGAGGGTTCCCCGGGGTCCGTTAGGGGCGGCCGGGAGGAGATGTGTTGTTACACAGTTTGAGGTCAGCCTTTGCTGACCCACGTTACTAATAATTTTTACAGGGCAAGGATCGCATGTAGAAGCTAGCACGCCGGCCAGAAAGGCCTAAGCCCCATGAAGTGTTTTTCCCTCTTTTGTAGCACTACATTTTGATGATGTTTGTTTGAGACTCTTTTGTCCGGCTTGCATGCCGAGGTAGACTAGGAGTGCTATGCACATTCTTGTTTGATGTACTATTTTTACTTTTGGACATTTGATGTAAGGCCTTAAGGCCATTTGATTACTCTTTTGGTTAGTGGATAACTTCTAGTTGTGCTTGGTTTTCCGCTGTGTTGTGCAAGTGTTTTGAGTTTGGGTAGCTATATCAACTTATAATACTAAAGCTGTGGCGTTCGTATGTTGTGGGGCCCCGGCCGGACCCATATTATACGTCCACTACAGGGGAGGTGTTACACGGGTGAATTGAGTACTTGGTGTGATGTGCCTCGTACAACAATTCCACCCGCAAATTGCCCACACTAGGGACGTACAGACGACCATCTTTCCAAAGCAATCCGTCCTCCACAACGAATTGGGAATTTGACCCATCCAGAGCCTCTACCATGAACTGCTTCATATGTACATCCATATCCATAGCCTGCCGAATCCGATCAACCAGGTCATATTGGACTTCAGTCCAATTCAGTACTGCTTCAACACTTGATTGTTTATCCACACAAACAATCTCCAACGCCTCCAACTCCCGAACCAACCGCTCATCATACACCGATAGCCAATTGGCATGAGCTGGGGCTCAGTAACTCAATGCGTCCGCAATCACATTGCCCTTACCAGGCACGTAGTGTATCTTGAATGTATAGTCCCCCAGGAACTCCATCCATCTACGCTGCCGCATATTCAGATATTTCTGATCGATCAGATACTTCAGGCTCTTATGATCGGTGTAGATATCAATCTTCACACCGTACAAATAATGCCTCCATAGCTTCAAGGCAAAAATCACGGCCGCTAACTCCAAGTCATGGACCGGATAGTTCCTCTCGTGCACTTCCAGCTGTCTCGAGCCATAAGCTATCACACTTCCGTGTTGCAATAGCACGCAACCCAAACCGCTACCCGAAGCATCGCTATAAATCTCATAACCTTCGGTCCCACATGGCGAACTCAGCACAGGCGCCGTGGTCAACCGACACTTCAACTCCTCAAAAGCTCGCGCGCACTCCGGCTTCCAAACGAACTTCTGCACCTTCCTCATCAAAGTAGTGAGAGGTAATGCTATCCGCGAGAAGTTCTCTACGAAGCGCCTATAATAGCCGACAAGCCCCAGAAAGCTCCGGACTTCCGCTACCGTAGAAAGCTCAGGCCACTCCTGTATCGCAACAATCTTCGCCGGATCCACTGCAATACCCTCTCCACTCACTATATGACCGAGGAACGCCACTGAGGATAACCAAAACTCGCACTTTGAGAACTTGGCATACAACTAATTCCTCCTTAGCATCTCCAAAACCAAATGAAGATGCTTGAAGTGATCTTCCTCACTCTGCGAGTACACCAGAATATCGTCGATGAAGATGATCACAAAATGGTCTAAGTACTCCCTGAAGGTCCTGTTCATCAAATCCATGAACACTGATGACGCATTAGTCAGCCCAAACGGCATGACCGTAAACTCATAATGCCCGTATCTCGTACTGAACGCTGTCTTCGGGATATCACTCTCCCTTATTCGCAGCTGATAGTACCCAGACTTGAGATCCAACTTTGAGTACACCGTCGACCCGACCAACTGATCAAAGAGATCATCGATCCGGGGATCGGGTACTTGTTCTATTCCGTCAACTTGTTGAGCTCCCGATAATCAATACATAGCCTCAAGCTTCCGTCCTTCTTCTTAACAAAGAGGACCGACGCGCTCCAAGGCGAAGAACTTGGGCGTACATACCCTTGCTCCAACAACTCCTGTAGTTGAACCTTCAGCTCCGCCATTTCCTTAGGCGCTAGCCGATAAGGAGAGCGTAACACAGGCTTTGCACCTGGTACGAGCTCTATCGTAAAATCTATCTCCCGTTGAGGCGGGGCTCCAGGAAGATCTCTAGGGAACACATCAGGGTACTCCGATACCACTAAAATACTATCCAACACGGGCTTCGGCTTCGCAACCTCCACTAGTGTAAAGAACAGTTTTGCGCCGGCACGAACCGCCTTCACCACCTGAAGAGTAGACATCAATGTCTTGCTCGACCCCTTTAAGCTCGTAAAAGTCGTATCACGACTTGCTCCCAACTTGACTTCCTTGCGACCGCAATCAATATAGGCCCGCTGCTCCGAGAGCCAGTCCATGCCAAATATAACATCGAACTCCACCAACGGCAGTAACGACGCTTGTAGATCGAACTCCTGATTCCCAATACGGATCTTAACACCGCAAATCATATCTGCGCACATCGAACACCCATTGGGCAACAACACATCCAACTTATCCTTCTCCATTGAAGAAGGGACTCCGATGCGTGATATAAATCCTTCGGACAAGAAGGAGTGTGAAGCTCCCGTATCGAAGAGTGCTCTTGCCGGATTTTCACAAATCAAAACAAATCCTAAACAAGCAGTGGTAAGGTAACACGTGCATAACAAGTATTTAAAGGAATTAACTTGCTATAAATTAAACCGTACCTGTCACCACATCCGCCTGTTTGATGGCCTCCTGTTGGCCAAGATTGTACACCCTTGGTTGGGCCGGAGCATAGTGGGACGCGGTCGACTCCACCGCCTTGCCCTTCTCTTCGTAAGTCGCTCCCGGATTCCTTTCGGACTTGGGACGTCCGCTCCAACAATCGCGGGCAAAGTGCCCCGACTTTCCACAAATGAAACACGCACCCGGGGTTCGACCCGTAGTTGCCCCAGAAGCATCAGAAGAGGGAGCTGGACCCGAAGTCCTATGCTTCTTGTGGAATCTTCGATAGCTGGACTTTGAAGTAGTCGGCACTTTGAACTCAGCTTTCTTGTCACCTACGCTCTTCTTCGCTTGGACGTTCTTCATATCCTTCTCCAAGGACCGGGCCGTGTTGACCAAGGTCAAGAAACCCTGCGTCATCGGCCCCGAGAGTAGTAACCTCAACTCATCTCTCAACCCTTCGTAGAATCAATTCGTCTTGCGCTCCTCATCTGCAATGGTGGAGATAGCATATCGACTCAAACGAAAAAACTCGTGGAGATATTCATCCACGGTACTGTCTCCTTGCACCAACTTCAGGAACTCATTCTCCAACGCTATCCTTTGCGCCGAAGGGAGGTATCTAGCCAAGAACAATCTCGAGAACTCCTCCATCGAGACATCAACAAGTTGCCTACCTCTCAAAAGATGCAGCTCCAATCCTTCCCACCACATTCTCGCTTCACCGTCCAAAAGGAACGTAGCAATGGTGGTTATTTGCCACTCCTCCGTCTCCGTTGTTGTCATGACTCTCTTCACCCTGGAGAGCCAGTCTTCAGCTTGAGATGGGGTTCCCAACCCCGAGAATACCGGAGGATTAAAGCTCATGACATGCTTAAGCTGTCTCTCGGTTGCCCTCCTTGGAACCACCGGTTCCTCTACTACCTGTTCCACTCTCCTCGGCTCAGCCGCTTGCAGCGGTACCTGCTCCATCGCAGGAGCGGGCTGCTGCGTTTGCCTTGCAGGCTGCGCATTAATCATGGCCAACACTGCTTCGGCCACCAATCGTATGGTCTCAGCCGATAGAGGTGTTGAAGGAGCTTCATTAGGTGCACTGCTAGCCTCAGAAACTCGACGTTCCGACGGCCCAGCACCACTTATGGTCACCTATAGTGGTACAAAACACCGTTAAGCGGCCAAATAAAATTGCAAATAGCAATTATCAGAACACGCAGGTTCCCCAAACACGTGTATTTTCATTCCTAAGTGGACATTCATGGGTTCTTTTACTATTATAACGATGACGCGCACACATATGCTCACCACCTCTTAAAAAAAGAATTCGCCCACGAATTCATTTTAAGCCCGACCAAAACCAGTAGTCTGATACCTAATTGTAACACCATCTATCCATCGCATAGCATATAGCAGTTGGTCCGGCCGGGGCCCGACGCCATATACCACAGACAGACCGGGTGGTTACTCATGGAAACCATCTAACTAATCCAACGTCCTACACAGAGCATTCTAGCAGAAGCAATTTATAAGTTGCAATTAAGAACCCAGCACAAAGAGCACGAATGTCCACTAATATACCAAATAGGAATGTAGTACATACACAAGTACTGGCCTTAAGGCCTTACAAAATTGTTTACTTAATATTACATGATTTACAAACCACGACACGCAGGCCGGTCATACATGAATAAAAGCAGTAAGCACTCCAATTAGGCCTTCGAGGGCCGGCTTCACAATTTGGGCTTTAGCTCGCTATTGACCACTTGGTCCAGCAACACCTGCAAGCAACAAAACCACCGCACGGTGGCAAACAAAGAGCAACGGTCAGCAATGCTGACCAAATTATAACGATCCCGCCCCCAACTCGGGGTGGCGATGCTCCTTCGCTGCATTTTATTAGTATAAACAGGCATTATAGTAATGTCACAACATCACATGCATAGGCTCGCACGGCCACACACCCCGTGCACTCAGGGCACATACTCAGTGAACCGACCAATGTCACGTTAATTTAAGCCATAGACATTCCAGACTCACCATCGCCACTTTGATAGCCAAACACATGAGCTTTTGTCTTCTTGGCATAGGTCACGTCAATTTAAGCCATAGACCGCCGAAGACCCTCATCTATGCCAACGGATCTAACCGAATGACACAGAACTGGTATGGTTCCATCTAACCCGTGCTTACATCGTAACGACAATTTAAGCCATATGCGTGGGTCAAACATCTCCCGAGTCCCGTTTCCATCACACTTCACATAACCCGGTTATGTTCATGTTGGCTCCGAGGCCACCAAATTGGCAAGATCACGCATCCGCCCAGTTTTCCGGGTGTACCTTAGGGTTAATCCCCAAGGCTCCCTGTTGTAATCTACCACGTAGAAAACCCGAAAAACAAACAATTGCACGGAGTCTTCTCCGGCATTTATGTAATGCAACATCACCGATCCAGACCAACATGTCCGGATAGGCTTCACACATCATGCCTATGTCCGTTCTCATTTACGGACTCTACACAATGGGGACTTTACATATCTACCCGAAGGAATGCCTCCAACTCACCGCAAACTCGCGAGAGCGGGCTTCCTATGCAAAGAAGGAGAGCTTCATATGCTCAAGAAGAGAATCGTTACCCTAGCGTTCCTCTTTGGCACCATGGAAATGTAAGTGGATAAAAAGCACCGCACTCTCTTTGCCTCCGTAGATCCGAAGTCGGTTCGTGATTTGGAGCTTCAAAGCTCCTCCAATGGCCGGATCTAAGCTCCTTCTTCCTCCTTAGCTCTCCTCTCTCTCTTGACTTAGAAAGAGAACCACTCAAAAGAAATGAGGGTTTCAAAGGCCCAATCAAGGGTATATCCCAGTAGGAACAACCCCCAACCGTCGGATCCCAAACTAGGGAAATGAATGGCTAGGATTCGTAGATGAAAAGTAAAATCTGGGCCGAACACGACCTGGCACATGACCGTGTCCATGGCCGTGTCCCTCATTCGCCATCAAAATCGACGCATCTTGAACATCACAGACACGGGCATCAGACACGCCCGTGTTCGACCTGACACGCCCGTGTTCCACCTGACACGGTCGTGTGGTCGGCTGTGTGCCCCCATCGACACAGCCCCGAAAATAACCCGAGAGTCACACGGTTATTGGACACGCCCGTGTCCTAGCCCGTGTCTACTCGAACACGCCTGGACTCCAGGCCGTGTTCATGGTCTCGACACTTTGTCGAACGAAGTTCGTCGACCTGCTGACACGGCTTCGGACACGCCCGTGTCCTAGGCTGTGTGCCTTGTCTCGACACTTTGTCGAGCGAAATTCGTCGACTCCCCGGGCCGATCGTCGAAATGGGCTCGACACGCCCTGAGACACGCCCGTGTCGCATGCCGTGTTCTCTACTCGACGATCGTCGACTCCAAAATTGTCGACCTCGCAACCAAATCGTCGACTCCAGCCTGACACGCCCGTGTCCCAGGCCGTGTGCCTCCTGCCAGATTCCAAATCTGGCCCAAAACATCTCCCGTCGCTCTTTTGAGTTTCGGGGCGTTGCAGAGGGTACGTTTGTGAGCCCAAAGGGTGTAACATCCCATTTCCAACTAGACCCCTAAGAATGGTTTTGGCCATGACTAGGTCATGACAAACCCTAGGAAGCCAGTAATGGGTCAAGAGATAGGGGACAGGAAGGTGGGGGATCACCATGGTCTGCAAATAGTGGAACTCTGAACCATGGTGTAGGATGACCATGGGCTACACCTTGACCCCAAAACCCAACCACAACACCCCTAATGCCTCTGGAGGCCCATTAGAGCCATAAGGACCCATTGGGGTCAAACAAAGAGGCTCAATTGACCAAGGTCAACCCTAGCCCTGAATGGGTCAAACTAGCCTACATAGGGCCAATTGACCTACTCCTAACCTAGAGGACCCCACCTATGCCCTCCTAACCCTAAAGTGAGGTCAATGGGTCTCTAAGGACACATTGGGGTCAGCCCTAGAGGCCAGGTTGACCCAAGTCAACTCAAACTCCTAATCTGGTCAAAGTACCCTTACCAAGGGTATGTGACCTCCAAAGTGCAGGGTAACCCTACATAACCCTTCCTAGACCTTAAGGGAGTCCAATAGGTCACCAAGGACCCATTGGGGTCAACTCAAATGGTCATGTTGACCAAGGTCAACCCTATGCTAGAGTTAGGTCAAATTAGCCTAAATGAGTCAACCCAAGCTCAACCCCTTTTCCTTTTGAGTTAACCACAACATAATGAAATATTATGGGTGGAAAGGGCTGCCAATAGGCTGGGGAGTCAGCATGGTCAGTTTTGGTGACTAGGAAAGAGAGAGAAAGCTTCATCCCACACTAATGGAGGAGAGAGAAAAGGGGGAAGAGAGTTGAAGGAGGAGATTGGCCAAGGAAAAGGCCAATGGTCCCCATTGATGGCAGCATTCATCTCCTCCAGTGAAGGGGAGGAGTTTCCAGCCGTTTTCCTGGCTGTCAAGGGGCAGTTACAGCCTCCACCATCATGGCCGAGACAAGCCTTTAATGGCCATGATGGCCATGGCAGTTTTCTCCCATTCCTCTCCCCCTCTGATGATTTAAACACCACCAGTGAGTTTGGGGGAGGATTTCCCAATCCTTAACTGAAGAAATCCGGCGAGTTTACTGGGAGGTTGCAGAAATCCGATCGGCGGCGCCACCACCATGTCAACCCGCAGATCCGCTCGTCTCCAGGCCGCCAACAAGGTCCTCCTCCTCCTCTTTTCTCATGGGTAGATCTTAGGTTCCATTAGGGCTGAGGTTCGGGCTCAATTGAGCCCGATCCAATTCAGGAAATTCATGGCTTTCGGCCGAGAAAATTCTTGGTTGGATCGCCGGAATCCGCCCCTCCGGCGGCTGTGCCGCCGTCTGGCGGTAGCCACCACCTCAACGGAGGTGATGGTGTCGGTGCAGGAAGGAGCAATCCTGGCCGTTGGCTCATCGGGGACGATGACCAGATGCCGTCGATCTGCGCCAAGATTCGTGCGGCATCAGATTAGATACTATAGGAATTAAATAAGAAACATTTCATTTCTGTCACACTGATTGTATTTAATGTATTTAATTTTTAAAAATACTTAGGGACCCTGAATGGAAATCTGCCCAACATGAAAATTGTAGCTTAGGGTGTCTAGTTTGTAGCAAAAATTGTTTGGACCCTTTTTGGCCACTGGTTAGACCAGGGTACCCTTTTTGGTAGGACCTATACCTAGACCTAAACAGAAATTAATTTTGGTGCCCACACTTCATTCCTTGTCCAAACAAGTTGAAATTTTCGCAGTGAGAAGGTCTTAGGCATATCTAGAACCTGTCCAAAATTTAGAATTTTTGGAGAACATTTTTCTATAGTTTTTAGAGAAATTTAATAAATCATGATTAATTTAATTATGTGACCTAATTAATTTAAAACTCCCCCAAATTTTGGTGGGTGGCCTTAGATGTCATGATAGGTATAGGGTTAAAACTCTAGCTCATTTGGAGATGTTTAGGATAGGTAATCTACCCACCCTATATATGACCCTATAAGGGTATTTTGGTCAAAAACCACTATTTGATGGTTGAGTGGCCAAATTCCCTCATCAGAGGCTGAAATTTTGGCCACTGATATACTTTGACTTGTTACACTCACTTATGAAGTTTGGAGTGGTTTGGACTAGGGTAGCCCTAGAATTTTAGGGTAGGCCCTTTAGGGTAAATTTCTAGGGTTTGAAGAAATTGGGGTCAAAAGATCTTGGATGGACTTGAAACTTGGGAATGATGTCCATAGGGTTACTATGGTCCTGTGGTTAAAATTTTAGGGCATTTGGAAGACTTAAGACCCCTTAAATCCATAACCCTAGTTTAGGGCACTAGCTTTGAAACCATAAGAACTAATACCAAAACTATCTGAAAAGGGCTGAGATTTTGAATAGGTAGTTGCTTAGGGCATACATGTCTCTGGAAATTTTATAATAAATTTGGATGAATATTTTTGGTACTTTATTCACAAAGTTATATTTTATAATTTCCACTTAAGAATTTTTGCAGAGAACTATACTTGTTTAAACTTGATAAAACTTAGCAAAGGGGCTTATAATCATGATACCCATCTCTGTAAATTTTTATGAAATTTTTGAAGAATGATATTTAGTAGTTGCTTCTTTAATTATTTAATTCCATGGAACCTTGGGAAATTTAATAATGACTTTTAGATTGTCTGAAAAATTCTAATTTCTTGATCATGATGTTTTTAGTTCCTTATGAAGCCCTAGTAATTTTTACATAATTATTGGAGACATAAATGTGGCACTTCCTTCATTATATTTGATTTTAGGAATTATTTTAATAAATCCTTTAGAGGTCAAGAATTATCTGGAAAATTATGAAAATTGGCAACCAATGATTTTTCTCTGTTATTTAGTGAATACAAATTTTAGGAGGCCATTACCTGAGAAAATCTTATGGTTCATGTTCAAATTGACTATGGCCTAGCTGTTGAGGAAAATTCAATAAATAGTAGATTAATTAGGAAAAATATAATTTTCTGAATTTAGACTATATTTATCATAATAGACCTCTGGTAAAATTTGTAGAGTTATTGGAGGAGAATTTAGAGTATCACCTATTGAGTACATCATGTAGCTTAAGTGGTCTGCATATAGCAAAACTGCAGGATTTCATTTGGATGTGGATTAGGGCACGTATGATGGGTCTTGATGGTTTGCTGCAAGAACAAGTGGAATGGGCTGCATCTTTGGAAGATGAGTGAGTAGGGAGTGGTTTTGTCTAGGGTTTAAAGGCGTTCGGGTCCGACGAAAGATCGTCCTACCCAAGGAGAGTTGGAGTCAAATCACCCTAGGATTAGCATATCGAAACATGAGAAAATAATGGGTAAGGGAATCAACCAATAATAAAATAAGTACCTTGCGAAAGGGAACGCTGGGCGTAATCCCAACACAGTTCCTAGTGCCCCTTGAGAGCCCTTCACAGGGAATACCGGGGGCAGTCCTGGGTTAACGTAAATTGTTTAACAAGCTGAAAAGAGTAACTTAGTAATTAGGGTTGCACATTTCACAGACACTGATGGCACGGGATGTTGGTCCGGGGAGCCTCGGCTCGATTGTTTGCGACGGACGTGTTGGTCCGGGGAGATTCGGCCCGGGTTTTGATTACGCTAAACTTGCATGTGCATAAAAGGAATGATATTAAGGTGGTGGGTCTCCGGTATTGGAGGATCTTAGCACAGACACCAATCCGTTGACTCGGCAAGTGTTGTGATAGCACTTCGCCAACAGAAGTCCGGTGCGCCAGCCGGCAAGAGTACGCAGGAGTCCGCTTGTGCACCAGCGTTGAGGCGTACGATAGGTCTGACCAGTAGTGCTATACTGGTTTAGAGGTGGGCGAGGCCCAACCCACCGCTTCCGTCTGCCACTACGGAGGTATCCTGGGAGGTGAGGCTCCAGAAAGGGGGAACTAAAGGTCTGTGTGCACAGAGTCGGGTGTGTGTGTTGCACTTGCTTGATCCATCATACCCACTTGCATGTCATAGCATAAGCGATTCATTTAACCTTCGACACCTAAAATATAAGTGGTATGGGATACTTATACATTAGGCCCTGCAAAACGACCCCTTGGTCTATAAGCTTGTGTGGGCAAGTTTATAAATTAAGGTTAATTTTCTTTACATATATATATATTGCTGTTAATAACCGACACCCCAACGTATAAATTGGTATGGGACTCTTTATACGATGGGAGCCTTGCAAAAGACCCCTTGCTTATATGTACCCATATAAGTTAAGGTCACTTTACTTTACTTGTTTACATATATGATTAGTTACTATATAAATTGCTAGATTTAAGTCCACCGTCACCTGCATTTGATATACTCTCCACTTTCAAGTCCTCCCTTTCTTCCTCTCCGCTCGGTGTCTAGGAGCCACGGGGGAAGGGGTGGGGGATGATAGGACTTAGTCTTTTAGACTAACGGTTTTCGAACCACATCATTTAGGGGATCGCGGAGCCCAGACTGGAGGAGCAGCCCCAGAGGTTGACACGCTTGGAGATAGGGCAGTCTAGCACAGGAGTTCAGACAGCTGGGACCGTGAGGCCCTTACTCTAGTAGTTTTTACTTTATTTCCTCATGAGAGATCTTGTAGTGAGGAATTGATGTATCGGGCATAAGCCCTTATTTACAGTGCTTGGTTTTGTGGACTCTCCCATCGTGGAGATATTTTTACTTGATGTGATATTTCTGTGGACTTTTACTTAGAGTTGTGCTGCGCATGATGTTACTCTAATTTTGTTACTATGCTGCGATCGAATTGGCCGGCAGAAACGGCGTTTTGTGGTGATGTCGCTTCAAGGCGTGAAGGGTCACCGCAAAGCGGCGGTTCTGGGCATAAGACCCCGGTGGCGAGAAAAAAAAAATGGGGTCTTACAAGTGGTATCAGAGGGAACCTCGATCGACAAGTAACAGTCCACAACCCCTGGTCCACCCCCGCGCGAGCTTAGTTTGCGGACAAACTAGCAGCGGAAGCAGTGGTGAGACCCTAAGGAGGAATCACTGGTAAAATAGTCCACTTTGCATATAATTGAGCTGATTACCCACTAATATAGTTTGTTTCGCAGCCTCCAGCTCAGCCCACACCACAAGGCGGGGCCCAGCGGACTCCGGACGTTGCACCACCTCCCCCGGTCCCTACTCCTTTCCTACAGTCGGAGGTGGGACAGACGTTGACAGCCATTTTGGATGCTTTCAGGGCTCAACCGGTTCTGGCTCCGCAGCCAAACCCGAGCGTCAACTGGCTGAGTATCTTTCGAGGACTCGCTCCCCCATCCTACTGTGGGACTGAGTCTGCCGTCCGGACAGAGGAGTGGCTAGATATCATGTACGAGATGTTGACTGGAATCAAGTGCCCGTGGGAGGAAAGGGTGCCCTTGGTCGTGTCTTGCTTGGAATCTCATGCTAAGAGGTGGTGGAAGACTTCCCTAGATACGATTTTTGCTGACAGGACGGCTGCGGAGATAGCTTGGGAGGAATTCAAGGGCGCTCTATTGGAGCACTTTGTTCCGCAATCAGCCAGAGATGAGCTGGAGGACAGGTTCTTGCAGTTGAGGCAAGGGAGCAAAACGGTGGTGGAGTACCACCGAGAGTTTGATCATTTAGCCCGGTTTGCAGACTCATATCAGTTGGACGAAGCTGGGTATACGAAGAGGTTCTACAAGGGCCTGCGGGAGGAGCTGAGGGAGTCCTTACTATTTGTATCTGACGGGCCCATCTCCCGGATTTTGGAGATGGCAAAAAGAATCGAGGCGGATTGGCTTACTACTCGGGGCCGGAAGCGGCCAAATGAAGACCAGAGCCGGGGAGCCCGAAATGATCAGCGGCGGGGCCGCATCACAGATGGAAGAAGGGTAGAAGACCAGCCTCATCAGGAGGCGAGACAGGAGATAGGAAGACCAGTGTTGATGGCTCCACCACCAGTTCAGAGGCGGGACGAACAGAGACCCGGGGGAATGGCGTATCAACCGCCAGTGTGCTTCGATTGTCACCAGGTGGGGCACATTAGGAGGAACTGTCCCATGGGGAGGGCACCCCCACCAGCACCACAGACTGCCCCACCAGCGCCATACTTCGGAGGCCGGGGTCGTGGCCGAGGACGTGGATACCCAGGTGGCGATCGTAGACCGGAAAGGGAGCAGGCGTATGCCTTGGATCTGGCACAGCCTCGAAACCCGGAGCAAGTCATAACAGGTACGACAAGAGTTTTTTTTTATTTAAAAAATCATTTAAATAAAAAAAAAATTCCATTATCTCTGCTGTAAATTTCTAGAACTTTTCAAAAAAAAAATGATTAAATAGGAAGAAACTAGTTACAGAATCCTAAGACGTTTAACCGATCCAGGTATAGTCTTCGTCAGCGGCAAACCCGCCTACACATTGTTCGACACGGGTGCTTCGCACTCGTTCGTATCAGAGGCTTTCGTGGAAGGGCTAGAAGGCGTAGAACGGTTCACAGGCCTGACGAGGAGGGTGCGCTTACCTGATGGATCGGAACTATTCACCTCTGCCCACTGCAACATGGAGGCGGAGATTGGCGGGAAGCCATTCGAAGTGGCGGCAACGATTCTTAGAATGCCAATCTTCGAGTTGATCCTGGGCATGACATGGTTGCACTGGAACCATGCCCAGATTGATTGCCAAGCAAAGAAGATCACAGTGAGGCATGGAGACTCGTTTATTGTCATCGAAGGTATAAGATCCACCTCTTGTGTGCTTTTATCTTCAGTACAGGCCGTTAAGGCCCACCTACAGGGGGAGGAGGTTTACCAGATTCTGTTTGAGATAGAGGAGGCCAAGGGGGCCATGACAGACATCCCAGTGGTGCGGGACTTCGTCGACGTCTTCCCAGAGAAATTGCCAGGACTACCTCCGTGTCGAGAGCAGGATTTTCAGATAGAGTTAGTGCCCGGAGCCAGGCCGGCGTCTAGGGCCCCTTACCGGATGGCCCCGAAGGAGTTGGCGGAGTTCCGGAGTCAGCTGCAGGAACTTGTAGAGGCAGGGTTCGTCCGGCCAAGTTCTTCACCGTGGGGAGCCCCGGTTCTGTTTGTCAAGAAGAAGGACGGAAGTCTCCGCCTATGCATAGACTATCGAGCACTGAATAGACTCACGGTTCGGAATACCTACCCACTCCCACGAATCGATGAGTTGTTCGATCAGCTGGAGGGAGCACATTTCTTCTCGAAACTTGACTTAAGGTCAGGCTATTATCAGCTGCGGATCCGAGAAGAGGACATTCCGAAGACCGCTTTCAGTAGCCGATACGGACTGTTCGAGTTCACAGTGATGCCGTTCGGGCTCACGAATGCACCATCAGCATTTACGAGCCTTATGAACAGGGTGTTCAAGGAATATTTGGACGTATTCGTCATCATCTTTATTGACGACATCCTTGTCTACTCAAAGACGGAAGGGGAGCACGCACGACACCTGACCTTGACATTGGAGAGGTTACGGGAACATCAGCTGTACGCAAAATTCAGCAAATGCCAGTTTTGGCTAAAGGAGGTGGCCTTCTTGGGCCATATCGTCAGTGGGGCTGGATTGGCGGTAGACCCGGCCAAGATTCGGGCCGTTCAGGATTGGCCACCATTGAAGACGGCGACAGATGTACGGAGCTTCTTGGGACTTGCCGGGTACTACCGGAAGTTTGTAGAGGGATTCTCCCGGATCGCGCTCCCTCTTACGACTCCGACGAAGAAGGAATCCCCTTTTGTTTGGACACCACAGTGCGAGGCAGCCTTCGTGGAGCTGAAGAGTCGGCTCACTTCGGCTCCCATCCTCGCTATTCCGTCAGGAAGGGAGGGATTCCAGGTGTATACCGACGCCTCCTACCAAGGGATGGGTGCCGTTCTGATGCAGAACGGGCATGTGATAGCTTATGCCTCTCGACAGTTGAAGATCCACGAGAAAAATTACCCGGTCCACGATCTGGAGATGGGCGCAGTAATCTTCGCCTTGAAGATTTGGCGGCACTATCTGTACGGGGTTCATTGCGACATCTTCTCCGACCACCAGAACCTGAGATACGTGGACACGCAAAAAGACCTCAACATCAGACAAAGGCGTTGGGTGGAGTTCCTGACAGATTATGAGTATACTATGCACTACCACCCCGGGAAGGCGAACGTGGTGGCAGATGCGTTGAGCCGGAGAGGAAATGCTTCAGGGAAGGGACCTCAGCTTATGTCTATGGAGCTGGTCCGGTCTTTCAGGGACATGCAGATATCCCTAGTATCCGAGGACGATCCAGAATTATACATGGAGTATCTGGCGTCGATGATCGCTATTGATGATATCCGGGACCGCATCAGGGAAGGGCAGAAGACAGACCCACGGACGGAACCGATATTTCGAACCTTGGAGGAGGGTTCGACAGGGGATTATACTCTGAAGGATGGGCTATTGTACTTCAGAGGAAGGATTTATATACCCGCAGGAGGTCAGATCCGGGAGGATATCATGGCGGAAGCACATTGCAGTAGGTATTCGATACACCCGGGAATCACCAAGATGATGGCCGATCTGAAGAGGATGATGTTCTGGCCAGGAATGAAGAGGGATATTACGCACTTCGTGACCCATTGCGAAGCCTGCCAGTTGGTGAAGGCGGAATGCAGAAACCCCGCGGGATTGTTGCAACCTCTTCCAGTGCCAGAATGGAAGCTTGAGGATATTGCGATGGATTTTATTCATGGTCTCCCCCGATCACGAGCGGGAAATGATTCGATATGGGTCATCGTAGATCGATTGACGAAGGTGGCTAGATTTATACCAGTCAGGAAGGACGATTCAGTGGGGGTTCTGGTTCGGAAGTTTGTGGAGCAGTACATCCGCTATCATGGAGTACCCAGGACGATCGTGTCAGATCGGGACGGTCGGTTTACATCCAGGGAATGGCGGTCGGTTCAGGCATACTTGGGCACTCGACTGACTTTTAGCACCGCCTTCCACCCTCAGACGGATGGGCAGACAGAGCGCACAAACCGGACACTGGAAGACCTGCTACGTCTATGCATCCTAGACCGAGGAGAGCCTTGGGAAAAGATGTTACCGATGGTGGAATTCTCGTACAACAACAGTCATCAGGCCAGCATAGGCATGGCCCCCTACGAGGCTCTATATGGACGGAAATGTAGAACCCCACTCTCTTGGATTCAGGACGAGGACCCGAAGGCTTTGGGATCGGATTTTGTTGAAGACACCGAGGCTCAGGTGAGGTTGATCAGGGACAGGATGTTAGAGGCACAGAGCAGGCAGGCCAAGTATTATGACGCCCGCCATCGTCAGGTGGAATTTCAGGTCGGGGACCGAGTGTTTTTGAAGATCCGGCCTATGCATGGAGTTTCTCGGATGCGTGGCCGAAGGAAGAAGCTCAGCCCCAGGTACATGGGCCCTTACAGGATCCTGGAGCGGGTAGGGGTCCTGGCTTACAGGCTGGAGTTGCCACCAGAGCTGGCAGCTCTGCATGATGTTTTCCACATATCCTCGCTGAGAAGGGCTCTACTACGCCCGGAGCAGCGGATTACGACCACCGAAGGGCCGGTAGCTTCGGACCGATCTGTTCACTTGGAGCCGATGCGGATCGATGATAAAGGGGTACGGATCCTGCGACGCAAAAAGATTCCCTTAGTCAAGGTTCTGTGGAGGAACCATGGCCAAGAGGAGCATACTTGGGAGCCGCAGGATCTGATGCAACAGAAATATCCAGAGCTATTCAGTCAGGTATACCTCTCAGACCCCTCAAGATGTTAATTTATTCTCCTGCTTTAATTTACTAAGGGCTGCTCTAGGCAGATAGAGGCTTAACTTTTGTTTATTGGGGGCTTATCCTTGTTTATTGGGATCTTGGTCTGCCGACTGGGCGAAATGGACATAGATCTAGGTTTCCCTTTAAACCAATTTTAGCAAACAAGCCGCCATGCTGGGATGTTACAAGGTTCTTTTCTTCGGTAGTAGGTCCCGTAGACTCAACTTTGATTTCGGGGACGAAATCTTTGTTTTGTTTATTGGGATTTGTAACATCCCATTTCCAACTAGACCCCTAAGAATGGTTTTGGCCATGACTAGGTCATGACAAACCCTAGGAAGCCAGTAATGGGTCAAGAGATAGGGGACAGGAAGGTGGGGGATCACCATGGTCTGCAAATAGTGGAACTCTGAACCATGGTGTAGGATGACCATGGGCTACACCTTGACCCCAAAACCCAACCACAACACCCCTAATGCCTCTGGAGGCCCATTAGAGCCATAAGGACCCATTGGGGTCAAACAAAGAGGCTCAATTGACCAAGGTCAACCCTAGCCCTGAATGGGTCAAACTAGCCTACATAGGGCCAATTGACCTACTCCTAACCTAGAGGACCCCACCTATGCCCTCCTAACCCTAAAGTGAGGTCAATGGGTCTCTAAGGACACATTGGGGTCAGCCCTAGAGGCCAGGTTGACCCAAGTCAACTCAAACTCCTAATCTGGTCAAAGTACCCTTACCAAGGGTATGTGACCTCCAAAGTGCAGGGTAACCCTACATAACCCTTCCTAGACCTTAAGGGAGTCCAATAGGTCACCAAGGACCCATTGGGGTCAACTCAAATGGTCATGTTGACCAAGGTCAACCCTATGCTAGAGTTAGGTCAAATTAGCCTAAATGAGTCAACCCAAGCTCAACCCCTTTTCCTTTTGAGTTAACCACAACATAATGAAATATTATGGGTGGAAAGGGCTGCCAATAGGCTGGGGAGTCAGCATGGTCAGTTTTGGTGACTAGGAAAGAGAGAGAAAGCTTCATCCCACACTAATGGAGGAGAGAGAAAAGGGGGAAGAGAGTTGAAGGAGGAGATTGGCCAAGGAAAAGGCCAATGGTCCCCATTGATGGCAGCATTCATCTCCTCCAGTGAAGGGGAGGAGTTTCCAGCCGTTTTCCTGGCTGTCAAGGGGCAGTTACAGCCTCCACCATCATGGCCGAGACAAGCCTTTAATGGCCATGATGGCCATGGCAGTTTTCTCCCATTCCTCTCCCCCTCTGATGATTTAAACACCACCAGTGAGTTTGGGGGAGGATTTCCCAATCCTTAACTGAAGAAATCCGGCGAGTTTACTGGGAGGTTGCAGAAATCCGATCGGCGGCGCCACCACCATGTCAACCCGCAGATCCGCTCGTCTCCAGGCCGCCAACAAGGTCCTCCTCCTCCTCTTTTCTCATGGGTAGATCTTAGGTTCCATTAGGGCTGAGGTTCGGGCTCAATTGAGCCCGATCCAATTCAGGAAATTCATGGCTTTCGGCCGAGAAAATTCTTGGTTGGATCGCCGGAATCCGCCCCTCCGGCGGCTGTGCCGCCGTCTGGCGGTAGCCACCACCTCAACGGAGGTGATGGTGGCGGTGGCCGGCCGGGGAAGGGACTGGGTGGCCGGCGGCAGACGTTTGAAGTCGGCGCAGGAAGGAGCAATCCTGGCCGTTGGCTCATCGGGGACGATGACCAGATGCCGTCGATCTGCGCCAAGATTCGTGCGGCATCAGATTAGATACTATAGGAATTAAATAAGAAACATTTCATTTCTGTCACACTGATTGTATTTAATGTATTTAATTTTTAAAAATACTTAGGGACCCTGAATGGAAATCTGCCCAACATGAAAATTGTAGCTTAGGGTGTCTAGTTTGTAGCAAAAATTGTTTGGACCCTTTTTGGCCACTGGTTAGACCAGGGTACCCTTTTTGGTAGGACCTATACCTAGACCTAAACAGAAATTAATTTTGGTGCCCACACTTCATTCCTTGTCCAAACAAGTTGAAATTTTGGCAGTGAGAAGGTCTTAGGCATATCTAGAACCTGTCCAAAATTTAGAATTTTTGGAGAACATTTTTCTATAGTTTTTAGAGAAATTTAATAAATCATGATTAATTTAATTATGTGACCTAATTAATTTAAAACTCCCCCAAATTTTGGTGGGTGGCCTTAGATGTCATGATAGGTATAGGGTTAAAACTCTAGCTCATTTGGAGATGTTTAGGATAGGTAATCTACCCACCCTATATATGACCCTATAAGGGTATTTTGGTCAAAAACCACTATTTGATGGTTGAGTGGCCAAATTCCCTCATCAGAGGCTGAAATTTTGGCCACTGATATACTTTGACTTGTTACACTCACTTATGAAGTTTGGAGTGGTTTGGACTAGGGTAGCCCTAGAATTTTAGGGTAGGCCCTTTAGGGTAAATTTCTAGGGTTTGAAGAAATTGGGGTCAAAAGATCTTGGATGGACTTGAAACTTGGGAATGATGTCCATAGGGTTACTATGGTCCTGTGGTTAAAATTTTAGGGCATTTGGAAGACTTAAGACCCCTTAAATCCATAACCCTAGTTTAGGGCACTAGCTTTGAAACCATACGAACTAATACCAAAACTATCTGAAAAGGGCTGAGATTTTGAATAGGTAGTTGCTTAGGGCATACATGTCTCTGGAAATTTTATAATAAATTTTGGATGAATATTTTTGGTACTTTATTCACAAAGTTATATTTTATAATTTCCACTTAAGAATTTTTGCAGAGAACTATACTTGTTTAAACTTGATAAAACTTAGCAAAGGGGCTTATAATCATGATACCCATCTCTGTAAATTTTTATGAAATTTTTGAAGAATGATATTTAGTAGTTGCTTCTTTAATTATTTAATTCCATGGAACCTTGGGAAATTTAATAATGACTTTTAGATTGTCTGAAAAATTCTAATTTCTTGATCATGATGTTTTTAGTTCCTTATGAAGCCCTAGTAATTTTTACATAATTATTGGAGACATAAATGTGGCACTTCCTTCATTATATTTGATTTTAGGAATTATTTTAATAAATCCTTTAGAGGTCAAGAATTATCTGGAAAATTATGAAAATTGGCAACCAATGATTTTTCTCTGTTATTTAGTGAATACAAATTTTAGGAGGCCATTACCTGAGAAAATCTTATGGTTCATGTTCAAATTGACTATGGCCTAGCTGTTGAGGAAAATTCAATAAATAGTAGATTAATTAGGAAAAATATAATTTTCTGAATTTAGACTATATTTATCATAATAGACCTCTGGTAAAATTTGTAGAGTTATTGGAGGAGAATTTAGAGTATCACCTATTGAGTACATCATGTAGCTTAAGTGGTCTGCATATAGCAAAACTGCAGGATTTCATTTGGATGTGGATTAGGGCACGTATGATGGGTCTTGATGGTTTGCTGTAAGAACAAGTGGAATGGGCTGCATCTTTGGAAGATGAGTGAGTAGGGAGTGGTTTTGTCTAGGGTTTAAAGGCGTTCGGGTCCGACGAAAGATCGTCCTACCCAAGGAGAGTTGGAGTCAAATCACCCTAGGATTAGCATATCGAAACATGAGAAAATAATGGGTAAGGGAATCAACCAATAATAAAATAAGTACCTTGCGAAAGGGAACGCTGGGCGTAATCCCAACACAGTTCCTAGTGCCCCTTGAGAGCCCTTCACAGGGAATACCGGGGGCAGTCCTGGGTTAACGTAAATTGTTTAACAAGCTGAAAAGAGTAACTTAGTAATTAGGGTTGCACATTTCACAGACACTGATGGCACGGGATGTTGGTCCGGGGAGCCTCGGCTCGATTGTTTGCGACGGACGTGTTGGTCCGGGGAGATTCGGCCCGGGTTTTGATTACGCTAAACTTGCATGTGCATAAAAGGAATGATATTAAGGTGGTGGGTCTCCGGTATTGGAGGATCTTAGCACAGACACCAATCCGTTGACTCGGCAAGTGTTGTGATAGCACTTCGCCAACAGAAGTCCGGTGCGCCAGCCGGCAAGAGTACGCAGGAGTCCGCTTGTGCACCAGCGTTGAGGCGTACGATAGGTCTGACCAGTAGTGCTATACTGGTTTAGAGGTGGGCGAGGCCCAACCCACCGCTTCCGTCTGCCACTACGGAGGTATCCTGGGAGGTGAGGCTCCAGAAAGGGGGAACTAAAGGTCTGTGTGCACAGAGTCGGGTGTGTGTGTTGCACTTGCTTGATCCATCATACCCACTTGCATGTCATAGCATAAGCGATTCATTTAACCTTCGACACCTAAAATATAAGTGGTATGGGATACTTATACATTAGGCCCTGCAAAACGACCCCTTGGTCTATAAGCTTGTGTGGGCAAGTTTATAAATTAAGGTTAATTTTCTTTACATATATATATATTGCTGTTAATAACCGACACCCCAACGTATAAATTGGTATGGGACTCTTTATACGATGGGAGCCTTGCAAAAGACCCCTTGCTTATATGTACCCATATAAGTTAAGGTCACTTTACTTTACTTGTTTACATATATGATTAGTTACTATATAAATTGCTAGATTTAAGTCCACCGTCACCTGCATTTGATATACTCTCCACTTTCAAGTCCTCCCTTTCTTCCTCTCCGCTCGGTGTCTAGGAGCCACGGGGGAAGGGGTGGGGGATGATAGGACTTAGTCTTTTAGACTAACGGTTTTCGAACCACATCATTTAGGGGATCGCGGAGCCCAGACTGGAGGAGCAGCCCCAGAGGTTGACACGCTTGGAGATAGGGCAGTCTAGCACAGGAGTTCAGACAGCTGGGACCGTGAGGCCCTTACTCTAGTAGTTTTTACTTTATTTCCTCATGAGAGATCTTGTAGTGAGGAATTGATGTATCGGGCATAAGCCCTTATTTACAGTGCTTGGTTTTGTGGACTCTCCCATCGTGGAGATATTTTTACTTGATGTGATATTTCTGTGGACTTTTACTTAGAGTTGTGCTGCGCATGATGTTACTCTAATTTTGTTACTATGCTGCGATCGAATTGGCCGGCAGAAACGGCGTTTTGTGGTGATGTCGCTTCAAGGCGTGAAGGGTCACCGCAAAGCGGCGGTTCTGGGCATAAGACCCCGGTGGCGAGAAAAAAAAAATGGGGTCTTACAAAGGGCATCACGGTAAACTCGTACAGTCCATATCTACTGCTGAAGGCCATCTTCAAGATGTCCTCCTCCTGAATGTGTAGCTTGTAGTACCCCGATCTCAGGTCCAGCTTTGAGAACCAATAAGCTCCCTCCAACTGGTCAAATAACTCGTCTATCCTTGGCAAGGGATACGTATTCTGGACCATCAGCCTGTTCAGGGCCCGGTAATCAATACACAGCCGAAGTGTCCCGTCCTTCTTCTTGACGAATAGCACCGGAGCTCCCCATGGTGAAGAGCTAGGCCGGACGAACCCGACTTCCATTAACTCTTCAAGCTGGCATTGAAATTGCACCAACTCCATTGGGGCCATTCATTAAGGAGCTCTGGATACCGGCTTAGCCCCCGACACGAGCTGAATCTGGAAGTCCTTCTCCCGGTACGGGGGTAGTCCTGGTAGCTTCTCCAGAAATACATCGGCAAAGTCCCGCACCACTGGAATATCTGAAATAGTATCCTTGGCCACGACCATCTCGAAAAGAACCTGATAGACTGTCTCCCTGCAGGTGGGCCTTGATGGCCTGCACAGACGAATATAATATGTGGGGGGCTGGTATAATACCTTAAATAATAATAACGGAGTCGCCATACCTCACGGTGATCCTCTTCGCCAAGCAGTCAATCTGGGCATGGTTCCAGTGCAACCATGTCATGCCCATGATCAGATCATTGTCTAGCATCCTAAGGATTGCCGCTGGAGCCTCAAATGCCTTCCCACCGATCTCCGCCTCCATTTTGCAATGAGAAGTGGTCATTAGCTCTGATCCATCGGGTAGATGCACCCTCATCATCTTTCTCGTGAATTGCTCCACGCCTGCCAGTACTTTCACGAAATATTCTGACACAAACGAGTGTGAAGCACCAGTGTCAAAGAGTGTGTGAGCGGGCTTGCCGCTGATGAAAACCACGCCTGAGGTAATTAAGGGTCTTAGTGTTCTAGTTATAGTTTTTCTTTTGTTAATTTCTAACTAGTCTATGTCTATGAAATTAGTTCTTAGGAGGGAAGGAATTTAAATGTACTGGCATACCTGCTATAACCTGCTCCGAGTTCCGGGGTTGTGCCAGATCTAGAGCATACACCTGCTCCTTCTCTGGCCTGTGGCCTCTGGCCTGATATCCCCGTCCTCGGTCGTGTCCTCGGCCACCAAACTGCTGAGGAGGTGGGGCACCCTGAAGTGCTGGTGGGGGTGCTCGCCTCATGGGGCAATTCCTCTTGAAATGTCCCGGCTGATTGCACTGGAACCATACCGGCGCTTGCTCTGTTGTCCTCGGTATCTCCAACATCTGTAAGGGCTGGGGTGCCAATACCCCCTGGTTTCTCTGCTCCTGTCTAATCTCCTGATGGGGTTGATCCCCGTTCCTTCTTTCCCCAATGACCTGGCCTCGAAGACGGTCTCTACGATCTCCCATCATTGCATCGTCAGCCGGTCTCTTCCGGCTCTTGACTGTAAGCTGATCTGCTTCCATTTTCTTGGCCATTTCAAGAATCCTGGCCAAGCTTCCCTCGGAGACGAAGAGGAGGGCCTGTCTCATGTCATCGCGCAGCTTCTTGTAGAACCTCCTGGCGTATCCAGCATCGTCCAATTAATAAGAGTCCGCATAGCGGGCTAGGTGAGTAAACTCCTGGTAATACTCAGCACTGTCCTGTTGCCCTGCCTCAACCGCATGAACCTATCCTCCAACTCGTCCCTTACCGACTGAGGTACAAAATTTCCCAGAAGTGCTCCTCTGAACTCTCCCCAAGAGATATCTACGCAATCCATATCCATAAAAGTGGTGTCCAGCTGTGACTTACACCACCTCTTTCCATGTGACTCCAGGCAGGAGATTGCCAAAGCAACTGCCTCCTCAGTGGGGCATCAAATCCCCACAAGCATCTCATAGATGGTATCTAACCATTCCTCCATGTGAACTGCTGACTCCATCCCCAGGTAGGATTGAGGGGAAAGTCCCCGGAAGACAATTATCCAGTTGGCCCCAAGATTTGGCTGTGGAGCCAGGGCTTGCTGAGCTCTGAAGGCCTCCAAAATTGCCGTTAGTGTTTGCCCCATCTCCGTCTGCTGAAATGGAGCTAGAGCCGGCGGAGGTGGAACTATATTCGGAGCCTGAGGTGTCCCTTGCTGCGGAGTAGGCTTCGTCGCAGGCTACAAGGAAAATTCCAGTTGTTAGATATCGTACGAATGGAATAAAAGAAAGAGAAAAATGGACATATTCATGTGATTTCCCTTATGGGCACACCACTGCTTCCGCTGTTAGTTTGTCTGCATACTAAGCTCGCGCGGGGGCGGCCTAAGGTGTTTTGTGGACTACTTCTCTTTCGATCGAGGTTTCGCTCTGATACCACTTGTAAAACCCCATTTTTTCCTTTTCAAACCCGGGGATCTTATGCCCAGAATCGCTGTTTTGCGGTGGCACCGACACTCGGGAAGGCCGCCACTACAAAACGCCGATTCTGCCGGCCTTTTCGATCATCAAAGAGAGAGCAGTAATCATAAACTGTAATATAATTGAGTCCACAAACATCATATATAAATTAGAAACCACAACAAGTGCATAAATATAGAAAAGAGAGAGTACTGCAATAGAACATTACAAATGAAATATAAACGGGCTTAAGCCCGGTACATCATATCCTCACTACAATCTCTCGTGGAAGCTATAAGTAACTAAACACTCACGGAACCAGTAGCTGGTGCTCCTATGCTAGACTGGCCCACCTCCATGAGCACCGTACTCCGCTGGCCCTGCTGCTGCTCCCTGTCTTCCATCTGGAGCCCCTGTAATGTTGTGGTCCAAAAATCATTATTCATAAAGACTAAGTCCTATCATCTCCTACCCCTCTCCCATGGCTCCTAGGCACCGAGCAGGGAGGAGGAAAGGGAAGCTATGAAGGTGGAGAATAAAACAAGCAGGTGACAGTGGAACTAATCTAGTAGTTAATTTATAATGAATAAACAGGTAAGGAAGAAAGGTACAAAATAGCAGTTCTACAATAGTAAGCAGTAAAGTAAACAAGTAGAGTAAAGCAACACAGGTAGGAAAAACATTCTAAGGAGTATGTAACCTTAACTTATATGAATGCCCATACAAACTTATAAGTTAAGGGGTCTTCTGCAAGGCTCCCAACGTATAAAAAGTCTCATACTAATTTATACATTGGGGTATCGGTTGTATGCAAGTATGAGTGTAGTGATATGTTATGCCATGATTCATGAAAGTGCAACTCACGCACACGACTCTATGCGCACAGACCTTTAGTTTCCCCAATTTGGGCAGCTAGCTTCACTCCCAAGAACCTCCATGGTGGCAAACAGAGACAGTGGGTTGGGCCCCCCACTCCTAGGCAGGTATCCACACTACCAGGACTAGCCCTTACGTATGCCTTTAGAAGGACACAACCTAGAGTCTCCACGTACTATGCTAGCCATATCCACCAGACTTCCCTGGCCAAGTGTCCCACACTGCCGAGTCAACGTATTGACGTCAGTGTGAACGACTGTCCAATATCGAAGACCCACCACCTTATTTTTTTGAATTAAAATCCTTCCGAGCCACCGGCTCCCCGGACTATCCCGTCTGTTACATCTACCTTCCGAACCTACCGTCCGGATGGCTAATCAAACTAACCTAACCAACCTCCCGAGCTGCCGAGGTGTGTGAATGTGAAACCCTAGTTATACTAGTTGCTTTTAAACATTGATTTTACTTACGGCTTAGGTTAGCCCAGGACTGCCAAAGGTATTCCCCGTGAAGGGCTCTCGAGGGCATTAGGAACTACGATGAGTTGAAACCCAAAGCTCCCTTTCACAAGACACTTACTGTTATTGGTTGATACCCGATTCCCGATCCCTTTTTAATATTACACTGAATCTAACCCTAGTGTGTTTGGACTCTCTCTCTCTCTCTCTCTCTCTATACGGGGAAGACGATGTTTCGTCGACCCCGAGCACCTCTTAACACTAGTCAATTTTAAGGATTGTGACCTAAACTAGGGTTAGAGTTTTGAGGTGTTTAACCATCTCCAAATCCTCTAAGATTTTTACAAGAGGACTTTAGCTACCCTAGTGTCCTCTCTACCAAATTTCAAGTCCATACAAGGGCATTTGACTCCATGCCTTTCTCAAACCCCCAAAGTCCAAACTTAGGGCTTGAACTTGGGTCCTAGGGAAATCCTACCCCAAACCACCACATAACCCATATGAGGGTGTAAAAAGTCAGGACAAACTAGTGGCCCAAATTTCAGCCGCTATTGAGGTGGTTTGGCCACCCAATCCCACAAGGTGCACTTTTGACTTAAATACCCTTTTTAGGGCAAAACTAGGGTCTACTCATTTCTCAACCAAATCAACTCAAAATGAGGTGACAATTTATACAGAACCTCATGATGACCCTAAGGATCACTCACCCAAATTTGGGAGGGTTTGGGGGTAATTAGGTCTCCTAATTAATTTACCCTAGGATTATAAAATAATTTCTAAAACTATAAACAAAATATCTCCAAAAATTCCCATTTTTGGATAAGACCTAGGTATAGGTTAGGGTGACTCCTTGTCCAAATTTTAGGTCATGTGGACAAGGGATGAAGTGGGGGCACTCATTTTAGTTTCTGTCAAACCCTAGGTATAGACCCCACCAAAATGAGTGCCCTGGCCAAACCAGGGAGCCAAATTGGCTCAAACCAATTTTAAAATAAAGTACACTGGTAGGGATACAACTTTGATATTCATCACTTTTTCTGTAGGTCTCCCTAGGTATTTGTAAATTAATTTCCAAAGTAACTGATTATAATGAATAGAAAATGCATAAATTAAAGTAAAAATCATATGATCCCTGCACTAATCTTGACGCAGATCGGGCGGCTGCCAGCCATCTTCAACCTCCAGCCGATGGGTGAGATCTACCCATCCTGAAGCCTCTTCCAGCCGCCTCAGCCGGCCAACCGGCCACCTCCCTGGCCGGTCACCGCCGCCGCCACCTTCGCCGAGGTGGGGGCCATCGACAGGCAGTGGCACGACCGCCGGAGGGGCCTATTCCGGCGAATCCGACAAGGTGATTTTCACGGAAAAACCATGGAGAAACTCCAGCCGATCGGGCTCAATTGAGCCCAATTCTTATTCCTAATGAGTCCTATGATCTACCCATGGATGAAGGAGAAGGGGAGGACCTTGCTTGCGGCCTGGAGACGCGTCGATTGCCAGGATGCCATTGGTGGTGGAGGAGTCGCCAGAGTTCTGCAATTGTACAGTGAAGTTGCTCGGGATCATCAGGGCAATGGTGGAAACAAAAGCTTGGAGTCCTGTGATGCTTTTAAGATGATAAAATGGGGGAGGGGAGGGGTCTAGCTGGTGGTGGCCATTAATGCCCCCTTAAGTGAATTTCAGCCATGGTATGGGGGGGGGGTGAATCTGCGCATTACCAGGCCAGGAAATGGCTGGGAATGACTCATATCCCCTAGAGAAACTAATTTCAGCCCTTAATGGGGAGAGTTTAGTGGTTCAAGCTTCAAATCCATTAATGGCCTTGAAGCTTAAATTCGGCCATGGCTTTGGGGCTCCTCCATTGGTGGCTGGCTGTCTGTCTTCATTGGGAATTTATTCCACAGGCCATAATGAAATGAATGGAGAGCTTGGGGAAGGGGAAGAGTGTGCCCCAAGGTCTTCCCCCATTACTCCCCTCTCTTTCTCTCTCCTCCATTAAAAGGGATTTGGAGTTTTCTTTCTCCTAGTTATCAAGGTTAACCTTGCTGACCACTCCAGCCTATTGGCAACCCACTAACCCATATTTTTTATGGAAATAAGGTTAGCCCAAGTGGAAAGAGGGCTTGAGCTTAGGTTAGCCCATTTGAGCTTGGTTTAACCTAACCTAAACTAGGGTTGACCTAGGTCAATTTGACCTTTTAAGTTGCCATCAATGGGTCCTTGGTTACCCATTGGACTCCCCTAAGGTCTAGGTAGGGTTGGGTATGGTTGACTTGGCACCTTGGATGTCACTTGACCCTTAGTAAGGACACTTTGACCACTTTGAGGCTAGAGTTGACTTGGGTCAACTTAGCCACTAAGGTTGACCCCAATGGGTCCTTGGTGACCCATTGACCTCACTTTCGGGTTAGGAGGGCATGGGTGGGGTCCACTTGGCTAGGGGAAGATCAATTGTCTCTAAGTAGGCTAGTTTGACCCATTTAGGGTTAGGGTTGACTTAGGTCAACTTAACCACTTTGACTACCCACAGTGGGTCCTTAGTGGCCCTATGGACTACCCAAGGTGTTAGGAGTGTTGTGGTAGGGTCATGGGATCAAGTTGTAGCCCTAAAGTCAAACCTTAGGTCTAAATGTTGAGGATGAGCTATAGACAAACCAAGGTGATTTTTCGCCTTGGGAATTGCCCACTTGGTTTAGAGCTTCTGATGGTTTTGTCATGACCTAGTCATGACCTAGTCATGACAAAGCAAAATCCTAGGGGTCTAGTTGTTTGAGGGATGTTACAAATAGAAAATCTCGAAAGGAGGCAAGTCGGAAGCATGACAAGAAGCAAGGGAGGGAAGGGAAGAGAAAGAAACCGGACAAACTGGAAGAAGTCAGATGAAGCCGGTGGAAGATGCCGCGTGGTTAAACAAACAAACCATGGTCTTTTTGAAGCAAAGGATCAGTTCGGTATGATACCATGTAAAAATGGACAAAGAGCTATAAACCGCAAATTTTATTACTACAAAAACATAATTATTACATAGGTATGCCCATTTATTTATAAAAACTAGGGGAGATGAGAGAATTACAACAAACGATGTGGGACTAAATACAATTTGTGCGTCTTATGCGGTTTGACAACGTCAAACTGTACACTATGAAAAAGAATAACAAAAAGTTCCAACAATACCAAGGGAAACCGCTAATCCTCCAGGGAAGACTGCTGTGCAAGTCGCTAGACCGCAACTATGAGTTGCCACCATGCCACAGTTACAGCTAATCATTAGAAGCAGTGCCGGAGCTTGGGCCATGCTGTGCGCAGCCTCTGAGTGCCATGGGCCAGGCTGTTACACCAATGCTGCAGGTTGCCACCTAACTGCATCTGCAGGTAATCATTAGAGCTCTGCTACAACAAACCTCCAGATTGCAAGAGCGGATTGCCACAAGACCATAGTTGTGGTTAACAACCTGTCCACTGCTGCGGCTTCAACCAGACCACTACGGCTTCATATAGACCGCTACGGCTAACCTCCAGACTGCCACTACTGCTGTCCACCTGAACACAAGCCGAGATTTATCACCAGTCCGCCAACCAGACCGCTAGGTCACTGGATCAATCAGACTGCTGCGGTTAGACTCCAGTCCGCTCAGTCTATTCAACCTTCAGCATACCATCTTTTGTTAGAAACCAGGCTGGGGCCAAGGCTCTGAATTATCCACGAGAAGATTGCACGATAGGTTATTAAGACCTGGTCTCGACCCCAGGACCTCCTTTATAAGAGGCGCCTAAGCCAACCTCTCATACCCAACTGTGCAACAACGTAGTTGTGTATGAGAGGTTGTCTTAGGGGCCTCTTATAAAGGAGGCCCTGGGGTCGAGACCAGATCTCAACAACCTACCGTGCAATATTCCCATAGATAATTCAAAGCCTTGCACAGAGATTTGGTTGAGGTTGTTGTTACCATTCGACTGCAATCAGCCAGGTTCGGATTGTCCCAATATTCCCGTAGTTCATTCAGAGCCTTGGCCTCGACCTAGTTTCTAACAGCTGAGGTAGGGTTCTTGAGGGACCTGAGGTAGGTAATTTGTGTAGGATCACTGAGGTGTAAGCCTTTGTTATAAAGGCTGAGGTATGATTCTTGAGGGACCTGAGGTAGGAGATTGGGTGGATCTCTGAGGTAGGACCTGTTGGTCTGAGTTGTAAGTTTCTTAACAGAAACTGAGCCTGTAAGATCTGTTGATCTGAGTTGAAGAGGAGGATATATAACCTTATCTAGCACATTGCTAGTGAGGAAGAAAGGGGAAGTGGATGTAGCCTAAATAGGGGAACTACTATAAACTTTCTGTGTACTCTATGGATTGCTTGTGCTGTGTGCTTGTGATTATTTATTTTTAAGATTCTACTGAACCTTTAGTACAAGTAACAAAGAAATTTAAAAGACACCTATTTACCCCCCTCTAAGTGATTAACTACCATGTAGAAAGTAGCGAATAAGAAAGAACAAATGGATAGACTTTTGAATAATTGAAATTTTATTATCCAAAAAAGGTATCATTTACAAAGGTATGACCTCCCTTATATAGAATGGAGGAGATATGAGAGAGAGTATACAAACAATGTGGGACTAAACATTTACAGTACTGAGCGGCTAGAAATAAAGGAGACCGCACAGGCCACGCGGTTAGACGGATGGGTTAACCGCTCGGCAACTCCAGCAGGATAGAACAGGCCGCAATGGGAGACCGATAGACCGCCCGGTCTCCAGGCTTCAGAGTGAGACCGCCAGACCGCTCGGTCAACAAACCGCTGGATCAGACCGCAAGGCCTCCCGGTTTAATACTTCAACACTCCCCCTCAAGCTGGAGCATAGATATCAATCATGCCCAGCTTGTCACAAATGTGGAAGAAGGAAGTAGAAACCGGCTTGGTGAAGATATCTGCCAATTCCTTGTCATAGGTGACAAAAGGAGTACAAATCTATTTCTTCAATATCTCTTCCCGAATGAAGTGACAGTCAACCTCTATATGCTTTGTTCTCTCATGGAAGACCGGATTTCTGGATATGTGTATAGCGGCATTGTTGACACAGAACATAGGGAGAGAACAGACATATACCTCGCCCAGGTCAAGCATGAGAGCCCGCAACCACTTTAACTCACACGTGGTTGATGCCATACTCCGGTATTCGGCTTCTGCACTGGATCTGGAGACAACATACTGTTTCTTGCTCTTCCAACTCACGAGAATACCTCCAACAAAGGTACAGAAACCTGATGTGGATTTACGATCGCCTTTGTCATCCGCGTAACTTGAATCTGAGTAGGCCTCAACCCTCAGATGACCATTCTTCTGAAAGAGTAACCCTTTGCCAGGTGCTGCTTTGATATACTCTAAAATCTTCATGGCGGACTGAAGATGGCAGTCCCTGGGAGCTTGCATAAACTGACTGACCTTGCCTATAGCATAGGCGATGTCGGGTCTAGTCACCGTGAGATAGATGAGTTTGCCTACCAAACGTCTGTACCTTGTGACATCAGATAGAAGAGGCGAGTCATCCGTCCACGTTTTGTCTTCTCCAATAGCCATGGGAAACCGAGCCGGTTTGGCACTGTCAGTCCTGCTTCTTGTAGAAGATCAAGGGCATACTTTCGTTAGGAGAGAACCAACGAGTCAAGTTTCCGAGAGATTTCTATCCCCAAAAAGTATTTCGGGGAGCCCATATCCTTTGTGACCAAGTGCTAACGGAGGTGCTTCTTCGTCAAGTCCACTCCATCTCGGTCATCGCAAGTAAGAAGAATATCATCCACATATACAGCCAAAACCACCAGTCCCGAGGCCGTTTTGCGAATGAATAAGGAGTGATCGGCCGAACTCCTACGAAAGCCGATGGTAGCCACAATACCACTGAACTTGTCGAACCATGCCCGAGGGCTCTGCTTTAGGCCATAAATGCCCTTCTTCAAATGACATACACGTGTCTCCCCCTGAGCAACATACCCAGGAGGTTGCTCCATATAGACGTCCTCCTGAAGATCGCCATAGAGAAAGGCATTCTTCACATCAAGCTGGGAAATAGCCCAATCTCGGTTAACAGCCACAGAAAGGAGAACCCGGATGGTGCTGAGGCGAGCAACCGGAGAAAAGGTATCAAAGTAATCAATGCCGTAAGTCTGAGTGAAGCCCTTGGCCACCAGTCGGGCTTTGTAGCGATCCACAGTGCCGTCGGGGCGAAACTTCACAACGAAGACCCAGCGACAGCCAACCACATCAGTGCCCACGGGAGGAGGAACCAGGGTCCAGGTACCCCGTTCAGTAAGAGTAGCCATCTCCTCATCCATGGCCGACTTCCAATGAGGGAGAGCAAGAGCCTCCTGATTGGTGTGGGGAGTAGAAGTAGCAGAGATAGCCAAGGCAAAACACCTGCGAGAAGGAGAAAGCCAATCATAGGAAACAACTGCCGAAAGCGGGTGTTGAGTACACGCCCGCACCCCTTTGCGAAGAGCAATGGGAAGATCCAGGTCGATGGGAGCGTCAGCGACTGGAGCGTCAGCGACCGGTGCGTCCGTGGCAGAGAAGGCTGGCCCGGGACTAGAGAGAGACGGCAGCGGAGAGGAGGGTGGAGGGGTGTGAGGGGAGACGGACTGGGAAGGAGTTGGTGGAGGAGGAGACGGAGGTGGGAAAACATCGAGAGGCGGGGAAGGAACGGAGAGAGGAGAAGGAAGAGAAGATGTAGGAGAGAAATAGGAAGCATTCTCGAAAAAGGTCACATCCGCGGAGACAAACTGCTTGCGGAGAAGGGGGTCAAAGCAGCAATAGCCTTTTTGAGTAGTAGAGTACCCCAAAAAGACACACTTGGTGGAGCAGGGGGAAAGCTTGTCGCGGGTAGCAGAGGGAGCGTGAACAAAGGCCGTACAGCCAAAGACACGGAGAGGGAGAGGAAAAGGTTCCTTGTGGGGGTAGAGAATGGAGAAGGGAGTTTGGCCGTGGAGAACTGTGGAGGGAAGGCGATTGATGAGATAGCAGGCGAGGAGCACAACGTAGCCCCAATAGGAGCGAGGGACGTGCATCTGCGTCATGAGAGTACGAGCAACATCAAGCAGGTGACGGTTTTTACGCTCCGCCACCCCATTCTGCTGGGAGGTGTAAACACAAGTCGTTTGATGAAGCAGGCCATGTTGGTGAAAGAAAGAGGCGAACTCATGATTCAGATATTCCTTGGCATTGTCAGAATATAAAACTTTAATAGAAGTAGCAAATTGAGTCTGAATCATAAAATAAAAGGATTGCCAAATAGAAAAAAGTTCAGAGCGATCTTTTAACAGATACACCCAGGTACAGCGGGAAAAATCATCTATAAAAGTGACAAAATAGGAACTGCCCCTACCAACAGTGAGGTTAGGAGCAGGACCCCATACATCAGAATGAATAAGATCAAACGGGCGAGAGGAGCCACGGCCTTGCTTCGGTGGGAAGGAGGAGCGATGATGTTTGCCAAGCTGACACGCATCACAGTTGAGCGGAGAACTGGTAGGAGGTAAGTGGGGCAGAAGCTGGCGAAGAATCCGAGGAGGAGGATGTCCAAGACGAAGATGCCATTGAAGGAGATCTGTGGAGGAGGAGTAGGCGGACAGAGCGGAAACATCGTCGAGGAAGTAGAGGCCTCCACTCTCAGTCCCAGTAGCAATCGTCCGCTGGGTCCTCGGGTCCTGAAAAGAGTAAGTAGTGGGAGTGAATAAGACGGAGCATTGAAGTTGCCGGCATAAAGTAGTAACTGATAACAAATTGCACGGGAACTTCGGGACATAGAGGGTGTCCTCCAAGCAAAGCGATGGGGTGAGTTGAACCATGCCCGTCCCATGAACCGGGGATGGTGAACCATCCGCCACACGGACCGGGGGTAAGCGGTCATGTGTCTCAAGACGGGAGAAGCAATGAGGGTTGCCCGTCATTTGAATTGTAGCACCGGAGTCGATCAGCCATTTACCTTGGGTAACGACGTGGGCACTACCTGACGTCGTGGCCACAGAGGCAGACGGCCGAGAAGAGGCGGAGGCCGAAGAAAGAGCATCACCGGAAGGGCAAAGATGAGGATGTTTCTGCCAGCAGCGGTCAACAGAATGGCCGGTACGACCACAGTGAGAGCAGAGGAACCGAGATGAACCCCGTCCGCCGGAGTGGCCGCGGCTACTGGGGCCCCCCCTCTGAGCTTGGTGAGAAAAGGAGTCCTGGGAAGGGGGGGAGGCCAACAGAGGCCGCTGGAGCAGCGAAGTAACAATGGTAATGCGAGCCGCAGTGGCATCCAGAGTAGGATATTCTGCCTCACCCAAGATCTGCTGGCGAATCATATCATAAGAATCGGAAGACGAAGAAGATAACAAACAACCAGGAGTTCCTAGAAGTATTTGTGCTGGTCGGCCAAGTCCGCGGAGAAGGGGCGATTCTGGAGGATTTCAGCACCAAGAGCCTGAACCTGCTGATAAGCTGCAACAGGAGACATGGAAGGGCGGGCGAAGAGGTCCGCATAGAGAGTATAAATGCGGGTCGTCTGGCCCCCCTTCGAATAGAGAGCAGCGAGCTGAAGCCAGGCGGCTTTGACCGTCTCATCATGGCGAATGACGGGAAGGCACTCATCAGAAAGGCTGTTGGCCAGCCAGGTGCGGACAAGAGCATCACTCGCATCCCAATCATCAAACTCAGGAGAGGTACGAGGAGGAGGGTCATCGGTGAGGTGATGACGCTTGCGTTGAGAGCGAAGGAGAAAAGTGAAAGAAACGCTCCAATCGGGATAGTTGGAGCCAACAAGCTTAGAAACGGTGCTAAGGTTGCCCGAAGAAGGAGGAGGAGGAGGAGCTGCAGGAGTAGTGGTGAGTCCGGAAGTCGTCATAGAACACATCAAGAAACCGCAGTGGATAGAAAAGAGGAAGCCGCGCGAACACAAGCGGCTAGAAAGAAGACAAGGGCACAGCGGGGAATAGGTCGCGCGGACTGAAAAGGCCGAGCGAACAAAAGAGAGGAGGAGGTAAGAAGCAGCGACTACAACAAGTCGCAGGCCGGGAGAACAGAAACAGGCCGCAATGACTAGGAAGTCGGAGAGGCAAGAAACAGGTCGCGGCGAGAAATAGCAGCAGGAGAAGAGAACCAAGGAGAAGCAAGCCGCGCGAACAGGGCAACAGACAGAAAGAAGCCGCGCGAACAGGGCAGCGGACAGAAGAGAAGGCAAGCCGCGAGACAGGTCGCGGATAGCGGAAAACAAGCCGCTAGAAGCAGAGAGCGCACAGAATCAGGAGGAAATGACCGTTTGCTCTGATACCATGTAGAAAGTAGCGAATAAGAAAGAACAAACGGATAGACTTTTGAATAATTGAAATTTTATTATCCAAAAAAGGTATCATTTACAAAGGTATGACCTCCCTTATATAGAATGGAGGAGATATGAGAGAGAGTATACAAATAATGTGGGACTAAACATTTACAGTACTGAGCGGCTAGAAATAAGGGAGACCGCACAGGCCGCGCGGTTAGACGGATGGGTTAACCGCTCGGCAACTCCAGCAGGATAGAATAGGCCGCAATGGGAGACCGATAGACCGCCCGGTCTCCAGGCTTCAGAGTGAGACCGCCAGACCGCTCGGTCAACAAACCGCTGGATCAGACCGCAAGGCCGCCCGGTTTAATACTTCAACATACCCATAGATTTATCTTTCACTAATCACTCGATGCACTCAACGCCAAAGCATAATCACTCGATGCACTCTATGCCAATGTATAGTCACTCGACGAATTTGACTCCAAGCCAGTTTCATTCAACGAACTCGACACCAAAGGCATAATCACTCAACGAATTTAACTTATCCCAAAGATACTTGATGAAAAGGACTTAACCTCTCAGGAATACTCGACAAAAAGTACTTAACCAGATTCAACCCTTATCCGATGAATTTTACTCCTACTTACTCATGCATATTTGACGAATTTTGGTCAGTCGGTCTCCTACACTACCGAGCAAAGTTTGACCTAGCCAAACCCTACACTCCTCCTACCTTCTAAGGAGGAAGGAAGAAAGAGGGAAGAATGTGTTGGATCCCTAGTTGGATTTGGGTTAGATTCACTAAATTAGGATGTTTGACCCAACATGTATAGCTAGGGTCATGTCTGTGTCCTAGAGTATAGGTCATGTCCTTAGAGTCAACAATACATGGAACAACCATCAACAGACTACAAAAGACTCAAGACTTAGAGAAATTTCAAAGACTCAGGAAATGAGTTCGATGTTCGTCAAACTTAGGTCGACGAAAGTCGTGCTCAGCTCGACAAAATCAGAGACAATTCTCTGAGCTGAGCTTGACGAACTTGGTACTCAAGTCGACGATTTATGGACACTATATTTCAACATTCCAAGTACAGAATTCCTTTCTCTGAACTCCAGTCGACGAACTTAGTTCTCAGCTCGACAATTCCTGGGTATTCTACTTCAACATTTTATTCCAGAAACATCTAAATATTCTACGTCCAGAATCATACTCGAGTCGATGAATTCATCTTCTCAGACAGTCAATATGAATTTTCTTCTTTCTTCTCGTCAAAATACAGAGAACATAATACACAGGGCAATAACACAGTAGAGAAATCAGAAGCCCTAGACCAGAGAAAAAAATAGCAAGCTGAAGAAGAATAAGAACATCAATCAAAAATCAAGAGTCTTCTTCCTTCTTCATCTCAGGATTCTTTAGAGGACAACAAATATTCTATCAATCAAAGAAGTTCCTGGATACCATCTAATCAAGGCTGAAATATTGAAGACCTACTCACTCTGCAACAAGGCTCAAATCTTCCTGAGTTCAATATCTCAGGGGGAGCTTTTGCTAACATCATAAATCCACTAAGTCTTCTCAGTTGTATTTGAGAAAGATAAGACACCATCACTCTCTCATCCCCCACTGTAGAAAGGGTTCTTTAACTCCCTTCAAAAGTTATTCTTGGTTGCAAGTCTCCTGACCAAAAAACTTGGGTTGGTTTTTGAGCACCTGATCAAAAATTCATTGGTGGCATTCACCTGATCAAAAATCTGAGTGGATTCCTACCAGGGTAGTAGAAGAGTGGATGTATCCAGGTTGTGGAACCACTATAAATTCTTGTGTTGTCTGGTTGCACTTTTTCTTTTGTTTTTGCTATGTCTGTGATAGTTAGGTTTTGCTGTGCATGTGATAGTGCTAGATTAATTTATCTTAGGTCTATTTTTATTTACAGCAAAAACTTTTTTAAGTTTCCAAGATACTCTATTCACCCCGCTCTAGATTATCTCAGTTCTAACCCTTACTTTCAATTGGTATCAGAGCAAGATTCCTTTGGTTGTACAAGCTAACCCTTCAACCAAAAGATCCTTTGTTAAATCTGATTTTTTATTTATTTCTATTAGGATTGTATTCACAGCATGACATAGAACAAAGATTATGCAAGCACCAGACCTCCAATATGCAACTTAAATAAGTTTACCATCTGGAAGGCAAGAATAAAATTATATATGAATTCTATTGATGAGGTTATCTACAACTCCATTTTGACAGGTCCTCCTCAAGCAACTACCTCTACATCTACAACAACCTCAAGCACTCAAGCAGTACCACCACCTGAGTGGACTGAAGCTCAAAATAAAGCCAAGGTTACTGATGCCAAAGCCATGAACATTCTAGCTCAAATAATGTCTGATGACATTTTTCAGAAGGTGGCTGAATGCACCTCAGCCAAGGCCATTTGGGACTCTCTCAACCAAATGGTGCAGTGGCTGGATCTACTGATGAAAGGAAGGACAGAAGATCCAATCTCACATCCCAATATGAGAACTTCAAGAAGGAGGAAGCTGAATCTGTTGTAGATATGTACAATAGGCTGAGCTCAATCATCAATGAGCTGAAGACCTTAGATAAGGACATCACCCTCACTGAGGTGAATGGCAAAATCCTTATGTGCTTCCCAAGCTCATGGGATTCAAGGATCTGGCCAATTAAGGAGGCCAGGAGCTTAAATGAGATTTCCACAGAATCTCTTTTGGGAAAGCTCAAGTCCTATGAACAGCTAATCAAGTCCAGAGAAGCAGCTGAACAAAGGACTCCTCCACCAGCAAGGAAAGAGCACAACCTGACATTTAAGGCTACTGAAGAGACAGAAACTTTAGCAATAAATGAAGAGTTAATGAGTCTCCTTGCCAAAAGATTTTATAAAATGACAAGAAAAAACTTCAGGAAGAAATCATCCAGCCAGGATGATAAGCCAAGGTATGACAAAACCGCTACTAAATAAGTGGTTTGCTTTGACTGCAGGAGACCTGGACACTTCATCTCAGAGTGCCCATAAAATCAAAAGAAAAAAAGGAGAAGAGAAAAGGATTATAGAAGACAACAAAGCTCAAGGACTTCCTCCAGCAAATACAAGAAGAAGGAAACGGGCTTTGTAGCTGAAAGCTGGAGTGAAACTGAAGATGGATCCACATCTTCCAGCTCTAGTGAAAAAGAAGAAGAGGCAAGGGCCAAGGAAGTCTGTCTCATGGCCATTGATACCTCCAGAAGCCAATCAGAAGAAGAAGAATTTGACAATGAAGAAGCTTCAGAAACAGAAGCTGATCAGGTACTTTTATCTTTTGACTATAATTCTGATGCTTTCAAATTTGAATTTAAAACCATGTGTATTGATTTAATAAACTTTGAAAAGGAAATCAAAACACTCAGGGAAAGACTAACTAATCAAGAAGATATGATTTCTGAAAACACTAGGTTAAAGGATGAACTGAATCTAGCTAATAAACAAATTAACTCCTTAAAAACAGAGCTACGTGAGGCCAAACAATTTGAGGAATCTCTCAATGGGAGAAGCCTTAAGCTGATGGACATCACAAGCACAGTCAATGCCAGACTGAATGGCAAAGTAGGCTTGGGTGCATCATCAAGTTTGCCCTCCATTCTCAAGAAGAACATATTATCAAGCCCCATCAGATTTGTTACAGCTAAGGGTAAAGAAGTAATGAACAACAACCAAACCACAGAAGAAGTAACTAATTTTAAAAATCACAATAACAGAAACCAGAAAACCATAGATAAAAACAAAGTTCGGCAGATTTCGTCGAACTCAGATCGATGAAATGTGGCCAGTTCATCGAACTCAAGTCGACGAATGCTGAACGCAAAACTACATAATAATCATTCATCTTACTGCGATCGACAAACTGTGTATGGTTCGTAGAGCAGAGGTCGACGAACTTGGGGCACAAAAAATGACTGTGTTCATTCTCTGAGCAGAGATCGATGATCTCATCCCATTTCATCGAACTCTGGTCGACAAACTCATAACATTTCGTCGAACCCAGAGAGACTTAATAAAAGTCATAACTATAATAACAACTCTAATAAATCTAGGAAACCATTTAACTCACTTGCTGATTGGATAATTCCACCTAGGAGATATCACCCATTATGATATAAATCACAACATGAATTTTTTGTGATTTCAAGTTTTTCCTATCAGCAAAACAAAGGACCCAAGGTAACCAGGGTCAAGAACAATTAATTATTTTCTCTACAGGTGAAGAGCTATCCAGTTGTTAATCAACTATGGAATCTGAACAGTGGATGCTCCAAACACATGACTGACAACAAGGATAACTTAAGCAACTACAAGTCCAAGCTGGGACCAAAGGTTATCTTTGGTGATTCAAATTGGGGCCAGTCAGAAGGATTTGGAGAAGTAAAGATTGGAGCAGTCACTTTCAAGAAAGTGACATATGTAAGTGGACTCAAGCATAACCTTATCTCTATCAGCCAATTATGTGATGAAGGTTATCAGGTACACTTTAACTCTACATCCCGTATTATTTATAATAAAGAAAAGCAAAATGTTTTAATTGGAAATAGACAAGGTAATATATACATAGTACACTTTCTTTATGCCAATTTAGAAATTTGTCTGCTTAATATTATTTGCAATCAAAATGAATTATGACATAAAAGGCTAGGACATATTAACATGAAAAATATTGCTAGGCTATCTAAAGACAACCTTGTAAGAGGTTTGCCTTCTGGTCCCTATAAGAAGGAAGGCCTCTACAGGGCTTGTCAACTAGGCAAGCAAACTAAATCTAGCTTTAAGTGAGTTAATAAAAGTGATTCACCTAGGATCTTGTACTTGATACACATGGATCTCTTTGGACCCATTGCTGTATAAAGCCTAGGAGGGAAATCCTATACTCTAGTCATTGTAGATGACTTCTCAAGATTCACTTGGGTGTTCTTTCTGAGATCTAAGTCAGATACATTCAAAGTTCTTACAAATTTTCTCAAGACCATACAGATTGAATACTCTACTCATGTTGTATTGATCAAAAGTGATCATGGTATAGAGTTTGAGTCTCTTCTTATGCATGAGTTCTGTGAGAATGAAGGTATCAGACATTGCTTCTCAGCTCCTAGAACTCCCCAATAAAATGATGTAGCTGAAAGGAAGAATAGAACCTTGATTGAAGCTGTAGGCACATTACTTGCAGATGCTTATATGCCACTATCCTTTTGGGCAGAGGCTATAAGCACAGCAAATTATGTACTGAACAAAAGTTTGATACATAAACTTAAGAATATGACTCCCTATGAATTACTTAAAGGAAAGAAATCTAAAATCACTTATTTTAAAGTATTTGGGTATATATGTTACATACATAATAATAACAAGAAATATATTAGAAAGTTTGAAGCTAAGGCTGAAAAGGGAATCTTTCTAGGATATTCTTAAGTAAGCAAAGCTTATAGGGTATTTAATAAATCATCTTTTAAAATTGAAGAATCAATTCATGTTACCTTTGATGAAACTAACATGTCTTACAAGGAGAAAAAAATTTCTACCAGTAGCACTTTGCAGGTACCTCACTTATGTGAAAGGTTGGATGAACTAAGCCTCACCCAAGAGGTTCCAACACATCCTCCTCCACAAGTTGAAGAAGAAAGTGAAGAAGAAAGCACAGAAATGATTGAACTTCCTTCAACATCAAACATAATTCCACAAGAGGAATTAAATCTAAATGCTGTTGCTGAACCAACTCCACCCACTGATCTTATCACACTAAGGTATCACCCTAGATCTTAAGTGATTGGAGACATATCAGTAGGTGTACATACAAGGCATCAACTCAACAAAGATGTGATGCATGCCTGTTTCCTCTCTCAAGTTGAGCCCCAATCCATAAAAGATGCTGAGCAAGATCCCCACTGGATCATTGCAATGCAAGAGGAACTCAACCAATTTGAGAGATGTAGAGTGTGAGATTTAGTTCCAAGACCCAAAGACTATCCAGTCATTGGAACTAAATGGGTATATAGAAACAAACTAGATGCCCATGGTGTAATTATGAGGAATAAGGCTAGGCTTGTTGCTCAAGGTTATAAGCAAGAAGAAGGGATAGATTATGACCAAACATTTGCACCAGTTGCAAGGTTAGAGGCAATCATAATTTTTCTTGCTTATGCTTCCTACAAGAAGTTTAAAGTCTACCAAATGGATGTGAAAAGTATCTTTCTGAATGGAGTACTTAAAGAAGAGGTTTATGTTGAACAACCTCCAAGTTTTATCTCTCCAACCCATCCTTCTTATGTATTTGGATTGCATAAAGCCCTCTATGATCTAAAGTAAGCTCCAGGAGCTTGGTATGAGACCTTAGCTAGCTTTCTGATAGAGCATGAATTCACTAAAGGCATAGTAGATAAAACATTATTCACTAGGCACCATAAGGATAAAATTTTGTTAGTACAAATCTATGTAGATGACATTATATTTGGGTCTACAGATTCCAAACTATGCAAGAGGTTCTCTGACCTCATGCATTCAAAGTTTGAAATGAGTAGCATGGGTGAGCTCTCCTACTTCCTTGGTCTCCAAGTGAAGCAGCTACCTGATGGCATCTTCATCTCCCTGGCTAAATATGCTAAAGAGCTTATTAAGAAGTGTGGGATGGATGATGCCTCAGCAAAGAAAACACATATGACCACTAATGCTGTAATAGACACTGATGAACATGGGAAACCTGTTGATCAGAAGTTATATAGGGGCATTGTTGGATCCCTATTATATCTTACAACTAGCAGACCTGACATAATGTTTGCCACATGTCTTTATGCTAGGTTCCAAGTGAACCCTAAAGAATCTCACCTAGTTTTTCTAAAAAGAATTTTGAGATATATAAAGAGTTATCCTAGTCTAGGCCTTTAGTATCCTACTGAGTCAGAATTTGATTTAACTGGATATTCAGATGCTGACTTTGCTGGATGCAGGGTTGACAGGAAAAGTACCTCAGGGACTTGCCAGTTCCTTGGTATGAGATTAGTCACTTGGTTCTGCAAGAAACAAACATCTGTGTCCACATCAACTATTGAAGCAGAATACATTGCAGCTGGCAGTTGCTGTTCTCAGATGTTGTGGATTCAAAACCAACTTCTAGACTATGGTTTCAACTTAAATAATTCAACTCTTTTTTGTGATAACACAAGTGCTATATCCATAGCACAAAATCTAGTCCATCACAGTAGGACTAAGCATATAAACATTAGACATCATTTCATTAGAGAGTGTGTAGACAAAAATAAAGTTAATCTTGTCAATATCTACACTGATTTACAAAGAGCTGATATTTTCACCAAACCTCTGGATGAAAGAAATGACTTGTTCTTTATAAATCAGCTTGGAATGATCAATGGATAAGCTTTAATTTAATTTCTGTCTACACTTGACGAATTTTCCAAAGTTCGTCGAACGGAGTTCGACGAACTGGGAAAAGTTCTTGATATATTCGTCGAATGAAGATCAATGAACTCTCTGTGTGTGAAGTCATTTTCGTCGAATGGAGATCGACGAATCTGCTTCAAAAAACTTTCGTCGAACAGAGCTCGACAAAATGTTTTCAAATCTTTAGACTGAGCTCGACGAATCATTTAACTACAAATTATTTCGTCGACCTCAGATCGAATAATTATTTTATTTTTTGTGGAACAGAGTTTGTCGATTCATATTCTGAAAACCTTATACCTAGGTTTTCTTCAACCTCCGTCCCGCGCTTTCAGTTCCATTGCACTTGATCTTCGTTTTTCTCTTGCAGGTGAACTAATGGCGATTCCAGCAAGTAGCCTTGCGACAATGAAATTTGATACTGGATTCGACGTGGACTTTGATTCCTTCCAACCCTCAGATCCAATATTCCTGGACATCTTGCAACTGCTTGAAGATCAGCAGTTAAAACCTTTGATGACTACCAGGATCAAGATAGCTGGCGCAGAAATCAGAGAGTGGGTCTATACTTCCTCAACCACAGATGATAACACCATGACATGCACCATATCTGAGTAAGATGAATTATTCTGGAGAAACCCCTAACAAACTGCTGAAGAAACACCTCTCTGTTGAGTACAAATTTCTAGCAGATATTTTGGGGGAAAGTATTGCTGGCCAAGCACACTGCCCATGATTACATAACTAGACATCAATTCCTGGTGATGTGTGTAGTGGTGAACAAAAAGCAGGTGAATTGGGCTCAGATTCTGTTTAAGCTGATTAAGAAGAAGAACAATAAAAAGGAGGTTTGTTTTGGACGAATTTTGGGAATCTTCCTTAAAGAAAAGGCTGCTGAATCCCTGGTCTCCCAGACCATATTCATCAATGCTTCCAAGAGGCTCACCTATGTCCTCTTTGGTAGGTGGGAGAGGAGCATCACCAAGCCCTCCAAGGCTTCTTCCTCTTCCACCAGGCCTTCTGAGAGTACCAGGGCTAGTTTGGCCAATCCCCACCCTGCTGAAGATATCCCTCCTCCACCTCCACCTCCACCTCCTCCAGCTCCTCAAAGCCATCCTCAGATGCTACAACAACTCCCCTCCACCACTCCAACCACAGTTCATACTCCCACACCTCCATCATCCCCAATTCATATATCTCCAACTCATGTTCCTCTTCATACCTCACCCTCCTCCCAACATGATATACAAATTCCATCCCACACTCATATTCACTTTCATACATCCCCTTCCTCTCCCCATGGTACACTAACTCCATCACCACCTTCATCTCCCTTACCCCACCATATGGACAACATCCCATCCTTCAATCTGCTTACATCCCCCCTCCATACTCCCTCTCCTCAAGATGTATCAATGCAAGAGTCTCTCCTTCCTCCTCCACCATCAACTACCATCCCCCTTATGTTTCTACTGAAACACCCTCTGTCTCTCTGCCATTGGACCCCTCCACTATTCCATCTCTCATTGCACTTCTTACTCCCCTTCTCAAAATAATTATAGCAGAGGCTATTTCACCTCTTGCTTCCTCTATATCTTCTCTTGCTGATAAGATATCTGCCCTTTCTGCTCCTCCCTCTTCAGTTAAGGGCCTGGTTCCAGTATACACTGAAATTAGGCAGGGGGAGATACTCAATGAAAAAGTAGCAGCAGAAATAATAGCACATGCAACAGCAACAACAATAGCAACAAAAACAACAGCAGTAGCAGCAGAACCAACAGCAGCAGCAGTAGCAGAAACATCATAAAAAGAAGCAGCAGAAGCAGAAGCAACAGCAGATGCAGATGCTGATAAAGATTTATTTTATTTAATTCATTTTATTGAGTCTGATATGGATCTGGATGAGCAGGTTCCATAGCAAATAAACACTGCTGGTGATTTTATTATAAATCCCACAGTTGATCTCTTAAAGTTGTTGAGCAATTTTGATACAGTTTATTTTAATAATCTTCCAGAGTACAACATTAAGCCATCCATGGCTATAGTCCCCTACACCTCACCAATAAGCTCCAAAGTTGCCAAGCAACTCACGACTAGTTTTGCCATTCCAGAGGCTCCTGTCCTACCATCTCCACCCAGAGCCGATCCCATCATTATTGCATCCCCTCCCAAAGACATCTATACTCCAACTTTTATTACAGATGACTCCCCAATGCCTGATCTTGATGCATTGATCATGGCTGACATAGAAGAAGAAAATAAATCAGTTGCTGAAAGCACTGATATGCATAGCTCTCCTGCTCCAGCTCTAGCTCCTCCTCCATCTCTTTCTCCAGCTCCTACTCAGGCTGAAATGCCCATTGATAAATCTGTACTTAAAGCTATTGATGCTTTGTATGATGCTCCTTAAGACTCTGATGATGATGAAGAGGACTCTGATGATGAGCCTAAGAAAAAGAAAGTCTCTAAGAAGAGGAAAGCTCCTCCACCTCCTACCCCAAAACCAAATCCAGCAAATGATACATCATATTATATACTTCAGAAGATCACACCTTACAAGAACATGCTAGCATGGATGTGGCTGTCCAAGAAATAACAAAAAGAAATGAAGAAAAGTAGGAGATACTCACCTCCTCCTCAGAGATTCATAAAGGATCCTCCTCCTCCTCCTCCACCAACTGCTGGTGCTTCAAGTTATTCAACTCAAAGGAATACCCAGTTTCAAACCTATCAGAGACATCAGGGTAGGTCCTCCTCTTCTTCAGGAAGCAGCCAACAGAGATATTATTCATCAGACAAGCAGCAACATTAACAACAACATCAACAACAACATCAACACCAACACCAACAAGTTACTAAACATAAAGCTGAAAGCTCAAAGAGACCTGCCTCCCCTCCTGTACCCTTTGAAGATCTAGAGACAGCTACAACTACAAGGATGGCCAGGTTTCAGGAATTGGTTGGCCTATCCATGATCAACAAAGCAAAAGCTGAAGGAAAGGATCCTTCTGAATACACTACCATGTCCAAATATAGGAAGGAAGAGCTCAATAGGTTTGTTAAAGCTAACAAATTTTTTAATGTTGATGACTACATGAAACTGCATCCTGAAGCTGTAGTGCCAAGGGCTACCTCCCTTAATATCATTGGAGCTGCTGACATGACAATGACAAAAGCTCAAGCAGCTGATCCTAATCGGGAAATCAAGTTTACTCAGCCTGGTTAAAAAGCTAAGGAGGTTAAGCCCAAGGAGCAAAAGAAAAAGAAATGAACATTTTGAACTATTCTTAATCTCTCTATTATTTTTAAACTGCCTGTATATATTCATGATACAAAGCTCTCTGTATATATATATCTGCTACATTTGTTAAAATTCCTGCCAGATATATTTTTCTTGCTTTGGTATTAATATGAGTCTGTAATTAGTGACCTCACCCAAATAGGGGGAGATTGTTGGATCCCTAGTTGGATTTGGGCTAGGTTCACTAAATTAGGATGTTTGGCCCAACATATATAGCTAGGGTCATGTCTATGTCCTAGAGTATAGGCCATGTTCTTAGAGTCAACACTGCATGGACCAGCCATCAACATACTACAAAAGACCCAAGACTTATATAAATTTCAAAGACTCAGGAAATGAGTTCGACGTTCGTCGAACTCAGGTCGACGAAAGTTGTGTTCAGCTCGACGAACTCAGAGACAATTCTCTGAGATGAGATCAACGAACTTGGTACTCAAGTCGGCGATTTATGGACACTATATTTCAACATTCCAAGTCCAGAATTCCTTTCTCTGAACTCTAGTCAACGAACTTAGTTCTCAGCTCGACGATTCCTGGGTATTCTACTTCAACATTTTATTCCAAAAACATCTAAATATTATAAGTCCAAACTCATACTCCAGTCGACGAATTCATATTCTCAGCTCGACAAACTTAGACCACATTCTTGGCAAGCTTTATCAAGTAGCAGTTAGAAGTTCTCAGCTTGACGAAACTAGTTCTCAGGTCGATGATTTCCGGACACCTTACTTCAACATTCTTAAGTACAAGAAACATTTCACTGAACTCCAGTCAATAAAGTTATATTCTCTACTCGACAATCTTGATGCACATAATTAACATGGTTCTAGAGAAAGCAGTTAACTACTCTCAGGTCGATGATCTTGGATCTCAGCTCGACGAACAAAGATTATCTGGTTGATGAACATAATCTCTTAGCTCGACGAACTCTGGACCTAGGTCAACGAATTCTGTTTTCTGCTCAATGATTTCTGTGAAGTTCCAGACTTGTATATTTTCCTCCATCTGTCCTTAATTTATTGCAATAATTCCTGAGTAATCAATGCTAAATATTACTGTTAGAAGCAACATTGATTATGGACTTCATCAGGATTATTGCTTGCCGTTTTTCAATGGGACAGTTGGGGAAATCAATCAATGCAAATATTCTTCAGGCCGTTAGCATTGAATGATGGAAGGAATTCAAAATTCAGATGGAAAATTTCATGGAAAATATAAAAAGATTTTTCTTCCTTCCACAGACAGTCAATAGGAATTTTCTTCTTTCTTCTCATCAAAACACAGAGATCATAATACACAGGGCAATAACACAGTAGAGAAATCAGAAGCCCTAGACCAGAGAAAGAACAGCAAGCTGAAGAAGAAGAACATCAATCAAAAATCAAGAGTCTTCTTCCTTCTTCATCTCAGGATTCTTCAGAGGACAACAAATATTCTATCTGTCAAAGAAGTTCCTTGATACCATCTGGTCAAGGCTGAAATATTGAAGACCTACTCACCCTACAACAAGGCTCAAATCTTCCTGAGTTCAATATCTCAGGGGGAGCTTTTGCTAACATCATAAATCCACTAAGTCTTCTCAGTTGTATTTGAGAAAGAGAAGACACCATCACTCTCGCATCCCCCACTATAAAAAGGGTTGTTTAACTCCCTTTAAAAGTTATTCTTGGTTGCAAGTCTCCTGACCAAAAGACTTGGGTTGGTATTTGAGCACCTGATTAAAAGCTCACCGGTGGCAGTCACCTGATTAAAAATCTGAGCGGATTCCTACTAGGGTGGTAGAAGAGTGGATGTACCCAGGTTGGGGAACCACTATAAAATGCTTGTATTGTCTGGTTGCACTTTTTCTTTTATTTTTGCTGTGGCTGTGATAGTTAGGTTTTGTTGTGCATGTGATAGTGCTAGATTAATTTATTTTAGGTCTGTTTTTTTTACAGCAAAAAGTTTTTTAAGTTTCCAAGATACTCTATTCACCCCCCTCTAGAGTATCTCAGATCTAACCCCTTACTTTCAGAATGGTAATACGAATGAGAACATAGCAAGGGGAATAAATCACCACTTGCCTCAAATCTTCCAAAATCCGGCCTCAGAAGCGCTCCGCTACAAGGATCGGCCCCCAAAACTCCCCGACCACTATTCCTGAAACTTTTCGGGTGCAAACGAGAGTCAAGTTCAAAAACCGTAATGCCAAAAATCTACAAAATGGGGAAAACTTACCGTACACGCGTAGATCTTGATGAAAGCTTTCCGAATCTACCCTCCGACAATGATTCCTAGCACCAAAACTCCTACAGTCGGTAGCCGAAGGCATCGCGATGTCCGTCATTTTCTTTCTTTCATGAATCAGTCTGAAGGCTTGGGAGAGACGATGAATAGGGTTTCGCTAAAACGTACAACTTATATATACATATAATATTATATTATATTAATATTAACTTAAATGTCCAAACGACAAGAAAACCCAAATCACCTCAGATTTCCACGAAATTCGCACCAAAGTTAAATACAAATGCTACAAATGAACCGCAAATTCGAAATTAAAATTCGACAAACTAAACTCGGGTTAAAAATTCCCTGAAGTTACAATCAACATCAACCTACTAAATTCCACAGAGTCAAAACCTCAAATTTCGATGAGCAAAATTACGATCCAACAACGACGCCCATTAACTACACGTCAACGTAACGCCCTTACATCATTATTACGTCACTAAAGAAATTAAAATAAACTTCAAAAAATCAGGGGCGTTACACTCAAGATGAAAAAAAACTTATTGTATTGGATGAGGTTTTTTGTTTTGTTGTGATATGCTTAATAGACGTGCTTAACTAATGTAGTTTTAGGCTTATGGTCACCCAAGTAGGGTTTTGGCCTTGTAATCCCTCAAGTGCAAAAATCATGTTGACTTATGAGCTAATCCTATATTAGACATATCACTGTCATGAGGAAAGTTACTGAAGTTAAAAGAATTCACAAGCGGGGCTCAAATTAGTCTAAGTCAAATGTCGACTACATAAGCTAGAAGCTAAGTGTTTTATTGACTGCATTATGTGAATGAATTAAGGAAAATATCGAGTGCATCGACTGAATGGCTAAGGAAAAAAGTCGACTCTATCGATTATAAGCTAAGTTAATTATCGACTGCATCGACCACATCGTTAAGAAATTTATCAACTGCATTATTAAGAAATTTATTGGCTGCATCAGCTACATTGTTAAAAGATTTGTCGACTGCATCATTTGGAAGACAAGTTTTATCGACTGCATTGACTACAATATGATAGAAGGATTTTTGCTGAGTTAAAGCTTAAGTAACGGATGCTTTCAATTAGGTTCTTGAAGTACATCATGCCGACTACATAATATCTATGAGAGCTAAAGGATTTTGTCGACTGCATTAAGAGAAGTTTTACTTAGAGTCTTTTACCGGCATGAAGCATGGTATAACGATTCTATCCTATGATTAATCCACAGATTGCACAATCTATTTGAATTAATTAAAATCCTGCCTTCTACTACGATCAAGGCACTGCTTGAGGAAAAGAATTGTTATCTTTTATTTCAGAATCTTTGCCTTTCTAGAATTTTCCTTAGGCAAATTTTCTAGCTGTTGGAGCATTCCTTTTCAAGCATCAAGCCCTCTGCCGATCTAGTGCTCTATAAAAGAAGACATGAAAATTTGACAGATACACAAATTTACACAAGCATACTCTTCCAAATTTTCTATCCAAGTTTTTTGCAGTGCTCAAGCTTTAAAATTTCTTCAAGTCTTCATCCACTACAAACACTAAAGAAATTTTCTTTCAAGGTTCATTTCAACAATATTCTTTCTGAAGAATTTTTCTCTCTGGTCTAAATATTATTGATCCAGCCTAATTCATTCCAAGGAGATTCATCCAAGTGTTGATTAATGAAGAAGAAGCCCACACATAGCTTCTATTAGCAGACTCAAGTTTTGTCATTTGAGTCAAAATCTTTATAACTCTTTTGGACTATAGGATCCTTCATGGATTTAAGTTTTTTGTAGGATTCCTTGAGTATTTGAGTTGTAGAATCTATGGAAAAGATTTGAGTATAAATCTCTAGTTGTAGAGATTGAGGTAGGGTTGTGTTTGACCTAAGTTATAGGATCTATGGAAAAGATCTGAATGTAGATCTCTGCTTATAATGATTGAGGTAGGGTTGTGTATGCCTAAGTTGTAGGATTTTGTGATAGAAGATCTAAGTGGTAGGACCTTGTGTTGAAGGTCTGAGGTAGGGGACTATTGTTCCTAAGTTATAAGATCTTTTTATCTGAGATAGATTTGAGAAGTTGGCCTAAGCTAGAACTCTACTAAATGGGTGAAGGGGGAAAGTTGATGTACCCATACTTGGAGTACTATAACGCCCCGAGATTCCCGAAGCAGGAAAAAGAGTTTTCTGGAAGTTACCTCCCGGCGGTAGGGCTAACGTAGGTGGTGGCTCTGGGAGAGTCGACTTCAAGCACCGAGAGCATTGAGAGCGTTGAGTGAGGCGAGGTGACTCAACGCCTAGTCTACCGCGCGACGGTAGGTTGCTAGCGCGAGACGTTAGCCACTTTATTGGCCGGGTTCTCGGGAAGTTAGGGCCCAGTTGTAGGGTTAGCGGAGGAGGTAATTTGGCAATTTATTTGTCTAACCACTCGGGTTTCTACCGCGTGGCGGTAGTAGCTATCGCGTGGCGGTAGCTGAAGACGTCATGTCGTAACTGTGGCTAGCTACTGCGAGGTGTTAGCATCTTATCGCTTGGCGATAATGATTATGTAAATGTGTGGCCATGTGTCAACCTGTGATTGGAGGGCCTGGGCGGTTGCACTCAAATCGAGGTGTTGAATTGAGGTATCATGCGGCGGTAGTTAGGTACCGTACGGCGATAGCTTTGTTTATATTCCTGGATCGGCCGTTGCACTTCATATTCTTTGGAGTTGGGACTTGGCCAAGTATTTTGGGGGAGGAGCATCGGCACCAGAAGAGGGAGTTTACGCCGCCGGTAGAGATTCGGAGTTCAGATTCGCAAAGCGAGTTCAGATCTACAGAGGCAAGACCGGAGAGGTAAATTTCAACCGTCTAGATTTCTCCCATGGCGCTAAAGAGGACTACAAGGGTAACAATCCTATTCCTTGGACATGTGAAGTCCTTTGTTTGGCATTTTAGGGTAGACGCTCCAGGAGCATGTGGATGTGGTTCTCCCAACAGGTATATCCGTTGAAAGATATGGTACCTAAACACCTAGAGGGGGGGGGGGGTGAATAGGTGACCTAAACCTTTTTACAATTTTGTTGGCAGCTCAACAGTTATTTCACAGATTATTACAACTAACAGCAATTACAGAAATCAAACAGTCAATCCACTGCACAACACAGCAGACACACTAATTTATAGTGGTTCCCCAATCTTTGGGTACATCCACTTTCCCCCTTCGCCTATCTAGCAGTGTACTAGATTCGGCCAAACTTCTCCACTATCTCAGAACCCAACTAGGTTCCTACACCTCAGGCCCAAAGCCTTACACTCAGCCAACAGGCCTACACTCAGCCACCCAGGCCTACACTCAGCCAATTAAGGCCTACACTCAGAGTTCTTCAACTCCTACACTCAGGCAATCAAGCCCTACCCTCAGCCTTTATAATATAGGCTTACAATTCTCTCAGATCCAATGGATCCTACAAGTTAAAATAGAAAGTACAATAGCTAACTCTACAACTCAGAAAATAAGAGAGGAGTTGAGAGATTCTTGAAGAGTTCTTGGAAGAACTCAGTTAGATCCAAACTGATTTAGCTTCCTTCAAAGCTTCTTGATTAGAACTGAATTAGTCTGAATCTTCTGCAGTTGTTCCTTGACCTCTGCTTCTTGAAATCCAGATGACTCTGAATTCTTCTTCTCAGCCTTAGTTCCAAAGACTGAATTCTTGGTTGGAGCCCTCTCTCTCCAACTTCTTAGATCTGCCGATGCACAGCAAGATCTTCTTGTGTTGAAACTCAATATACCACTTTTACAAAGATCTGAACTTTTTCAACCACTTCTATATTACTTCATCAATCTTTCTATCAATCAGATTCTGTAAACTATGGGTGCCTATTTATAGGCTTCCTTCATGGTAACCGGCTGGTCCGATTTATAACAGACTTCTGATTTCTCTGACAGTTGCTGTAGACCGGCTGGATCGGCAGCTGTCATGTCAACTAGTCACTTCTTGAAATTTCCTAACTGTCAGATAGTGTCGAGACTTTTTGTTCTTAAGTGTCGACACTTATAGGCCAAGTGTCGACACATGTTGTGTAAGTGTCGACACAAGTCTACAAGGTGTCGACACAATTCCTTGTATATCTCGACACAGATTCTTCTGCATGTGTCGACACTGAAATTGAGTGTCGACACAAGTCTTGTTCTTCATTCTTTAACTGTATTCTTCTAAGTGTCGACACATGTTCTTTGTGTCGACACATCTTCATGTGTTGAAACTGTCAAGTGTCGACACTGCTTCTTGGTGTCGACACAAGTCTTCACTTTTGTTTCTTCAGCTGAGTGTCGACACATTCCTTTAGTGTCGACACTTGTACTTAGAATATTTTGTAACTTTTCTGTTCTTTGCTAAGTGTCGACACAGCTCCTTGTGTCGACACTTTCTTCAAGTGTAGAGTCTTTAGCTAAGTGTCGACACATTGTGCTGAGTGTCGACACTTTGTGCTGAGTGTTGACTCTTCTGGTTGTGTGTCGACACATTGTGCTGAGTGTCGACACTTTCTTCAACTACTGACTCTTCAGCATAGTGTCGACACATTGTGTTGAGTGTCGACACTTACTTCAAATACTGAGTCTTTAGCTAAGTGTCGACACATTGTGCTGGGTGTCGACACTTTCTTTAAGTGTTGACTCTTCTGCATAGTGTCGACACATTGTGTTGAGTGTCGACACTTGTACTTAGATTCTGCAGACTTTTGCTGAGTGTCGACACAACTCCAAGTGTCGACACTTTCTGGTGTTGACTCAGCTCTTCTAGGTGTCGACACTTCTGCTAAGTGTCGACACAGCTTTTCTGCATTCTTCTACACTGAGTGTCGACACAGCTCCAAGTGTCGACACTTTCTGACTGGTGTCGACTCTTCTTCCCAGGTGTCGACACAATGACTCCAAGTGTCGACACTGCCTGTCTGGGTGTCGACATAAGCTTTCTCAAGTGTCGACACTTTCCCTCTGGGTGTCGACACATGGACTTAGAAACTTTTAGCTTCAGTCCAGTGTATACCTAACCTGCACAAGTAACTCAAACACACATCAAATACACTATGATGTATATCATTGAGTTAGGTGAGGCTTCTTCAAATCAGGTACATTTGACCAATGTACCCAACATCCGTGTATTCCCATAGTTTTGCATTTATATCCAGAATCGAAGTACGGAATATGCATGCTGTGTGAAACTCATCCGGACAAGTTGGTATTGATTAGTGATGTTTATATATTTGTATGCTAGATAAGACTCCATGGTAAACGCATGGATTTCAGAGTCGAGGGGTGTGTAGATGACTGTGTTGAGAGTACTAGGGGTAGTCTCCAGGAAAATATCCAGGTGGGGTGGGAAGAACCGATAGTCTATCCATTACCACGCGGCGGGAGTGCTACCACCGACGATAACTACCTGTAAGGTATGTGTTGTTTGTGAAGACTGCCTCTGGGAGACTTGAGGGTTATAATTAAATTGAGCGTGAGCTTAAATTGATCAGCTATTGAGGCCTGTCTCTTGAAGACTTGGGGGCCTATTTTGTGGAACGTGATCTTAAGTTGCTCAGCTTTGATAGCCATGAGTGCTATCCTTGGATCCTTACAGAATTATGGATGGTATGGAAATAGGAAAGGGGATATTGACCTGCGTCGTGGCTAACGCTCCTGACGAATTGAGCATGGGAAATAGCTGAACTGTACCCCCCCTAGTCGTTCATCTTGGAGTGAGTCATACTATGGATCTGCAGATCATTATGACTTTGCCGGAGGCTAGGGTGTTGTATTTGGCTTGGGTTCCGAAAGACTAAAATCTCAAACATTGTTGACCATCGCAAAGAATTATGGTGTGACCCATTAGGTCCTATGCACCATGAGTGTGCCCTACGAGCACCGGGCATTGGGCGTTTGTACCAACATCTATGGTGAATGGTGCTTAAGTTGCACGTTCCAATTGCCATGTTATGTATATGCTAATGCCTACAGGGAAGGACCACCGCCACCCCTAGTGAGGGGTGGGGTCGTTATAAGTTGGTCAGCAAATGTTGACTATTGTTATTGTTTGCCATCGTTGTGGTGGATTGTTGCATGTAGGTATAATCGAGCGAAACGGTAAAAAGCGAGCTGGAGCCCAGGATTGCTAAGCTGGCCATTGAAGGCCAAAGTGAATTACTTGTATTATTTTATCTTTCATGTTTGGCCGACCTGTGTGCCGAATTATGTAATACATTTTAATTCAAGTTGAATATTGTAAGGCCGTAAGGCCAAAACCTTATTTGTGTATTTGTTTTATATTTCTAGTTGTGGTAGTGGACATTCATATTGTTGTTGGGTTCTATTTATAGCCTCTAAATTACTTCTGCTAGAATGTACTCTGAGTTAGGATACGATTTATTGGATTATGGTTTCAATTTAGTAACTCCTTGGATTGTCTGTGCTATATGGCGTTGGGCCCCGACCGGATCTTCTGTTATATGCTATATGACGGATGGGGGTGTTACAAAGTTGGTATCAAACTCTAGTGTCGATCTTTCTTATTTTGAATTCATGGGAAAATTCTTTTAAGAGGTGGTGAGCACATGTATGTTCGTTATTGTTATAACAAAAAAAGAACCGATGAATGTTCACTTAGGAATGAAAATACACATATTTTAGGAACATGCGTGTTCCTATGGTTGCGTTTTGGCAATCTATTTATCGCATAATTGAGTGTTTTAAAATTATAGGTGACTAGGAGCGGTGAAGGGCAGTCACAACACCAGCACTTCATAGAGAGTAGTGCACCTAACGACGTGCCTGCAACCCCTCCTTCTGCTGAAACTATACGAATGGTAGCGAAAGCAGTGTTCGCTATGATCAATACCCAACCAGGGAGGCAAGTGCAGCCTCCTGCTCCTGGGATAGGTCAAGTACCGCTTGGAGTAGCAGAGCCTATTGTGGCGGATCAAGTAGGGGTAGAGCCTATAGTGTAGAGAAGAGTTACTGAGAAACAGCTAAAGCATGTGATGAGCTTTAACCCACCGGTGTTTTTGGGGACTGAGACCCCAACATATGCTGAGGACTGGCTTTCCTTAGTTAAGATAATCACGACCGTAATGGAGACTGAGGAATGACAAAAAGTCACAATAGTCGCTTTCCTTCTAGATACTGAAGCAAGGTTATGGTGGGAGGAGTTAGAGCTTCATCACTTCGCTGGGAGGCAACTTTCTCATATCTTGATGGAGGAGTTCTCAAGACTATTTCTTGCACGGTTCATCCCGTCAGCATAGAAAATAGCTATGGAGAATCAATTCTAGAGACTGACTCAAGGTGACAGTAGTGTGGACGAATACCTTCATGAGTTCACGAGATTGGGATGTTATGCTAGCTCTACTTTTGCTGATGAGGAGCACAAGACCAACCAGTTTTATGAAGGACTACATGACAATCTAAGGTTGCTACTTTCAGGTACTATGATGCAAGGGTTTTTAGTCTTGGTCAATACAGCCCGATCTCTGTAGAAGGATCCGAAGAGGTTTCAAGGCAAGAAGGACTCGGCGATGAAGAGGTCAGACTTTAAAGTTCCAAGTTCGTTGAAATCTAGGCACCGAAAGTGGAACAAGAAGCCCAAAACTTCTCGACCGGCTTCTTCAGTGGTTACTACTGGGGCATTTTCTGGGCAAGGAGGCCCAATTCATAGTTACAATTATGGCAAACGGGGACACATGGTGTAACACCCCCTATCCGTCGCATAGCATATAACAGTAGGTCCGGTCGGGGCCCGACGCCATATACCACAGACAGACCGGGTGGTTACTCAATGGAAACCATCCAACCAATCACAACGTCCTACACAGAGCATTCTAGCGGAAGCAGTTTAAATAGTTGCAATTAAAAGAACCCAACAACAAGCATGAATGTCCACTAACAAGCCAAGAAGGAATGAAGTATATACACAAGTACTGACCTTAAGACCTTACAAATGGTTTACTCAAATTACATGTTTTCCATACCACGGCACACAGGCCGGTAATACATGAACAAAAGCATGTAAAACACTCCAATTAGGCCTTCGAGGGCCGGCTTCGCAATTTGGGCTTTAGCCCGCTATTGACCGCTTGGTCCAGCAACACCTGTAAGCACAATCCACCGCACGGTAGCAAACAAAAGCAACGATCAGCAATGCTGACCAAATTATAACGATCTCGCCCCCAATTCGGGGCGGCGATGCTCCTTCCCTACACTTATTAGCATAACCAAGCAGTATATAAATATACATTGCATCACAGGCGTTGGCACGCATGGCCACACGCCCCGTGCACTCAGGGCACATTCTCGGTGAACCGGCCAATGTCACGTCAATTTAAGCCATAGACATTCCGGACTCACCACTGCCACTATGATGACCAAACATATGAGCATTTTGTCTTCCCGGCATGGGTCACGTCAATTGAAGCCATAGACCGCCGAAGACCCTCATCTATGCCAACGGCTCTAACCAAACGATATAGAATGAGTATGGTTCTTCCTAACCCATGCTCAAGACGCAACGATAATTTAAGCCATATGCGCGGGTCAAACTTCTCCCAAGGCCCATTTACATCACATACTTCACATAACACGGTTATGTTCAAGTTGGCTCCCAGGCCACCAAGTTGACAAGATCACGCATCCGTCCAGTTTTCCGGGTGCACCTTAGGGTTAATCCCCAAGGCTCCATGTTGCAATCTACCACGTAGAAAACCCAAAAAACAAACATTCGCACGGAGTCTTCTCCAGCATTTATACAATGCAACATCACCGATCCAGACCAACATGTCTGGATAGGCTTCACACATCATGCCTATGTCCGTTCTCGATTACGGACTCTACACAACGGTGACTTTACATATCTACCTGAAGGAATGCCTCCAACTCACCGCAAACTCGCGAGAGCGGGTTTCCTATGCAAAAGAAGGAGAGCTTCACATGCTCAAGTAGAGAATCGTTATCCTAGCATTATTCCTTGGCGCCATGGAAATGTAAGCGGATGAAAAGCACCACAATCTCCTTGCCTTCGTAGATCCGTAGTCGGCTCGCGATTTGGAGCTCCAAAGCTCCTCCAAACATCGTATCTAAGCCTCTTCTTCCTCCTTTTCTCTCCCCTCTCTCTAGGATTTAGACAGAGAACCATGACAGAAAATAATGGTTTTGAAACCCTTCTTTCAGGTATAACCCTTTCGGGATAACCACAACCGTCGGATCCCACAAAAAGGGATGCATGGATACGATCCAGGTCTGACCTGGACAAATGGGGCTAAGCACCGCACAGTACACCAGTAGGAGCAGGACACGTCCACGTCAAAATAGTGTCAGAACATTTAGTCAACTCTCGCCAAAAACCCCTGTGTCGACACTCCGCGTCGACCGAGTCAAACACGACACAAACGCCCCAAGCTCGACGATTGTCAAACCAAGATCGTCGACCGCTGCCAAATCGTCGAACGGAAAACTCTGGCCAAATCGTCGAACGCACGACCCGATTGTCTAACAGAGATTGCTGGCCCGATCGTCAAACCCAAGACCCGATCGTCGAACCCACGGCGCGATCGTCGAACCCAGAATATCGACAGATCGTCGACCGCAGCCTTGCGACCAGATCGTCGACCGCTACTTGACGATCGTCGAACCCAGATTTCTGCCTAATCGATTTGCCAGATCTTTGAACTACCCCGACACGCCCTGGGACACGCCCGTGCCCAGGGCTGTGTTTGCTGCTCGAAGATCGTCGAACCCAATTTCGTCGACCTCTCGGCTAAATCGTCGAACACAACACGCCCTGGGACACACCCATGTCCCAGGCCGTGTACCTCCTGCCAAATTCCAAATTTGGCCCGGAATGCCTCCCGTCGCTCTTTTGAGTTTCGGGGCGTTACAACTCTCTCCCTCTTAAAAGAATTTCGTCTACGAAATTTCATAAAGGAAAGATAAGTACAAAATTAAAATTTATACCTGAGCTGAACAACTCCGGGTACTCGTTAAGCATAGTTTGCTCTCGCTCCCAAGAGAGCTCCTCTCAACCGCAATTGTCCCATCGGACCTTGACCATCTTGATCTCTTTATTGCGTAACCGCTTGACTTCCGAGTCCTCAATTCATACAGGCTTGACCTTCGTCGTCAACCACTATTAATCGTCACTTGATCGACCGCGATGACTTGCGTAGGATCTTGCACCGCCTTCTGTAGCACCGATATATGGAATACATCATGTAGACCGCTGAGCTCCTCTAATAGCTTCAACCGATAAGCCGCTTCGCCAATCCGCTCCAGTACCTCAAATGGCCCAAGGTACCTCGGGCTTAGCTTTTTCAAGCGCCGCACCCGCGAGACAACCTTGAACGGCTTGATCTTTAAGTACACCCAGTCACCCACAGCGAACTCCACGTTCCTGTGCTTGGCATTATAGTACTTCGCCTGACGGTCCTGAGCAATTAGCAACCTCTCCCAAATGGTTCGCACTAATGAAGTAGCATCCTCCACCTCTTGATGCTTGTACAACTTTGACTCACCCGTTTCCAACCAGGACAACGATGTGCGACATCTTCTACCATAAAGGGCCTCGAAGGGCGCCATTTGAATACTTGCCTGGGAGCTATTGTTGTACGCAAATTTCACCAAATAAAGATGGTCTTCCCATTGCTTTCCAAAGTCTAAGACACACATGCGGAGCATGTCTTCCATAGTTCTATTGAACCTCTCGGTCTGCCCATCCGTCTGCGGATGGAAGGCTGTGTTAAATCTCAGCTTTGTTCCCAACATTTGCTGCACAAGCCTCCAATCATTGGATGAGAACCGCCCATCTCGGTCACTCACGATGCTGCGGGGCACACCGTGGAGCCGCATTATGTTATCCACATATAACTTTGCCAATTTCTCCATCGGATCATCCTTCCTATGCGGAATGAAATGCGACACCTTTGTTAGCCGATCTACGACCACCCAGATGGCGTCGTTCCCCTTTTGCAACCTTGGCAACCAATGCACAAAGTCCATAGTGATGTCGTCGAATTTCCACTCCGGAATAGGCAAGGACTTCAGAAATCCTCCCAGCTTTTGGCACTCCGCCTTCACCAAGGCGCAAGTTTGGCACTTCGCCACGTAGAGCGCCACATCCTTCTTCAAACCTCGCCACCAAAACAGTTTCTTAATGTCGCGGTACATCTTTGTGCTCCCCGGGTGAATCGAGTACTTGGTATGGTGCGCCTCGTACAATAAATCCACCCGCAAACTGCCCACGCTTGGGACGCAAAGACGTCCACCTTTCTAAAGCAATCCATCCACAACTTCATATTGGGAATTTGACCCATCGAGAGGCTCTATCATGAGTTGCTTCATGTGGCCATCCAAATCCAAAGCCTGCCAAATCCGATCAGCCAGGTCATATTGAACTTCAGTCCAATTCAAGAGTGCTTCAGCACTTGACTGCTTGTCTACGCAAGAAATCTCCAATGCCTCCAACTCCCGAACTAACCGCTCGTCATGGATCGACAGCCAATTGGCTTGAGCTGGGGCCCGACGACTCAACGCGTCCGCAACCGCATTACCTTTACCAGGCACGTAGTGGATCTTGAATGTATAGTCCCCCAGGAACTCCATCCATCTACGCTGCCGCATATTCAGATCTTTCTGATCAATCAAATACTTCAGGCTCTTGTGACCGGTGTAGATATCAATCTTCACACCGTACAAATAATGGCTCCAAAGCTTCAAGGCAAAAATCACGGCCGCTAAATCCAAGTCGTGGACCAGATAGTTCCTCTCGTGCAACTTCAGCTGTCTCGAGCCATATGCTATAGCGCTTCCATACTGTAACAGCACACAACCCAAACCATTGCCCGGAGCATCGCTATAAATCTCATAACCTTCGGTCCCACTCGGCTAACTCAGCACAGACGCCGTGGTCAACCGACATTTCAACTCCTCAAATGCTCGCACGCACTCTGGCGTCCAAACAAACTTCTGCTCCTTCCTCGTCAATGTAGTGAGAGGTAACGCTATCTGCGAGAAGTTCTCTACGAAGCGCCTATAGTAGCCGGCAAGCCCCATAAAGCTCCGGACTTCCTCTACCGTAAAATGCTCAGGCAACTCCCGCATCGCAAGAATCTTCACTGGATCCACTGCAATACCTTCCCCACTCACTATATGACCGAGGAACACCACTGAGGACAACCAAAACTCGCACTTCGAGAACTTGGCGTACAATTGATTCCTCCTCAGCGTCTCCAAAACCAAATGAAGATGCCTGAAGTGATCTTCCTCACTCTGCGAGTACACCAAAATATCATCGATGAAGACGATCAAAAAATGGTTCAAGTATTCCCTGAAGGTCCTGTTCATCAAATCCATGAATACTGACGGCGCATTAGTCAGCCCAAACGGCATGACCGTAAACTCGTAATGCCCGTATCTCGTACTGAACGCTGTTTTCGGGATATCACTCTCCCTTATTCGCAGTTGATAGTACCCGGACTTGAGGTCCAACTTTGAGTACACCGTCGACCCGACTAACTGATCGAATAGATCATCAATTCGGGGGATCGGGTACTTGTTATTTTCCATCAACTTGTTGAGCTCCCGATAATCAATACATAGCCTCAAGATTCCGTCCTTCTTCTTAACAAAGAGGACCGACGCGCTCCAAGGCGAAGAACTTGGATGCACATACCCTTGCTCCATTAACTTTTGTAGTTGAACCTTCAGCTCCGCCATTTCCTCAGGCGCTAGCCGATATGGAGAGCGTGATACAGGCTTTGCACTTGGTACGAGCACTATCGTAAAATCTATCTCCCGATGCGGCGGGGCTCCAGGAAGATCGCTAGGGAACACATCAGGGTACTCCGATGCCACTGAAATACTGTCCAACGCGGGCTTAGGCTTTACAACCTCCACTAGTGTAAGGAACAGTTCTGCACCGGCACGAACTGCCTTCACCACCTGAAGAGCAGACATCAACATCTTGCTCGACCCCTTCAAGCCTGTGAAAGTCGTCTCACGACCTGCTCCCAGCTTGACTTCCTTGCTACCGCAATCAATATTGGCTCACTACTCTGAGAGCCATTCCATGCCAAATATAATGTCGAACTCCATCAACGGTAGTAACAATGCTTGCAGATCGAACTCTTGATTCCCAATTCGAATCTTCACGCCACAGATTCTATCCACGCGCATCAAACACCCATTGGGCAACAACACATCCAACTTGTCCTTCTCCATTGAAGAAGATACTCCGATGCGTGATATGAATCCTTCAGACAAGAAGGAGTGTGAAGCTCCTGTGTCAAAGAGTGCTCTTGCCGGATACTCACAAATCAAAATAAATCCTAAATAAGCAGTGGTAAGATAACATGTGCGTAACAAGTATTTAAAGAAATTTAACTTGCTACAAATTTAAATTTTACCTGTCACCACATCTGCCTGTTTGATGGCCTCCTATTGGCCAAGATTATAAACCCTCGGTTGGGCCGGAGCATAATGGGACGCGGTTAACTCCACCGCCTCACCCTTCTCTTCGTATGTTGCTCCCGACTTTCTCTCGAACTTGGGACATCCGCTCCGGCAGTCACGGGCAAAGTGCCCCGGCATCCCACAAGTAAAACATGCACCCGGGGTTCGACCCGTAGTCGCCCCAGAAGCACCAGAAGAGGGGGCTGGACCCGAAATCCTAGCCTTCTTGTAGAACCTTCGATAGCCGGACTTTAAAGTAGTCGGCGCCTTGAATTCAGATTTCTTATCACCCAAACTTTTCTTTGCCTGAACATTCTTCATGTCCTTCTCCAAGGACCGGGCTGTGCTGACCAAGGTCAAGAAACCCCGCGTCATCGGCCCCGAGAGTAGTAGCCTCAAATCATCTCTCAACCCTTCGTAGAATCGATTCGTCTTGCACTCCTCATCCGTAATGGTGGAGCTAGCATATCGACTCAATCGAGTAAACTTGTGGAGATATTCATCCACGCTACTCTCTCCTTGAACCAACTTCAGGAACTCATTCTCCAACGCTATCCTCTGCGCCGAAGGTAGGTACCTTGCCAAGAATAGTCTCGAGAACTCCTCCATCGAGACATCTGTAAGTTGCCTTCCTCTCAATAGATGCAGCTCCAATCCTTCCCACCACAATCTCGCTTCACCGTCCAGAAGGAACGTAACAATAGTGGTCATTTGCCATTCTTCCGTCTCCGTTGCTGTCAAGACTCTCTTCACACGGGAGAGCCAGTATTCAGCTTGAGATGGGGTTCCCAACCATGAGAATACCAGAGGATTAAAGCTCATGACATGTTTGAGCTGTCTCTCGGTTGCCCTCCTCGGCACCACCGGTTCCTCTACTACCTGTTCCACCCTTCTCTGCTCAGCCGCTTGCAGTGGTACCTGCTCCATCGTAGGAGCGGGCTGCTGCATTTGCCTTGCAGGCTGCGTATTAATCATGGCAAACACTGCTTAGGCCACCAGTCGAATGGTTTCGGCCGAAGGAGGTGTTGCAGGAGCATCATTTGGTGTACTGCTAGCCTCAGAAACTCGACGTTCCGACGGCGCAGCACCGCTTCTGGTCACCTATAGTGGTACAAAACACCGTTAAGCGACCAAACAAAATTGCAAACAACAATTATAGGAACACGCAGGTTTCCCAAACACGTGTATTTTCATTCCTAAGTGGACGTTCATGGGTTCTTTTGTTGTTATAACGATGACGCACACACATGTTCTCACTACCCCTTAAAAAGAATTCGTCCACGAATTCATTTAAGCCTAACCGAAACCAGTAGTCTGATACCAAATTGTAACATCCCCTATCCGTCACATAGCATATAACAGTAGGTCCGGCCGGGGCCCGGCGCCATATACCACAGACAGACCGGGTGGTTACTCAATGGAAACCATCCAACCAATCACAACGTCCTACATAGAGCATTCTAGCGGAAGCAGTTTAAATAGTTGCAATTAAAAGAACGCAGCAACAAGCATGAATGTCCACTAACAAGCCAAGAAGGAATGAAGTACATACACAAGTACTAGCCTTAAGGCCTTACAAATAGTTTACTCAAATTACATGTTTTCCATACCACGGCACGCAGGCCGGTCATACATGAACAAAAGCAAGTAAAACACTCCAATTAGGCCTTCGAGGGCCGGCTTCGCAATTTGGGCTTTAGCCCGCTATTGACCGCTTGGTCCAGCAACACCTGCAAGCACAATCCACCGCACGTTGGCAAACAAAAGCAACATTCAATAATGCTGACCAAATTATAACGATCCCGCCCCTAATTCGGGGCGGCGATGCTCCTTCCCTGCACTAATTAGCATAATCAAGCAGTATATAAATATACATTGCATCACAGGCGTTAGCACGCACGGCCACACGCCCCGTGCACTTAGGGCACATTCTCGGTGAACCAGCCAATGTCACGTCAATTTAAGCCATAGACATTCCGGACTCACCACCGCCACTATGACGGCCAAACATATGAGCATTTTGTCTTCCCGGCATGGGTCACGTCAATTTAAGCCATAGACCGCCGAAGACCCTCATCTATGCCAACGACTCTAACCGAACGACATAGAATGGGTACGGTTCCGCCTAACCCGTGCTCACATCGCAACGACAATTTAAGCCATATGCACAGGTCAAACTTCTCCCGAGGCCCGTTTCCATCACATACTTCACATAACCCGGTTATGTTCAAGTTGGCTCCCAGGACACCAAGTTGGCAAGATCACGCATCTGCCCAGTTTTCCGGGTGCACCTTTGGGTTAATCCCCAAGGCTCCCTGTTGCAATCTACCACGTAGAAAACCCGAAAAACAAACATTCGCACGGAGTCTTCTCCGGCATTTATGCAATGCAATATCACCGATCCAGAACAACATGTCCGAATAGGCTTCACACATCATGCCTATGTCCGTTCTCGATTACAGACTCTACACAACGGGGACTTTACATATCTACCTGAAGGAACGCCTCCAACTCACCACAAACTCGCGAGAGCGGGCTTCCTTTGTAAAAGAAGGAGAGATTCACATGCTCAAGTAGAGAATCGTTACCCTAGCGTTCTTCCTTGGCGCCATGAAAATGTAAGCGGATGAAAAGCACCGCAATCTCCTTGCCTTCGTAGATCCGAAGTCGGCTCGCGATTTGGAGCTCCGAAGCTCCTCCAAAGATCGGATCTAAGCTTCGTCTTCCTCCTTTTCTCTCCCCTCTCTCTAGTATTTAGACAGAGAACCACGACAAAAAATAATGGTTTTGTAACCCTTCTCTCGGGTATAACCCTTTCGGGATAACCACAGCCGTCGGATCCCACAAAAAGGGATGCACGGATACGATCCAGGTCTGACCTGGACAAATGGGGCTAAGCACTGCACAGTACACCAATAGGAGTAGGACACGTCCGCGTCAAAACAGTGTCAGAACATTTAGTCAACTCCCGCCAAAACCCCTGTGTCGACACTCCGCGTCGACCGAGTCAAACATGCCACAAATGCCTCGCGCTCGACGATCGTCGAACCAAGATCATCGACCGCTGCCAGATCGTCGAACGAAAAACTCTGGCCAAATCGTCGAACGTACGGCCCGATCGTCGAACGGAGATCGCTGGCCCGATCGTCGAACCCACGACCCGATCGTCGAACCCACGACCAGATCGTTGAACCCAGAATATCGACAAATCGTCGACCGCAGCATTGTGACCAGATCGTCAACCGTTGCTCGACGATCGTCGAACCCAGATTTCTGCCTGATCGATTTGCCAGATCTTTGAACTACCCCGACAAGCCCTGGGACACGCCTGTGCCCCGGGCTGTGTTTGCTGCTCGACGATCGTCGAACCCAATTTCGTCGACCTCTCGGCCAAATCGTCGAACCCAACACGACACGCCCTGGGACACGCCCATGTCCCAGGCCGTGTACCTCCTGCGAAATTCCAAATTTGGCCCGGAATGCCTCCCGTCGCTCTTTTGAGTTTCGGGGCGTTACACATGGCCCACGACTATTGCAGTGGTAAATCAGAGAAGAAGGCATGAGGTTCCTATGTCGATAAAGGGAAGGCAATGGAGTGAACCGCATCCCATTAGGCTCCAGCCCAACCGAGAATCGACAACCTTGGCCAGCAGGAGGCCATCAAGCAAGGTGATGTGGTGACAGGTTTATGCTAGATTTTAACTATAATACTTTGCATACCTTGCATCTTATACTTTGGTCGTACGACTATCATGTTTTAGGCTTTATCGTGGTTATGGACTATCCGGCTCGAGCACTATTTAATATAGGAGCTTCATATTGTTTCTTATTAGAGGACTTCATGTCACGCATCGAAGTGCCTACTTCAGTAGTGAAGGATAGGTTGGATGTGCTACTGCAAAACGAGTGTTTGATGCGCGTAGAGAGAGTCTATTGAGTGAAAGTGTTGGTTGGTAGTCAAACTTTTGACTTGGAAGTGTCACTACTACCGATAGTGGAGTTTGACGTAATCTTTGGCATTGATTGGCTCTCGGAACAACGTGCGTTCATCGACTGTAGCTTGAAGACTGTTAAAATAGGGTCGAATACCAGCCACGAAACTACTTTCTCCGGTATGAAGGGGCCGAGCAAGACGATGATGCGCTCTATAAGTAGTTAAAATTGTTTATGAGGGTTCATAGTTGTTCTTCACTCTTCTAGAGGCAAAGAAGCCCAAGCCTGGCTTGGTCAGTATTCCACTGGTGTCGAAGTTTGCCGACATATTTCCTAAAGATCTCCCTGGAGCCCCACCTCAGAGAGAGATTGATTTTACCATCGAGTTGGTGCCGGGTGCCAAACCTATGTCGCAGTCTACTTACAGCTTAACACCAATGGAAATGGAGGAGTTGAAGGCACAACTTCAAGAGTTAATAGAGTAGGGGATGCACATCTAAGTTCGTCTCTTTGGAGCACCCCGGTCCTCTTCGTGAAGAAAAAGGACGGAAGTCTGTGGATGTGTATCGATTATCGATAACTCAATAAACTAATAGAGAAGAACAAGTACCCGATTTTAAGGATCAATGATCTATTCGACCAGCTTGTTGGGCCGACAATGTATTCAAAGCTGGATTTAAATTCTGGCTACTATCGGTTAAGAATTAGGGAAACTGACATTCCCAAGATGATGTTCAGTACTCGATATGGGCATTACGAGTTCACAGTCATGCCTTTTGGGCTGATGAATGTGCCATTGGTGTTTATGGACTTGATGAACCGAACATTCAGGGAGTATTTGGATTGGTTCGTGATAGTGTTCATTGATGATATCTTGATGTACTCCTAGTCCGAGCTTGATCATGCGGAGCATCTGTAAATTATTATAGAGACCTTGAGAAGCAATCAACTGTATGCCAAATTCTCTAAGTGTGAATTCTGGCTTTCTTCGGTAGCGTTCCTTGGGCATATCGTTAGTGGAGAGGGGATAGCGGTTGATCCGACGAAGATTGCTGCGATACGAGAGTGGCATGTGTTGTCTTCAGTGATGAAAGTCCAGAGTTTTCTGGGACTTGCCGACTATTACAGGTGCTTCATGCAGAATTTCCTACAGATAGCGTTACCTCTCACGACTCTGATGCGGAAGGATCAGAAGTTTGTTTAGTCGCCAGCGTGGACGCAAGCTTTCAAAGAACTGAAAATTCGTCTGACCATGACACCTATCCTATGTTCTCCATGTGGGACAGAAGGCTATGAGATCTATAGAGACGCTTCGAGGATCGGCTTTGGGTGTGTCTTGTTACAACATGGGAGAGTAATGCTTATGGTTCATGCCAGTTGAAGGTGCACGAGAGGAATTACCCGGTCCATGACACTACTTTTACGATGTGAAGGTCGACATTTACACAGATCATAAGAGTTTAAAGTATCTATTGGATCAGAAGGATCTAAATATGCATCAGTGAAGGTGGATGAAGTTCCTTGGAGATTACACCTTCCAGATACACTATTTACCTGACAAAGGTAATGCAGTTACAGATGCAGTAAGTCGCAGGGTTCCCGCAAAGTCTAACTGGATAAGGATGCATGATGAGCGTCTTATTTGAGATTTGGAGGCCTTAGAGATCTCTTGAATGGATAAGAGGTCTAGATTTGAAGCACGATTGTGTTGGAAGGAGGTATAGTATGACCTCACTGACTGGATTCAACAGGCTTTAGAATTGGACGACAACATGAAGCACTATATGGCTGAGGCTTTGGGAGGGTCAAATACCCAATTTACTGTTGATAATGGGCTATTGTAGAAGAATAGTCATTTGTGCGTCCCAAAGATGGGTAAAATAAGGGAAGAATTAATGTACGAGGCTCATTATACCAAGTACTCGATTTACCCGGGGAGCACAAAAATGTACAAAGATATGAAAAAGTTAAAATGGTGGCCAGGACTGAAGAAGGACCTTGCTTTTTTATGTGGCAAAATGTGTAACATCCCTCAAGTAACTAGACCCCTAAGATGGTTTTGTGATGATTAGGTCAGGACAAAATCATAGGAAGCTCAAAGAGATCATGTGAACTTAGGCATGAAGGTGAAGTTCACCATAGTCTACAGATAACACTTTTTAATTACCTAACCTAGGGTTTGACTTTAAAGCCTCACCTTGAGACTTTGACCGCACCATAACATCCCTAATCCATTAGGGTGTCCCTTGGAGCACCTAGAATTCATTGGGGTCAACCAGAGTGGTCGAGTTGATCAAAGTCAACCCTAACCCTAAAATGATTAAAGTGGCCTATCTAGGGCCAATGGACCTCCAACTTGCCAAAATGACCACACCTAGACCTTATTGACCCTTAAGGGAGGCCAACGGGTCACTAACCACCCATTAGGGTCAACCAAATTGGTCATTTCGTCCAAAGTCAAACCTAGGTAAAAAAATTGTCAAACATACGCCTTTTGGAAAAACTGGTCCAATTGGGACACCGCAATGACCCAACAACCATTGGAAGGTATCAAGGAACTCAAGACACACCCATTGGATCAATCAACCCATTAGTTGACCAAGTCAACACCTCAAGTCAACCCCAAGTCAACACTTGGTCAATATTGCGCAAAATGGGTTAATCAAGCCCAATGCTCAATTACTTGGGGCTAAGCCCAATTTCAATGGCCCAAATGATGAGCCACGACTAAAATTCCATGGAATGCCACTAAAAATCTGGAAGTGGTGACTAGGAGATAGAAAATGAGAGTTTCCCCCTTAAGGGAGAGAGAGAAAGAAGAAAGAAAGAGAGGAGTTATGGAGGGAGACCATGGGCCACCTCATTCATCTCCCAATTGCCCCCATTCATCTCCCTTAACTCATGGGATAAGAATACCATCAATTACAGCCAGCCAACTCTAATGGGGGGAGCCCAAACACCATGGCCGACCACCCCTTCACCTCCCCTCCAATGAAAAATTATAAATTCCCCATATACAACCCCCATTCCCACTTTTGGCTAACCCATCACCTTCAAAACATCCTTGGCAGTCAAAATGATGTATTGGATCAATGGTTTTGGTGTAGGATCAAGAAATTGGGCAAGCTCATCGGAGGGGAGAAACGTCACGACCAACCGCCATCACCGTCGTCGTCAAACCCCCAAAAGGTCCACTTCTCCTCCTGTCCCCTTGTGCTAGTATCCTAGATCAATTAGGAGAGAAATTGAGTTCAATTTATCATGATCCGTGAGAAAAATGGAGATTTTCCGAAAAATCATGGTGGCGGGTTCGCCAGGAACCACCACCTCCGGCGGCCAAACCACCGCCAGGCGATAGCCACCACCTCGACGGAGGTGGTGGCGGTGGTGGCTGGCCAGAGAAGTGGCCGGGTGGCCGGCATGTATCTTGGGAAGAAGCTATGGGTTAAGGATCAGTGTTCTGTTCGGGCATTTGGAGAGGATGAACAATGCTCTCTTATATTAATTTATTATTATATTTAAATATATAATACAGTGATTTTGTATCCTTTAACATGCACGCTTTGATGCTGTTAAATGAGACACTTAGATGTCATTTTAGGAAAAATGTCCAGTCACAAAAGTTGCTGGCCTTTGAGTTTAGTTTAATTTTAAATTGGTTTTGATACATTTGGGTCAGTGGTCTGACCGAAGCACTCAATATGGTGCAGCCTATACATAGGCCTGACCAGGGACAAAATTGAGTGCCCCACTTAACCATTTAAGCAAATGATTTGAAATTTGGACCATAGGAAAATTATACAGACACACACATCATATCCAAAAATGAGAATTTTTGGAGAACATTTTTCTATAGTTTTTTTAAAATTTAATAAATCATGTAGAGGCTCTATTGACCTCAAATACCACCAATATTTTGGTGGTTGTCCATTAGGGTCATGACATGACTCTGGTAAAAATCTCAGCCCATTTGGGGTTGATTTGATTAGGTATTTGAGTGACCAAAGTTTGGTCTCATACGAGAAAATCAGGTCAAAAGTGCACTTGAAGGGTTGTGTGGCCAATCCTCATCCAAAAGGGATGGATCTTTGGGCACTGATTTACTGTCACATAAAACACCATCACAAGAGATTCTGGGTGGTTTAGGGTTGAGATGCCCTAGAACCCTAGAGTGAACCCTAGGGTTGAGTTTTGAGCTCAAAGAAGGATATGAGACTGTATGTCCTTGGAATGTATTGAAATATGGTAGGTGTGATTTTAGGGTGGAAATAAGCCCTAGGAATGGATCTTAAAGCTTTAGGAACTTATATTCCCCTTGAAATAGATTAGGACCAATTAGGGCATTTTTACTCATGATTTTTATTACCTAATCATATGACCTTGGATGTCCATGAAACTTAGGAAGTGACCTTAAATAGTTGTCACTAATCTCTGGAAATTTTGTTATGAATTACATATTAATATCTTTGGTACTTCATTCACAAATTTAGTATTTTTACTATTCATCAAGGAATTTATTATGAACTATTTACTCATTGAAAAATTATAAAACTTGGGCAGAGGACTTTCTAGGGCAAATATAAGCTTTGGGAAGTTTTATAAAATTATTGGAAGTCTTTTTATATAGGTTGCTTCACAAAGTGCCTTATGTAGAATATATTTAAATGATTTATTTAGGGGACCAAATTTGGCTTGAAAATTATGATTTTGGTCAGTAGACATTTCTAGTAACTTTTGTGGTAATTTTTATATAATTTTTGGATGATTAATTTTATTATTCTCTATTCTGCCCTATCATTGTGGTTATTTAGTCGATAATTAGTATGAAAGTTAAAACCTTTTGGGAAAATTGTAAAATTAAGGAATTACAGTTATTTTGATGTTATACCCTTGTCATAATTTTGTTAAGGCCATATCCTATCAAAAATTATACTTGGTGTTCAAAAGCACAGTTGACCTGATTTTGCAGAAAATTAAATAAATGCCAAATAAATTAGGAAAAAAATTATCTTCTGGATTTAACCTTAATATATCATGATTGAACCCCAGTAATAATATTAGGTCATTTGGATGAATATTTGGAGGGGTTACCATTCTTGCACGTCATGTATCTCATTAGGTCTTAGCATAGTAAAACTGTAGAATTAAGGAATCATGTGAACCTCAGTATGGGATGAAGGAGATAGTTGGTTGAATTAATTGGGGGAGTATGAATGAGGTCACCAATGGAAGTCAGCTATGAGAGTATGGTTGACTAGGGGAGTGGTTGAGCTCGGAATCGACGATGGATCGTCTTTCCCTTGGATAAATTCTAAATACACTTAGGGTTAGATCAAGTGTAAGATCAGTAGAGTCGAGACATAGTTAGATACCAACATTAATAAGTAACTTGTGAAAGGGAGCTTTATAATTCAGCCCATCGTAGTTCCTAGTGCCCTCGAGAGCACTTCATAGGGAATGCCCTGGGTAGTCCAAGGTTAATCCTAAACTATAAGGCTAAACTGTTAGTTCAAGATTAATTCTAAGCACTCACTTTCACTCACCCTATAGTCACAGGATTCTAGTTCGGTTTAGGCTCATGAGCGGTAGGCTTGGCGGTGTTAGGTATGGACTGGTTAGTCTGGGGAGCCAGTGGCTCGGAAGGCTGTTGTGATGGGCGGGTTAGCCCGGGGAGCCGATCGCTCAGAGATTCATATTTATCATAATTGCATGTGCATAAAGGTGGTGGGTCTTCAGTATTAGACGATCGTTCACACCTACATCGACACGTTGACTCGGAAAGTATGGTTCTCACATAATCAAGGAAAAGAATGGTGGATTTGCCAACAGAGTATGCAGGGGCTTCACGGTTGTGTTCTTTGCGTTGAGGCATATGAAGGTCTAGGTTAAGTGGTGCGAATGCCGGCCTAGAGGTGGGGTGGCCCAACCCATCGCCTCCATTTGCCACTACGGGTGGTACTTGAGAGTTTAACTAACTACAAATGGGGCAACTAAAGGTTTGTGCGTATTGAGTCAGGTGTATGTGTTTCACTTATATGAATATATCATTAAACCAGCATAACATATCATATCATATCATCATTGCATTTAAACCCCTACCCCTATTGTATAAATTAGTATGTGACTTTTATACGATAGGCTTTGCAAAATGACACCTTAACTTATGAGTTTGTATGTGCATTCTTATAAGTTAAGGTTACTTATTTTATAGCTTACTTTACTTTACTTTATCTGTGGTAGAAGGTAGTCGTAGTTCTTTACTTGTACTTTTATTACTTATAGTGTAGCATGTGCTTACTGCTCTGTACTTTACCTTATTTACATTACTGCTACCTTGTTATAGTTCCTTTGTACATACTCCTGCTAGGGTAGTTGTCACCTACTCTTGTTCATTCTCCACCTTAAATATCTTTCCTTTCCTCCTCCCCACACGGTGCCTAGGGGGTGAGGTGAGGATGATAGTGGTTTAGTATTTTGACTAACGGTCGGTGGACCATATCATTTTAGGAATTCGAGGTGATGCACCAGTCACAGGAGGATGACAAGACTTGAGGTGCAGTTGTTGCGCACTATCACTACTACTCGGCGACAGGTCGAGGACGGTTTTTCAGATTGCTTCCGCTAGATGTGTGAGCTGTGAGAGAGAGATTATTTGTATTAGACATGTACCATGCTTAAGCCCATTTTCTACTCTCTTTTATACTTGTACTCATTGTGGTCTATTACTCATTATATACATATTGATAGTGAGCTGTGACCTGTGGACTTGTATTACTCACTTACTTATCTTTAGTTGGCATACTGTGATGTGAATATTTTAGCTGATAGGATCGGCATTGTGCGATGGCATCTAACATGGTAGTTAGAGTCACCGTAAGGCGGTGGTTCTCGACATAAGACCCGGTGAGGAAAAAAATGGGGTCTTACAAACTGGTAACAAAGGGGACCACGATCATAAAGAAGTAAGTCCACAACACTGGGTCATTCCGCACGAGCACTAGTTTGGGGACAAACTAAGCAGCGGAAGCGTGGTGTGCCCATTTGTAAAGATGACAATATATAGTCCTCAAATCAATGAGTTAGGCTAACCCAACTAGAAAACATTACTTATCAAGACGATTCTTAGCGTATACTGGTCAAAATTGACCCTAGGTACAAATTTAGTTTAGGTTTGAGGATACCCGAAGTTGCTAGAGGAAGAGTCTAACACGAGAGTAGCAACTTGAGGCTTACTCTGATGTCCCTATTTTACTTGTCATGTGGTACTATCACCTGTTACACAAACTAATATGACCACCTTAAGGTCAAATGATGCATACAATCCATTAGCGGAATGGTAGAGGACTCATAGACTCAACCCTCATACCGATGACATGATTAGGTTGAGATAACCATCATGCCAAATACCAAGGGTCAGATAAGAATTCAAGTTCAGAAGAGACCCATTTGGGACTGCATCACATGTTGACCCTGAGAGGATTGTCTTAAATGGTAACCTGTAGATCATGAAGTCTGGAGTATATCAACAAGCCTCAGGATGTGAAAGACTTGATTTCAAGAGCCTAGACACTTAGAGGGGGTGGGTGAATAGGTTCTAATTTTTTCTTCAAAAATTTTAGGAAAATAGCAAAGTCTATCTCAACACAAAAAAATTTAAACCACAAAACAATGAACACAACACAACATACAACAGATTTATAGTGGTTCCTCAAGATATGGGTACATCCACTTTCCCCTTCTCCTATCTAGTAGTGAACTGGATTCGGCCCAACTTCCTTCCACTTACTCAGATCCACAGATCTTACAACTCAGAACCATATTGGTTCCTACAGCTCAGACTTATACAAGTCCTACCTCAGATTCTTCCCCCAGAACCCTACCTCAGGCCGCAACCCTACCTCAGCCTATGTCACTAGGCTTACAACTCAGAGTGAAACCCCACTCCTACAACTCAGGCAAAAGCCCTACCCCAGCCTTTATAATTACAAGCTTACTCAGATCTAACAACAGATCCTACCAGAAATTGTTCGATTAAGAGATACAGAAATTTCACTAGATAAATCTCTTCACTGGTGTGAGCTTCTTGATCAGATCTTGAATAAACTGATCTTCAGATCCAACCCGACTTAGCCGTTTCAAAGCTTCTTGATAGAACAAAATAAGGTTGATCTTCACTTGATGTAGAAGTTGATCTTCAGATAGCTTCCTCCTTGAATTCAGAATGAGATCTAAATCTTCCTTGCAGACTGATCTGGATCTGCCTTCATAAGGGTTTCCCCTTTTCTTGTTGTAGAAAACTCTCTCTGAAGGATTCACTTCTTAGTGTTGTGTGTTCTCTATTTGTTGTATCAAACCAGTCCTTTGTATAGAGTTTCCTCCTGATTACCGTCTGATGCAGTTTGTAACAATCTTCTGACAGTTCTGACAAAGGTGTCAGACCGGTTGGTTACGACAACTGATTCTTCAAAGACTTTCCAACTCAGCATGAACCACTCAGCAAACTGCTTCATATGTGTCGACACAAATGGACTAAGTGTCGATACAAGACTTGATGATGTCGACACAACACTCCATGTATCGACATAGTCATTCTTTTTGGTACTCGACACAGCATCTGTTAAATGTGTCGACACAAGTCCTATGTATCGACACAATTCTGCTTACAGTGTCGACATAACTCCTTGGTATCGACATAGCTTCTGCTTTCAGTGCCGACATAACTCCTGGGTTTCGACACAGCTTCTACTTTCAGTGTCGACATAACCCTTGGCTCAGGTGTCGACACAAGTCTAAGTGTCGACTCAGCTTCTTCTTTAGGTGTCGACACAATTCTTCACAAGTGTCGACACAAGTCTGGGTGTCGACATAGCTTCTTCTTTTGGTGTCGACACAATGCCTGGGTGTCGACACAATTTGTAAGACCCCTAGCCGATCCAACGTGACAACGTCACGGCTCCGCTCTAGGCGACCCTACCGGGCTGCAGCCCAAGCACCCCAACCCCTCTCCATCCACAGGCGGGTTGTTGGTGGCCACAGCCTCCCTTTGATGAGGTAAACTCGATAGTCAAGCCCGCACTACGTGGACTTCCCAGGTGGTCACCCATCCCAGTACTGCTCCAGCCCGAGCACGCTTAACTATGGAGTTCTTTCAACTCTCATCACCAATTGAGCTGCAGCTCAATTGGTGATGAGAGTTGAAAGAACTCCATAGTTAAGCGTGCTCGGGCTGGAGCAGTACTGGGATGGGTGACCTCCTGGGAAGTCCCCGTAGTGCGGGCTTGACTATCGAGTTTACCTCATCAAAGGGAGGCTGTGGCCACCAACAACCCGCCTGTGGTCGTCGAACTCAACTCGACGTTTCGAGCTAGGGCGTGTTTGCGGGACACGGGTGTGTCCAGGTGCACACGGCCGGGCACACGGGCATATGCCCGGCCGTGTGAAGTCTCGGGTTGTTTTGGGATTATTTTCGTTGAGGCACACGGCCTCAGACACGGGCGTGTCTGAGGGCGTGTCGTGGACACGACATGGAACACGGGCGTGTCCCATGGCCGTGTACTGTTGGTTTTGAGTCGGTTGTCTGCCGCTTAGAGGGACACGGCCTGTGACACGGGCGTGTCACAGGGCGTGTCAGGCCGTGTTTTAGCTTTTTTGGCCAAATCTGAGTCGTTTGTTTCCGTCTTCCTGGATCCAATGGTTGGGCTCTGTCCAGGTGTGGTGAAGGCCGAGAAAAAGGGGATTTAAGCCCTCTTTTCTTCTTCTTCTTCTTCATTTCATTTAAGCAAGGGAGGAAGAAAGGCTAAGGCAAGAGGGAAAGGAGGAGTCTACCAGCTGCTGTAGGAGCTGCGGAGTGCGGAGCGAAGATCCGAGAGCGGATTCGTGAAGGCAGAGACGAGGCGGTAATTTCCATCCGGCTACTTCATGGCGCCGAAGCGGTCGTCAAGGGTAACGATCTCCTTCTTGGACATCGAAGTCCTTCCTTTATGCATGTGCTTGGAATCCTCCACCAAGAGGTGGATTTGCGGAAGTGATTCCTTTGGTGAGTCTGCATCTAGAGCCGGAAATATGGAGTACGGCATAGGCATGCTGTGTGAAGCCCATCTGGACCGGTAGTCTGGATTGGTGATGTTCATGAGTAAACCGGAGGAGACTCCGTGGATTTGATGAGATGGAAATGGATTTCTATTGTGCTGATTGTATGGATGTGATGCTGAATGTGAGGAGGCTTTGGCAAAGCTCCTGGTTGTGATATGATCAATTGGTAGCACGCCTGGGGAGCTCGTGATAAACCCGGCCTGTTACACCACTAGGGTGGGTTGATCTAGTTAGTTAGAGGGGTCGATTGGTGGCAATGCTTGGGGAGCCGAGTTAAACCCGGGTTGCTGCACCACATAGTGTGGGTCGATCGGATTAGGAGGGGGGTCGATTGGTAGACATTGCCTGGGGAGCTTGGATAAACCCAGCGTGCTACACCACAGGTTGTGGGTCGACCTACTCTGGTTGCTGCTGTGAGGTTGTACCTCCGTGTGGTTTGGGCGGGATGTCGCCAGCTTGCGAGACTGGTGGACTAGGGCCGGTCAACCAACAAGTTAAAACCTCAGATCAGCGGTGTATGACTGGTGGATTCCGGTACGCCAAGAAGGTGCCCTGAGTGCACGGAACGTCTGGTGGATTCCAGCATTTGTGACGTCGTGTGTTTGCTAGCGGGATAAAGGAACTGATATACATATACTGTTGGATGATGCTTGATGATACGTGATGAGCACTGTATACAGGGAAGGAACCACTACCCCGGGTAGGGGGTAGGGTCGTTATAATGGGTCAACCAAATGCTGACCGTTACTTTGTTTTGCCGCTTTTTGGTGGATGTCTCATTGCAGGTGCCGCGGCTTGAAATGAATAAGTGGAATGGCTAGCTTGCTGCTGTTGGCCTTTGAAGGCCATGCGAAGAGTGGTGTTTGGATTTCATGTGTGGCCGGCCTGCGTGCCGATGTACGAAATGATTGTTGTGTAAAAGAGGAACCTGTAAGGCCATAAGGCCAGTGTGTGTGGGTTGTATACATTCCTGGTGTTGTGATATATATAAATGTGATATTTATATATTGGTGGACATTCTGGTTGGAGTTCATGTTAACAAAAATATGCTGCGCTAGAATGGATGAGTTAAGGATACGGGTCGATTTTGATTTCCACACGTGATTCCTTCGCTTGTCTGTGAGATATGGCGTGGGGCCCCGGCCGGACCCACCGTTATATGTCATGTGACAGGTGGGGGCGTTACAAAGTGGTATCAGAGCCAGGTTTAGATTGTTTGGGAGGAGAGAAGCTAAATGAACTCATGAATGTCCACTAGGAATGTATGTCATGCACATGATGTGCGTGAGTGTGTCGTCAATGTAGCAGTACCGTTATGATTGGAAGTATTAATGGTGTTCTGTACATTGATAGGTGGCGAGGGATGGAGCTGGGCCGTCTGAGCCCCAGCGGTCGGATGAGAGTGCAGCACCCGTGGAAGCGCCTATGCCTCCCTCGGCAGAAGCCATACGGGTGGTGACGGAGACAGTGCTTGCAGTGTTACAAGCACACCCTACTGGACAGGCAAGACCTGGTGCAAGGCAAGAGCATGCTGCAGTGGTGGTGGAGGCGCAAGCAAGTGATGAGTCATTGACACGTTTTATGCACTTTCATCCACCGACGTTTGGTGGAGCGCTTTCCCCAACGCAGGCGGAAGATTGATTGGCAAGGGTAAAATGGATCCTGACCGCACTCCAGACGGTCGAGGAACAGAAAGTGATGTTGGACACTTTTTTGTTGGAAGGAGATGCGAGATTGTGGTGGGATGAAATTGAAGTGCATCACTTGGCAGGTCGAGGTTTAACTGACGTTTCCATGGATGAATTCTCCCAAATATTTTTAGCCAAGTATGTGCCAGTGTCGCAGAGGATTGCGATGGAAAATGAATTTCTCCGTTTGGTGCAGGGTGAGCGAGATATTGATACCTACCTGCATGAGTTTACAAGATTGGGGAGATATACGAGATCGAACTTTGCGGAGGAAGCACGAAAGACAAATCAGTTTTATGAAGGCTTGCGGGATGAATTGAGGTTGGCACTTCCGAGTTCAGTGAGCCAAGGCTTCCAAGCATTAGTCGATACAGCTCGTGCATTAGAGAAGGATATGAAGCGAGTACAAGCGAATAAGCGACAGGAAAAGTCAGAGTTGAAAGTGTCGCAGTTGGATCAATCGGAGTTTCGACGACAAGAGAAGAAAAGATTTAGGCCGGCGGAATCAGCTCCGTCGACTGTTTCTTTGGGCGTGACTTATAGGTCAGGACGTGTGGATACACGTATATGCTATAAATGCGGGCAGCAAGGACATATAGCAAAATTTTGTCGGAATGCCCCTCCAGGGAGTGAGAAAAAGATAGGTGTGTCATATGAAAAAAAAGGGAAAAGCAGTGGCCGAGTCATCTGCATCCCGGACGCAACCACGATTTCATGCTATGGACGTGCAAGAGCCACAAAGCTTAGTTGGTGAAATTCAGCCTCGGGTGTTTCAATTGTCTCTTAATCGCGAATTTCAAAATCGGGAGGCTGAGCGGAGATGAATCATGAAGTAGCTCCTTTGGATGCTATGACTGGATCGTACCTTGATGGATTGTCCATAGTGGTGTATGTAAATGATGTTGATATATATAGTTGTCTCTATCTATTAAACTTGGTGCACTTGTGATTGTGAGGCGATAAATCAATTATGTTGTTTTGTTTTGAGGTCTTCTGTGGCTGCATGTGCACAAGTGAAAGTTAGGGATGTTTGTTTGTGTTGTATGTTTGTTAGTTTGTGCGGAGGCTTGGGGTGTAAGCTTTGATGATGTTGTGGCTGCTTGGAGTCAAATTTCGAGGACAAAATTATTTGAAGGGGGGGGGGGGGGAGATTGTAACACCCGAAGTCAAGCGGATCAATTTGAGCAAAATCGGGTTCAGGCATGGGTGACACGGCCTGGGACACGGGCGTGTCCCAGGCGTGTCAGGCCTGGGTAGTGTCGAGTCGTGAAGTCGACGAAATTTAGAGTCGACACAGCGGACACGGCCTGCGACACGGGCGTGTCGCAGGGCGTGTCGGGGCCATGTCAACGATCGGCGTTGATGTCGACGAATTTTGCTCGACGATCGTCGAGTGTCGAGTGTCGAGTGAGGACACGGCCTGTGACACGGGCGTGTCACAGGGCGTGTTAGTGGTCGTCGAACTCAACTCGACGTTTCGAGCTAGGGCGTGTTTGCGGGACACGGGTGTGTCCAGGTGCATACGGCCAGGAACACGGGTGTGTGCCCGGCCGTGTGAAGTCTCGGGTTGTTTTGGGATTATTTTCGTTGAGGCACACAGCCTCAGACACGGGCGTGTCTGAGGGCGTGTCGTGGACACGGCATGGAACACGGGCGTGTCCCATGGCCGTGTACTGTTGGTTTTGAGTAGGTTGTCTGCCGCTTAGAGGGACACGACCTGTGACATGGGCATGTCACAGGGCGTGTCAGGTCGTGTTTTAGCTTTTCTGGCCAAATCTGAGCCGTTTGTTTCCCTCTTCCTGGATCCAATGGTTGGGCTCTGTCCAGGTGTGGTGAAGGCCGAGAAAAAGGGGATTTAAGCCCTCTTTTCTTCTTCTTCTTCTTCTTCATTTCTTTTAAGCAAGGGAGGAAGAAAGGCTAAGACAAGAGGGAAAGGAGGAGTCTACCAGCTGCTGTAGGAGCTGCGGAGTGCGGAGCGAAGATCCGAGAGCGGATTCGTGAAGGCAGAGCCGAGGCGGTAATTTCCATCCGGCTACTTCATGGCACCGAAGCGGTCGTCAAGGGTAACGATCTCCTTCTTGGACATCGAAGTCCTTCCTTTATGCATGTGCTTGGAATCCTCCACCAAGAGGTGGATTTGCGGAAGTGATTCCTTTGGTGAGTCTGCATCTAGAGCCGGAAATATGGAGTACGGCATAGGCATGCTGTGTGAAGCCCATCTGGACCGATAGTCTGGATTGGTATACAGGGAAGGAACCACTACCCCGGGTAGGGGGTAGGGTCATTATAATGGGTCAGCCAAATGCTGACCGTTACTTTGTTTTGCCGCTTTTTGGTGGATGTCTCATTGCAGGTGCCGTGGCTTGAAATGAATAAGTGGAATGGCTAGCTTGCTGCTGTTGGCCTTTGAAGGCCATGCGAAGAGTGGTGTTTGGATTTCATGTGTGGCCGGCCTGCGTGCCGATGTACGAAATGATTGTTGTGTAAAAGAGGAACCTGTAAGGCCATAAGGCCAGTGTGTGTGGGTTGTATACATTCCTGGTGTTGTGATATATATAAATGTGGTATTTATATATTGGTGGACATTCTGGTTGGAGTTCATGTTAACAAAAATATGCTGTGCTAGAATGGATGAGTTAAGGATACGCGTCGATTTTGATTTCCACACGTGATTCCTTCGCTTGTCTGTGAGATATGGCGTGGGGCCCCGGCCGGACCCACCGTTATATGTCATGTGACAGGTGGGGGCGTTACACAATTCCACACAAGTGTCGCCATAATTCTTCACAAGTGTCGACATAATTCTTCACAAGTGTCGACACTTATACTTAGAAAATTTTCTTCCAATTCTTAAACCTGCACAATGAAACTCAAACATACATCAAATACAAATTGATGTATATCATTGATTAAGATGAGGTTTCTCCAAATCTGGTACATATTAACAGTGTATCCAACAGGATGGAACCCCAAGTCTAAGGTTACGTACCCTAAGGATTGTGAGCATATCTAGGATGAATATAATGTAGTGATATCGAAGATACTTAGTCCAAGATAGGCATGGGCTTATCTTTTGTTTATTGGGGGCTTATCTTTTGTTTATCGAGCAAATTAGTTACTAACATGAATTTTCTTAGGCCTAATTTTGAAAATATGGTGTCACAAATATAGTGATGCGGAAGTTGATCTTATTCGACGTTACTCGGGTGTACTCAAAGGAATAATAACCTGATCGTGTAAAGGATGTTTATAGAGTCATTGTCTAAACTCACAAACGAGAACTCAAATTATTGGAAGAAAATTATGTTTACCAGAACTTGTATTTTCCCAAAATAAAGAAATATGCCACAGATCTTGTGATGCACGGTGAGGTTTGTCTGCTGGTTAAGGTAAAGTGCAAGAGTTTTGTTTTGGGGGAACTACTACAGTCACTGCCCTAGTTAGAGTGGAAGTTTGAGGATATAATTATGGATTTCATATAGAGGTTACCACATCCCCACTCCGGGCACAATTTTATTTGGAACATCAAGGATAGATTGATTAAGGTATCTAGGGTCGCCCCGATCCGTAAGGATTCTCCCGTTGATATTTTGGTGAGATTACTTGTGGAGCAATTTGTGCGGTACTGCGGAATGCCCAAGAACACCATATTAGATTGAGTTCAAGAAAGCATTGGGAGGGTCCCCTATGAGGTCCTCTATGGGGGGAAGTGTCAGACAAGGTTATCTTGGATCTAGGTGAGGATCCAAAGGCACTCAGATCGAAATTTGTGGAGAACACAGATACCCAGGTATGACTGATTCGAGATAGGATGCTGGAGACCCAAAGTAGACTGGCCAAGTATTATGATGCACAACATTGTCAAGTGGAGTTTTAGGATGGATACCAGGGGTTCCTGAAGTTACATCCTATGCATGGAGTCTCGCGGGTATGTAGGCGGAAGAAGTTCAGTTCGAGGTATATGGGGCCCTACAGGATCCTAGAGCGGATCAGCCCATTGGCTTACAGACTGGAGCTACCACCAGAGTTAGCAGGTTTGCATGATGTCTTGCATGTCTCCTCTCTTAGGAAGGCTCTACTACAACTGGAGCAGCATGTTCCTAGTATAGATGGCTCAGCAGCTTCTGATCAATCGATCCGCTTAGAGCCGGTCAGGATAGATGATACGATAGTGCGAGTTTTGCGGTGCGGGAAGGTTCCGGTGGTCAACATCATGTGGTCAAATCATGGACAGGAGAAGCATACATGGGATCCACTGGACCTGATGTAGCAGAGGTACCCAGATCTCTTTGTGTAAGGTATACCTTCAAATTCCTAAGGGATGTTACATTCAGTTATTTTAGTAGAAACCTTGCAGGCCTAACCTGAATTTCGGGGACAAAATTATTATTTTTATTTATTGGGATTTGTAACATCCCTCAAGCAACTAAACCCCAAAGATGGTTTTGTCATGACTAGGTCAAGACAAAACCCTAGGAAGCTCAAAGAGAACATGTGAACTTCGGCATGAAGGTGAAGATCACCATGGTCTACAAATAACACTTTTCAATTACCTAACTTAGGGTTTGACTTTAAGGTCTCACATCGACTCTTTGACCCCACCATAACATCCCTAATCCATTAGCGGGTCCCTTGGAGAACCTAGAACCCATTGCGGTCAACCAAAATGGTTAAGTTGACCAAAGTCAACCCTAACCCTAAAATGGTTAAAGTGACCTATCTATGGCCAATGGACCTCCAACTTGCCAAAATGACCCAACATAGACCTTCCTGACCTGTAAGGGAGGCCAATGGGTCAATAACCACCCATTGGGGTCAACCAAAATGGTCATTTTGACCAAAGTCAAACATACTCCTTTTGGAAAAACTGGTCCAATTGGGACACCGCCATGACCCAACCAACATTGGCGGGTGTAAAGGGACTCAATACACACCCATTGGACCAATCAACCCATCAGTTGACCAAGTCAACACCTCAAGTCAACACTTGGTCAATACTGCCCAAAATGGGTTAATCAAGCCCAATGCTCAATCCCTTTGGGCTAAGCCCAATTTCAATGGCCCAATTTAAGAGCCACCACTGAAATTACATGGAATGCCACTAAAATGCTGGAGGTGGTGACTAGGAGAGAGAAAATGGAAGTTTTCGCCCTTAATGGAGAGAGATAAAGAAGAAAGAGAGAGGAGTTATGGAGGGAGACCATGGGCCACCCCATTCATCTCCTCATTGCCTCCATTCATCTCTCTTGACTCTTGGGATGAGAATACCATCAATTCCAGCCAGCCAACACTAATGGGGGGAGCCCAACCACAATGGCCGACCATGTTGGGTTTTGGTATACGACATAACAGTTATGCGCAGTGGAATAAAGAAAACAAGAAAAACCCAAAAGCAAGTTATAGATCTTGCGATGATCATTAATCAAGAAGTAATTTTCAATAAATAAATTTATACCTTCACGGAATTGAGTCGATACTCAACCTATGTGCTACGATTGATTCTAACGAATGACAACGACCGGATTTCCGAGCGTAGAATAGTGTCCATGCCTCTACGAGTATGCACATGAAAACGAAGAACCCTGGACTCTTGTCACACAAGATCTAGGTCGGAAAGAGGCTTGCCCTCAACGTCTCCACGGATTACTAGATCCGTCCAATGAGAGGTGGCAATGACGAATACGATGCATGGAAACACTTTTCGATGGAGGCAAGGGACGTCAGACACTCGGTGGGGACAAGCGGCTGTCGGTGGAATTGGCGACGACTGTCATGGATGAGGAACAATTTCGACACGAGAAGATGCGCCGTCGGCTTCGTGATTTTAGGTCGGGAATGAACAGTTCTACCATCGGTTCAACAGTAAAACGTATTTATACCTTGAACTAAACCGTCCAATACCAGCATGGACCGGCCAAACTAGACTTAGAATAAATTACCTGTCGAGACAGAATTCGGCGAGTATCAACCTGATATTCGACGAATCAGTGAGTGACCATCATGATACATGTCGAATCACAAAGGGGTCATGATGTCACTCGACGAATCGGTGAGAGATCACGACAATACTTGACGAATCAGCAAGAGGTCATGACGATACTTGACGAATTGGCGAGTATTACTTTAATACTCGACGAATCGTTGAATGGTCACGGCGATACTCGTCGAATCCAGCCCATTCGTCGAAACCACTTACAAATAATCGACTAATTTTCCTTATCTTCTGTCGACTACACGCCAATCGACCCATATTCACAATGCAGGTTCCAGAATTACATTCCACCACATCATGATCGCCATAGGCTTGGTCCTTAACTCATATCACATATGAGCAAGGCCAACACAAACCTATCCAACTTCTCCAAAAATTTTATGTGCGGCCCCATAGGCTTATACTGCGTTGGTAGTGAGGCTACATGCTTGGTCACTTCTAGATCACCATGGTAGAACCAATAGTCTTTAGAACCGCTTTCATTGGAACACGATTTAGTGTTAAAGCAGCAATTTTTAGAGCAAAACCCCAAAAGGAAACTGATAGATCTGTATGACACATCATTGATTACACCATGTCTAACAAAGTACGCTTCCTCCATTTAGACACACCATTATGCTGTGGTGTTCTCGGTGGAGTGAGTTGTGATACAATACCACACTCTTTCAGATGATCACGAAACTCATGACTAGGTATTCGCCACCTCGATCAGATCAGAGCACTTACCTTCTTACCCAATTTGTTCTCTACTTCATTCTTAAACACTTTTAACTTTTCAAAGGTTTTGGATTTGCACTTCAAAAGATACACATATTTGTATCTACTGAAATCATCAGTAAATGTAACAAAGTAGAAGTACCCACCTCTAGCTAGAGAACTCATGAGTCCACATACATCACTATATACTATACCCAAGAGACTATCAACCCTCTAATTGAAGCCAGTGAAAGGGACCTTAGTCATCTTGCCTAATAAATAAGATTCACATCTCTCAAATGATTGATAATCAAATGAGTCCAGTAGCCCATCTTTATAGAGCTTGGATATGCATTTCTCATTTATATGGCCCAAACGACAATGCCAGAGGTACGTAGGGTTCGAGTCATTCGTTCTTAATCTTTTAGTATTTTCTATATTATAGATCTGATGGTCTAAGTTCAAAATATATAAACCATTAAACATTTGAACTACAACATAACAAACATCATTCTTAAATATAGAACAACAATTGTTCTTAATAAGAAAAGAAAATCCAATCATGTCTAAACATGAAATAGAAATAATGTTTCAAGTTATTACAGGAATATAATAACAGTTATCAAGTTCCAAAATAAGCCCACCAAGCAAAGAAAGTGGTGTAGGCTACGGTGTTTGACGATATAATGACAAAGGGAGTAACGCGTACGCCTCTCAACTTCCACTATTACGCTCACACAATAACTAAACGCAGCACACCCACGAACAACGTTATCAACTATCGCCAACGCACAGTAGCCACGCCATTTATAGATCGAACAAATGACTAGAGGCCGATGTTATCTCAAGATAAAAGGACCAATTTTGGGTCCGACCGAGCGATGGTTGTACCAAAAGAGATCTACCCAAAATGCGATCGAAAAATGGTAGATCTCTCCCAACAAAAATTACGGGGCTCGCCAAACCCTTTCAAAAATAACGCGTTTAAGATTGATGCAAATCAAAAGGAAAACCACGAAGAATCTAACGATTCAAATCCTACGCAAAAATCTTTCCGACCACTAGACTATCTAGAGGGAATCACACGTGAGTGGAGATGATCGTTACCCAAGTCGGAATAGATGATTCCAACTACCTTTGAAGGATCGCTCTTCCACGGTTCCGTCGGAGTTGGGCCCGATGGAGAAATAGATCGTCCGCCTTGGCCGCTTCACACCGATATCCAGATTCCTCGTCGTAGAAGGAGGCCTTTCTCGGATAAAACTTCAAGAGAAGATGGGCGGCCGATTTTCTTCAAAGGGGTGCTCGGGTGGTGGAGGTAGGTGGTCGGCCGGCTATGGATAGGGGTGGTCGGGATGATGATGGTGGAGAGGAGTTGGGGACTAAGGAAGTGGAAGGGGAGGTGGCGGCTTGGAAGAGGAAGATGAGGGAGAGGGGCTGGCCGAATGCTCTAGAGAGAGAGAGAAAATGAGAGTGGCGGCTAGGAGAGGAAGAGAGAGAGAGAGAAATTAGCAAGTAAGGAAAGTTTAGGGTTTCTTTTCATTTAAACTAAGCTTAAACAAAACCATACATGCCTATATATAGGCTTAACACCAAGTCTTGGCTATATGTAGCCCAAATAAAAATAAAACACTCAATGGCAACATGCATCCGAAATAAAATAACATACTCCAAATGTGTAAATAAAGCATGCTAAAAATATGAATGCTCATAAGCTAATAATAAAATAAGTTCAACTAGTTATTTGTCTTGCGCCGAGGGCGGAGATTGTAGCGCCGCTCCATACGAACACCATGGCGACACGAGTCCTTTGTTGGAGACGAAGGAGGGTCTTCCGTTAGCGTGCCGTCATCAACAACTTGGGTGCCGTCTTCAACAAATTGGGGGCGGTCGTCTCCACCAATCCTCCCCCGCTTGAAAGGACTCATCACCGATAAGTTGTCTTGAAGATACCATCGGAGAAGAACACCATCCAAGAGAGAGACCTCTGCTTCCGGGAGCCAAGAGTCATCAGAGGCGGGGCGATCACGCCATCTAATCAAGTAGCGGCGCACATCGCCATCTGCAGTGGGAAACACGTCATCCTGGAGAATCCTGTCTGGCAAAAATGCTGTCCTGGCAAACATGGGAAAAACATTAGGTAGCAAAGGGGGAAAATCTTTATCATCAACATTTAGCGTACCTCCGTTGGAGACCGACGGAGAGAGCGATCCCTTACCCCACTCAACCCCATACCCATGAGAATTTGTAGTGGAACTAAACAGACAGGAAGATAATTCTAGTGGCGGAGCAATATATGGAGTTAAATCCGAAACATTAAAAACAGGGGAAATACCCCAATTAGTAGGTAATTCCAAAAGAAATGCATTGTCTCCTAACCTCTTTAAAATCCAAAAAGGTCCCGCTCGCCGATCCGCTAACTTTTTTAAGGTGCCCGTAGGCAACCGTTCAGGGATGAGACACACCATGACTAAATCGCCCACTTTCAAGCGAGACACTCTCTTATGTGCGTTGGCATTAACTTGATAAGACGCGTATTGAGTGGTAAGCATTTCATTTATGTGCTTGTTTCAGATCATGGATGTGAGAGGCAAAGTCCTGTGCAAATTGACTTGACTTAAAAGAAGGCGGTAACGGAATCAAGTCAAGTGGCACAGGTGCTTTATAACCGTGCATGATCTCATTCGTGGACAAACCCGTGGACCTATTTTTGGAATTATTATACGCTAACTGAGCATGAGGGAGGATAAGGTCCCATGTACCCTTGTGGTCTCCCACAAGGCATCGAAGCAAACTACCTAAACTTCTGTTTACAACTTCCGTTTGCCCATCTGTCTGCGGATGGTACGCTGAAGAGAATCGAAGTTTGGTGCACATAATCCTCCACAGGGTCTTCCAAAAATAACTAGTAAACTTCACATCCCTATCGGTAACTATAGATTTTGGAACGCCTCGATGGCCAACTACCTCTTTAAAATATAATTATGCAACGTGTGACGCATCATTGGTTTTATTGCACGCGATAAAATAGGACATTTTGAAGAAACGATCTACAACAACTAAGATAGAGTCGTGACGTCTAAATGTGAGTGGGAGGCCGAGAATGAAGTCCATGCTAACGTCTTCCCAGGGAATAGAAGGAATCGGAAGAGGGGTATAAATCCCCACATTAGTTTTGTTCCCCTTAGCCAATTGGCATGCTCGACAACTTCCCACGACTTTATTAACCATGGACTTAAGACCGGGCCAATAGAACTTGTCTTCTACTAACGTGATCATCTTGTCACAGCCAAAGTGTCCACCTAACCCTCCACTATGCAATTCCAACACTATGAAGTGTCGTAGGGAGGAGCGGGGAATGCATAGCTTCGAATGGTTAAATAAATAGCCGTCACGAATGTAAAAAGAAGTAATGGTTGTAGGCAAGCTGTCTTGAGTGGTGAAATAGATATCCTTAAAATCTGGACAGTGGACGTATTCGTCCTTAATACTATCGAAGCCAATCACCTTAACTTCTAGCGTGGATAGTAATAACAAAACACGACTAAAGGCGTCGGCTACGCGGTTGAGAGTTCCCTTAAGGTGTTTGATAATGAACGTGTACTCCTGAAGATAGGAGACCCATTTGGCATGCCTAGGACTAACCTTAGTTTGAGAGTTAATAAACCTTAGCGCTTCATGATCGGATAAGATGACAAACTCCTTAGGAAGTAAATAATGCCGCCAATGTTGGAGGCATCTAATGACCGCGTAAAACTCCCGATCATAATTAGAATAATTTAATTTCGGACCTGCCGGGTTCTCACTGAAATACCCCACAGGGTGGCCATCCTGACTCAACACTCCACCAATTCCCACTCCAGACGCATCACATGACAACTCGAAAACTTTGGTAAAATCCGATAGTCGCAAAAGGGGGGCTTCCGACATGCGCGACTTAATTAATTGGAATGTCGTAGAGGCCGAGTTCGTCCATGTAAATTCACCTTTTTTCTTGCACTCGGTAATGGGGGCCATAATACTACTAAAATCCTTAATAAATTGCCGATAGAATGTAGCAAGCCCTTGAAAACTCCTAACATCCCGAATGTTGGCGGGCTCGGGCCAATCTCTAATGGCTTGTACCTTCTTGGGGTCTACATGGATCCCCTTTGAACTCATAATATAACCGAGGAACTCAACCGATGACACATGGAAGGTACACTTCTTAATATTCACGAATAATTTTTCCGATCTCAGCGTGGTAAGGATGATTTTTAAATGTGACTCGTGATCGATCGTGGAGGTGCTAAAAACCAAAATGTCGTCAAAATACACCACGATGAATTTTCCCATATAGGGTTGGAATACGTGGGTCATCATCCTCGAAAACGTGCTCGGCTCATTGGAAAGCCCAAACGGCATAACTAACCACTCGTAGAGCCCTTCCTTAGACTTAAATGCGGATTTCCACTTGTCACCTTCCCTAATTCGGATCTGATGGTAGCCGCTCCTAAGGTCCAATTTCGAGAAAATCGTGGCACCGGCTAACATGTCCAATAAATCATCCAGGCGAGGGATGGGAACTTGGTACTTAATAGAGATTTTCTTAATGGCTCTACTATCCACACACATCCTCCAAGATCCGTCCTTATTGGGCGCAAGTAAGGCGGATACGGCACACAGGCTCATGCTGTGACAGATAAAACCTTTTTGCAATAAATCCGAAATCTGGGTTTGTAACTCTAAGTGTGCGGAAGGGTTTAGCCAATAATGTGGGAGGTTGGGCAATGAGGAGCCCGAAATGAAATCAATGGCATGCTGAATATCCCGCAATGGGGGTAACTCAGACGGTAGCTCGTCCGGGTACACGTCCACAAACTCTTCTAAGAGTTTTCTCAGCGCCGGCGGCAATTTCTCAAAAGTTGCAGCATCTTCCTTAACTTGAAGACACACTAAAGCATAGAGGACACCGTCTAGAAAGGTCGTACGCTTCAATTCTTTCTTCCCTATCAGACACAACGTTTTCTTCTCGACTGAGACGACCGTATCCTTGGAGGGGGCCGATGGATCCTTTGGCGGAGTGGGTTTAAAGAGAATGGTTCTGCCATTAAATTTAAACTCGTAAGTATTGGCCTGACCAAAGTGGGTGACGTCATGATAATACAACCAAAGGAGACCAAGCAAAACGTGACAAGCATCCATAGGGAAGACGTCGCACCAAATCTGCTCAGAATAAGCTTTGATGGTAAGGGGTACCAAGCATCGCTTCGTCACTGGGAGGGACGACTGGTTTACCCATGCCACCTTATAAGGGTGAGGGTGCGGCTCGGCAGCAAGAGACATACGTCTCACCGCGGCTTCAGAAATAACGTTCATGCAACTACCGCTATCGATGATCAACCTACACCATTTGTCACCACTCTTAAAATTCAACGTGAAAATGTTCGTCCTATTCCAATCATCTAACGCTCGAGGGGTCGCCAGAATACACCTCATAACCATCATATGGGAGTCATCCTCCATATCACTAGGCACTCCTCCCGACTCGCTCTCTTCTGCCGCCTCGTAAGTAAGGTCGTCTGACCCACCAGTGGAATCTAACATGGCTAATGGTTTGGGTTTAGTAGGACAATCACTAGCATAGTGCCCATGGATCCCGCAAGCGTAACAGGTGACATTCGTTCTGTTGACCCTACCCACTAGGACTCTCTCACCAGAGGGGTTTCTATTATTCCTAGCCGTTACGACTATGGAGGTCGAGTCGGGGGACTGATACTTTCCCTTAGCCTTATAGGTGGAGGTGGGAGGCGGTCCTAAAATGGACTTTCCCTTTTGGAACGAGCGAGACTTACCTTTAAGCACATTGTGCTTCTCAATATCTAAGGCAGCGTTGAATGTGACGTGCAAGTCGGTGTGACCATAACACAGATGTTTTCCTTGGATGTCGGGGTTTAGTCCCTTACAGAACCTGGAGAGGGTGACCTCGGGCATCTCTTTCACGTCACACCTAACCATCATGTCCTTCAGCAGACTCATATACTCAGACACTGACCTAGTCCCTTGCTTAAGGGTAGCTAAATCATCGAACATCTGTGTTCGATGGTACGTAGGGACGTACTGCTCTGTCAGCCTAGCCTTCATGTCATCCCAGTCTATGGGCAACGCACCGTTCTCGACTCTCAAATGCCGCTCCTCATTCAGCCAAAATATTTTAGCACGCCCTAGCAACTTCATCCTCGCTACTCGCACCCTATCCGCGTCGTTCAGAGTATACCACTCAAAATAGCATTCCATCTCCATGACCCAGTCCTGGAAGACTTGGGGATCCCCCAATCCATCGTAGGATGATGGCTTGACTCGGACGGCCCGAGTAAGATCAAACTCGTAAGGTGCTCGAGGAGCATGCTCATTAGGAGGGTGGGGGCAAGGATTGTAATTTTCTCCCACTCGTTGGTGAGCGGGTTGATTACGGGGTGCCCCTTGTGGTAATCCCAGTCCGTGAAGTGCCTCCCTAATAACCGTCAACTGCTCCGTGAAATCCTGACGGAGTTCCTCAATCTCAGTAAGGGCACGACCCTCACCCCGGTCATCATCCATATTAGAAGACGATGGAGGATATTCTGTACCTAGCCTAGTGCGCATGCAAAAATGAAGACAACAGACTTAGACAAACCACAGAAGGAATTAATCCCGCTTAATGACTATAGGAAAATAATTTTGTTTTTTGATTTTCTTACAGGAAATAAAATGAGGATTATTAAAAAATTTATTTAGATTTTTTTGGCTGAAAAATAAGAAATCTAAGCCGCTATTGGCAGACCAAAAATAAATTTTTTTTTTGAGATTTTTTTGACAACTAACGTGCAAACAAAAGTGCGGGTTAACGTGCTAAATAAGAGGGGAGGGTGCCAATTAAAAAATCGACAAGAACCTCCCTCTGATACCAAATTGGTGTAGACTACGGTGTTTGACGCTATAACGGCAAAGGGAGTAACGCGTACGCCTCTCAACTTCCACTATTACGCTCACACAATAACTAAACGCAGCACACCCACGAACAACATTATCAACTATCGCCAATGCACGGTAGCCACACCGTTTATAGATCGAACAAACGACTAGAGGCTGATGTTCTCTCAAGCTAAAAGGACCAATCTTGGGTCCGACCGAGCGATGGTTGTACCAAAAGAGATCTACCCAAAATGCGATCGAAAAATGGTAGATCTCTCCCAACAAAAATTACGGGGCTCGCCAAACCCTTTCGAAAATAACGCGTTTAAGATTTATGCAAATCAAAAGGAAAACCACGAAGAATCTAACGATTCAAATCCAACGCAAAAATCTTTCCGACCACTAGACTATCTAGAGGGAATCACACGTGAGTGGAGATGATCGCTACCCAAGTCGAAATAGATGATTCCGACTACCTTTGAAGGATCGCTCTTCCACGGTTCCGCCGGAGTTGCGCCCGATGGAGAGATAGATCGTCCACCTTGGCCGCTTCACACCGATATCCAGATTCCTCGTCGTAGAAGGAGGCCTTTCTCGGATAAAACTCCAAGAGAAGATGGGCGGCCGGTTTTCTTCAAAGGGGTGCTCGGGTGGTGGAGGTAGGTGGTCGGCTAGCTATGGATAGGGGTGGTCGGGCTGATGATGGTGGAGAGGAGTTGGCGACTAAGGAAGTGGAAGGGGAGGTGGCGGCTTGGAAGAGGAAGATGAGGGAGAGGGGCTGGCCGAATGCTCTAGAGAGAGAGAGAGAAAAGGAGAGTGGCGGCTAGGAGAGGAAGAGAGAGAGAGAGAGAGAGAGAGAGAGATTAGCAAGTAAGGAAAGTTTAGGGTTTCTTTTCATTTAAACTAAGCTTAAACAAAACCATACATGCCTATATATAGGCTTAACACCAAGTCTTGGCTTTATGTAGCCCAAATAAAAATAAAACACTCAATGGCTACATGCAACCCAAATAAAATAACATACACCAAATGTGTAAATAAAGCATGCTAAAAATATGAATGCTCATAAGCTAATAATAAAATAAGTTCAACTAGTTATTTGTCTTGCGCCGAGGGCGGAGATTGTAGCGCCGCTCCATACGAACACCATGGCGACGCGAGTCCTTTGTTGGAGACGAAGGAGGGTCTTCCGTTAGCGTGTCATCATCAACAACTTGGGGGCTGTCATCAACAACTTGGCGGCTGTCATCTCCACCAGAAAGATGGTAAACCCCCTCAGCAATAGCAATAACTCTTGGTCCATTGCCAACGTGCATGTCCACCTCTCCTTTACTCAACATTCTTCTCCTTCCCAGTTCCTACACATTTATACAAATATGAGAACCACATCCAGTATCCCATATCCAAGATGAAGGAGCAGAAAGGTTTATCTCTATAACATAAATACCTGAAGTGGAAGTCATACCTCCCCTTATATTTTGCAAACCTTCAATATATGAAGGATAATTACTCCTCCAATGACCAGCCATGCCACAGTGGAGGCACTTTCCCTCTTTCCTTGATCCTTTCCTTTTCAGTGCAAAAGATTTGGTCTCCAGAGCAAACTTAGGTCCCACATTTTTCTTCGTAAAGCCCTTGGCCTTTCCCTTGCCTTTATGCACCATCAATATGAGTCTTGCAGGCTTAGCCTTCTTCATGTTTATCTTGGTAGTTCGCAACTTGCCCAGGAGCTCGGGCAATGTCTTGTCTATTTCATTCATGTTATAGTTCAAGACGAACTACTCTTAACTGTCTGGCAATGATTGCACGATAGGGTATGTAGCCAACTCTTAGCCCAGAGGGAACCATAGTCTTTCAAGGTTCTCGATATACCCAATCATCTTGAGTATGTGAGTCCCTACTAGGTCCCAAGATCCCATATTGCACTGGAACAATGCATTAGTGACATCGAATCTCTCTCGATGAGCTTGCCCTTGAAATATATTCTTGAGATGCTCGTCAATTTCCATGCAACCCATGCTCTCGTGTTGCTTTTGGAGCTCAGAGTTCATGGTCTCAAGCATGAGGCATTCGATGTCTAAGGAGCCATCGAGGTACTTCTTGTAAGCATCTTTATCAACACAGGGTGCATTCCTGGCAGGCTCATCAGGGGATTCCTCTTCCAAAACATAGAGCTTGCACTCTTTCCTGAGAACAATTCTCAGGTTCCTGTACCAGTCCAAATAATTTGTTCCACTCAGCTTTTCCTTCTCAAGGATCGCTTTGAGGGACAGGGTGGAGTGTGTACCACTTGGCATGAAAATTCTACACAGATCAATGCAAAGTAAAATTAGTACTACATTTTATAAATATAATTTTCTTTCGATTAGGACTTTAATCAAAATAACTCCCACTATTTTTATCAAATCGATAACCCTCGATATCAATTCGAAGAGTTCATGCGAGTAACTCTCTCAGTGGACAAGATCCATATTTCACTAACATTATGAGTCAGCTTTGACTTTTCTCTCACAATGCAGCTATTTAGGTAGGCAACGCTTGCCAATTACATCACTATGCAATTCTTGTACGGCAGGTGAATAACTCTTTATTCGCATCCGTTATATGGTGCATTCCAACCCTATGCCTCTGGGCACTCAACCTTTGAGGTCACCTAGTTAAGCTTGACCTGATGTCGACAGTGGGATATTATAATTATCCGCTCGCACCCTTACTAAGATAGATTAATGCACCTTGCTTTGGCAAGCCCACACTTCATCGATCGAGGCAGGAAGAGTGTCATCCATCAGAAAACATCCAAATACTTAATATACTTAAGGGATTTTGATGTTCGATTAACTCTTTAATCATGGTTTACATTTAACCAATATGCACACCCCAAATATTTAATAACACACTTAATCCAAATGTATCCCAGATGTGCACAAGAAATATCATCAACATTTGATGAACTGGGCTAAATCTGAACATCTAGAACATTTCTAAATCCTCAAATTTACATGCACTGGACATGAGCAACACCAACTCCACTTACACAGTAGACAAGATCGCCACTTTATGTGTGAGATTACAAAATCTACCACATACTTGGTTTCACAAACCAACAAGAGTGACAGTTACTATTAAGGAGTAGCAACTGGAAAATCACATGCGTTCTTGGTGGGATTCCAAGAATAAACTTAGTGTTGGATCCCTAGTTGGATTTGGGCTAGGTTCACTAAACCTAGATGTTTGACCCAACATGTATAGCCAGGGTCATGTCTATGTCCTAGAGTCTAGGCCATGTCCTTAGAGTCAACATTGCTTGGACCAGCCTTCATCAAACTGCAGCAGACTCAAGACTTAGAGAAATTTCAAAGACTCAGGAAATGAGTTTGACGTTCGTCGAACTCAGCTCGACGAAAGTCGTGCTAAGCTCGACAAACTCAGAGACAATTCTCTGAGATGTGCTCGACGAACTTGATTCTCAGGTCGACGATTTCTGGATACTCTACTTCAATATTCCAAGTCCAGAAACACTTCACTGAACTCCAATCAACGAACTTAGATTCTCAGCTCGACGATCTTGATGCACAGAATTGGCAAGGTTCTTGAGAAAGCAGTTAGCAAAGCTCAGGTCGATGATCTTGGATCTCAGCTCGACGAACACCAATTATCTGGTCGACGAACATAACTTCTCAGCTCGACAAACTCTGGACCCAAGTCAACGAATTCTGTTGTTTGCTCGACGATTTCTGTGCAGTTCCAGACATGGACATTTCCCTCCTTCTGTCCTTATTTTAATGCAGTAATTCCTGAATAATCAATGCTCAATATTATCTGAATATTACCGTTAGAAGCAGAATTGATTATGACATTCATCAGGATTATTACTTGCCGCTTTTCAATGGGACAGTTGGGGAAATCAATTAATGCAGACATTCTCAAGGCCGTCAGTAATCAATGCAGGAAGGAATTCAAAAATTAAAAGGAGAATTTCATAGAAAATATAAAAGGGAGTTCTTCCTTCTTCACGACAGAGAACATGATAGACAGAGAACTGTAAGACAAGCAATCATACAGTAACACAATCAAGAAATGAGAAGCTCAGACCAGAGAAATAACACAAGATACAGAAGAAGAAGAAGAACATACATTCAAATCAAGAGTCTTCTTCACTCTGCTCTCCAGGATTCTTCAAGAACAGCAAAACTTCATCAGTCAAGAAGTTCCTAGATATCTTCTGGTCAAGGCAAAAGATTGAAGACCTACTCACCCTAAAGCAAAGCTTAAGACTTCCTGAGTTCAATATCTCAGGGGGAGCTTTGTTAACATCAAAGATCCACTAAGTCTTCTCAGTTGTATTTGAGAAAGAGAAGACACCATCACTCTCTTATCCCCTCACTATACAAAGGGTTCTTTAACTCCCTTCAAAAGTTATTCCTGGTTGCAAGTCACCTGATCAAAAGACTTGGGATTGGTTTTTTGAGCACCTGATCAAAAGCTCATTGGTGGCAGTCACCTGATCAAAATCTAATAGTGGATTCCTACCAGGGTGGTAGAAGAGTGGATGTACCCAGGTTGGGGAACCACTATAAAATTCTTGTGTTGTCTGGTTGCCCTCTTTCATTTGTTCTTATTGTGCCTTTACTAGTTAGCTTTGCTGTGCTAGTTTTAGTTAGTTTAATTTTTGCTGTGTCTGTGGTAGATTAATTTATGTTCGGATAGCTCTTTTACTTACAACATATTTTGGTATCAAATAGCTTCCTTACTTTGTAGTTTTTATTAATCAACAAAAAGCATTAAAAGTTTTAAAGATACTCTATTCACCCCCTCTAGAGTATATCAAGTCTGACCCTCACTTTCACTTAGGCATTTTAGAACATTTCTAAAATCTCCAAATCTACACGCCATGAATTTAGCAACTTCTGAAACATGATCATCGCACAACCTCCCTCTAAAACCACTGTTGGGTTTTAGTATATGACATAATATTTATGCGTAACAGAATAAAGAAAATAAGGAAAACCCAAAAGCAAGTTGTAGATCTTGCGATGATCATTAATCAAGAAGTAATCTGTAATAAATAAATTAATACCTTCACGGGATTGAGTCAATACTCAACCTAGGTGCTCCGATCGATTCCAACGAATGACAATAGCTGCAGTTTCGAGCATAGAATAGTGTCCATTCCTCTACGGGTATGCACACGAGCACGGAGAACCTTGAACTCTTATTGCACAAGATTTAGGTCGGAATGAGGCTTGACCTCAATGTCTCCACGGATTACTAGATCCATCCAAGGAGAGGCGACAACGACGAAGATGACGCCTTGGAAATACTTTTCGGCAGCAGCAAGGGACGACAGACAGTCGGCGGGGACAAGCGACAGTCGGCGGAATCAGTGGCGACAGTCGCGGATGCGGAACAGTTCTGTCGCAAGAAGATGCATCGTCGACTTTGCGAGTTTAGGTTGGGAATGAACAGTTCTACCATCGGTTCAACAGTAAAACATATTTATACCTTGAACCGAACTGGCCAATACCAGCAAGGACCGACTGAACCAGACTTAGAAGAAATTACCTGTCGAGATAGAATTCGGCCATTATCAACCCGATATTCGATGAATTAGTGAGTTACCATGACGATGCACGACGAATTGCGAAGGGGTCATGACGACAATCAATGAATCTGTGAGAGATCACGACAATACTCGACGAATTTGCAAGAGGTCACGACGATACTCGATGAATCAGCGAGTATTACTTTAATAATCGACGAATCATCGAATGGTCACGATAATACCTATCGAATCTAGCCCATTCGTAAAAACCAATTACCCATACTCGACGAATTTTCCTTAGCTTCTGCCGACTACATACCAGTCGACCCATATTCACAATGCAGGTTCCAGAATGACATTCCAGCACATCCAGATCACCATATGCCTTATCCTTAACTCATTTGACATATGAGCAAAGCCAACACAAACCTATCCAACTTCCCCAAAACTCTTATGTGCGACCCCATATGCTCATACTGCATTGGCAGTGAGGCTACATGCAGGATCACTTCCAGATCACCATGGTAGAACCAACCCCTTCACCTCCCCTCCAATGAAAAATTATAAATTCCCCTATACAACCCCAATTCCAACATTTAGCTAACCCATCACCTTCAAAACGTCTTTGGCAGTCGAAATGATGTATTGGATCAATGGTTTTTGTGGAGGATCGAAAAATCGGGCAAGCTCGCCGGAGGGGAGAAACGTCACGGCCAACCACCGCCACCATCGTCGTTGAACCCCAAAAAGGTCCACTTCTCATCCTCTCCCCTTGTTCTAGTATCCTAGATCTATTAGGAGAGAAATCGAGCTCAATTGAGCATGATCCTATGAGAAAAAATGGAGATTTTCCAAAAAATCATGGTGGCGGGTTCGTCGGAAACCACCACCTCCGGCGGTTAAACCACTGCCAGGCTATAGCCACCACCTCGACGGAGGTGGTGGTGGCGGTGGCTGGCCAGGGAAGTGGCAGGGTGGCCGACATGTAGCTTTGGAAGAAGCTACAGGTTAAGGATCAGTGTTCTGTTCGGGCATTTGGAGAAGATGAACAATGCTGTTTTATATTAATTTATTATTATATTTAAATATATAATATAGTGATTTAGTATCCTTTATCATGCACGCTTTGATGCTGTTAAATGAGGTCCTTGGAGTCCGTTTTAGGAAAAATGGCCAGTCACAAAAGCTATAGGTGTTTGAGACTAGTTTAATTTAAAATTGGATTCGATCCATTTGGGTTAGTGGTCTGACCGTTACATGCAATATGGTGCAGCATATACATAGGCCTGACTAGGGACAAAATTGAGTGCCCCTACTTAACCATTTAGGCAAATGATTTGAAATTTGGGCCATAAGATAATTATACAGACACACTCATCATATCAAAAAATAGAAATTTTTGGAGAATATTTTTCTATAGTTTTTGAAAATTTTAATAAATTATATATGATTTAATTAGAGTGTCTATTGACCTCAAATACCCCCAATATTTTAGTAGTTGCCCATTAGGGTAATGGAATGACTCTGGTAAAAATCTCAGCCCATTTGAAGTTGATTTGATTAGGTATTTGTGTGACCAAAGTTTGGTCTCATACGGGAAAATTAGGTCAAAAGTGCAGTTGAAGGGTTGTGTGGCCAATCCTCATCCGAAAGGGATGGATCTTTGGCCACTGATTTACTGTCACATAAAACACCCCCACAAGAGATTCTAGGTTGTTTAGGGTTGAGATGCCCTAGAACCCTAGTGTGAACCCTAGGGTTGAGTTTTGAGCTTAAAGAAGGATACGAGACTATATGTCCTTGGAATGTTTTGAAACTTGGTAGGTGTGATCCTAGGGTGGAAATAAGCCATAGGAATGGATCTTAAAGCTTTAGGAACTTATATTCCCCTTGAAATAGATTAGGACCAATTAGGGCACTTTTAGTCATGACTTTATTACCTAATCATATGACCTTGGATGTACATAACACTTAGGAAGTGACCTTAAATAGTTGTCAATAAATTTTGGAATTTTTTTTATGAATTAAAGATTAATATTTTTGGTACTTCATTCACAAATTTAGTGTTTGTCCTATTCATCAGGGAATTTATTATGAACTATTTACTCATTGAAAAGTTATAGAACTTGGGCAGAGGACTTTTTAGGGCAAATATAAGCTCTACGAATGTTTATAAAATTATTGGAAGTTTTTTTTATAAAAGTTTCTTCACAAAGTGCCTTATGTAGAATATATTTAAATGATTTATTTAGGTGACAAAATTTGCATAGAAAATTATGATTTTTGGTCAGTAGACATTTCTGGTAACTTTGGAGATCTGGTAATGTTTCTATAATTTTCTGAGGAATAAATTTTTTATTCCCTGTTCTGCCGTATCATTGTGGTTATTTAATCAATAATTAGTTTGGATGTTAAAACCTTTTGGAAAAAAAAATGTAAAATTCAGTAAGTACAGTTATTTTGATGTTATACTCTTGTTAAAAGTTTTTAAGGCCATATCCTGTCAGATAATTGTACTTAGTGTTCAAAAGCACAATTGGCCTGATTTTGCAAAAAATTAAATAAATGACAAATAAGTTAGGAAAAATATTATCTTCTGGATTTAATCTTAAAATATCATGATTGACCCTCAGTAATAATCTTAGGTCATTTGGATGAATATTTGGATGGGTCACCATTTATGCACGTCATGTAGCTCATTAGGTCTGAACATAGTAAAATTTTAGAATTAAGGAATCATGTGAACCTCGATATGGGATAAAGGAGATAGTTGGTCGAATTAATCAGGGGAGTATGAATGAGGTCACCATTGGAAGTCAGCTATGAGAGCCTGGTTGCCTAGGGGAGAGGTTGTGCTCGGGATCGACGATGGATCGTCTTGCTCTTGGAGAAGTCTAAATACACTTAGGGTTAGATCAAGTGTAAGATCAGTAGAGTCGGGACATGGTTAGATACCAATATTAATAAGTACCTTGTGAAAGGGAGCTTTGGGCTTCAGCCCATCGCAGTTCCTAATGGCCTCGAGAGCCCTTCATAGGGAATCCCCTGGGTAGTCCAAGGTTAACCCTAAACTATAAGGCTAAACTGTTAGTGCATGATTAATTCTAAGTACTCACTTTCATTCTCCCCGTAGTCACAGGAGGCTAGTTTAGTTTAGGCTCACGAGCGGTAGGCTCGACAGTGGTAGCTACGGACTGGTTAGTCCGAAGGACCAGTGGCTCGGAAGGTTGTTGTGACAAAGAGGTTATCCCGGAGAGCCGATCGCTCAAAGATTCATATTTATCATAATTGCATGTGCATAATGGCGGCGGTTCTTCGGTATTAGACGATCGTTCGCACCTACGTTGATGCGTTGACTCGGCAAGTGTGGTTCTGACATAACCAAGGAAAAGACTGGTGGGTTTGCTAGTAGAGTATACAGGGGCTCTGCGGTTCTGTTCTTCGCGTTAAGGCGTATGAAGGTCTAGGTTAAGTGGTGCGAATGCCGGCCTAGAGGTGTGGTGGCTTAACCCATCGCCTCCGTTTACCACTACGGGAGGTACCTATGAGTTTAGCTAACTCCAAATGGGGGAACTAAAGGTCTATGTGCATAGAGTCAGGTGTATGTGTTGCACTTATATAGACATATCATTAAACCAGTATAACATAGCATATCATATCATCATTACATTTAAACCCCTACCCTTATCGTATAAATTGGTATGGGACTTTTATACGATAAACCTTGCAAAACAACACCTTAACTTATGAGTTTGTATGTGCATTCTTATAAGTTAAGGTTACTTATTCTATAGCTTATTTTTCTTTAATTTATCTGTGGTATAAGGTAGCCGTAGTTCTTTATTTATACTTTTATTACTTATAGCGTAGTGTTGGGTATTGTATCCACAACGTACCTGATTTGAAGAAGTCCCTGAACAAGCTAAGGTAAATAGACAATGTATTTGATGAAATCTTTTAAGTTGTGCTTGCAGTTATTCCACGCTAAGTACACACCAATGTCAGGGTGCAGTAGGTCAATATACACGGGTCTGCGTGACGTAATCCCTCGTTGAGCAGATCAGTGTGTTGGCCTACGTGTACTCTCTATTGGAGTGTACTTATTTTCAAGTACATGGCTGTGATAATGCAAGAGCAGACAAGGAGCAAGGATGGGTCAAGAGCAGCTCATGGGTGGAAATACGAAAAATCGTCTAAGTAATAATCGACGAGAATCACCAAGTGATTCTCGCCGATTCGGGGTCAAAGAGCAGCTCATGGGTGGAAAGACGAAAAATCGTCTAAGTAATAATCGACGAGAATCACCAAGTGATTCTCGCCGAATCGTCGAGAATCACTGGCTGATTCTTGCCGACTCTATCCGGCTAAATCAGAGCGTGCAAATCTGTCGCTAAGTCAAAATAGTCGAGAATCACTGGCTGATTCTCGCCGAATGACCTTCGATTCTCGCCGATTTTGCCTTAGGCGAATTTCTGGAACCCGCTGGACCGGACTCAGCCGCTGGCGCTGTTTTGAACCGGCTTTAGGGTTTCTTCTGGTGGGACCCACAATGGTCATCTTGAAGACCTAATGTATAAATACATCTATATTTTTGAACAGTAGCATGTAGACAAAAAAAGCGATTTGAAAAAGATGAAGCTGAGCCGCCGATGTGACCTAGATCGTGAAACTTGCTCCGCCGCCGTCGCCGCTCGTGCCAGTTGATCGCCGGCTTTTGATCGTGGTTTCTTCCAGATCTCCCGACGATAGAAGCTCAACCAGGCACAGCGTCTCACGCGTCTAACCAGAGATCCTTTGTCTGTTGATTCGTTGATCGGGAAAACCTTCCCCTTCCGAATCGATCGAGATGATCGATCCTAGTGTGACCATTGGAAGACATTGCTAGCTTTGCTATGAAAGTTGAATCTCCAAAGTACAGCAACAACACTCCGTTGTCGCCGCCGATCCCGAGAACCAAGCCGCCGCCCTTCTTGCCGCCGCCGGTTTCGGGGAGATTCTCTCTAAGTGAGATCTAGGGTTGTGGACTCTTCGTTGACTTCAAGAACACGTCATCGAACGAAGAGGGACACCTTGGTCTCCATAAGTTGTTTGTATTTCTTATACAATCTATTTTCTATTTTGTTGTAAAGGAACGTTGGTTCCTAGTTGTAAGGGTTGGGTGCAACCCGTGTTGTGGGAGTGGTGACTCCTACGTGTGGAAGGGTTCCTTCCGTTAGTGCAGGGATTGGATTTCAATCCTGTTGGTGAAGTGACCGAGTCGTCCCTGGTTGGGAGATAAGTCGAAGGGGGAAAGTGGATGTACCCAAATCGGGGAACCACTATAATTTGCTTGTGTCCTTTCTGTGCTGTGTTGTTCTGTTTTCTTGTGCAGGTACGACTTTAATTCCGCAAAAACGCTGCAAGACACCTATTCCCCCCCATAGGTGAAGGTAGTTGACACTAAGCGGACTTTCACGTAGCATGTGCTTACTGCTCTTTACTTTACCTTATTTACATTATTGCTAGCTTGTTATAGTTCCTTTGTATATACTCCTACTAGGGTAGTTGTCACCTGCTCTTGTTCATTCTCCACCTTAAATATCTTTCCTTTCCTCCTCCCCGCACGGTGCCTAGGGGCCGCGGGGGGTGAGACGAGGACGATAGTGGCTTAGTATTTTGACTAATGGTTAGTGGACCACATCATTTTAGAAATTCGAGATGATGAACCGGTTTTAGGAGGATGACAGGACTTGAGGAGCAGTTACTACGCACAACCACTACTACTCGGCGACAGCTCGAGGACGGTTTTTCATATTGCTTCCGCTAGAAGTGTGAGTTGTGTGGGAGAGATTATTTGTATTAGACATGTACCGGGCTTAAGCCCATTTTTACTCTCTTTTATACTTGTACTCACTGTGGTCTATTGCTCATTATATACATATTGGTAGTGAGCTGTGACCTGTGGACTTGTATTACTCACTTACTTCTCTTTGGTTGGCCTACTGTGATGTGATCATTTTAGCCAGCAGGATTGGCGTCATGTGGTGGTGTCTAACATGGTAGTTGGAGTCAATGTAAGGTGGCGGTTCTAGGCGTAAGACCTGGTGAGGAAAAAATGGGGTCTTACAAAATGTCAGACTTGTGCCATGGTGAAGGCCGAATGTCAGAAGCCCGGAGGATTTTTGAAGTCTTTGCCTATACCAGAATGGACGTTCGATGATATATCTATGGATTTCATGCATGGTTTGTGATTGTTTAAAAATAACTTGATGCAGATTATTTCTACACTCTAGTATAAACTACGTAGATAGACATAAGCTAGATTGATTTTAATCTCAGGCACGTGTACCTATCAATCATAGTATAGAAGAATTCTACATCTCGTGTCGTATTCCTCAGGGCCTTTTCAAGTACTTGTACTCACTCTTGCTCTATTATCGTACCTTTATTTAAAATTGGTTGTTTAATCTAAACTAGCATTACTAGGACTAATTGGATAAAGTGACATTGGAGGATTAAGGAAGATAAAAAGCAGATAATCTAAGAGCATTCTGTTGGATCCCTAGTTGATTTGGGATAGGTCCACTGACTTAGGATGTGATCCATCATGTATAGTCTGGGTCAAGTTTATGTCTTAGAGTCTAGGACAGTCCTCTATCTCAACTTCAGATGGACCAGCCTTCCTCAAGACCATCAGGAACTCCAGATCTATCAGTTTTTCAGACTAAGTGAAATGAGTTCGACGTTCGTCGAACTCAGCTCGACGAAGGGAGTTCTGCGCTCGACGATCGTGAGACAATTCGTAGTGCTGAGCTCGACGAACTATGTTCTTTGTTCGACAAACACCAGGATTCTACTTCAAGCATTATCAGGACTACTTCAGAATTTCTCTAAGTCCAACTTCAAGCTTTGGTCGATGAATTAATTTCTGAGCTCAACGAACTTGGACCTCAAGTTCTCAGCTTCTCAGGTCGACGACTTCAGTTCTCAGCTCCACGAATTTAGTTCTCTGCTCAACGAATAAAGATTGTCTGATATTGAAGATTGTCTGTTCAACAAATGAAGACTGTCAGCTCGACGAACTCAGCTTAGCTCGACGAACTCAGGCTCAGCTCGACGAACTCAAAACTCAGTTCGACGAAATATGTTCTTCGGTCGACGATTCCAGACTAGGTCTTCTTCCGTTCCCGTCTCATTCCATGGCGCTGATTCATGAACATTTAATGACAGTTCTTCCCAGAATACTACCGTTAGAATGCGAAGTTAATCCTGGATTATTACATGCCATTTTCCCATGGAAACAATTGGGGAAATAATTAATTGCTGCTTCCTTTCCAGGCCGTCTGCCATTACTTCTCTATATTCAAAATTCGAATATTTCTTATGAGACATGGAGATATAAAGAAACAGTCAGTAATACGGTGACATACAACAAAAAGACAGACAGTGATTCAGACAATACAAGAAAAAGGAATTCATTCTTGGCCCAGAGAGAAACTGATCAAGAAGAAGAAGAAGAACACTACATCAATATCAAGAGTCTTCTTCATCTGCTTTTACTCAGGATAACTTCAAAGACAATACATTCATATCAGTCACAAGAAGTTCCTGGAGACTTTCTCTGGACCAGGAAATCTAGGTCTTTGAAGACCTATCACCCTGAAGCAGTGCTCCAGGATTCTTCCTGATTCATTCTACATCTCAGGGGGAGCAAAGCTACTAAACAACAATCCACAAGTCTTCTCATTTGACTTGAGAAAGAGAAGACCTCATCACCCTCTCACTCCACCTCTGTACAGGGTTTTAATTCCCTTCAAAATTATTCTGGTTGCAAGTCTCCCTCCAAAAGACTTGAGGGTTTGGTTTTTGGGAACCTGATCAAAACCCCATTGGTGCCAGGACACCTGATCAACCCCTTCCTGCAGTGGATTCCTACCAGGGTGGTAGAAGAGTGGAGTACCCAGATTTGGGGAACCACTATAAAATTCTTGTGTCGTCTGGTTGCTTTATTTTCTTTTTGTTTTCTGGCCTTGCTCTGTGAATGTGCTGTGATTAGATAGTTGCTGCATCTTGGTTTATTGTATTTGCTTCCCTGCACACACACCTAAAATACAACAACAGTTGTAAAAGTTTTAAAATCACCAACATACTCTATTCACCCCCCTCTAGAGTATATCTGATCTAACTAACACCTTCAGGTGGTATCAAGCATACCTCCTGAACTTTCAATTGGTATCAGAGGGAGGTTGGTTAAATTACCAGACCTTACAGGTTGGTTGCTATTCAACTAATTCAGTGCTCCAGGTTGGTTAACATGCCATACCTGATTTGTTGTACAGGCTAACACCTGAACCCAAAGATCCCTCAGTTAGATCTGTTTGTTTTTATTCTGTTATTGGACTTATCCTTCTCACAGACATGGCCCAAAACAAGGATTATACAAGCATCAGACCTCCAGTGTGCAATCTTAATAAGTTTGCCATCTGGAAGGCAATAATTAGATTATATATGAACTCCATTGATGAGGATAATTTTTTGTCATTTCAACAGGTGTTCCTCCAGCTCCTGCAACTTTTGCCAACACATCAACTAATCTGAGTGCAGTACCACCTCCAGAAAATACTGAAGCCTATAAGAAAGCCAAGATGGCTGATGCAAAGGCTATGAATATTCTGGCCCAAACAATGTCAGATGACATATTTCAGAAGGTGGCTGAGTGCACCTCAGCCAAGACCATTTGGGACTCTCTCAACCAAATGGTAGCAGGCTCAGCTGATGAAAGAAAGGATAGGAGATCCAGTCTCATTTCTCTCTATGAGAATTTCAAAAAGGATGAGACAGAATCTGTGGCTGAGATGTACAATAGATTAAGTTCAATCATCAGTGAACTCAAGACTCTTGACAAGGACATCACCTTAACTGAGGTGAATGACAAGATACTGATGTGTTTCCCCAGTTCATGGGATTCCAGAATCTGGCCAATCAAAGAAGCCAGAAGCCTCAATGAGATTTCAATAGAATCTCTGTTAGGCAAGCTGAAGTCATATGAGCAGCTTGTCAAATCAAGAGAGGCAGCAGAACAAAAGGCAACTACCCCAGTTAGGAAGGAGCACAGCTTGGCCTTCAAAGCTTCTGAAGACAATGAGACATCTACATCCAATGAAGAGTTAATGAGTCTTTTTGCCAAAAGATTCTACAAAATGGCAAGAAAGGACTTTAGAAGAAAATCATCCAGGCAGGATGATAAGCCCAAATATGACAAGACACCAACTAAGGAGGTTGTGTGTTTTGGATGCAGAAAGCCTGGGCACTATATTTCAGAATGCCCAGAGAATCAGAAAAAGGACAAGGGCAAGGACAAGGATTCCAGAAGAAAACAAAGCAGCAGACCCTCCTCCAACAAATATAAAAGGAAAGACAAAGGATTTATTGTTGAGTCCTGGAGTGACACAAAAGAGGAAACATCCTCCTCCAGCTCCAGTGAAGAAGAGGAAGAAGCCAGATCCAAGGAGGTGTGCCTAATGGCAATAGATGCCTCAAGAAGCAACTGTGGATCAGAAGAGGATTCTGAAGATGAAGATGCTTCAGACTCAGAGGCTGATCAGGTGATTTCTAGTTTTGATTTCAATTCTGACTTATTTAAAGTAGAATTTAAAACTATGTGCATGTATCTAATAAACTCAGAGAAAGAAATAAAAACCTTGAGGACTAGACTAGAAAACCTTGAATCTGTCAGCACAGAAAATAGAAAACTAACTGATCAATTGACACTAGCTAATGAACAGATAATCAAGTTAAAATCTGAATTATGTGAGGCAAAACAACTTGAGCAATCTCTCAATGAGAGAAGCCTCAAGCTGATGGATATCACAAGCACAGTAAATGCCAGATTAAATGGCAGGCTGGGCTTGAGTGCTTCATCAAGTTTACCCCCCATAATAAAGAAGAATATACTTTCTACTCCCATAAAGTTTATCACTGCTAAGGGTAAAGAGAAACTTATTGAAAAGCCCATGTCAGAAAACAAGTCAAATCCCCTAGACAATAGAAACAAAAAATAGAAGAAAGCTATTAAAAACCAAGTTCAGCAGAATTCGTCGAAATCAGATCGACGAAATCCTGCAAGTTCGTCGAACCCCGATCGACGAACGCTGAACGCAAACTTCAGAAATAATTATTCATCCAACTGCGATCGATGAACTGTGTATGGTTCGTCGAGCAGAAGTCGACGAACGTGGGACGCAGAAAATTACCATGGTCATTCTCTGAGTGGAGGTCGACGATCTCATCCCCATTCGTCGAACTCTGGTCGACGAACTCACAATAATTCGTCGATCCCAGAACGACCAAATATAAATCATTTCTCCTATAGAAATTTTAAAGCAGCTAACAAGACATTTAATCCAGTAGCTGATTGGATAATCCCACCTAGGAGATATCACCCTCTAGGGTATAAGTCACAACCTGCCTTATCAGTCATTTCTAGTTTTACTTTTCAGCCAAACCAAGGACCCAAGGTAACCTGGGTCAAGAACAATTGAGCTTTATTTTTTTAATGCAGGTACAGGTGAAGAGCTGCCCAAGGTTAAGTCAGACCTGGTACCTGGACAGTGGCTGCTCCAAGCACATGACTGGCAACAAAGCAAATCTCTCCAGCTATAAGTCCAAGCTAGGACCAAAGGTGATATTTGGAGACTCAAAAAGTGTTCAGTCAGAAGGATATGGAAGAGTAAGCATTGGAGCAGTGACCTTCAAAAAGGTGACATATGTGAGAGGACTTAAACATAACCTTATATCCATAAGTCAATTATGTGATGAAAGTTATCAGGTACATTTCAACTCTACCTCTTGCTCTATTATAAATGATAAAAACCAAACTGCTTTAATTGGACTTAGACAAGGAAACATATATTTAGTAGATTTCATTTCTGCCACAACTGATATTTGTTTACTCAATATCACTAGTAACCAAAATGAGTTATGACACAAAAGGCTAGGACATGTAAACCTTAAGAACATATCTAGGTTATCTAAAGACAACCTTGTTAGAGGTTTACCTTCTGGTCCCTACAAGAAGGAAAGCCTATGCGAGGCTTGTCAACTAGGCAAGCAAACTAAAACTAGTTTCAAATCCATTAATAAAAGTGATTCACCTAGGATATTGTATCTGCTTCATGTGGATCTTTTTGGACCCATTGCAGTACAAAGCCTAGGAGGGAAGTCTTACACCTTAGTCATTGTTGATGATTTCTCCAGATTCAGTTGGGTAGCCTTTTTGAGAGCTAAGTCAGATACATTCAAAGTTCTTACAGATTTTCTCAGGACCATACAGATTGAGTTCTCTACTCATGTTGCATTGATCAGAAGTGATCATGGCACATAGTTTGAGTCTCTTCTTATGCATGAGTTCTGTGAGAAGGAAGGTATCAGGCAGTGCTTCTCAGCTCCTAGAACTCCCCAACAAAATGTGGTTGCTGAAAGGAAAAATAGGACACTCATTGAAGCTGCAGGTACATTGTTAGCAGATGCTTACATGCCTCTATCCTTTTGGGCAGAAGCTGTAAACACAGCTAACTATGTCCTGAACAGATGTCTTATATATAAACTAAAACATAAGAACCCCTATGAATTACTTAAAGAAAAGAAACCTAAAATCACTTACTTTAAAGTTTTTGGTTGCATATGTTACATCCACACTAATAATAAAAGATACATTAGAAAATTTGAGGCTAAGGCTGAAGAAGGGATTTTTCTAGGATATTCCCAAGTAAGCAAGGCCTATAGGGTCTTCAATAAATCATCCCTTAAAATTGAAGAATCGGTCCATGTGTCTTTTGATGATGCTAACATGTCTTATAAGGAGAAAGACATTTCTACCAATAGTTTTTTGCAGGTTTCACCACTGTGTGAGTCTATGGATGGACTAAACCTTACCCAAGAGGTTCCAACTCATCCCACTCCACAGGCTGCTGAAGATAGTGAAGAAGAAGTCCAAGAGGAAGTAACTGAACTTCCATCAACAGCCAGTACCATTCCTCAAGAGGAATTATTTACAGAAGCTGTTACTCAACCAACTCCACCAACTGATCTTGTCACACTTAGAGATCACCCCAGATCTCAAGTGATTGTAGACATTTCAGTTGGTGTACAGACAAGACATCAGCTCAATCAAGACTTGATGCATTCTTGTTTTCTCTCTCAAATTGAACCTCTCACCATCCATGAAGCTGAGCAAGATCCCCACTGGATTCTTGCAATGCAAGAGGAACTAAATCAATTTGAGAGATGTAGAGTTTGCGATTTGGTTCCAAGACCCCATAACTACCCAGTTATTGGAACCAAATGAGTCTATAGGAACAAATTGGATGCACAAGGGAACATAGTAAGAAACAAGGCTATATGCAAGAGGAAGGAATAGACTTGTTGCTCAAGGCTATAGGCAAGAGGAAGGAATAGACTATGACCAAACCTTTGCCCCTGTTGCAAGGTTGGAGGCCATTAGAATATTCCTAGCCTATGCAGCCTACAAAAAGTTCAAAGTATTCCAGATGGATGTTAAGAGTGCCTTTCTGAATGGTGTACTTCAAGAAGAGGTTTATGTAGAGCAACCTCCAGGTTTTATCTCTCTAACTCAACCCTCTTATGTTTACAAATTGCATAAAGCTCTCTATGGTTTAAAGCAAGCTCCAATAGCTTGGTATGAGACCCTAGCTAGCTTTCTCTTAGAGCATAAATTTACTAGAGGAAACATTGATATAACCTTTTTCACTAGACATCATAAGGACCAAATCTTATTGGTACAAATATATGTGGATGACATTATTTTTGGGTCTACTGATCCCAAATTATGCAAGAGGTTTGCTGACCTCATGCATTCCAAATTTGAGATGAGTAGCATGGGTGAGCTTTCCTACTTCCTTGGTCTCCAAGTGAAGCAGCTCCCTGATGGTATCTTCCTCTCCCAATCTAAGTATGCTAAAGAGCTTATTAAAAAGTTTGGGATGGGTGATGCTTCAGGAATGAAAACACCTATGGCTACCAATGCTGTTGTGGATTCTGATGCAGCAGGGAAACCTGTAGATCAGAAACATTATAGGACAATTGTTGGATCCCTATTATACTTAACAGCTAGCAGGACTGACATAATGTTTGCCACATGCCTTTGTGCTAGATTCCAAGTGAATCCTAAAGAATCTCATCTTATTTTTCTAAAAAGGATTTTGAGATATATAAAGAGTTGTCCTAGTTTAGGACTCTGGTATCCTGCAGAGTCAGAATTTGAGTTAACTGGATACTCAGATGCTGACTATGCTGGATGTAGAGTGGACAAGAAAAGTACCTCTGGAACTTGCCAGTTCCTGGGTATGAGACTTGTCTCTTAGTTTTGCAAAAAATAGACATCTGTGTCTATATCAACTGTTGAGGCAGAGTATATGGCTGCTGGCAGCTGCTGTTCACAGATGCTATGGATACAAAACCAGCTCCTAGATTATGGTTTCAACTTAAATAATTCAACCTTATTTTGTGATAATATAAGTGCTATTGCTATAGCTCAGAATCCAGTTCATCATTCTAGGACTAAACATATTGAAATAAGACATCATTTCATTAGAGATAATGTTGACAAAAAGAAGATTAACTTGATTCATATTCCTACTGATTTACAGAGAGCAGATATTTTCACCAAACCTTTAGATGAGAAAAACCATCTGTTCTTTATAAATCAACTGGGAATGATTAATGGAGAAGAGTTAAATTAATTTCTGTCTGCATTCGACGAATTTTCCAGAGTTCGTCGAACGGAGGTCGACGAATTAGGGAAAGTTTGAGAGATTCTCGTCGAACGGAGATCGACAAATTCTCTGTGTGGAAACAATTTTCGTCGACCGGAGATCGACGAACCTTGCTTTAGAAACCATTTCGTCGAACGGAGTTCGACGAACTATTTTTAATTCTTCTAAATGAGTTCGACGAACTACTCACCTCTAACTTATTTCGTCGACCTTAGTTCGAAGAACTGTCTCTTTTCGTGGAACGGAGCTTGTCGATTCATATTCCGAAAATCTTATATCTAGGTTTTCTTCGACCTCCGTCCCGCGCTTTCAGTTCCTTTGCTCTTGATCGCCGTTTTCTTTGTGATTTTCTTTGCAGGTCATCAATGGCGATTCCTCCAGGAGCACTTACGTCGATGAAGTTTGATGCAGCATTCTCCATGGATTTTGAGTCTTTCCAACATTCATATCCAATCTTTCTTTATATCCTGGAATTACTTGAAGAATTGCATCTCAAGGATTTCATGACTCGCAGCATCAAGCTACACTCAACCGAGATAAGAGAATGGGTGTACACTGCAACCGTTTCTGAAGACGGAGATCTGACAGGACATATTGGAAATACTGCCATTTCCCTGTCTCCAGCAGTACTTTCTGAAATTTTTGGACTGATCAATGGTGAAGATAACTTGGAAATGGACGCTGAAGAATATTCTGATATGTTGAAGGTAATGGGTTTCTTCTACAGCAACCCTAATAAGCTTCTGAAGAAGCAACTGTCTGCCGCCTATCAATTTTTGGCCGACATTGTAGGAAAAATTCTGATGGGCAAGCACTCGGCACATGACTATATCACTCGCCATCAATTCCTGATTATGTGCGCAGTGCTAAACAAACGACAAGTCGACTAGGGCATGGTCTGCTTTGACCTAATCAAGAAGAAAACAAGCAAGAAGGAAGTCTGCTACGGCACAATCCTGGGGATTTTCCTCCAGGAAAAGGCCAGTGAATGTTTGGTCTCCCCGACCACATTCATCAATGCCAGCAAGCGCCTCACCTGCGCCTTGTTTGGAAGATGGGAGAGGACAATCACTAAACCCTCCAAGGGTTCCTCCTCCTCCATCAACGCTTCTGAGAGCACAAGGACCGTCAAGGTCACTCCCCACCCTGACACTGAAGAGGACATTCCACCTCCCCAATCTCTTCCCACTCCTCCTGCACCTCAATTGACTCCACCTCAACATCAATATCCACCGCTTGATCTTGCACATATCCCTACACCTCCAGTTTCCCCCACTGAAACCCATATTCCCTCACCTCCTCAATCCCCTCTTCCCCCACACCTATCCACCATTCCATCCTACAACATACCCACTGAACCACGAACTGTTCTCCCTCCATTATCCCCTCCACATATTCTTCCTTCCTCCTCTGCTTCTATCCCCTCCACCATTCTTTCTCCACTTCTGGACTCTTCCACCATTCCCTCCATCATCTCTCTTCTGACTCCTCTCATTCAATCACTCATCACAGAGGCCATTACACCTATGGTTAATTCCATTAATTCTTTATCTGCATAGATCACAGCCTTTTCTGCTGCCCCCTCTTCATTCAGGGGCCTGGCTCCAGGTTCTCCTGAACCCAGGCAGGGGGAGATGCTCCATGATGAAGCTGGTGCAGCAGCTGCAGAGGTTGATACCGTTTTTGACAATACAGTTAATACAGATACAGTTGATACTGCAGATACATTTTTCGACAATACAGATACAATTGATACAATGCTTGATAATGCAGTTGCAGTTACAGATACAGCTATAGATTTTGATTCTGAAATAATTGATTCTATTCAATTTATGGACACTGACATTAGCTTTGATGAGTCAGTAGATACAATAACAACTGCTGGTGATTTCCTTATAAATCCCACAGTTAATTTATCTGAATACTTCATACCTTTGATTCTGTATATATGAAGCTTCCTTCAGTAGAGGTTGCTAAGCCATATTTGGCTATTGTCCAGTATACCTCTCCAGGTAGTCCAGCAGTTGCCAAGCAACTCTGTGACACCTTTGCTGCTCCTACTGCTGTTCCAATTCCTGTGTCTATTCCAGAAATCTGCTCTGTCCCAGATTTTGTCATGGATGATTCTCCCATGCCTGATCTGGATGAGCTCATTCTGGCAGACATTGAAGAAGAGAACAAGGCAGCAGCTGAAAGCTCTGTCTCTACTGCTATTGAACCCTCACCCTCTGAACCTTCTATCCCCCCTCAAGAAAAACCTCTTATCATTTCTGATGAAACTCTGAGGAAGTTGAATGCTCTGTATGACAATCCTCAGAGTTCAGGTTCTGATGATGATGATGATGATGAATCAAATGAGGAGGTTGCTAAAAAGAAAAATAAGTTGCTTTCTAAGAAAAGGAAGGATCCTCCTCCTCCTGCTCCCAAGCCTAATCCCACTGCAGACACTCCATACTATATTCTGCACAATATTGCTCCTTACAAAGGGATGCCTGCATGGATGTGGCTATCAAAGAACCAGCAAAGAGAGAAGAAGAGGAGTAGGAGATACTCTCCTCCCCCAGTTCATAGATACAGAAAGGATCCTCCTCCTCCTCCAGCAGCAGGTGCCTCTGGCTCTGACTCTCAGAGATCTGCCCATATTCAAACTTATCAGAGACAAACAGGGAGATCTTCTGGTGGTAGTCAGCCAAAGCCACCATCTTCAGGCAGACAACACCATCAACAACAACAGTAGCAGCAACACCAGGAATATATGGAACATGAAGCTGAAAGGCCCTATTCTCCTCCTGAAGATCCAGAAACAGCCAACACAGCCATAATGACAAGGTTCCAAGAGCTCATTGGCTTATCTCTAATCAGCAAAGCTAAAGCTGAAGGCAAGGACACAACAGGCTTAACTACTATGTCTCAGTACAGGAGAGATGAGCTAAAGAGATTTGGGAAAGGAAACAAGCTACTCAATGTTGATGAGTACATGCATCTTCACCCAGAAGCAGTTGTCCCCAGAGCCACTTCACTGAACATCATAGGGGCAGCTGACATGACTATGACCATGGCTCAAGCTTCAGATCCCAATAGGGAAATCATTTTCAAAAAGCCAGGAGATAAAGCACCAGGAGACAAGCTAAAACAGAAGAAGACAGAGAAGTAATTTTGTGGTTATTTCATTTCTGCTTCTATTTCAGACTATATCTTGTACTAAAACAAAGCCTGTATGTATATATATATCTGATGCATGTGTTGTAAATTCTCTGCCAGATATATTTATTAGTTTTGCTTTGTTCTTTGCTTGGAGTCTCTGTTAGTGACCTCACCCAAATAGGGGGAGATTGTTGGATCCATAGTTGATTTGGGCTAGGTCCACTGACTTAGGATGTGACCCATCATGTATAGTCTGGGTCAAGTTTATGTCTTAGAGTCTAGGACAGTCCTCTATCTCAACTTCAGATGGACCAGCCTTCCTCAAGACCATCAGGAACTCCAGATCTATCAGTTTTTCAGACTAAGTGAAATGAGTTCGGCGTTCGTCGAACTCAGCTCGACGAAGGGAGTTCTGCGCTCGACGATTATGAGATAATTCGTAGTGCTGAGCTCGACGAACTATGTTCTTTGTTCGACGAACACCGGGATTCTACTTCAAGCATTATCAGGACTACTTCAGAATTTCTCTAAGTCCAACTTCAAGCTTTGGTCGACGAATTACTTTCTGAGCTCAACGAACTTGGACATCAAGTTCTCAGATTCTCAGGTCGACGACTTCAGTTCTCAGCTCGACGAATTTAGTTCTCTGCTCAACGAATAAAGATTGTCTGATATTGAAGATTGTCTGTTCAACGAATGAAGACTGTCAGCTCGACAAACTCAACTCAGCTCGATGAACTCAGCTTAGCTCGATGAACTCAGGCTCAGCTCGACGAACTCAAAACTCAGTTCGACGAAATATGTTCTTTGGTCGACGATTCCAGACTAGGTCTTCTTCCGTTCCCGTCTCATTCCATGGCGCTGATTCCTGAACATTTAATGACAGTTCTTCCCAGAATACTACCGTTAGAATGCGAAGTTAATCCTGGATTATTACATGCCATTTTCCCATGGAAACAGTTGGGGAAATAATTAATTGCTGCTTCCTTTCCAGGCCGTCTGCCATTACTGCTCTATATTCAAAATTCGAATGTTTCTTATGAGACATGGAGATATACAAAAAGAGTCAGTAATATAGTGACATACAACAAAAAGACAGACAGTGATTCAGACAATACAAGAAAAAGGAATTCATTCTTGACCCAGAGAGAAACTGATCAAGAAGAAGAAGAAGAACACTACATCAATATCAAGAGTCTTCTTCATCTGCTTTTACTCAGGATAACTTCAAAGACAATACATTCTTATCAGTCACAAGAAGTTCCTGGAGACTTTCTCTGGACCAGGAAATCTAGGTCTTTGAAGACCTATCACCCTGAAGCAGTGCTCCAGCATTCTTCCTGATTCATTTTACATCTCAGGGGGAGCAAAGCTGCTAAACAAAATCCACAAGTCTTCTCATTTGACTTGAGAAATAGAAGACCACATCACCCTCTCACTCCACCTCTGTACAGGGTTTTAATTCCCTTCAAAATTATTCTGGTTGCAAGTCTCCCTCCAAAAAACTTGAGGGTTTGGTTTTTGGGAACCTGATCAAAACCCCATTGGTGCCAGGACACCTGATCAACCCCTTCTTGCAGTGGATTCCTACCAGGGTGGTAGAAGAGTGGAGTACCTAGATTTGGGGAACCACTATAAAATTCTTGTGTCGTCTGGTTGCTTTCTTTTCTTTTTATTTTCTGGCCTTGCTCTGTGAATGTGCTGTGATTACGTAGTTGCTGCATCTTGGTTTATTGTATTTGCTTCCCTACACACACACCTAAAATACAACAACAGTTGTAAAAGTTTTAAAATCACCAACATACTCTATTCACCCCCCTCTAGTGTATATCTGATCTAACTAACACCTTCAGGTGGTATCAAGCATACCTCTTGAACTTTCACATTCATATGAGAATATTCACTCATAAATTCAACTCTATGTAGTCTCATATTAACAAAATTATCAAATTCGTTGTACTGTAAGGGTTCATTATTTATCGAATTCTCTCTCGAGCAATTCAATACCTAAACATAAGCTGAGTAAATTTTTTCTCGAACAATTCACAGTACTCAAATTTGCATTAAGATAAAGTAACCCTGTCAAATACATAAATTCATGAAATCCAATCTCTAAGATGCCATGAATCCATTTACCCGTATTGCCATTATCCAAACAACATATCTCTCGATCTTGAAATTTGAAATACAAAGAGAAATAACACCAGAGAATGAAATTATAGACCATCATCACCATCTTCCAAATTCTCAATCTAGAAGTTTGGGATTCATATAGAATAAAAACTAACTTCAAATCTATGATCAATCTCCTTGTTTTAAACCACACATACGAGTAAAATACCATGAATCCGAAATGAAAATCAACATATGTGATTACTGAATCGTTTCAAAGATCAAATTTCATGTGAAATATAAAATAAAGTTAGATTCACTAAGAAAAGTGGAAGATTAAAAGAGATACATGAAGATTAAAACCATATGGATTATATCCTTCGATTCCCCTTTGCTTAAGTGCTCCACTTTCGTCCTCCAGAAGTTCTCCAAGTTCCTCAATCCAAAAAAGTCCATTCTAATTCTTTTTGCAGGTTTTAATAGTCTTCAAGCAAATAGATGTTGGACACGGGTTCCAACACAGCCATATCACAGGCCGTGTAGAGTGCAAATAGTGCATCTGGGCGGTTTTTGAAATGAAAAGGCACGCCTGGTCGTGAGCTGTGTCATTTGAGATGGCTAGGAACACTGTCGTGTGTTCTTCACGGCTGGTAGCACAGATGTGTGTTCATCGTGGCGCTAAGTCTGATCCTTCCTGATAAGGACACGGGTAGTGACACGGTCGTGTCACTACCGGTACGGTGCCCAATCCAAGGCCATTACCATCAATCGTCTTGGATCCGTGAACATCTCTGCTTGCTCAAAGACTTTTAGTTCCAGGGACTTGTAATACCTGCTTTAAGAATATTAATGAATAAATAAATAAATAACTTAATAAGAAAATGAAGGAAAATTTATATTGCGCTCTTCTATTCATGATAATTCAAGTTCTTAACTATTTTTGTGCAATTATAACAAATGGAGGTAGATAATAGTGGACATGATTACAAATATGATAGCAAAAAGGACTTATATAATAACACTCATCAAATACCCTCAGACTTAAGTTTTTTGCTTCTCCCTAAGCAAACTAATTCAAACACTCGGGTTACCAATAATTAATTTTTTCTTCTGCAAGCTGGATGATATGAATTCAAAGAGAAATTTGATGTTGTAATTGTATAGGAAATAGTATAGCAGACTTTTCCAAATATAACTTTATCTTAAAATTCCTCCCATATATCTCATAACTATCTTTCACTCTTTCCTAGAAATAAAATTACAATCATCCATAACAAATGTGAGGAGAAAATAACAATCTTAATAGGGTAGGCATTAGTGTTTCAAAACTTAAAAGTATCAATATTGATAGCCATAAGCTTTCCTTTTCAGACCCTCTCCACGACACTAGTTAGGATTAACAAGGTTGGATCCTTAGGACTTGTATTAGGATGTAACTTTCTAGCTTAGGATAAAAGATCATAGGTGGGGTAATCAAAGATAAACTCGATCGTTCTTATCACACATATATCACGATTGAGCCTCTTGTTATGTAATTACCCTAACATACATCAACATTATAAAGGCACCCCAGACTTCACAATTATTACACTTCCCTTTTTTATATTATATTTTTTTTCTTTCTTCAATTTTTTGATGCATATTCATATTTTTTTCTCTTTTTTTCTTCACCAATAAATAGCTTATCAAAGTGCTTTGCACCATTGTTTAATTTTTGTAATTCTCATAGCAAAAGGTGTAAACTCAATGATAAATGTGCTAATAGGTAAGGATTTTTGGCGTTGGTGAATTTTAGTAATGGTGTATCAAAGGAAATAGGGATTAGGTCCAAATTGGGTGTCCAAGGCTATAATGTTTAGGGTTTTGGGCTTGCAAGGTTCAAGATATCCAATGGGAGGCCTATGTCTTTTCCGCCCTAACTAATTAACTTATGTGAATGTTTTGAGGATCACTAGGGGCAAGTTCTAGATACCAATAAAGAGTATTCTCCATTTTGATTCCCTAATATAAAACTATCAAAATGTTACACTCTTCGACTTGCTTTATTATAGATAATTATATTTTCTAAAATAGAGTGATTGTTAGTTAATAATATAGAGGACTAATCTTAAAAGTAAGTTATATAGAGAAAATTAAGCTAATGAATTTCTATACATAGTTACCATCAACAAATTTGTACACTCAATGAGTCTACTTTAATTCATTTTAATCAGCTTGCCAAAGCAAATTGACTAGTTATAATCCCAAGTGAGTGAATTAAGAAAAGCTTAGAAAGAAGCAAAAAACAATTTTTATTCGGGGGGGGGGGGGGTTAATGAGTCTATGGTTTTTTTTATTTTGTCCTGTTTCTAAACAAATTGTAACCATGTACAGTAGTTAAATATTAGAATTTAAGAATATCCACCCCTAGACTTATAATTTGCAGTGTCCTCGATGCAGCATAAAGAACTAAGAAAGCAAGTAAAGTAAAGAACTGAACATCAATGAAATAGAAGAGCATCAGCAGTACAACAGGAGCACAAATGATAACATATAATGTCTGATGATATATATCCAAATATAAAATACTACAGAGAAATCAAAAATAAAATGCTGGGTCAGCGGCATCTGAAGGATCGCCGGGGAGGTGAGGGGGGTAGGGAGCTGCTGGTTGTGGACGAGAGATCTGTAAGTGATCCCTGATCTCAGCTATGGTGGCCTTTGTCCACTACTGTGATTCCTCTATATTCTTTAAGCGCATGAGATCTCAGACTTATAATGGTTGCGGAAATCATGTGAATACTGAGAGCGCGATCGAGGAGGAGGGACAAAAGACTCTCCATGATGATGAGTAGACTGGGATGGAGGAATCAGAGGCTCATCTAGGTCATGGTCGTCATCGTCAGAATCAGAGGAAAGTTGAAGTCCGCGCCTCGGAATAGAATAAACTGGTCCACCCTGACCCCGACCTGCAATGACGAGGCGAAGGGATCGAAGAAATTCATGTTCTTCACTAAGTGAGTGATGTAGGGTGCTACACAGATAGACCCAATATGGGAATTGTCGGTCTGATGAACAATGAAATGTGCTAACATGTATCCCAAGTGAATGTGGTATCACGAAGACATGTTGTAGAGGTAAAGTATATCTTGTATACTCACGACACTAGAGCTTTCGCCCCGGCCACTCAATGTATGACTCAGTAGATGGTGGATGCAATGAATAGCGGGAGAATGCAACTGAGAGGCCTTAGACCTCTTGGAATCATATGAGGACAGATCGAAGGCAAGCCGAGACTAGATATTGGCGGCGTGGTCACGAGAGGGGAGATCAAGGTGAAGCTTATAATATGCAGCATTGTAGAGGAAAGAGTCCTCATACACCCATAAATAGTGTGTGAATTGGATAAGATAAAGAGTATAGGTGGTGCCCGCGACTCGAAACGAAATAAGTCCTTCCCGCAGTTGGTCGTCTCGGTGAAGGTCGATATGAGATTTAGGTAGAAAGTGGACATAAACTCTAGTGTAAGTTCCTTAAATCCCAACTCATCAATATTAAAAATTGCTCCCACCCCTCTACAGAAACTAACTCTTGTACTTTGGTAGCCAAATTGATATCCTCTAAAACGCGCCAATCGATAGTACGAATATCTTGAAATTTCTTGAATTGGAGGCGATTGAAGCGATTAACGTGGGCCGGATCCGTAAAAGCCAGGTGCGTAACATTGCCGTGCCCCTCAATAGATAATGCTGTGAGATTCGGATGACGACGGCGTCCCCCTTACGATCGTCCCGTCAACATGATCTGTAGAGGAAGAATGAAAAAGAGAAATGAGAAGAGAAAAAAAAATTTAGAAGAAGAAGAAGAGAATGAAGATGAAGATTTAGAACTAAAATTTAGAAGATTGAGAAAGAGAAGAATAAGAAGAGAATGAAGCAGAAGAAGAAGGAGAAAATGAAGAAAATAGGAATTAAAAAACTAGAAAAGGATAGAAATTTTACCTAGGCAAGTAGATCGAGATTAGAGGAGACGGATCCGCGAAGTTTGAAGGCAAAGATTTCCCAACTGAGTTCGCGGCGTGAAGGAGTACTGGAAGCTAGGGATTTAACCAGGGATTGGAGAGGAGGAAGATGAGAACCGGCAGCACATGAACTTATATAATATGTCGAATACGGGTAGTCACACGGGCGTGTGTGTATCCGTGTTCACTAAATTAAAACTGCTCAGTACAAGGGTTTCATGATGACGTGTGGTCAAAATGATGGGAAAGGAGCGCACCAGGCAAACACGGTCAACAACATGGGTGTATGTTGACCCGTGTGGTCAAACCTATGGGGAAACAGTGAGGCAAACACAGACTATCACACGGGCGTGTATGAAACCCATGTCCTTCTCGAGTACATCATTGTCGAACTCATCACTCGACGTGCTTTCGTCGAACTCTGACATGGGTGCTCACATGGCTAGGTAGCTACCCGTGTGTTGCATCATCGAACTCACTTGCTTACATGGCTCTTTCATCGAACTCCTACATAGCTTGTTTGCGTCGAACTCCAACACTGCCAAGCACACGGTTGGGTGTCCACCCGTATCCTGCTCGGTAAATTGCATCGTCGAGCCCATTTGACACGGCATCATACACACGGGAATGTGTCCACCCGTATGGTGCCTTGGATGAATATGGGGAAATGGAGTGTGACACGGCCAAGCACACGGGTGGGTGTCCACCCGTGTGGTGCTCTAGAAAAATAATATCCATGAATGCAGCTTAGAACACGAGCGAATGCAAACTCGTGTGCTCCTATGAAATCCAATTACTTTTAAAGTGATTTTATAATGATTTTTATACTAAAATTTAACTAAAGTTTTACTAACGATAATGAAAACATAGAAAATCTATTAAATTACACTTAATCTACGTCTAGGCAGAGGCATGATTCCTGGAGAGTAAAATCTTGAGGGAACTCTCATAATAATGTTTTAACCGGTGCCCATTGACTTTAAAATCTCCCTTCTCAGGGTGGGTTAGTTCAATGGTGCCATAGGGAAAAACCACTTTGACTTGGAAGGGTCCAGACCACTTAGACCTTAACTTCCCTGGGAATAATCTAAGACAGGAATTGCAAAGGAGGACTTGGTCACCTTTTTGGAATGTCTTCGGTTTTTGAAGGTGACGGTCATGGAACAATTTAGTCTTCTCCTTATATATTTGGGAATTGTCATAAGCCATGGTTCTCCACTCATCTAATTCGTTAAGTTGAAGTTTTCGTTTCTCCCCTAAAGAATTGGTGTCAAAATTCAAAGAGCGTATTGCCCAATACGATTTATGTTCTAATTCTATAGGTAGGTGATATGATTTACCATAGACTAGTCTAAAGGGAGTGGTCCCTATGGGTGTTTTGTAGGTGGTCCTATATGCCCACAGACAATCATTTAGTTTCTTAGACCATTGTTTCCTATTCCCTTCTATAGACTTTTCTATGATTCTCTTAAGTTCCCTATTTGAAACTTCAACCTGACCACTAGTTTGTGGATGATAAGGAGTGGCTATCTTGTGTGTGACCCCGTATTTTTGTGAGACTTTATCAAGCCGTATATTACAAAAATATGTACCCCTATCGCTAATAAGCTCACGTGGTGTGCCAAATCGCGCGAATAAGGACTTCAGAAATTGATTTACTACTCTACTATCATTAGTAGGAAAAGTTTGCCCCCCTACCCACTTTGATGCATAATCTACAACCACCAAAATATATTTGTTCCCGTAAGAAAGTGGAAACGGTCCCATAAAGTCAATCCCCCACACATCAAACACTTCACATTCAAGGATAAATTTCTATGGCATTTCATGTAATTTAGAGATGTTACCTGTTTTTTTGACAAGAATCACACAAAAGTACATACCTTTGGGCATCCCTGAATAGAAGGGGCTACTAAAAACTGGAATCAAGAACCTTTTTAGCTGAGAGATTTACTCCAAAGTGACCACCTGTAGGGCCTGAATGACACTGCTCCAAGATTTTCTAGCCCACCTCTGCTGATACACACCTACGTATAATGGAATCTGCATATATCTGAAAATGATAGGGTTCCTCCCAAAAGTAATATTTCAAGTCAGATAAAAATTTCTTTTTCTGCTGATATGAAAAATCTTTTGGAAGAACTTTAGCCACAATATAGTTTGCATAGTTGGCAAACCACGGATAATCAGTATTATATATGTAGATAATGCAAACAACAATTCCTCGGGAAATGTATCACTAATCTCAGACTCATCTAACATTTTTTGTAGTGGATTTTCTAAACGTGAGAGATGATCTACCGTTAAGTTTTCTGCTCCTCATTTATCCCTAATTTCCAAATCAAATTCTTGCAATAAAAGAATCCAATGGATTAAACGGGGCTTTGCTTCCACTTTGGCAAGTAAATATCTTAGGGAAGAGTGATATGTGTATACTACCACCTTAGACAATGTTAAATAGGATCTAAATTTATCAAAGGCAAATACCACTGATAGGAGTTTTTTTTCCGTAGTTGTATAGTTCTCCTATGCGTTATTAACTGTTTTGCTAGCATAATATATAAGGTGAAAGTGTTTGTTTCGGCATTTTCCTAAAACAGCTCATACCGCAAAGCTACAAGCGTCACACATGCTCTCGAAAGGTTAAGCAAAATCAGGTGCGATCATAATAGGAGAATTAATTAATCTTTCTTTCAAGAACTCAAAGGCTTGCAGACACTCTTGATCAAAAATAAAAGGTGTGTCTTTTTCTAAAAGCCTAGTAAGTGGTTTAGATATTTTAGAGAAGTCTTTAATGAACCGGTGATACAATCCGGCATGACCTAAAAAGCTTCTCACTGCCTTAACGGAGGTTGGTGGTGGCAACTTTTCTATGGTTTCAATCTTCGCTCTATCTACTTGAATTCCTTGGCTTGAGACCTTATGGCCAAGTACTAACCCTTCTTGCACCATGAAATGACACTTCTCCCAACTAAGTACTAGATTTGTTTCCTCACACCTCCTCAGAACATTTTATAAATTCTTCAAACACAAATCAAAAGAATCACCAAACACAGAGAAATCATCCATAAACACTTCCATAATATCTTCAACATACTCATTAAATATAGCTAACATGCACCTTTAGAAAGTGGCGGGTGCATTACATAAACTAAATGACATACGTCTATAGGAAAAGGTACCAAATGGGCAAGTGAATGTTGTCTTCTCCTGATCTTCTGGTGCATAGGGATTTGGAAATATCTAGAAAGTCCATCTAGAAAACAATAATAAGAATGGCCTGATAATCGTTCTAATATTTGATCAATGAATGATAGAGGGAAGTGGTCTTTCCTAGTAGCATCATTTAACTTCAAAAAATCAATACAAACACACCAACCTGTTACTGTTCGCGTTGGAATCAATTCATTCTTATCATTTGCTACCACCGTTAAACCACCATTCTTAGGAACGACTTGTACATGACTAACCCATGAACTATCCGAAATAGGGTATATCATTCCAGCATCTAACAACTTAACAATCTCAGCTTTCACTACCTCTTTCATATTTGGATTTAGCCTACATTGCGATCGAATAGAAGGCTTATAGTTTTCTTCCAAAAGAATCTTGTGGGTGTAAAAACTGGGTTCATACCTTTTATATCAGTTATTTGCCATACTATAACACCTTTATACTTCCTTAGCACAGTTATTAACTTTTGTTTTCCAGTTTCAGAAAGATTAGAAGAAATAATAACTAGGTAAGTAGAATTAGATCCTAAGAATGCATACTCAAGATGATCTGATAATTTTTTAAGTTCTACTATCGGTGAATCCTTAGTATTATTCTTAAGAACTTCAAGATCTCCTTGTATAATCAAACTATACTCCATCTTCCTATTCACCGAAATGGAGTTATCTATATAATATAAATGATCGACAATATCTTGATTTTTGTCTTCTTCTAGATAACTGTTAGTGATGCAAATCTCTAAAGGATCCCTATAATATAATTCAGAATTCATAGAAGTCATAATATTATCAACACCATGTCAAAAGTAGCAACGATCATCATTATTCAAAGATTGCTTTATTGTATTGCCAATTTGAATGGTAACTTCATCTTCCCCTACTCGCAAAACTAATTTACCATCAAAAACATCAATAAGAGCTCTAGATGTGGCTAAGAATGGACGACCTAGTATGAGTGGCACTTTTATATTTTTGTCCATATATAAAATAACAAAATCGACGGGAAATATAAACTTATCCACCTTAACCAATACATCCTCTACTATTCCTCTAGGATACTTAACCGAACGATCTGCTATTTGAATACTCATTTTAGTAGGGCTAAGTTCTCCTAGGCCTAGTTTCAAATATAGTTTATAAGGCATTAAGTTTATACGAGCTCCTAAATCTGCTAAACTTTTATTCACTTGTAAATCACTGATTAAGCATGGAATTGAAAATGAACCAGAGTCCTTATGTTTTTGTGGTAATTTGTTCTGTAAAATAGCGGAACATTCTTCACGAAGTGTTACCAAAGATAATTCTTATATTTTCTTTTTATTTGAAATTAAGTCCTTTAGAAATGCAGCATACTTCGACATTTGAATGACTTTAGAAAAAGATAAATTAACATGTAATTGTTTAAACATAGATAAGAATTACCATATTACGCATCCATGTGCTCCTTGTTCAGCTTCGCTAGATATGGTATTGCTGGTTGATACTCCTTTGATTTTGAATTCATCTCATTCTATCCTTCGCCACTAGACTCCTCTTGGGATGCTTCCTAACTCAAAGCAGTCTAGCGCAACATTTTAAGTTATGTGAACTCATCGCAGCGAATGTCCACTAATATATAAACTCCATATATATATATATATATATATATATATATATATATATATATATATATATATATATATATATATATATATATATATATATATATATATATATATATATATATATATATATATATCAGGAATGTTTACAACACACACACGCTCACGGCCTTAAGGCCTTACAGGTTGCTCTTTACAAACATATACAATTTCATACTTCGGCATGAAGGCCGACCACACATGAAATCCAAAAATTCTTCGCACGGCCTTCGAGGGCCTTTTAGCAGCAAGCCTTTAGTCCGCTCAATTCAATTCACCCATCCACCCCTGCAATGAGACATCCACCCCAAGAGCGGTAAAGAAAGTAACGATAAACATTAGCTGACCAATTATAACGACCCTACCCCTTACCCGGGGCAGTGGTTTCTTCCCTCTATGCATTGCAAGCATAATATCTATCAATCACAACAAGTGTGCTCAGGAACAACAAAATCACAAACGCCGGTCTCAACCAGACGCTCCGTGCACTCAGGGCACCTTACGGTGCACCGGACTCCGTTGCAACACCACCGATCAGAGAATTATTCACTTGTTGGCTGGTTGGTCCTAGTCACCCCACCCCAAAGATTGGGAGCATTCCGCCCAAACCACTCAGAGTTGATAACCTCATGACAAACTTGAGCATTAATAGATCGACCCATAACTATGGTGCAACAAGTAGGGTCTGCCTTGCATCCTCACAAACATTACCACCAATCGACCTCCCAAAACAACCAGGGGCAGGTTAGCCTTTCTCGTGCGTAAACCATCAATAACGCACCACTAGACGCGGGTCGGCCTTCCCTCCTGATTAGCCGCAGCTTTTCGCTCTCCCTGAACAATTAGCGCTCACAATGCTCACACCACAAGGAGCTTAAGCAAAGCATCCAAGATCCATACACCCATACATCCATACAAAACATCCATAGTTACAAAGCATACACAGTTATCAAATACATGGAGTCTTCTCCGGTTTACCCATAATCATCACCAATCCAGACTAATTGTCCTTATGGGCTTCACACAGCATGCCTATGACGTACTTCACACTTCCGACTCTAGATGCAGACTCAACCAAGGAATCACTTATGATGTCCACCTCTTGGTGGAGGATTCCATGAATATGCATAAAGAAAGGACTTCAATGTCCACGAAGGATATCGTTACCCTTGAAGATCATTTTGGAGCAATGAACTAGCCAGATGGAAATCACCGCCTCAGCTTTGCCTTCACGAATCCAAACTCAGATCTTGCTTCCGCACTCTGTAGCTCTTCGAGCAGCTGGTTTCCCCTTTCCCTTCCTTGCTCCCTTTCTCTCCCTTTCTCTCTCCTTGAGAATGAGAAGAAGGAATGAAATTAAGGCATTGATCCCTCATTCTCGGCCTTATCTCATCAGGGAAGAGCCTGAGCCCTTGGATCCAGGATAAGGAAAATAAACAGACCTAATTTGCCTAGAAAAAGGCTGAACACAGCCTGACACGCCCTGTGACACGCCCGTGTCACAGGCTGTGTCCCTTAAGCGGCAGACAACTGACTCAAATCCAACCAGTACACGGCCGTGTGACATGCCCGTGTCAAATGCTACACGCCCGTGTCATGGCCGACACGCTCGTGTCATGGCCGACATGCCCGTGTCATGGTCGACACGCCCGTGTCTAGCAGCCGTGTACCTCACACAACACAACATCAACTCACCCAAGCAGGACACGGCCATGGGACATGCCTGTGTCCCAGGCCGTGTACTCCAGGACACACCCGTGTCCTCATGCACACACATCACTGGCTGAATCCCGCAAAGGACATGCCCTGTGACACGCCCGTATCACAGGCCATGTACTCCCTTTGCTTGCCACTCGATGATCGACGAGCGCAGTTCGTCGACCCGAGCATGACACGCCCTGGGACACGCCCGTGTCCCAGGCCGTGTCACCCAGCCTGAACTCAACTTGGGCTTTGGTGTGTTACATGGTGATGCTTAATTTCATAAACTGGAGAAGTCTCAGTGTATAAACGAGTATTTTACGGAGTCTGTGGGTTGTGCCTATAAAGTGGAGTAACAGGAAGTACTGGAGTGGAGCTCCAGGAAAATTCACAAGTTAAATCATAGTTCTGGAGAAACTGTTGATGTCACCGAGCAATAGTGGGTGTCGCTGACAACAATAGATCCTAGAGAGCTATTTGTGGTGTGAAATACTAGTTTTCTGGCACTACAGGTTACTGCAGGGTGTTTTTAGATCGTTGGTCCAATAATGATTGAGGTTGGGGACAGAAATTTAAATCTGACGCTAATGCCCGATGATACTGGGTATCGCTGGCGATAGCTCCCAGAAAACCTATTATGAAGCCAGTCTCTCAGAGACAGTGTGGCTAATGCGAGCTATGAACTATGGAAGGCCAGTGAGCCGAATGGACAAGGGGAAGCCGAACCGCGTTAGTCTAGACATTGAACGGGAGATTTGAGCAATGGGCAAGTGCTGATCTGTATCCACGTTATGGTTGTCTAACTTGAGTGCCTGGGTTATTGTAGTTCGTTAGGATCACATAATGAGAGTCTGTGGGTGTACACCATTAAGACTAAAGTCTCCGGCCGTGGGCCGTGGAGCATGAATGCTTAAAGTTGGCCGTTGGGTCTGGGACCTTTGAACGCTGGTATAATTTGGTACACCAATAATGTGCCCTGAGTGCACGGAGCGTCGGGCCATGAGGCCGATGTTTGTGATATGTTGAAATGTGCAGAAGTGCACTTTCTTGTGATATATTTATTGTGCTTGCTCTGCATGCAGGGATTAATTTGCTACCACGGGTATGGGGTAGGGTCGTTATAATTAGTCAAACGAATGCTGACCGTTGCCTTCTTTACCACCCTTGTGGTGGAATGTCCCTGTGCAGGTGCTGGACCGAGCGGGAATAGCGGGTTGAAGCCCTTGCTACTATACTGGCCCTCGAAGGCCGAATGGAAAAGTTTTACTGTTTTCATATATACATTCTTGTTATATATATAAATGAGGTTATTTATATATAGTGGACATTCATGTTTGATGAGTTCAATAATAACCCCTAAAGCTTCCGCTAGAATGGTCTGAGTTAGGGTGCGTATAATCATTTTGATATTAACCCGTAATTCTGTTGGCTGTTGGGGGAATATGGTATGGGTCCCCGACCGGACCCTCTATTGTATTTCATTTGACAGATGGAGGTGTTACAGACAACGAAGGTCAAGCCCATTCGTATTGAAGACTCGAAAGTTAAGCAGCTTCACAATAAGTCTATCAGGATGGTCAAGGTTCGTTGGGACAACTGTGGCTGAGAGGAGCTATCTTTAGAGTTGGAATAAACTATGAAGTCCGAGTTCCCCGAGCTTTTTTTTGAGATATACTCTCGTAGTACTTATTTTCTTTCTTTTCCTGCAATGCATAATTTCGGGACGAAATTCATTAAGTGGGGGAGATTTGTAACACCCCGAGATTTTGGAAGCAGGAAAAAGGGTTTTCTGGAAGTTACCGCCCGATGGTAGGGCTAACACCAGTGGTAGCTTCAGGATAGTCGACTTTAGGCGCCGAGAGCTTTGAGAGCATTGAGTAAGGCAAGGTGACTCAATGCCTAGTCTACCACGTGACGGTAGGTTGCTAGCGCGCAGTGTTAGCCACTTTATTGGACGAGTTCTCGGGAAGTTAGTGCTAGTAGTAGGGTTACCATAGGCGGTAACTTGGCAATTTATTTGTCTAAGCGCTCGGGTTTCTACCACGTGGCGTTGTAGCTATCACATGGCGGTAACTGAAGAGGTCATGTTGTAACCATTGCTAGCTACCGCAAGGCATTAGCATCTTATCCCTTGGCGATAACGATTCTATAACTGCATGGCCACACGTCAACCTGTGATTGTGGTTGTGCTCGAATAGAGGCGTTAAAGTGAGGTACCGCACGATGGTAGTTAGGTACCACACGGTTTTAGTTAGATACCGCGCGGTGGTAGCTTCGTTTATATTTCTGGATATGCCATTTCACTTCATCTTCTTTGGAGTTGGGACTTGGCCGAGTCTTTTGGATGAGGAGCTGCGACGCTGGAAGTGGGAGTTTATGCCATCATTCGAGATTCAAAGTTCGGATTCACAAAGCGAGTTTGGATCTACGGAGGCAAGCCTGGAGCGGTCGATTTCAACTATCTAGATTTTTCCTATGGCGCCAAAGAGGACTACAAGGGTAAAGATCCTCTTCCTTGGACATGTGAAGTTCTTTATTTGGCATTTTAGGTTAGACGCTGCATGAGCACGTGGATGTGGTTCTCCCAATAGGTAGATCTGTGTATCCCCATAGTTTTGCATTTAGATCTAGAATTGAAGTACATAATAGGCATGTTGTGTGAAGCCCATCTAGACGGGTTGGTCTGGATTTGTGATGTTTATATATTTTGTATACCAGAGAAGACTCTGTGGTAAACGCATGGATTTCGGAGTCACATTGTGCGTAGATGACTACGTTGAGAGTACTAGGGGTAGTCTCCATGAAAACACCCGAGAGGGGGGGGGGGAGAATCGATAGTCTGTCCATTACTGCACAGCGGTAGTGCTACTGCCGGTGATATCTTCCAATAAGCTATGTGTTGTTTATGAAGCTTATCTTTAGGAGACCTGAGGGCTATAATTTGATTGAGCATGAGCTTAAATTGCTCAGCTATTGATGCCTGTCTCTCGAAGATCTGGGGACCTATTTTGTGTAGTGTGAGCTTAAGTTGCTCAACTTTGGTAGCCATGAGTGGTAGCCTTAGATACTTACAGAGTTATGGATCGTACGAAAATGGGAAAAAGGATGCTGACCCGCATTGTAGCTAACGTGCCTGACGAATTGAGCATGGGAAATAGCTGAACTGTACTCACCCTAGTCATTCGTATTGGAGTGAGTCATACTATGGATCTGTATATCGTTATGACGTTTTCAGAGGCTAGGGCATTGTCTTTGGCTTAGGTTCCGAAAGACTAAAAGCTCAAATGTTGGTGACCGTCGCAAAGAATGGTGGTGTGACCCATGAGGTCCTGTGCACCAAAAGTGTGCACTGAGAGCATAGGGCATTGGGTGTTTGTGCCAACGTCTGTGGCGGATGGTTCTTAAGTTGCACGTTCCAATTACAATGTTATATATATGCTAATGCCTACATGGAAGCAACATCGCCACCCTGATTGAGGGGTGGGGTAATTATAATTTGGCCAGCTAATGCTGACCGTTGCTATTATTTGCCATTATTTTGGTGGATTGTTCCGTGCAAGTACAACCAAGCCAAGCGGGAAATAGCGGGCTAGAGCCCATGATTTCTATGCTGGACATTGAAGGCGAAAGCGAATTACTTGTGTTATTTTATCGTTCATGAGTGGCTGGCCTGCATGTTGAATTATGTAACACATTTTAATTCATGTTGAACATTATAAGGCCGTAAGGCCAAGAACTTATTTGTGTATTGTTTTACATTACTAGTTGTGGTAGTGGACATTCATGTTGTTGTTGGGTTCAATTTATAACCTCTAAATTACTTCCGTTAGAATGTACTCTTGGATAGGATACGCTTTATTTGATTATGATTTCAATTTAGTAACTCCTTGGTGTGTCTGTGGTATATGGCGTCGGGCCCTGACCGGACCTTCTGTTATATGCTATGTGACGGATGAGGGTGTTACAAGAACCACTATACATCTTGGTGTCTGTTTTGTAGCAGTTTTGTTTGTGCTGATTTATTATTCTATCATGTCTACCATAAGAAAATAACAAGAAAGTATAAAATCAGCAAAACACATATTCACCCCCTTCTATGTGATTAGCAACCCTTATCTTTCAAGTAGTATTAAAGCCAGGTTGTTCAAAAAGGCTTAACAACTAATCTGTGAATTCATAAATAAGTGTTTTTCTCTTATATCCTTGGTTACAAAATTTACTGAAATCAACATTTTTTTGTACTTTTCATTGTGAAATAAATCTTCATTTTATCATATCTGGTTTTCTAAGATTTAATTTCATTTAAGTGTTTATCATAAAAATTGTTTTCTCCATACTCATTATTTGTGAAAAATTTCTAAGTTTCTCTTAAATTTAAAAAGCCCTTATTCACCCCCTCTATGGGCGCCACAAGATCCAACCATTGATATCTGATGGAGGTTATTCCAAAATAGTTTCACCATCAGGAGTAATGGCGCACCTTGATCACGCATTTTCTAGTGACAAGGAATTTGTTGACCTCTCTTATTCACTTACACTGATTATATCCACAGGAAAACACAAATGCAATGTTTTTTAATTGCCTTAGATATTGACGTTTGGAATATGGTAGAACAATGCTACAGTCCTCCTATATTTGTAATTGGAAATATTTTTATGGAAAAATAAAAGAATAAATGGTATGATTAAGAGAAGCCTAGATGCAAAAATAACGTTGAATCTATGAACGCATTATTTTGCACATTAGATAGAATTGAATTTAATGGGATTTGTGCTTGCAAAACTGCTTATGATATTTGGAATTTAATTGAAGTTACTCGCGAAGGTATTTTGCGGGTGAAGGATTCGAAGATATTTCAACTGGAGTATGAGAAGTTTAGAATGGAAGTTGACAAAGATGTTGATTCGATGTACACCAGTATCACAAAGATTGTCAACGATTCCAAAGTACTAGGAAAGAATTTCACCAATGACAACTTAGTGATGAAGATTCTTAGATCGCTCCCACCAAAGTTCAATTCGAACGTGAATGCCATCTCGGATTCACATGATCTAAATACTCTTTAAATTGAAAGACTTATTCAGAATCTCAAAACCCATGAGGTGGAGCTAAAAATTCAACAACATGAGTACAACACGAAGCCAAAGAAAAAGGCATTGGTATTGTAATTGAAGAAGGATGAAGATAGTGATACTACTGAGGATGATGAGGAAGAGGACGAGAGTTTTTTTGTGAAGAAGTTTAGAAGGTTTATGAGAAAACCGAAGACAGAAGGAATTCATTTAAAAAACACTTTAATAAAAAGGAGTCGTCATTTAAGAAAGGAAAAGGAAAGTTTAGTGATAACAACAATGGGGAACGCTTGCCAAAATAATGTTATCATTGTAGAAAGGTTGGACATATCCACCGTAAGTGCCCAAAATATCTGGAAGATCAAAAGGACAAGAGGCTTAATAAGAAGGAAAAGAAAAAGGTACTAATGGCAGACATGTGGGATGATTCCTCATCTGAGGTTTCAAGTGGTTCGAGTACAAGCAATGAGGAAGAGGCCAACATATGCCTGATGGGAAAAAGCAATACGTCGTCTCATGATGAATGCAGTGCCCATAGCGACACTACGATAACTCCTCCTTCATCTGAAGATTTATATTCTAAATTTTTACGAACTTGCAAATTTTTTGATAAAAGTTAAAAAATGATTTACTAAAATCTAAAAATAATCTTTTATTAAAAGAAAATAGAAAATTATCAAATGAAGTTAAAATATTAGGGAAAGAGAAGATGACTTATCAACATTGCGATCATTCTTAGACAAGAGTAAAATAATTGGAGGAAGATCTTGTTAAGTATCACTCCTCTATTGAAACGCTTACTGAGGAAAAGGGAGACTTATAGAGATCTCTTAAAACTTCTCATTCTCAAATAGAAGAAGGTAAGAGGACCTTTGCGAACTGGTTTGCAATGTTAGTATATGAAAACAATGCTTTAAAATCCCGAGACCATGATTTAAATGTGGCAATAAAAAAATTTGGAATTGGCAAAAATCATTAGATATTATTTTAAAAAATTAATGCCATGGATCTGCAAAGTTTGGGATTGGTTATGTTTTTGGAAGATCACCCGACGATAACCACTAACGTTGGCGATATCAAGAATTCCAGAAAATTAAAATTTAAAAATAAAAATATTAATCACTATTCTGATGTTACCTCATCTTCCAGTAAGAGTTCTCAGAAAATAATGAAAAGTGTTTATCTTCTTTTATTGCATGTGCTAAATGTAATATGTTTGGTCACACTACAAAATTTTGCGGGTAGAAAGGTCAAATTATTTTTAAATAAGTCTTGGTGCATATGGTTTCCATCGATTCTATAGGAGGAACCACTTGGCTAGATAGTTCTTTACTCTCATATCCTTTATGGGTTTGTTGAAAGGTTAAGAACAAAGAGGACATGAAGTACTTGGAATCAGGATGTACAAAGCACATGTTGGGTAATAAATTAAAGTTCATTAGCCTTGAAATGATTAAAGGAGGGATGGTGACTTTCAGTGAACGAAAAAGGAAGGATCATGGGCATCTGTGTAGTGGTAACCAATATTTTACTATTTCAATCATGTGATAAAGGTTTAAATATTCTATTTGAATCATCTACAACATTACAAAATTATTGATTCAAAAATAAATGATATTGTTCTCACTGTACCTAGATTTCACGGTATTTATGTGATAACATTTCATGATCTTTCACTGTCATAATAAAAATGTTTTTTTTTTCTAAAATGGAGAATTAGAATTGTGGCATATGCATCTTGGTCGCTCTAGTGCCAGGCTAATTTTAAAGATTTCAAAAGATAAATTAATTAAAGGATTATCTTTATTAAATGGAAATTTATCTTCTCTTTGCACACCTTGTCAAAAAGGAAAAAATTTCAAAATCTTCATTTAAAAGCAAAAATGCTGTTTATACTATTAGACAACTTTAATTGATTTATACGAATTTATTTGGACTAGTTAGCATGCCAAGCTAGGTGGTAGAAAATATTCTTTTGTTTTAATAGATGAATTTTCAAGATTTTGCTGGACTATATTTTTGTCTTCCGAATATGATGCATTATTTGAATTTACTAAATTATGTATTCGTATACAAAATGAACATGATTTAAAAATTAAGTGTATACACTTGGATCATAGAGGTTAATTTTAAAAAATAGATTTATAACTTTTTGCACTGATCTAGGCAAAAAGCATGAATTTTCCGCTCCTCACACACCACAACAAAATGGTGTAGTGGAGAGGAAAAATCGAACCCTTCAAGTGCTAGCACATACAATGTTTTCTGAATATGGGTTACCTAGGTCTTTTTGGGCCGAAGTTATGGATACTTCTTTTTTATATAATTAATCGTGTCATGCTTCATCCATTTTAAAATTAACTCCATAGGAATTATTCTATCAAAAGAAACCAAATGTATCCTATTTTATAGTTTTTGGTTGTGAATATTTTATTTTAAATAGTAATGATACATTTGGAAAATTTGATGAAAATATGATGAAAGAATTTTTTGTAACATCCCATTGTTATTTGGGTGCCCTAAATGTTTTGGGCACGCCAATGAATGCACCACACCACTATACCAACAAGGAAGAGCACTTGAATGGGGTAAGAGGTTCACTTGTACAAGCCAATCCCACCCTTGACCTAATAAGCCACTCATACCTCCATCTTGACCTAAGTAGGTCAAAATGACCTCAACCTTGGGCAATTAACAAACCTAACCCTCATCATAACCTCAAGTGACCTCCCCCACTATTAACACCCCAAATTAGATGACCCTCCACTATAAGGGCAAGGTAGAACCTTGGATTTTGTATGGTGTGCTTTTAGCCAATTTGGCTTAAAACTTTTACTTTAACCTTACCCATGACCAATTAGACCAATTATCTCCCCCTCATGACCCCATAAGAGTTACCCACCCATTAACACCCCAAGATATGCATCCCACCTCTTGGAAATCCCTTGAGTTGAGTGCGGTGTGCATTTAGCAATTTTGACTTAAACCACTCTTTTAGAGATGTTTTTACCCAAGAGTTGGGCCACACCATGTCCCAAGACCAAGTCCAACTAAATCCCCAAAAATGTGATTTTTGGTCAAGCCAAAGTCAACAAAAATTAATCCTAGGCCTAAGCTAAAACCTCACTTAAGGAAAATTAACCTAAAATGGCAAAATTCAATCCAAGCCATCCTAACCCTTATTTCCTCGGAGAGCTGAGGCAGTAGGTACAGAGCTTATCTAGAGACTCCCACAGCTGCAAGATGGTTGGAGGATAGCTAAAGGCCATAACCATGGCTGGTCATGGTGAGCTTAAGGTGGGTGTTTGAAACTCACCCCTCAGCCTATAAAAGGACCCCCAAACCATTCAAAAATCTTACACCAGCCTTAATCAATTGATCCAAGCTAAAACAATTAAGTGGAAGCCCTTTAGAGAAGCATAGCCCTTTCAGCCGAGGAAGCAATGGATGCCTGACCCCATACTAGGAGATCTGTAACACCTCCGTCCGTTATGTAGAATATAATAGAAGGTCTGGATGGGGCCCCACACCATATTCCACACACAATTAGCGGAGTTACTCATTGAAACCATTTCATTTTATACAAATCCTAACTCAGAGAGTATTCTAGCGGAAGCAGTTATTTGAGTTGTAGAACACACTAACCAAGAATGTCCACTATAACATAGGAATGTATATAAACACACAACATGTTCTGGCCTTATAGCCTTACACTATTTTCTTTACAAAATATGTCTTTTGTACATCAGCACATAGGACAACCACACACGAAAATAGTAATCGTTCACCTTTTTGGGCCTTCGAAGGCCAGTCAATCGCATCACAAGGGACTTCAGCCCGCTACTTTCCACTTGGCTCTCCAGCACCTGCATAGCATGACCCACCAAAACGTGGCAAAACAACGCAATGATCAACATTAGCTGACCAATTTATAACGACCCCACCCCTTATTCGGAGCGACGGTTCTCCTGCCCTGTAAGCAACGACATTTTATTCTTTTGGAGACAAAATATGCATTTAAGCACCATTCGCCACAAGCGTAGGCTCGATTGGTCATATGCCCCATGCACTCAGGGCACATTCTCGGTGTACCAGACTTCTCCGGGTTCCACCACTACCCACAGTCCCAGACTTGATGGTAATCTTGAGCATTCTAGCCTTTCCAGCTCAGGGCCTAAGACTCTCATTATGAAAATGATGAAAGCCAGTTACTTTAGGAGATCTAGTCCGAATGACATAACACGGGAATAGTTCAGCCACATCCCGTTGCTCAAATCACCATGCCAACGCCGACAGTCACAACCATCATGGCGAATGACAAGATGCGGGTCGGCCTCCTCTTGCCCGTTTGACTTTTTGGCCTTTTGGCTGGGCACTTTAGCATCTCAACATCAATCTCCGCTCACATTATCCCCAGGACCTGAGCTTACAATGATCACATCAATGGATCTCACAGCCATAATAGCTAGGCTATCCACGCTCAACAACTTCTCATGCTATGCACCTTGTCTCGTGGACACAGGCTTCGTAACCATAATAAGGCTGGCTTGCATGTCCACCTTAGCTGGGCTCGTAAGGCTCTCAGCTTCATACAATGGACCCTAGGTTTCCAAGAGATAGGCCTCTTATATCTCACTAGGAGCTATCGTTGGCGGTATCAATATTGCTACGTGGTAGGGGACAGAAGTTGTTTATTCCCCACTTTTTGGGTGTTTTTCCTAGAGGCGACCTCCAGTTCTATCACTGCAACATCTTGCATGCTCCTTGACATCATAAACTACCCATTTATCCAAAGAGTATTCTCCGACACGCCAACCAATCATCACCAATCCAGACCAACCTGTCCAGATGGGTTTCATACAATATGCCTATTCCGTACTTCGATTTCAGATTCTATATGCAATTTCTTTCAGGGATCACAACGATATACCTACAGGAAACCACCCTATTCTTCACCCTTTGGTGAGGGTTTCCATGTACGTATGCAAATTGAGGACTTCACTTACCCAAGGATAAAGTTGCTACCCTTGTTGATTGCTTAGGATCCATTCTCTTGCTCTTGATCTGGATGGAACTGATCACCACAGCTTCCTCTCCACAGATCTAGCTTTGACTCATGATTTCGATCTTACAAACATCTCCTCAATAAGGCTAGACACCCTTGCTCTTGCTTCCTGGATTTTCCATTCTCCTTCATCAAGATCCAAGAGAGAGAGAGATAGAGAGAGAGAGAGAACGAGAGAAAAATGAGAAACGAATCTCACTCACATCCATTATCAGGATGCTACCGCCGCGCGGTATCTAGTTATCGCCGCATGATAACTTTTGGCAGTGGTGGCGGCCTCATCCAACACCGCTCAACCGCTCCTACTACCACTGTGTGGTAGCTTACTACCGACGGGCGGTATCAACCAGAGACATTTGTCCATTAATTCAGCTAGTTACCGCCGGCGATAAGGCTACTGCCGCATGGTAACCTCCAGTGACCAATTCACTATCATTTTTAGGATCTTCAGGGCATTACAATTTTCCCGTCCTTTAATTGATTTTGTCTCAAAGTCCACAACAAATATAGAAGTACAAAATATATCAAATGTACCTCAACATAATAGCTTAGGGAACTCTTCACGCATGGTCTGCTCGTGCTCCCATGACAGCTCCTCATGGCCGCAGTTGTCACATCAAACTTTGACCATTTTAATTTCTTTGATCCATAATCGTTTCACTTCCCCATCTTCAATACGAATGGGATTAAATTTCGTTGTCATCCAACTATTGACCAGAATTTGCTCCACAACAACAACTTGCATAGGCTCTTGCATAGCCTTCCGTAGCACCGATATGTAAAACACATCGTGCAAACCACTGAGTTCAGGTGAAAGCTTCAGTCGATAGGCAGCTTCTCCAATTCTCTCAATGATTTCAAATAGTCCATGGTATCTCAAACTCAACTCTTTCAAGCGTCAGACTCTTGATACTCCTTTGAATGGTTTATTCTTGAGATATACACAATTGCCAACCGCAAACTCCATTTTTCGGTAATTGGCATTGTAATATTTTGCTTGCCTATCTTATGCAATCAACAATTGTTCTTGAATTAAGCGTATCATTGAAGTCACATCATTAACATCATTTCACTTATACAACTTCGATTCACCGATTTCTACCCAAGCCAACAGAGTACGACACTGCCTACCATATAAGGTCTCAAAAGGTACCATTTGTATACTTGCTTGGTAGCTATTATTATAGGTGAACTCGATCATAAAGAGATGACCTTCCCACTTCTTTCCAAAATCCAGGGCACACATGCGAAGCATATCTTCCATCATTATGTTTACCCTCTCGGTCTGACCACCATCTGGGGATGAAAGGCCGTGCTGAATTTCAGCTCTGTACCCAACAATTGAATAAGTTTCAAATCATTTGATGTGAAATGCCCATCTAGTTCACTAATGATGCTACAGGGCACACCGTGTAATTATACGATCCATTCAACATAAAGTTTAGCGAACTTTTCAACTGAATCGTCCCTTCTATTTAGAATAAAGTGTACTACTTTTGTCAACTGGTCCAAGATTACCCGAATGGAATCATTTTTGCATTGTGATCTCGACAAACCGTGCATGATATCCATCGATATATCAACAAACTTCCATTCCAGTATTGGTAATGACTTTAGGAAACCACCAAGTTTTTGGCACTCAGCCTTTACTAGGGCACAAGTCTGACACTTCACCACGTAAAGTGCGATGTCCTTTTTTAACCCTAGCCACCAGAATAATTTTTTCATGTCCTTGAACATTTTTGTGCTCCATGAGTGGATTGAGTACTTGGTGAAATGAGCCTTGTACTGCAGCCCGGTAGTGTCGCCTAGAGTGGAGCCGTGACGTTGTTACGTTGTATCGGCTAGGGGCGTTACATACATCAACTCCTCCCACAACTTACCAATGTTTGGGACGCACAACCGACCGTCTTTCCATAGAAGACCGTCATTCACCGAGAACTGGGAATTTGACCCATCCACTATCTCCTCCATATAACGCTTCATGCTTTCATCAAGCTCTAATGCCTGTCAAATTCTGTCTGTGAGGTCATATTGTACCTCCATCCATTTTAAGCATACATCCACGCCCATTCTCCTATCAACACAAGAGATATCCAGAGCCTCCAAATCATGAATCAGATGCTTATCATGCATCTGTAACTAACTTTCTTGTGTTGGAGCTTTGCGACTTAGCGCATCTGCGACTACATTTCCCTTACCAGGAGTGTAATGAATCTCAAAGGTGTAGTCCCCAAGGAACTCCATCCACCTCCGCTGTCGCATATTTAGATCCTTCTGATGCAACAAGTATTTCAGGATCTTATGGTCCGCAAAGATATCAATCTTCACACCATACAAATAGTGTCGCAATAATTTAATAGTGAATATTACGGCCGCCAATTCCAAGTCATGAACTGGATAAATCCTCTCATGTACTTTCTGTTGGCGAGATCCATAAGCAATCACATGCCCATATTCTAAAAGAACAAAGCCTAAGCCACTCCCTAATGCATCAGTATAGATCTCAAAGCCTTCTATACCACTTGGCGAACCCAACACAGGCGCTGTGGTCAGACGACTCTTTAACTCCTTAAAAGCTCGTGCACACTCTAGCATCCAAAAAAACTTTTGATTCTTCCTTGTCAATGTCATGAGAGGCAAATCAATACTTGAAAAGCACTCTATAAAGTGCCTATAATAGCCGTCAAGTCCTAGAAAACTCCTGACTTCCGCTACTAAAGTAAGTACAAGCCACTCTCGTATCGCAGCAATATTTGCCGGATCTACAACAATATCATCTCCACTAACGACATTACCATGAAAATACACCGAAGATAGCCAAAACACACAATTAAAGAACTTGGCATACAGGTGATTTCTCCTCAAGGTATGTAAAACCAATCTCAAATGATTTGCATGATCCTCTTCTGACTGAGAGTATACCAATATGTCATCAATAAAGACAATCACAAATAGTTCCAAATACTCTCTAAAGATCCAGTACATCAAATCCATAAACACTGATGACATATTAGTGAGCCCAAAAGGCATCACAGTAAATTCATAATGGCCATATGAAAATGTTTTAGTTGTCTTACCTAAATCACCTAGAGGGGGGTGAATAGGTGAGTTGTGTCTCTTTTGCGGGATTAAAAAAATTAAATGATCTATGCACAGAAAATCAAACCAAGCAAACACAGACGACAACAAGAATTATAGTAGTTCCCTAACCTTGGGTACATCCACTTTACACTCACCAATCTAGCAAAGTACTAGACTCGGCTACTCCACTAATGTCGGATTGAAAACAATCCTACACCTCAGAACAACATTCCTATAACTCGATCCGAAAACTAGATCTACACTCGGAAAATAAAACTTCCTACAAAAACTCGGAGAATACAACTCCTACAACATGGAGGAAGATCTCCTACAAGAATAAAATGAAATAATGAATACAAACAGTGATATATTCTCAGATCTGAAATCCTTTTGCCTGTTCTTCTTTCTTTGAGCTTTGCCGCTTTATCAGAATTTGTTGAAGAAGAATCGACAATCTCTGGATCTGAAAATCTCTGGACTCACACGATTAAGTAGAGGATCTGTCATTGGAGAATAAACTTGATCTGTGAATCAACTTCTCTGAATCTATCTGGATCAAAAGTGCTTTGGCGATGAAGAAGATGATCGACGACTCTCGATTTGGAAAGAAGGAACGGATTCAGAAAACTTAGAAAATACTTCTTACGGCGGCTAAATTCTTCTTAATTTCTTCTTAAAACTAATTAGGGTTAGTCAAAAATGACAAGAACTTTTATAAGATTACACTAACGGTCATAATCATCATTAATGACATCCACGTGGACCAATCACGCATTAATGATGTTTGAAATATACGTCTGTCTGGACTTAGCAGTTTTTCAGAAAATCAGACAAGGTGTTCTCGAGAAGAAGGTTTTTACTCGAGAACTAATGAATTCTGTTACTCGAGAATAATAAGGAAGTTCTCGAGAAGAAGACTTAAAGAAAAATGATACGATGGAAGAAAACAACTTTCTCGGGAATAAGTATAGTACTAAAGAAAAATATTTGATTGTTCTCGAGAAGAAAATTTATTAGTACTCGAGAACAAAAGGCTGTCTCGAGAAAAATACTTTGAAAAAAATATGTGGAGGTGGAAATCTACAGTCACGAGAATGACAGAAGTACTCGAGAAAAATGACATTTTGTTCTCGAGAATAAACATTCTGGTACTCGAGAACAAATAATCATCTCAAGAACAAATAACTAGCTCTCGAGAAAAATACTCTGGTTCTCGAGAAATGACTTCTGCATCTCGAGAACAAAGGATAGTCTTCTCGAGAATAATATTGTTCTTCTCAAGAAAAAGACTTCAAAAAATTTATGTCTGGAGAAGAAATATCCCGAAAAGAAATGGCATATATTACTCGAGAACAAAAGCACTTCTCGAGAACAGCATGAAGCTTTCTCGAGAACAACTTCTGTCACTCGAAATGAAGACAAGTCTTACTCGAGAAATTTCATAAGTCCTTCTCGAGTACAAATATAGCACTCGAGAAAAAGACTTAGACTTTTTTTTAAAAAAAAACTTAAAATCTTGATTCTACATAAAAATTAGCATCCATCTTTTCTCTTGCCCTTAGTGCTTGAAAAGGAAGTGTGTCCCAATAAAGAGGCTACACATGAGTCAACACCATGGATCACACAATGATGGATTACATTATATGGTCATGTAACATATCTCAAACAACTAAGCCCCTAGGAGTGGTTTTGTCATGACAAGGTCATGACAAAACCCTAGGAAGCCCAAGGAGGCCAAGTAGACCTAAGGATGTAGATGAGACCACTATGGTATGCAAATAGTAGATTTATGAACCCTAGTTAAGGTGATCAAGGGGCTTCAGCAAGACTTCAAGACCCCACCATTGCCTCACCAATCCATTATAAAGTTCATCTGAACCTTAAGGGTCCATTGGAGTTGACTCATGGTGGCAAAGTTGATCTAGGACTACTCTAGGCCTAAATTGGGCAGGGTGCCCTAATTAAGGACAACCCTAGTTAAGACCAACTAACTCTACCAGAGTCTTCCTATACCTAAAATGGGGTCAAAGGGGTCACTAAGGGCCCTTGTAGGGCAGTCAAGGTGGTTAGGTTGACCAAAGTCAACTCTATCCCTAAATGGGTCAAAATGAAATATATTGGGTCAATTGACCATCCGCTAGCCAGGTGGACCCCATTTATACCCCTAACCCTAAGGTGAGGTCCATGGGACACCAAGGACCCATTGGGGTCAGCCCTAGTGGCTAAATTGACCAAAGTCAACCCTAACCTTAATTTGGGCAAAGTACCCTTCCTAAGGGCAGGTGGCCTCCAAAGTGCCAAGTCAACCCTACCCATCCCTACCTAGACCCTAGGGGAGCCCAATAGGTCACCAAATACCCAATGATGGTAACAGAAAAGGTCAATTTGACATAAGTCAACCCAAGCCTACTTTGGGTCAACCTAGCCCAAAAGGGGCTAGCCCAAGCCCAAGCCTCCTCATGTGGCTCCTTTAGGGAATAATGTGTCTGGATGGGCTGAAAATAGCTCTCTAGATTGACCAAGTCAACTTGGTGACTAGGAGAGAGGGTGAGCTCCATTCTATGTTAATGGAGGAGAGAGAAAGAAGGAGGAGGGGATGAAGGGGGCTCGGCCAAGGGGAGGCCAAAGGCCACCCTTAATGGTTGAATTCAACTCCCCTGAGGAAGGGGAGAAGTTTCCAGTCAATTCCCTGGCCACCAAGGCCTGGTTTAGCCCCCCTCCTCCATGATCGAGCCTAGCCAATAATGGCTTTAATGGGCATTTAATAATCCAGCCCCTCCCCTCCCCAACTAGGCTTTAAACACCATCAATGGGTCGATAGAAGGCTTTCCCAATCTTTACCTGAAGAAATCGAGACCCCCACTATGAATTTGCAGAAACCGAGCAGCACCGCCTTCAGGAATGGCTTTCCGGCGATCTTCTCGACTTCAGGCTGCCGACAAGGTCCTCCTCCTCTCCTTACCTCATGGCTAGATCATAGCAATGTTTAGGTCCAAGGTTCGGGCTCGATTGAGCCCGAACCAGTTCCTGGTTTTCATGGTTTCGGGCCAAGAATTTTCTTGCTAAAACCGCCGGAATCCGCCCCTCCGACGGTTGTGACGCCGCCAGTCGATAGCCACCACCTCGGTGGAGGTGTTGGTGGCGGTGGCCGGCCGGGGAAGTGCCGGGATGGGCGGCAGCGGTGATTGGAAGTGGCTCCAGGCTCGGGCTATCTTAGTCATTGGCTGGAGGTAGACGATGAGCCCGGGCCACTGGATCCGCGCCAAGATTCGTGCGCTAGTTTTGATAAGAATCATTTAATTTTCATTTCTATATCATTTCTGTCACACTTTTTGCTAGGGATGGTTTTAATTATTAAAAATACCCAGTCCTCTACTGTAAAATTCACCAACATGAAGTTTGTAGCTCTACGTGTCTACTTTAATTCAAAATTGATTTGAACCAATTTGGACCTATGGTTGGACTAGGGCACCCATTTTCGTGGGGCCTATACCTAGGGCTATCCTGAAATTAAAAAGGGTGCCCACTCTTCATCCCTTGTCCAGATGACCTGAAATTTGGGCAGGGGGTCACCCTTAGCTATTTCTAGGGCCTGTCCAAAAATGGGAATTTTAGGATATACGTTGTCTTGGTTTTTATATTTATTTAATAATATTAGGGTAAATTAATTAGGTGGCCTAACTACCTTCAAACCCTCCCAAATTTTGCTTAATGGTCCCTGGCCTCATGATATGTCTCTGTATAAATTTTCACCTCATTTGGATGTGTTTTGGGTAGGAAATGAGCTAAACTTAATTTTACCTTAATGAGGGGTTCTTAAGTAAAAAGTGCACCTTGAGGTTGAGTGGTTTAATCACCTCAACAGAGTTTGGGATTTTGACCACTGACTTGACATAACCTTAGACACCCTCATAGGGATTTTGGGGTGGTTTAGGGTAGTTTTGCCCAAGGATCCAAACTCAAACCCTAAGGAGGGGCTCTTGAGTGTTGTGAAGGGCATGGGGTCACATGCCCTTGTGTGATCTTGCAACTTGGTAGGAATGATGCTAGGGTAGCCAAAGCCCTCTGATATGAATCTTAGAGGATTTGGAGATGGATAGACCTCTCAAATCCCTAACCCTAGTTTAGGGCATATCCACCTTTTGTGTAGAATAAGCCACCAAAACTTACTAAAAGGTGTAAAACTTAGGTAGCATGGATTTTAAGTTAGTTAGGACCTCTGGTGAATTTGTTGGAATTTTATGAATAATATTACAAGCACCAACTTTATTATACATGATGTGGCCCTAAATGGTATTTTATTTATTATGATGACACTATTCATTCTAGACTCATGAAATTTGGGCAGGAGATGTTTTAAGTCAAAATGATTATTCCCTAATTTTGTTATAAATTTTAGTTGAAAAACTTTATTACTTCCTTCCCAAATTTGAAAATGTGCAATTATGGTCAATAAATTATTTAGAGCTATTTAATTGTTGTAAAATTTTGAAATTGGGTCTCGGATAAATTTAGGTCAATAATCACTTGGAGAAATTAATTCATGATTTTTAGATGATTATTACAAACCCATAATTTTTGGGATTTGACGTATAATTTATTCAGATGCTTATTTTCCTACAAAAAAATTAGGAGACACTGGATTACGTATTGAATAGTGATATTGAATTTATCATAAATTTTGTAGAACATTTGCTTATCTGAAATGGGTACTTCGTGTTCAAACTTGGATTTTTGGATCACTAGAATAAATAAATAAATTATCAGATAAATTAAAAAATTATGAATTTCTGGATTTAGGCTAAAAATGTCATTATAGCCCTCCAACAATTATTATAGGGGTACTGGGTGATTATTTTGTGTACCTCCCATTAAACACTCCATATAGTTTAGGTTGGTCTGCATTTAGTAAAATCGCAGAAATTGTATTGGAATAAGAATTGGGGCACACGAGTTGGGGTTAGATGTTTGCTGATTTGGATGAATGAAAAAGAGTTCGTCGTTGGAAGTTGAGATGAGTAGGGGTTGGAATGGCTAATGTCCGGTGGTGCTCGTGATCGGCGAAAGATCGTCTTTCCCATGGGGAGGAAGTGTCTAATGCACTAAGGTTAGATCCAGTAAATAATTAAGGGTTGGAAAATCTGGTAGCAACCAATAATAGTAAGTGCCTTGTGAAAGGGAGCTTTGGGCATAATCCCATCGTAGTTCCTAGTGCCTTCGAGAGCGCTTCACGGGGTATACCTTGGGCAGTCCTGGGCTAACCTAAGTAGCAGGTAAAAATGAAATGCAAGAGTAAGTAGAAGTAATCTAGGGTTGCACTCACACTCCCCAGAGTTGTGGGAGTTAGGTTAGTTCACTCAGGCATTAGGCCTGGTGGATTTGGAGATGGGCAAATTGGCCCGGCGAGCTTTGGCTCGGTTGTAGTTGGTGATGGACGGGTTGGTCCAGGGAGCTTTGGCTCGGTGGTTATACATCAAGGTTGCTTGTGCATAAAGTAAAGGTGGTGGGTCCTCGGTATTGGTGAGTCAATGCACCAACACCAATCCGTTGACTCGGCATGTGTGGTTTAGCACTTGGCCAAGTAAAGCCCGGTGCGCCAGCCGACAAGAGTACGTAGGAGCTCCGCTTAGTGCACCAGCATTGAGGCGTATGATAGGTCTGACTGGTAGTGCAATTATCGGTTTAGAGGCGGGAGATGCCCAACCCACTGCTTCCGTTTGCTACTACGGAGGTATCCTGGGAGGTTCGGCTATAGAAAGGGGGAACTAAAGGTCTGTGTACACAGAGTCGAGTGGGTGTGTTGCACTTGCATGTTCACATCATGGCATAATTGTATTTCATAGCATAACCATTGCATTAAACCCTGACACCTATTGTATAAAGTGGTATAGGGCGCTTTATACAATAGGCCTTGCAAAACGACCCCTTGGTTTATAAGTTCATGTGAGCGTGCTTATAAGTTAAGGTTTATTTCAGAAATCTTTATATGTATGCTTTATAGAAAACTGACACCCTATCGTATAAACAGGTATGGGACTCTTTATATGATAGGAGCCCTGCAAAAGATCCCTCGGCTTATGGGTTCTCGCATAAGTTAAGGTTATTTTTCCTGCTTAATTTCTCATGCTTTTATTACTGCCTTATATACTATTGGACTGCTAGTTAGTTCCGCTGCCATCTGATCATTTTTCCATTCTCCACCTTCATGTCCTCTCCTTTCCTCCCCCCCCGCTCGGTGCCTAGGTTCCATGGGGGTAGGGGCGGGGGATGATAGGACTTAGTCTTTTAGGCTAACGGTTTCGAACCACATCATTTTAGGGAACCGTGGAGCCCAGCATGGAGGAGCAGCCCCGGAGGTCGACACGCTTGGAGATGTGGTAGTCTAGTTCCGGTGTTCAGATGGCAGGGACTGTGAGTCCTGGCCCCTAGTAGTTACATTAGTTTTTCTTCCGCGATGAGAGATTTGTAGTGAGGACATTGATGTACTGGGCATGAGCCCAAGATTTTGTATTTTTATTATATCTGTGGACACTCCCTTCGTGGAGATCATTTACTATTTTTGTGACTTCTGTAGACTTTCTTTTGTTACTTTGCTACTGTTGAAATCGATTTGGCTGGCAGGATCGGCGTTTTGTAGTGATGACCATCCCGGGAGTGGAGGTGTCACCGCAAAACGGCGGTTCTGGGCCTAAGACCCCGTGGTGTTAAAAAGAAAAAAGGGGGTCTTACAGGTCATGTGTTCGGAGACTCATTATAGACTGACATTGGTCTACACTTAGCAATTAAGTCTTGTAAACACTTAACAAAAAGTGCATTAAATACAAACTTAATTCAACTTTGTTTAAGGGAGACTTCATATAAATATGGGCTATTGTGGATGCAATACCAAACAATCTACCCCTCTTTGTAGAAGTCAGAACCCTCTACACTAAGGTGAATTACATTAAGAGAAAAATAAATAAAGATACTAATAACATGAAAATTTGAAGAAAAGCAGTAATATGTTAAAATCAGATCAGAATTAAAAGTTCATATAAGTAGAAAATTGTCCAAGAGAATTAAATTCTATAATTTCAAAAGTGAAGTTCCACCATCTTCAGTTTACTGATCATGTGAATGTTGCTTTCCTTGTCACTCAAGCTTCTCTTGTTGTCTCTTTTGATAAGTGTATGTCTTGGGGAAGTATTTAGGAGGTCTAGGTGGAGCCTTGGGGTTATTTCTGCCATGTATTCTATCATAGATCCTTCTCTTTGTAAGAGACTTCTCATATAATTCCCATTCATCTGAGCTGTAATGCAAGCTTCTATTTTCATTGAAATCAACCACTAGCTTCAGGGTTTCCAAAATAAGGGATTTGGAGGTTGCACTCCAAACTTCAATATATTCTTGGGGTCTTCTCCCTTCATCTTCTGGATGTGGAGTTGATCTACTTGCAGAGGCTCCATCACCATACTTCCTTCTCTTGGCTTTTTGAACTTCTGGAGGATGAGGCGGCAGTCCTGTTTATTCAGATTCCCATGCCTGTTCATAGACATCAGGAGGAGGACCTTCATAGTAGTCTGGAGGAGGTCCTTCAAAGTGTGCTGGAGGAGGTCTTTCAAAATACTCTGGAGGTGGAGAGAATGTAGGCCTGTTGACATCTAAATTTATAGGAGGAGGTGCATTTGGATCCTTGGCAAGTTCAGGGAACAACTGATTGTGCATCCATATAGAAGTATCATAGGTGTATAACTTGGTACTCTTGACTTCTTTGAAGACAAATGTCTGAATTTCTATTAACTGATCTTCCCACAAATTTTTCATAGTTGCAGCTTTTTTTTTCTAGCAGTTCCTTCACTTTATCCCCCCCTATGACTTCTAGGGAGAGGGTGCTAATGACATCTTCTTTAAACTTACCAATTTCTTCACAATTTTTAAAGTTTCTTTCATCACCACTCTTGTCCAGGAGAATTTGATTATTGAAAAGGGTAACAGATTGCTCCATAATAGTACCTATGCTTGTAATAGTGTGGTCAATGGCTTTGCCACCAATTTGCAAAAGCCTTTTAAACTCATCTGTATTGTCTTGGATTTCAGTAAATCCTCGACTCATTTCTTTTTCTAAAGCTATGACTTTATCAGTGACCACTTTTAGAGAATCATCTGTAACAGCCCAAATTCGAGAAGCGGAAAAAGATTGGGTGACACGGCCTGGGACATGGGCATGTCCCAGGGCGTGTCCTGCTTGGGTTGAGTGCGTTCGATGAAGTTCGGTCGATGAATTTTCGAGAGGTACATGGCCGTGACATGGGCGTGTCCTTCCCTGGTTGACAACTCTCTCTAGGTCAACAAACTACACTCGACGATCGTCGGGTAGAGGGTACATGACCTGTGACACAGGCGTGTCACAGGGCGTGTCCTGCTCATACTCGAGTAGCTCTCGTGTAGATCGAAATGTACTCGAGTAGGTGGAAAATTACTTGAGTAAGAGGGGGTGACACGGGCGTGTCATCCCTGTGACACGGGCGTGTCCTGTCTGGGTAGTCGAGTAGTTGGTTTTCTCTCGAGTAAGTCCTCTCAAGTAGGTATCGAGTGGGTTACACGCCCCATGTCACAAGCGTGATGATGCTGACACGGGCATGTCATGGGCGTGTCACCTTGGTGTGGATAAGGTTGGATAAGGTGGTTCGTGCACCGCTTAGGGGACACAGCCTGTGACACGGGCGTGTCACAGGGCGTTTCAGACCCGAAAGAGCTGTTTTCAGGGATTTTCTGGCCGTTCCTTTTCTGCCTATGGGATCAGATGGCTCAGATTTCTCCTTGCAGTTATATGGCCGAGAAATGAGGATTATCTCTTCATTTTCTTCTTCTTCTTCATCTTCTCATTCCAAGAGAAAAAAAGAGAGAGAGGGCAAAGAAAGGAAAGGAGGAAGGAGAAAATCCGCTGCTGGAGGAGCTGCGGAGTGTGGATTGAAGATCCGAGTTCGGATTCGTGGTGGCAACGCTGAGACGGTGATTTCCATCCGGCGGATTCATGGCTCCGAAGTGATCTTCAAGGGTAACGATGTCCTTCTTGGACATCGAAGTCCTCTCTTTATGCATGTGCATGGAATCCTCTACCAAGAGGTGGATGTCGGAAGTGATTCCTTATTTGAGTTTGCATCTAGATCCGGAAGTGTGAGTACGGTATAGACATGCTGTGTGAAGCCCATCTGGACGGGTAGTCTGGATTGGTGATGATCATGGGTAAACCGGAGAAGACTCCGTGGATTTGATGCTGTGAAATGTTTGTTCTTTGATTGCCTGGTTGTGTGGATGAATGAATATTTGGTTATGGATGTATGGAGGCTTTGGTTAAGCTCATGGTTATGAGAGATCAATTGGTAGCACGCCTAGGGAGCGTGAGATAAGGGGAGCGCGAGATAAACCCGGCCTATTACACCACTAGTGTGGGTTGATCTGGATAGATGAGGGATCGATTGACATCAATGCCTGGGGAGCCGAGTTAAACCCGACTTGCTGTACCATAAGGGTGGGTCGATCAGGAATAGGTGAGGGGTAGATGGGTGGTAATACCTAGGGAGCACTGATAAACCCGGCTTGCCACACCACATGGTGTGGGTCGATCTGCTCTGGTTGTTTGTGAATGCTGCGGGGTAGTACCTCTGAGTGGAATGGACGGGATGTCGCCAATAGTGAGATTGGTGGACTAGGCTTGAACCACCCAACCAACAAGTGAAGAGCCTCGATCAGCGGTGTATGACTGGTATATCCGGTACACCCAGATAGTGCCCTGAGTGCTCGGAGCGTCTGGTGGAAACCGACATTTGTGATATGGACTGTGATTGCTAGATTGATAGTAATGATGATGGTTATGCATACAGGGAAGGAACCACTGCCCCGGGTAAGGGGTGGGGTTGTTATAAGTGGTCAGCTAATGCTGACCGTTACTTGGTTTTCTGTTTGGATTAGATGGTGAGTTGCAGGTGTTGCTGCTAGAATGGCAATGTGCATAATGGAAGGATTGGTGCTAAAGGCCCTTGAAGGCCGTGCGAAGAAACATGGTTGGATTTCATGTGTGGCCGGCCTGCGTGCCGATGTACAAAAATGTATTTGTGCAAAGAGAAATCTGTAAGACCTTAAGGCCAGTGTGTGTGAGTTGTATACATTCCTGGTTTTGATATATAAATGGGGAGTTTATATAGTAGTGGAAATTCTCTGAGTTGAGTTCATGTTAACGTAAAATGCTGCGCTAGAATGTTTTGAGATAGGATGCGAGTAGATTTTGATTTCCACAAGTAATTCCGCTGCTTATCTGTGACATATGGCGTGGGGCCCCGGCCGGACCCACCGTTATATGCCATATGACTAGTGGGGGCGTTACAAAGTGGTATCAGAGCCAGGTTTAGATTGTTTGGGAGGAGAGAACATACTTGAACTCACGAATGCCCACTAGGAATGTATATCATGCACGTGAAATGCATGAGTGTGTAGTCAATGTATAAGTACCGTTATGATATGAATGATTAATGGTGTTTTGTACATGGATAGGTGGCAAGGAGTGGTGCTGGGCAGTCGGAGCCCCAATGATCGGATGAGAGTGCAACACCCGTTGAAGCGCCTATGCCTCCTTCGGCGGAGACCATACGGGTGGTGACAGAGACAGTGCTTGCGGTGTTACAGGCACAACCTATTGGACAGGTAAGGCCTTCAAGAGTACCAGTACAGACTGGTGCACAACAAGAGCGTGCTGCAGCTGTGGTGGAGGTGCAAGCAATAAACGAGTCATTGAAATGCTTTATGGAGTTTCATCCACCTACGTTTGGTGGAGCATATTCTCCAATGCAGGCAGAAGATTGGTTGGCTCGAGTAAAGAGGATCCTGACTGCAATCAGGATGGCAGAGGAGCAGAAAGTGATATTAGCCACTTTTTTGTTAGAAGGAGATGTGAGACTGTGGTGGGACGAGATGGAGGTGCATCACTTGGCAGGCCGTGGATTAGCGGAGGTTTCAATGGATGAATTCTCCTGATTGGTTTTAGCCAAGTATGTGCCAGTGTCGCAGCGAATTGCGATGGAAAATGAGTTTCAACGCCTGGTGCAGGGTGAGGCAGATATTGATACATACCTGCATGAGTTTACTACACTAGGGAGATATGCGGGGTCTACCTTCGCGGAGGAAGCGCGAAAGACGAATCGATTTTATGAGGGATTACGCGACAAGTTGCGGTTGGCACTCCCGAGTTCGGTGAACCAAGGCTTCCAAGCGTTGGTCGATACAGCCCGTGCTTTGGAGAAAGATTGGAAGCGGGTACAAGAGAAGAAGAGACTGGAAGTGGAAAAGCCAGAGTTTAAAGTGCCTCAATCGGAGCAGTCGGAGTTTAGAAGACGAGAAAAGAAAAGGTTTAGGCCTGCGGAATCAGCTCCGCCGACTGTTTCTTTGGGGGCGACCTATTGGCCAGGATGTGTTGATACACATATATGCTATAAATGCGGGCAGCAAGGACACATAGCAAAATTTTGTTGGAATGCCCCTGCAGGAAGTGAGAAAAAGACAGGTGCCTCTTATGAAAAAAAAAAGGTAAATTAGTGGCCGAATGATCTGCATCTCGGACGCAACCTCGATTACATAATTTGGAAGTGCAAGAGCCGCAAAGCTCACTTGGTGAAATTCAACCTCGCGTGTTTAATTTGGCTCTTTCGCGCGAAATGCAACATCGGGAGGCTGAGCGAAAGTAAGGATAATGACTTGGATATATATGATGACTCACGAGTAATGCTCTTGATACTATACCTACTGAGGATATTGTTGCACATATCATGTTGTATATGTCATGTAACATGTTGCCTTGTTGGTGCACACTTGTGATATGGAAGTGATCGTTCGATTATGATAAGTTCGATGATGTGTTTGTTTTAGATCACTTGATTAAGTTTGTGGCTGCATGTGCACAGATGGAACTATGGAAGTTAGGGATGTGCTATATGTATGTGTTGTATGTTTGGTTTGTTTGTGCGATGCCTTGGGGTGAGACAAGCCGTGGCCGCTGAGCTCAAACCCGGCTCGCTTTATTCGCGTGCATGGTTGCGAATGGTGCAACATTCAGTGGTTGTGTGGCTGATTGGAGTGAGCCAAATATCGAGGACGGAATTTCTTTGAAGGAGGGGAGGGTTGTAACAGCCCAAATTCGAGAAGCGGAAAAAGATTGGGTGACACGGCCTGGGACACAGGCGTGTCCCAGGGCGTGTCCTGCTTGGGTTGAGTGCGTTCGACGAAGTTCGGACGACAAATTTTCGAGAGGTACACGCCTGTGACACGGGCGTGTCGGGGGCGTGACCTATGGCGTGTCCTCCCCTGGTCGATGACTCTCTCTAGGTCGACGAACTACGCTTGACGATCGTCGGGTAGAGGGTACACGGCCTGTGACACGGGAGTGTCACAGGGCGTGTCCCCTCATACTCGAGTAGCTCTCGTGTAGATCGAAATTTACTCAAGTAGGTGGAAAAATACTCGAGTAAGAGGGGGTGACACGGGCGTGTCATCCCTGTGACACGGGCGTGTCTTGTCTAGGTACTCGAGTAGTTGGTTTTCTCTCGAGTAAGTCCTCTCGAGTAGGTCTCGAGTGGGTTACACGCCCCGTGTCATGGGCGTGACGATGCTGACACGCGCGTGTCATGGGCGTGTCACCTTGGTGTGGATAAGGTTGGATAAGGCGGTTAGTGCACCGCTTAGGGGATATGACATATGACACGTGTAAAGCCCCCAAACTTAAGGGAGCGACGGGAGGCGTTTTGGGCCAAATCTGGAATTTGGCAGGGGGCATACGGCCTGGGACACGGGCGTGTCCCAGGGCGTGTAATGCTCGAGTCGACGATTTGGCCGCGAGGTCGACGTTTTGCGCTCGACGATGTGTCGAGACGGGGAACACGACTTGAGACACGGGCGTGTCTCAGGGCGTGTCGAGCCCGTGTCGACGATCGGCCCGGGAGTCGACATTTTCGCTCGACGATGTGTCAAGACAAGACACACGGCCTAGGACACGGGCGTGTCCAAGGCCGAGTCATGTGGTCGACGAACTTCGCTCGACGAAGTGTCGAGACCGTGAACACGGCCTGGAGCCCAGGCGTGTTCGGGTGTGACACGGGCGTGTCACATTGGACACGGGCGTGTCCAAGACCCGTGTGAGTCTCGGGTGGTTTTTGGGGCTGTGTCGATGGGGGCACATGACTGAACACACGGCCGTGTCAGTTGGAACACGGGCGTGTCAGGTCGAACACGGGCGTGTCAGATGCCCGTGTGCTATTCAAGACACGTCGATTTTGACGGCAAATGAGGGACACAGTACTGGACACGGGCGTGTCACAGGCCGTGTTCGGCCCAGATTCTACATTTTAGATCTGGATCTTGGCCATTTGTTTCTTTAATTTGGGATCCGACGGCTGGGGGCTGTTAGTACTTGGATATACACAGGATTGGACCCTTGAAACCCTCATTTCACTTGAGAGGTTCTCTTTCTAAAGTCTAGAGAGAGAGAAGTGCAAAGGAGGAAGAAGAAGCTTAGATCCGGTCTTTGGAGGAGCTTCGGAGCTCCAAATCGCGAACCAACTTCGGATCTACGGAGGCAAAGAGAGTGCGGTGCTTTTCATCCACTTACCTTTCCATGGTGCCAAGGAAGAATGCTAGGGTAACGATTCTCTACTTGAGCATGTGAAGCTCTACTTCTTTTGCATAGGAAGCCCGCTCTCGCGAGTTTGCGGTGAGTTGAGGCGTTACTTCGGGTAGACATGAATTGTCCCCGTTGTTTAGAGTCCGTATTCGAAAACGGACATAGGCTTGATGTGTGAAGCCTACCCAGACAAGTTAGTCTGTATTGGTGATGTTGCATTGCATAAATGGCCGGAGAAGACTCCGTGCGAATGTTTGTTTTCGGGTTTTTCTACGTGGTAGATTGCAACAGGGAGCCTTGGGGATTAACTCAAAGGTGCACCCGGAAAAGTGGGCAGATGCATGATTATGCCAAATATGTGGGCCTGGGATCCAACTTGAATATAACTGGGTTATGTGCTGTGTGTAAACAATTTGGGACTCGGGAAAGTTTGACCCGCACATATATTTTTGAATTAACATTGCGGTGTGAGCAACGGGTCAGGCGGAACCATACCCGCTCTATGTCGTTCGAATAAAGAGACCTAAAGTTACTTGGCACTTACCGTTGGCATAGATTGAGGGTCTTAGGCAGTGGCCAGAAATACCAAATGCTCACGAGAGATTGCCATCCCGGGGACGGTGGTCAGTCGGCAGACTTAGACTGTGATCACCGAGAATGTGCCCTGAGAGCACGGGGCGTGTGGCCGTGCGTGCCAATGCCTGTGATGCAATGTATTTATTTACTTCTTGGTTGTGCTAATAAAATGCAGGGAAGGAGCATCGCCGCCCCGAGTTGGGGGCGGGATCGTTATAATTTGGTCAGCATTGCTGACCGTTACTTTTGTTTGCCACCGTGCGGTGGATTTTGCTTGCAGGTGCTGCTGGGCCAAGCGGTCAATAGCGGGCTAAAGCTCAAATTGCGAAGCCGGCCCTTGAAGGCCTATTTGAAGTGTTTACTCGCTTTTATTCATGTATGACCGGCCTGCGTGTCGTGATTTATAAAACATGTAATTCGAAGTAAACCATTTGTAAGGCCTTAAGGCCAGTACTTGTGTATGTACTACATTCCTATTTGGTGCATTAGTGGACATTCATGCTTGGTGCTGGGTTCTTTTAATTACAACTTATAAAACTGCTTCTGCTAGAATGCTCTGTGTAGGACGTTATGATGGGTTGGATGGTTTCCATTGAGTAACCACCCGGTCTGTCTGTGGTATATGGCGTCGGGCCCCGGCTGGACCTACTGCTATATGCTATGCGACGGATAGGGGGTGTTACAATTTGGTTTCAGACTACTGGTTTCGGTCAGGCTTACAATGAATTCGTGGATGAATTCTTTTTAAGGGGTGGTGAGCACATGTATGTGCGTCATCGTTATAACAACAAAAGAACCCATGAATGTCCACTTAGGAATAAAAATGCACGTGTTTGGGGAACCTGTGTGTTCCTATAATTGCTGTTTGCAATTTTATTTGGTCGCTTAACGGTGTTTTGTACCACTATAGGTGACCAGAAGCGGTGCTGGGCCGCCAGAATGTCCGGTTTCTGAGGAGTATAGTGCACCCGGTTAGGTGTTTGAGACTCCTCCTTTGTATGAAACCGTAAGAAGGATCGTTGAAGCGGTGTTTGCTATGACGAGTGCACAACTTGAAAGAAATGTACAACCCTGTGCCCCTGTTATGGCTTCAACGCCGGGTGGCGTGATGGAGTAGACGACTTCTGGTAGACCATCAAGGCAGCAGTTGAATATGCATTTAGTGCAGGGAGCACACACAGTTAATGAATATTTGTAAGCATTTCTTATGATAAGCCGCTACCCATGCTTCGAGTTGGATAATGAGCAAGCTACAGTCGATAGATTTTATAATGGCCTGCGCGCCGAGTAACAAGTTCTACTGCTAGGACCAAAGTTATTGGGATTCCGAGCCTTGGTGGAATCAGCTAGATCTTTGGAGGCAGATTTGAGGAAGACTCACCCGATGCCAGTGACCATGGTATCGAACTATGCAAGCCCCATAGGAGCTGCATCCGACAGAATGCTGGAGAAGGGGGCTACGACATCGACTAGCAAAGCTACTTCCACTTGTTATACTTGGGGAAAGAAAGGGCACCTTGCCCGAAGGTGTTGGAATGGTGCTCAGAAGACTAAGAAAGCTATGTCAGGAGCAGTTGAGGACTTTAGTGCAAAAGAAACGTCGTTCAAAATGCCGAACACCTCAAAGTCTGGATATCAAAGGTGGTATAAGAAGGCTAGGACTTTGGGTCTATTCCCTCCTTTCGGTGCTCCGTGGGCAGCTACAGGCCAAAACCCGGGCGCATGTTATAACTACGGGGAGTCGAGGCACTATGCCCATGGGTGCCTAAAGCCCGGAAGGAAGCACGCCGTCGTGAGGATAGGTATGGTTGAAGATAGTTTAGCCTTAAATACTTGTCGCCCTTGTGCGTGTTAACTTAGAACTACTTGTGCTAAGCTTTGTTCTGATTTTCGTTTATCCTGCGAGAGCACCGTTCGTGTAAACGAAGCTTCGCATTCCTTTATTTAGGAATTATATTACGCATCGGAGTACCTCCTTCGATGGTAAGTGACAAATTGGATGCGCTTGGTCCAATGGTGCTCAATGCGCGCGGGTAGAATCTGTTGCGCTTAGGTGTGGTCAGGGAGCCAAGACTTTGACTTACAAGTATCCTTACTACCGTTAGGGTAGCTCGACGTGATATTTGGCATGGACTGGCTCTCGGAGCAGCCAGCCTATATTGATTGCGGTCGCAAGGAAGTCAAGTTGGGACCAAGTCGTGAGATAACTTTTACGGACTTGAAAGGGGTCGAGCAAGATGTGGGTGTCTGCTCTTCAGGTGGTGAAGGTGGTTCGTGCTAGTGCAGAGCTGTTCTTTACACTATTGGAGGTTGCAAAGCTGAAGCCTACGTTAGATAGTCTTTCAGTGGTAGCTGAGTACCCTGATGTGTTTCCTGCCAATTTTCCCGGAGCCCCGCCTCAACGGGTGATAGATTTCACGATTGAGCTAGTTCCAGGTGCAAAGCCTGTGTCACGATCTCCATATCGGCTAGCACCTAAGGACATGGCGGAGCTGAAGGTGCAACTTCAAGAGTTGTTGGAGCAAGGGTATGTGCATCCAAGTTCTTCGACTTGGAGCGCACCGGTCCTATTTGTAAAGAAGAAGGACGGGAGCTTGAGACTTTGTATCGAATGTTGGGAGTTAAACAAGCTAACGGAAAAGAACAAGTACCCAATCGCAGGGATCGATGATCTATTCGATCAGTTAGTCGGGTCGACGGTGCACTCAGAGTTGGATCTCAAGTCCAGGTACTATCAACTGCGAATAAGGGAGAGTGATATCACGAAGACATCGTTCAGTACGAGATACAGACATTACGAGTTTACGGTCATGCCATTTGGGCTGACTAATGCGCCGTCAGTGTTCATTGATTGGATGAACAAGACCTTCAGGGTGTACTTGGACTATTTTGTGATCGTCTCGATATTTTGGTGTACTCGCAGAGTGAGGAAGATCACTTCAGGCATCTTCATTTGGTTTTGGAGATGCTAAGGAGGAATCAGTTGTACGCCAAGTTCTCGAAGTGCGAGTTTTGGTTGTCCTCAGTGGCGTTCCTCGGTCGTATAGTGAGTGGGGAAGGTATTGCAGTGGATCCGGCGAAGATTGTTGCGATACGGGAGTGGCTTGAGCTTTCTATGGTAGCGGAAGTCCGGAGCTTTCTGGGGCTTGCCGGCTATTATAGGTGCTTTGTAGAAAACTTCTCGCGGATAGCGTTACCTCTTACTACTTTGACGAGGAAGGAGCAGAAGTCCGTTTGGACGCCGGAGTGCACGCGAGCTTTTGAGGAATTGAAATGTTGGTTGACTACGGCGCCTGTGCTGAGTCCGCCGAGTGGGACCGAAGGTTCGGAGATTTCTAGCGATGCTTCGGGCAGTGGTTTGGGTTGTGTGCTGTTACAACATGGAAGTGTGGTAGCTTATGGCTCAAGACAGTTGAAAGTGCACGAGAGGAATTATCCGGCCCATGACTTGGAGTTAGCGGCCGTGATTTTTGCCTTGAAGCTGTGGAGACATTATTTGTAAGGCGTGAAGATTGATATCTACACCAATCTCAAGAGCCTGAAGTATTTGATTAATCAGAAAGATCTGAATATGCAGCAGTGTAGATGGATGGAGTTCCTGGGGGACTATACGTTCAAGATCCACTACGTGCCTGGTAAAGGTAATGCGGTTGCGGACGCGTTGAGTCGCCGGGCCCCAGCTCAAGCCAATTGGTTGTCGATCGATGACGAGCGGTTGGTTCGGGAGTTGGAGGTGTTGGAAATTGTTTGTGTAGATAAGCAATCAAGTGCTGAAGCAATACTGAATTGGACTGAAGTCCAATATGACCAGGCTGATCGGATTCGGCAGGCTTTGGATTTGGATGACCATATGAAGCAGTTCATGGTAGAGGCTCTGGATGGGTCAAATTCCCAATTCGTTATGGAGGACGGATTACTTTGGAAAGACGGTCATCTGTGCGTCCCAAGTGTGGGCAATTTGAGGGTGGAATTGTTGTACGAGGCACACCATACTTAGTACTCAATTCACCTGAGGAGCACAAAGATGTACCGCGATGTCAAGACACTATTTTGGTGGCCGGGTTTGAAGAAGGATGTGGCACTCTACGTGGAGAAGTGCCAAACGTGCGCCTTGGTGAAGGCGGAATGCCAAAAGCCGGGAGGATTTCTGAAGTCCTTGCCTATTCCGGAGTGGAAATTCGACGACATCTCTATGGACTTTGTGCACGGTTTGCCAAGGTCGCAAAAGGGGAACGACGCCATCTGGGTGGTCGTAGATCTACTAACGAAGGTGTTGCATTTCATTCCGCATAGGAAGGATGATCCGGTGGAGAAGTTGGCAAAACTATATGTGGATAATATAGTACGGCTTCACGGTGTGCCCCACAGCATCGTGAGTGACCGAGATGGGCGGTTCACGTCAAATGATTGGGGGCTAGTGCAGTAAATATTGGGAACAAAGTTAAAAATTCAGCACAGCCTTCCATCCACAAACGGATGGGCAGACCGAGAGGGTCAATAGAACTATGGAAGATATGCTCCGCATGTGTGTCTTGGACTTTGGGAAGCAATGGGAAGACCATCTTTATTTGGTGGAATTTGCGTACAACAATAGCTACCCGGCAAGTATTCAAATGGCGCCCTTCGAGGCCCTTTATGGTAGAAAATGTCGCAAGCCGTTGTCTTGGTTAGAAACGGGTGAGTTAAAGTTGTACAAGCGTCAAGAGGTGGAGGATGCTACTTCGTTGGTGCAAACCATTCGGGAGAGGTTGTTAGTCGCTCAAGACTGGCAAGCGAAATACTATAATGCCAAGCACAGGAACATGGAGTTCGCTATGGGCGACTGGGTGCACTTAAAGATCAAGCCATTCAAGGGTGTCTCGCGGGTGTGGCGATTGAAAAAGCTAAGCCCGAGGTACCTTGGGCCGTTTGAGGTTCTGGAGCGGGTTGGTGAAGCAGCCTATCGGTTGAAACTTTCGGTGGAGCTTAGTGGTCTACATGATGTATTCCATATGTCAGTGCTATGGAAGGCGGTGCAAGAGGCTACGCAAGTGAACATGGTCGATCAAGTGCTGATTGATAGTGGGTTGACGACAAAAGTCAAGCCCGTGGGGATTGAGGACTCGGAGGTCAAGCGGATACGCAATAAAGAGATCAGGATGGTGAAGGTCTGATGGGACAATTGCGGTCGAGAGGAGCTCTCTTGGGAACGAGAGCAGACCATGCTTGACGAGTATCCGGAGTTGTTCCGCTTAGGTACAATTTAATTTTGGTACTTGTCTTTCCTTTATGTAATTTCTTGGACGAAATTATTTTAAGAGGGGGAGAGTTGTAACGCCCCGAAACTCAAGGGAGCGACGGGAGGCGTTTTGGGCCAAATTTGGAATTTGGCAGGGGGCACACGGCCTGGGACACGGGCGTGTCCCAGGGCGTGTCAGGCTCAAGTCGACGATTTGGCTGTGAGGTCGACGTTTTGCGCTCGACGATGGGTCGAGACGGGGCACACGGCCTGAGACACGGGCGTGTCTCAGTGCGTGTTGAGCCCGTGTCGACGATCTACCCGGGAGTCGACATTTTCACTCGACGATATGTCGAGACAAGACACATGACCTAGGAAACAGGCGTGTCCAAGGCCGTGTCATGTGGTCGACAAACTTCGCTCGACGAAGTGTCGAGACCGTGAACACGGCCTGGAGCCCAGGCGTGTTCAGGTCTAACACGGGCATGTCACATTGGACATGGGCGTGTCCAAGACCCGTGTGAGTCTCGGGTGGTTTTTGGGGCTGTGTCGATGGGGGCACACGACCGTCCACATGGCCGTGTCAGTTGGAACACGGGCGTGTCAGGTCGAACACGGGTATGTCGGATGCCCGTGTGCTGTTCAAGATACGTCGATTTTGACGGCGAATGAGGGACACGGTCCTAGACACGGGCGTGTCACAGGCCACGTTAGGCCCAGATTCTGCATTTTAGATCTGGATCGTGGCCGTTCGTTTCTTTAATTTGGGATCTGACGGCTGGGGGCTGTTAGTACTTGGATATACACGGGATTCCTTGAAACCCTCATTTCACTTGAGAGGTTCTCTTTCTAAAGTCTAGAGAGAGAGGAGAGCAAAGGAGGAAGAAGAAGATTAGATCCGGTCTTTGGAGGAGCTTCGGAGCTCCAAATCGCGAACCGACTTTGGATCTACGGAGGCAAAGAGAGTGCGGTGCTTTTCATCCGCTTACCTTTCCATGGCGCCAATGAAGAAAGCTAGGGTAACGATTCTCTACTTGAGCATGTGAAGCTCTACTTCTTTTGCATAGGAAGCCCGCTCTCGCGAGTTTGCGGTGAGTTGAGGCGTTCCTTCGGGTAAATATGAATAGTCCCCGTTGTTTAGAGTCCGTATTCGAAAACGGACATAGGCATGATGTGTGAAGCCTACCCGAACAAGTTGGTCTGGATCGGTGATGTTGCATTGCATAAATGGCCGGAGAAGACTCTGTGCGAATGTTTGTTTTCTGGTTTTTCTACGTGGTAGATTGCAACAGGAAGCCTTGGGGATTAACTCAAAGGTGCACCCGGAAAAGTGGGCAGATGCGTGATTCTGCCAAATATGTGGGCCTGGGAGCCAACTTGAACATAACTAGGTTATGTGCTGTGTGTAAATGATTTGGGACTCGGGAAAGTTTGACCCACGCATATGTTTTTGAATTAACGTTGCGGTGTGAGCAACGAGTCAGGCGTAACCGTACCTGTTCTATGTCATTTGGTTAAAGAGACATAAAGTTACTTGGCACTTACCATTGGCATAGATTGAGGGTCTTAGACAGTGGCCAGAAAGACCAAATGCTCACGAGAGATTGCCGTCGTGGGGACGGTGAGTCTGCAGACTTAGACTGTGATCACCGAGAATGTGCCCTGAGAGCACAGGGCGTGTGGCCGTGCGTGCCAACTCCTGTGATGCAATGTATTTATTTACTGCTTGGTTGTGCTAATAAAATGCAGGGAAGGAGCATCGCCGCCCCGAGTTGGGGGCGGGATCGTTATAATTTGGTTAGCATTGCTGACCGTTACTTTTGTTTGCCACCATGCGGTGGATTCTGCTTGCAGGTGCTGCTGCGCCAAGCGGTCAATAGCGGGCTAAAGCTCAAATTGCGAAGCCGGCCCTTGAAGGCCTATTTGAAGTGTTTACTCGCTTTTATTCATGTATGACCGGCCTGCGTTCCGTGGTTTGTAAAACATGTAATTCGAAGTAAACCATTTGTAAGGCCTTAAGGCCAGTACTTGTGTATATACTACATTCCTATTTGGTGTATTAGTGGACATTCATGCTTGGTGTTGGGTTCTTTTAATTACAACTTATAAAACTGCTTCAGCTAGAATGCTCTGTGTAGGACGTTATGATTGGTTGGATGGTTTCCATTGAGTAACCACTCGGTCTGTCTGTGGTATATGGCGTCAGGCCCCCGCCATACCTACTGCTATATACTATGCGACTGATAAGGGGTGTTACAACATGGGCGTGTCACAGGGCGTGTCAGACCCGAGAGAGCTGTTTTCAGGGATTTTCTGGCCGTTCCTTTTTTGCTTATGGGATCTGATGGCTCAGATTTCTCCTTGCTGTTATATGTCCGAGAAATGAGGATAATCTCTTCATTCTCTTCTTCTTCTTCATCTTCTCATTCCAAGAGAAAGAAAGAAAGAGAGGGCAAGGAAAGGAAAGGAGGAAGGAGAAAATCTGCTACTAGAGGAGCTGGGGAGTGTGGATTGAAGATCCGAGTTCAGATTCATGGAGGCAATGCTGGGACGGTGACTTCCATCCGGCGGATTCATGGCTTCAAAGCGATCTTCAAGGGTAACGATCTCCTTCTTGGACATCGAAGTCCTCTCTTCATGCATGCGCGTGGAATCCTCCCCCAAGAGGTGGATGTAAGAAATGATTCCTTGTTTGAGTTTGCACCTAGAGCCAAAAGTGTGAGTATGACATAGGTATGCTATGTGAAGCCCATCTAGATGAGTAGTCTGGATCGGTGATGATCATGGGTAAACCGGAGAAGACTCCGTGGATTTGATGTTGTGAAAGGTTTGTTCTTTGATTGCCTGGTTGTGTGGATAAATTAATATTTGGTTATGGATGTATGGAGGCTTTGGTTAAGCTCCTGGGTATGAGAGATCAATTGCTAGCATGCCTGGGGAGCGCGAGATAAGGGGAGCCCGAGATAAACCCGGCCTGTTACACCACTAGTGTGTGTTGATTTGGATAGATGAGGGATCGATTGACGGCAAAGCCTTGGGAGCTGAGTTAAACCCGGCTTGCTGAAGGGTGGGTCGATCAGGAATAGGTGAGGGGTCGATGGGTGGTGATGCCTGGGGAGCACTGATAAACCCGGCTTGCCACACCACATGGTGTGGGTCGATCTGCTCTGGTTGTTTGTGAATGCTACGAGGTAGTACCTCTGAGTGATATGGACGGGCTGTCGCCAATAGTGAGATTGGTGGACTAGCCTTGAACCGCCCAATCAACAAGTGAAGAGCCTCGATCGGCGGTGTATGACTGGTATATCCAGTACACCCAGATAGTTCCCTGAGTGTACGGAGTGTCCGGTGGAAACCGACATTTGTGATATGGACTGTGATTGATAGATTGATAGAAATGATGATGGCTATGCATACAGGGAAGGAACCACTGCCCCGGATAAGGGGTGGGGTCGTTATAAGTGATCAGCAAATGCTGACCGTTACTTGGTTTTCTGTTTGGATTGGATGGTGAATTCCAGGTGTTGCTGTTGGAATGGCAATGTGTAGAATGGAAGGATTGGTGCTAAAGGCCCTTGAAGGCCATGCAAAGAAACGCGATTGGATTTCATGTGTGGCCGGTCTGCGTGCCGATGTACGAAAATGTATTTGTGTAAAGAGAAATCTGTAAGGCCTTAAGGCCAGTGTGTGTGAGTTGTATACATTCCTGGTTTTGATATATAATTGGGGAGTTTATATAGTAGTGGACATTCTCTGAGTTGAGTTCATGTTAACGTAAAATGCTGTGCTAGAATGTTTTGAGATAGGATGCGAGTAGATTTTGATTTCCACAAGTAATTCCGCCGCTTGTCTGTGACATATGGTATAGGGCCTCGGCCGGACCCACCGTTATATGCCATGTGACGAGTGGGGGCGTTACATCATCAAAGTACTTTCTCTGTGCAGCAAGCATAACTTCAATTTTGAGAAGAATTGTACCTTCAGGGAATATTTCTTTTTGAGGAGATGGAGGTGGCTGTGTAGGAACAGTCCATGGAAGGATTTCTTCAATTATAAATGTAGAAGTATAGGCTTTCCTTCTGTGTACTATACTAATTTCATCTTCATTAATTTTTGGCAGAATGGTTGTAATCTGGAAATGAAGACTGAGAAGTCTTTGTTCAGCAGCTTCAATTGGGATTTCATCATCTAAATCATGGATGGAGACTACTTCATCATCATGCATATATTCATCAGGAGACTTATCAGCTTCATGTACAGGAGATTGATCAGCTGGGGGAGAGGATTCTTGATGTTCTGGAGACTGTGCAAGTGTTGGCAATTTTTCTGGTTGAGCAGGAAATGATTGTGCTGGAGACTTAGTAGAAGTTGCTGTAGATGGAGGATTATATTTAGGAATATGAAAAGGAGATTCTTTGGAAGTAAGTTCCTTTATCATCTTGTTTATGTCATCTTCAGTAGAAAGAATCTCAGCTTGAGTCTGGGAATCTGTCAGATTTTCAGCATCTGAAATTTCTTTAGCAACAGGAAAGTCTGAGTCTAAATGCAGCAAAGAAGAAGAAGCAGCAGTATCAGTAATAGAGGTAGTAGGAAGATCTGTAGCAGTAGGTGGAATAGCTTCTTGTTGGTCTGAATGAAGAACAACAGAAGTAATTGTGGTTGGAAGTTCTGTGGCAGCAGCTTGAATATCTTGAGCAGGAATATGAGATGGCTGGGCTGAGACAGATGGTGCAGGCTCTCCCTCAATAACTGAATCATTTATTTGATGTGAAGGAGGAGATGGGGTCCTGTCCACATCTTCTATGTCCTTTGGAGTTTTATCTGACTTGTGTAACTTGACCTCCCATCTCTGGATGGAGGTGATGGAAACCTTCTTCAAGTGGTGGAGGGATGTGCCCTTTTTCATAGGAAATGCTTCAGGATTCATCTGATTTAGATACAGAGAGATTATCCTTCCATAGTTGGGGCTCTTAATACATGCCTTTATCTTGTCAAAAAGCATCATTCCCCACTAGAATTTCTTTATACATATAATAGCTGTCATTAAATCAAAGAACTCTGGAGTAATATAACTAATTGAACTGGTTTTATATAGAAGGACTTTTCCTAAGATGTCAGCCAATAGCTTACTTTCTGCATTTATATATTGTCTTCTGATGGTGTTAGAGGACGGAGGGATACCACAGAAGCTATATGCTCTCTCATAATTAGAGATTATTAAATCATCTTCCATATCTATAATGGGCAGTTGCAGAAGTTGAGAAATAGATAGAGCATACATCTTTACCTTAATATTCTGAACCTTAGACTTAATGAATTTGCCATTCTTCTTAATCTTGGCGTTTTGAAGAATTCTTCTACTTTAGAAGTGAAAATTCAGCAAGAATGTTCAGGAATAAATGACAAACTGGCTATGTCTAGCAGAAGAAGAACATTTCTGAAATCATCTAATATCTCTGTAATCCCAAAAGAACAGAGTTCACTCCCAATCCCTAGCTTTAAAGACGAAGCCATGTTATTTGATGTTCTGGAGACTATGCAGGAGCTGGAGATTTTTTTGGTTGAGGAGGAGGAGACTTAGCTGGAGATTTAGGAGAAGTTGCTGTAGATGGAGGAAGATCTTCAGGGATATGGAAAGGAGCTTCTTTGGAAGTAAGTTCCTCTATCATCTTATCTATGTCTTCTTTAGTAGATAGAATCTCATCTTGAGTCTGTGCATCAGTCAGATTTTCATATACTGCAATTTCATTAGCAGCATGAAAGTCTGTATCTGAATGCATCAAAGAAGAAGAAGCAATAGAAGCAGATGTAGATGGAATATCTTCTGAAGGTAAGTTGACAGCAGCAGAGGGAAGTTCTTCTGAAACTAAATTTGCAGCAACAGTAGGAGTAACTGGAGGAGGAAATTCTGTGGTAGCAGCTGGAATATCTTGTGCAGGAATTTGAGATGGCTGGGCTGAGACAGATGGTGCAGGCTCCCCCTCAATAACTGAGTCAATTATTTGATGTGAAGGAGGAGATGGGTCCTGTCCACATCTTCTATGTACTTGGCAGCTTTGTCAGTCTTTTGTAATTTGACCTCCCATCTCTAGATGGAGGTAATAGAAACCTTTTTCATGTGGTGGAGGGCTATGCCCTTTTTCATTGGAAATGATTCAGGATTCATATGATTTAGATACAAAGATATAATTCTTCCATAGTTGGGGCTGTTAATGCAGCCCTTAATCTTGTCAAGTAGCATCATTCCCCACTAGAATTTCTTTCTACATATAACTACTGTCATCAAATCAAAAAATTCTGGAGTAATATAACTTATAGAACTTGTTTTATACAGAAGGAACTTTCCTAGGATGTCAGGCAATAGCTTGCTTTCTACATTCATATATTGCCTTCTGATTGTGTTACAGGAATGAGGAATACCACAAAAACTATATGCTCTCTTATAGTCAGAGCCTATTAGATCATCTTCCATATCTATAATGGGCAGTTGCAGAAGTTGAGAAACAAACAGAGCAGACATCTTCACCTTAGTATTCTAAACTTTAGACTTGATGATTTTGCCATTCCTCTTAATCTTGGCTTTCTGGAAGAATTCTTCAACTTCAGAAGTTAGAATTCTGCAAGGATGTTCCAGAATAAATGAAAATCCGGCTATATCTAGAAAAATTAGGACATTCCTGAAATCATCAAATATTTCTGCAATCCCGGTAGAACAGAGTTCACTCCCGATCCCTAGCTTTGAGTACGAAGCCATTGATGTAGCAAAATCGATCTTGGCTGGCCGGCGAATGAGAAACTTGACTTGCCGCAGACATCAAAGACGGAGGAAGACAAAGCTGCTTTTATCGAGAAGGGTTTTGAAATCGAGAATAAAAATTTCTTGGAGTAATTTCTATTTATAGTTACCACTAATTTTGATGATTAATCGCATAAATAAACATTAAAAATACCTGGAAGGAGGCGGCTAAGCGCCTGTGTGCCGATTTGAAATTTTGACCTTGAAGAAAAATTGTCCACCAGATTTCTCGAGAGAACCACTTGTTCTCGAGGAGAATGTTATAAGCACTTGAGTATAAGAGTCCTGGTCTCGAGTAGAAGTGGCCTTGTTCACGAGTAGAGATTTGTTGTTCTCGAGTAGAATTATTGTTCTCGAAAAATAATGTCTTTGTATTGGAGACGTAATCTTGCTGTACTCGAGAGGAATTTTGCTGTTCTCGAGTACAAGTGTTGTACTCGAGAAATGAAGTCCAAATTCTGATTTTTTTTGATTTTTGAAGTAAAACCAGACCTTGACCTTGCCTGTTGTCTTTGTCTTCATTCTCCTTCATCCTTGTTGAGCATGCCAAGTTCTGTTTTGAAAAACGAGAACTTGGTCTCATCCAACGGCTTCGTGAAAATATCTGCAATTTGCCTGTCTATTGGGACATATTATAGATCTATGTCCCCATTCTCCACATGCTCCCGGATGAAATTTTATCGCATCTCGATGTGCTTTGTCCGGCTGTGTGAAATTGGATTGTTGGCTACTGCAATCACACTAGATGAGTCGCAAAATAAAGGAAGGTTTTGGACTTGCCGGTTGTAATCTTCTAGCTGATTCTTTATCCACAACAATTGTGCACAACAACTACTCACAGAAATATATTCAGACACGGCCGTTGAAATTACGACACAATTCTGCCTTTTGCTACTCCATGATATGAGGCTCCTTCTAAGGAATTGGCAAGTCCCGGAAGTGCTCTTCCTACCATCTTTACTACCTGCAAAATCTGCATCTGAGAAACCAACTAGTTCGCTGTCATTACATCTTGGGTAACATAAGCTAAGATTTGGTGTACCTTTAAGGTATCTCAAAATCCGCTTTGGAGCAGCGTAGTAAGATTCCTTAGAGTTCACTTGAAATCTAACACACACACATGTTGAAAACATTATATCCGGTCTACTAGCAGAAAGGTAAAGCAAGGATCCAATTATGCTTCTGTACTTGGTTTCATCAAAAGGTTTCCCTTTCTCATCCTTTTCCAGAGACATAGTTGAACCCATTGGAGTCCTCAAAGAGGTTGCGTTCTCTATTCCGAATTTCTTAATCAACTCCTTGGTGAATTTCGTCTGAGAGATGAAAATTCAATCTTCAGATTGTTTTACCTGAAGTCCTAAGAAATACTTCAGCTCTCCCATACTGCTCATTTCGAACTTCCCTTGTATAAGTTTGGAAAACGTTTTGCAGAGGTTGTCGTCAGTATAGCCAAAAATGATATCATCGACATAGATTTGCACTACCAAAATCTTGCCTTTTATTTCCCTAAGAAATAATGTCTTATCTATCTTTCCTCTTGTGAACTTGTTCTCAAGAAGAAAGTTAGATAGTGTCTAGTACCAAGCTCGAGTAGATTGTTTCAAACCATATAAAGCTTTAAATAGAAGGTAGACATGATCGAGAAAGTTAGAATCAACGAAACCTGGAGGTTGTTCCACATACACTTCTTCCTTTATGTCACCATTAAGGAAGGCAGACTTCACGTCCATCTAATAGACGGTGAAACCCTTATGTGCAGCATATTATAGGAACAACCTAATTGCCTTCAGCCTTGCCACTGAAGCATATGTCTGGTCGAAGTCGATTTCTTCTTCTTATCGGTATCCTTTGGCGACAAGTCTGGACTTGTTCTTTATTATTGTTCCATCCTCGTCCAACTTATTCTTGTAGACCCATTTTGTCCCGATGACAATTTTACCTTTGGGACTTGGAAAAAGCTTCCAGACTTGGCAACGCTTGAACTGATTCCATTCTTCTTCCATTGCCATTATCCATGATGCGTCTGAGTTTGCTTTCTCAAACTTCTTTGGTTCAACCTATCATAGAAAACTCAAAAATAAATTCTCATTAGCTGTACCTCTATGAGTTCTGACACCATCCCGGAGATCTCATATGATTTGGTCCATTGGGCGATCCTTCAAGTGTCTGAGCTCTAAGGTCCTTGCATCTGAAGCTTCTTCAACCACAGGAGTGACTTCATCAACTTGGATGGTTTCTTCATCTTGATCATCAAACTCTCCAATTAGGGTTGGAGTGGTGATCTTGATGAACTTTTCACCTTTTTATTCAATTGGCTCATCCAAGTTTAGTTCTTTTAGCTTTGAACCTGCATCTTCAATAAACACACTAGAAGAGTTGCCTTGCAACAAGCTCGTCTCATCAAATATAACATGAATAGATTCTTCTACAACAAGGGTCTTCTTATTAAATACCATATATGCCTTACTATGGCTACTATATCCTACAAAAATACCTTCAAAACTCTTTTCGCTAAATTTGGTAGTGTGATACTTGCCAATGTTAAGGACGAAGCACTTACAGCCAAAGATTTTAAAGTATGAAACAGTCGGTTTCCTGCCCTTTAGAAGTTCGTAAGGTGTCTTATTGTGTTTCTTGTTTATGAGTGCTCGCTTTTGAACGTGCCATGCAGTGTTGACGGCTTCAGCCCAGAAGTATTCCGGTAATGAGGCATCACTCAACATGGTCCTGCAGGCCTCTATGAGTGTTCTATTCCTTCTCTCTGCTACTCTATTCTATTGAGGAGTACGAGGAGAGGAAAACTCATGAAAGATACCTAAGCATTCATAAAATTCTGTCATGGCCCCGGACTTGAACTCTGTTCCATTGTCACTTCTGATTTTGACTACAAAATAGTTGTATTCATTATGGACCTGCCTGACAAAATTAGTAAATATGTAAAAGGTATCTGACTTGTGTTTTAGAAAGAACACCCACTCAAATCACGAGTAATCATCAACAATAACCAATGCACAATCCTTGCCTCCCAAACTTCTAACTTGCAGTGGACCGAACAAGTCCATATGAAGTAGATGTAAACATTTATTGGAATCTTTGCCAATAATGCTTTTAAAAGTAGCCCTTTTTTGCTTGCCTTTTACACATGCGTGACAAAATCTATCTTTAGCATACTTGACATTTGGGGCATCACGTAATAAATTATGTGAAAATAATTTATTAATAGTTTTGAAATTAATATGTGCTAGTCTTTTGTGCCATTGGTCACCAAGAGACGCACTATCTTTAGCCAAAAGGCACACTGATGTAGAAGAGTCTATGCAAATGAAATTTAAACAAAATATGTTCCTACTACGAGTGCCTGATAGAATCCTTTCGATATTGTCAACCGATTTTATCAAGCACTTATCTGCATGAAATTCAACTACGTATCCTTTATCGCAAAGCTGGCTTATGCTTATAAGATTGTGTTCCAGTCCTTCAACATAAGCCACATCTGAGAAGGATACACTACCATTAGTGATCATACCATAGCCTTTAGTAATTCATCGGTCTGAACCTCCAAAGATGACCTTTGGCCCATTCAAGACTGGAGAATAGTTCTGAAGGAGACTTCTTGTTCCGGTCATATGCCGAGAGCATCAATTGTCCAAATACCAGATATGGGTTTTGGTGGCCTTTCGACATACCTGCAATAACAAATCAATTTTGCCTTAGGAACCCAAACACATTTGGGTCCTTGGTCTCTAGTTAGAACACTCCCCCTACGAGTATTTGTATTATGAGTGGTCTTTCTTACATTGCTAACTTGAGGAGTTGCAAAATTTCTGGAATTAAACCACCAGTCAAATTGACCAATTTTTCCACAGCACCAACAGTCAAACCTGTTGTATCTTTGCCTAAAATTCTCCTGCTTGACCTTTTGAGATTGTGGTCTATCAGGGGTAGCAGTCTTAGCTGTAGAAGTTTCGTGATGATGACAATCACATGAATTCTTCCTCATAAGTGGCTTTTCCACAATATGCTTTACTTTTGGTGCCTTCTTGATGTTATGACCATGATTATAAGGTCCATAGCTCTAAAGAGTGATCTCTTCTTAAGGTGCCTTAAAGACACTTTCACCAAAGTTTCGAGGACGGTTCCATCGTTGGTAACGAGACTTGGGCTCTACATAAGTTGGCCTAGCAAAGTGACCGTAGGACGAATCAAGATCAAACTCGTTTGTTGGAAATATGACCTTCTTAAAAGAAGTCTGATCTTGAGGAGCTTTCCCCTTCTCCTTAGCCAAAGCCTTCTTGTCCGCCTTATTCTTCCTTTGAGCCTTATTTCTCCTAGAGGATTTACTAGGAGCTTTAACATGGCCTAGGCCAGCACCTTTGGCCTTAGCCGAAAATTCAGCAACGAATGGAAGGACAGTCTTGGGCTTTGAGAAACTTTCAACAAATTTCTTTTCTGCAGCAAGTTGTTCTTCCTGTTCTTTTATGATCTTCTCCTTCAGATCTAGGTGCTCAAGAGCCTTATTATATTCTTCAATGGCAGCATTGAAGTTCTCTCTGAGTGAGTCTGTCTTGGAGACTTCCTTTCTCAGAGTGCTCTCTTCAGCCTTGAGAGACTTTATCTCTTTGGCTTGAGCTTTCATGACTCTTCGACATTTGTCGTAAGACTTGATCAACTCTTTATACTGGGCCATGAGTTCAGACTCATCGTCTAAAGAGCTATCCTCATGATCATGATCAGAAGCATCAGATTCAGAAAGAGGAGTATGAGAATTTACCTTCCCAGTGAACTGGAGTTCTTGTTCATCATGAATTTGTGCCATTAGCCTGAAATAAGCTTCCTCTTCTTCACTTGACTCAGATGAGTCAGAGTCGCCAAGAGTCTTGCCTTTATTGGCTATGAAGCTTCTTTCTGTTCTCTTCTTATTATATGAGGATTTCTTTTCCTCTCTCTTTCCACCCTCCTTCTTATTGTGAGGGCAATCAGTGATGACGTGACCTGGCTTATTACAGTAGTAGCAAACTATATTAGAAGAGATATGTTTATTCTGTTTAGTATTATACCTATCCTGGATACTTGAGCCTTTCTTGTATCGATCACCATCATGACGTGTTCTTCTGTGCGAGACATCCTTGCCTCTCTATTGCTTCTTCTTGTTCAAGAATTTCTTGAACTGCCTTGATAGTAGGGAAAACTCTCCTTCTGATAATTCTGTGGCTGAAGTGCTTGGCTCTGAAGTTTCTTCTTCACTATCTTCCTATGCAACAGCAGGTGATGCAACTTTAATCTTCCTTGAGCTGTCTGCCTTCAAAGCGACAGACTTCACCTTAGATGATGACCGACTCTTCTCTTCTTCAGCTTTTCTTGAATTGATTTGCAGTTCATATGACATCAGCTTTTCGAAGAGATTCTGAGGGCCAGTCTCTGCTAACTTGGCAAACTCCCTGATAGCATAGACTTTATTGTCCCACTCCTTAGTCAGGGACCTTAGGAACTTATCATTCAGCTCACCATTTGTGAAGATAAACTCTCAGGCCGTTTACAATCTTGAAGAAATTCTTAAAGGTATCTACAATTGAATCCTTTGATCCTTGTCGGAAGGCTTCATACATTTGATTCAATAGGGATCTTCTGTAATCCCTAACTTCTTTAGTGCCTTCCATCAAGGTAATAAGATATTGCCACATTTCCTTAGCAGATTGACAGTGAATCAAATTCTGCAGCATAGAATCATCGATTGCACTTGATATAATATTTTCAGCTTTCTTGTCCAAAGAGACAAGTGCAATCTCATCTTTATCCAGATCCATCAATTTCTTGGGTACCTTTTTAGTAGGATCAATAGTGGAGATGGTCATTAGAACATAAGGACCTTCTTTAACAATCTTGAAGATCCTTGGATCCACAACTTCCATGAAGGACTTAATCCTTTCTTTCTACATGGGAACATTAGTCTTTGTGCACATAGGAAGCTTTGCAAAATCCTTGGCCTTGTCCATGCTTGGATTACTCAAAAGACAACTTTGGGGCAGATCTGTTCAAGGTGTTAATCTTTTTATGAACAACCTCTCTCTGATACCAATTGAAAATGTTTTAGTTGTCTTACCTAAATCACCTAGAAGGGGTTGAATAGCTGAGTTGTGCGTCTTTTGTGGGATAAACAAATTTAACGATTTATGCATAAAAAATCAAACCAGGCAATCACAAATGACAGCAAGAATTATAGTGGTTCCCCAACCTTGGGTACATCCACTTTCCACTCACCAATCTAGCAAAGTACTAAACTCGGCTACTCCACTAATCTCGGATTGAAAACAATCCTACATCTCATAACAACGTTTCTATAACTCGATCCGAAAATTGGATCTACACTTCGAAGATAAAACTTCCTACAAGAACTCAGAGAATACAACTCCTACAACTCGGAGACAGATCTCCTACAAGAATAGAATGAAATAATAAATAAAAATAGTGATATATTCTTAGATCTGAAATCCTTCTGCCTGTTCTTCTTTCTTTGAACTTTGCAGCTTTATCAAAATTTGTTGAAGAAGAATCGATAATCTCTGGATTTGAAAATCTCTAGACTCACACGATCAAGTAGAGTATCTGTCGTTGGAGAAGAAACTTGATCTGTGAATTAACTTCTCTAAATCTGTCTGGATCGAAAGCGCTTTGGCAATGAAGAAGATGATCGGCGACTCTCGATTTAGAAAGAAGGAACAGATTCAGAAAACTTAGAAAATACTTCTTGCGGCGGCTGAATTCTTTTTAATTTCTTCTTAAAACTTCTTAGGGTTCGTCAAAAATGACAAGACCTTTTATAGGATTACCCTAACGGTCATAATCGTCATTAATGACATCCACGTGGACCAATCACGCGTTAATGATGTTTGAAATATATGTCTGTCTGGACTTAGCAATTTTCAGAAAATCAGACGGGGTGTTCTCAAGAAGAAGGTTTTTACTCGAGAACTAATGAATTCTCTTACTTGTGAATAATAAGTAAGTTCTCGAGAAGAAGACTTAGAGAAAAATGATATGGAGGAAGAAAACAGCTTTCTTGGGAATAAGTATAGTACTCAAGAAAAATAGTTGATTGTTCTCGAGAAGAAAATATATTGGTACTCGAGAACAAAAGGCTGTCTCGAGAAAAATACTTAGAAAAAAATATGTGGAGGTAGAAATCTGTAGTCTCGAGAATGACAGAAGTACTCGAGAAAAATAGCATTTTGTTCTCGAAAAGAAATATTCTGGTACTTGAGAACAAATAATCATCTCGAGAACAAATAGCTAGCTCTCGAGAAAAATACTCTGGTTCTCGAGAAATGATTTCTGCATCTCGAGAACAAAGGATAGTCTTCTCGAAAATAATATTGTTCTTCTCGAGAAAAAGACTTAAAAAAATTTATGTCTGGAGAAGAAATATCCCGAGAAGAAATTTCATATATTACTCGAGAACAAAAGTTCTTCTCGAGAACAGCATGAAGCTTTCTCGAGAACAACTTCTGTCACTCGAAATGAAGACAAGTCTTACTCGAGAAATTTCGTAAGTCCTTCTCGAGTACAAAAATAGTACTTGAGAAAAAGACTTAGACTTTTCTTTTCTGAAAAAACTTAAAATCTTGATTATACATAAAAATCAGCATCCATCGTTTCTCATGCCCTTAGTGCTTGAAAAGGAAGTGCGTCCTAATAGAGAGGCTACACGTGAGTCAACACCATGGATCACACAATGATAGATTACATTGTATGGTCTTGTGTTTGGAGACTCATTGTAGACTGACATTAGTGTACACTTAGCAATTAAGTCCTGCAAACACTTAACAAAAAGTGCATCAAATACAAACTTAATTCATCTTAGTTTAATGGCGACTTCATACAAATCTGGGCTATTGTGGACGCAATACCCAACACCATAGCATATATCAAATGTTGTCTTGGTAATATCACATTTCTGAATTCTCAATTTCCTATAGACGGACTTCAAATCCAACGTTGAATAGACAGTCGATCCAGCTAGCTGATCAAACATATCATCAATTCGAGGAATCAAATACTTTTTCTTTTATGTCAGATTGTTCAATTCATGGTAATCAATGCACAGATGCATGCCTCCGTCCTTCTTCTATACAAAGAGAACCAGTGCACTCCAAAGTGACAAACTTGGATGTATATAGACTTGCTTCTGACACCACTAGGTATGGTGAGTGTGATACAGGTTTTGCTTCTGACACCAGCTCAATTGCGAAGGCAATCTCTCGCTAAGGTGGAATCCTAGGGAGATCATTAGGAAACACATTTTCAAACTCAGACACAAAAGGAACGTCACTCAAACTGGGCTTCGGCTCTACAACCTCCAACAGTGTGAAAAATAATTTCGTGCCATTCCGAACATCCTTGACTACTTGGGGAGCAGACATCAATATCTTGCTTGATCCTCGCATACCCACGAATTTAGTCTCGCGTTCGGTTCTTTACCCCAATATGACTTCCTTAGATTTGTAATCAATACAGGCATGCTACTCCGAGAGCTAGTCCATACTAAAGATTACATCAAACTCAGATATCAGCAGCACAGATGCTTACCAGTCAAAATCATGACTTCCTATCCGCACCTTAACATAACAAGTTCTATCAGCATGCATCAAGCACCCATTAGGCATCAACATATTCACATAATCTGTCGGCATAAAAGAAGGAACTCCGATATGCACTATGAAGTCCTCAGACAGAAATGAATGAGAAACTCCTGTATCGACCAGTGCTATCGTCAGATAATCCAATATCAGGACAAAGCCTAATATAAACAAATTATACACGAGTAACGCACAAGGTACCAAGTATAGAAAGCAGTAAAAACTGTATCTTAACTAATACCTATTACAACGTCACTTTATTTTATTGCCTCCTATTGGCCAAGATTATATACTTGGGGCTATGCTTGAGATGCAGTTGACTCCACCACTATCTTTCCCTTTTGAGCATACATTGTAGCCATCTTTTTCTTACCCGTTGGATGTCCATGCCAACAATCTCGGGCCATATGTCCCACCTTGCCACATGTGTAACAAGTGAGCGGACCTCACCCTGTCGTCACTTCAGGTTTATTAGAAAAAGCTGATCCTAAAGATTAAGCTTTCTTCTTCCACTTTTGATACCTAGACTTTGCAGAACTAGGTACTTTAAACTCTAGCGTCTTCACTACCAATTCATTATTACGCTACACGCGCTTCATATCTTGTTCTAAGGAATGGGTCGTACTGACCAAGGTCAGAAAACCTTGCATCATCGGACCCGAGAGAAGCAACCGCAGGTCATCACACGGTCCTTCAAAGATCCAATTTGTCTTTCTTTCCTTGTATGCAATCATAAAGCCCGCATAACATCATAACCTCGTAAACTAGTGCAAGTAGACATCCATAGAACTCTCGCCTTGAGTTAACCTTTGGAACTGATTTTCCATTACAATCTGCTATGCAGATAGAAGGTATCTTGCAAGAAACAATATCGAAAATTCCTCCATCGAGATCTCAATCAATGGCCGACCAAAACACTGGTGTAGCTCCAATTAATCCCACCATAGCCTCACCTCTCCCTCTAACAAGAAGTTAGCTACAATGACAATCTGCCACTCCTCCATTTTCGTTGCTGTCATGGTTCTCTTTATTCTTGAGAGCTAGTCTTCAGCTTGTGTTGGGGTTCCAGTACCCACAAACATAAGAGGATTGAAATTCATCACGTGTTTCAATTGCTTTTCCATTACTTGGCTTCCGGCCACTAGCTCCACGACCACTTATCTTACTATAACATGCTCAACTATGCTAACCAGTTCCTGGACCACCACAGGGGTAGGTGGTTGTACTCACCCTCCTGGTGGCACATTGATTAGTGTGAACACGGCTTTAGTAACCAACCATATTGTTTCCACAGAAGGAGGAGGTGTTGGCACCTCAATTGGTGCACTACTCTTCGCCGAGCAGTGGGGTTCATGCTGCCCCGCAGTTGCCTATAATCAAGAAACACAATTAAGCAACTAATATCATTACAAAAAGTAATCATATGAACACACAGGTTCCACAAATATGTGTATTTTCGTTCCTAAGTGGACATTCATTGGGTCATTGATGTTATAACGGTAGTGCACATACATGTGCTCACCACCCCTTCAAATAATTCAACCACGAATTCGAATAAGAAAGACCGACACCAGAAGATGATACCAAATTGTAACACCTCCATCTGTCACATAGAATATAACATAAAGTTTGGTCGGGGCCCCATGCCATATTCCACAGAGAGTCAGCGAAGTTACTCATTGAAACCATTTAATTTTATACGCATCCAAACTCAGAGTGCATTCTAGCGAAAGCAGTTATTTGAGAGGTAGAACCCACAAACTAGGAATGTACACTATAACATAGGAATGCATATAAACATATATGTTTTGGCCTTAAGGGCCTACACTATTTTCTTTACAAAATATATATTTCATACATCGGCACACAGGCCAACCACATATGAAAACAATAAACGTTCGCCTTTTTGGATCTTTAAGGGCCAGCCAATTGCAGCACAAGAGACTTCAGTCTGCTACTTTCCACTTGGCTCTCCAGCACCTGCACAGTATGACCCACCAAAACGTGGCAAAACAATGCAACGGTCAGCATCAGCTGACCAATTTTTAACGACTGCACCCCTTATTCGGGGCGGCGGTTCTCCTTTCCTACAAGTAGCAACATATATATCTTTTGGCAACAAAATGTGCATTTAAGCACCATTCGCCACAGATACATGTTGGATCAGCCACATGCCTCATAGACACAGGACACATTCTCGGTGTACCAGACTTCTCTGGGTCCCACCACCATCCATAGTCCCAGACGTAATGGTCCTCATGGGCATTCTAGTCTTTTCGGCTCGGGGCCTAAGACTCTCATTATGCCAATGGCGTATGCTAGTTACTTTAGGCGATCTAGTCCGAATGACATAATACGGGTACAGTTCAGCCATAGCCTGTTGCTCAAATTGCCATGCCAACACCTATGGTCATAGCCATTATGGCGAATGATAAGACGTAGGTAGGCCTCCCCGTGCCTGTTCGGCTCTCTGCACTTTTGGCTGGGAAGTTTAGGCTCTCAGTATCAGTTGCCGCTCACATTATCCCAAGACCTGAGACTGCAATGATCACATCAGTGGCTCTCACTACCATAATAGATGGGCTCTCCAGGCTCAACAGATTCTCATGCTACACACCTTATCTTATGGACACAGCTTCACAACCACAATCAGGCTGGCTCGCATGGACATCTTAGCTGGGCTCGTAATACTCTAAGCTTCAAATAATGGACCCCAAGTCTCTAAGAGACATGCCTCTCATAGCTCACTGGGAGATATCGCCGACAGTATCACTACCGACGGATGGTAGGGGATCGAAGTCATTTATTCCCCACATTTTGGGTGTTCATCCTAGAGGCAACTTCCAGTACTATCGCATCCTGCACACCCCTTAACCTCAGAAACTACACATTTATCCACGGAGTCTTCTCCGGCACACAAAGCAATCATCACCAATCCAGACAACCTGTCCAGATGTGTTTCACATAACATGCCTATTGTAGGATCTTGTGTCCAATATTAGAGGGGGGAGGGGAGGGGGGTGAATGAGGTTTGGAGCGTTAAGAAGAATTTAAAAGATTTCTTTCCAGGAATTCGAGTTCTGGTAGCTATCGTGGGGCATTATATAGCTAACGCGTGACGGTAAGTCTATGAACTCGTTTCCCTATACAGATCTGAGTCCAACACCTACTAACACACAAATTCTCTAAGCAGTCACATCACACATCCAAAAATGATCAACAATAGTTCTAGATGAGCACAAAATGGTGAACTCCGTGATGCCGGAGATCAAGGTGATGAGTAGAAACAAAATTTTGGTTTCTATACCGATCCGCTCCACGGACCGGTTGGCTCTCTATTTTTCCCTCCAGGAAAAGTATTCGAGCCGGCTCTTCACCTCCACACAAGGAAGGGTCTTAGAGCACTACGAGGTCCTCCCGATCTAGACGTCCTTATCCCCATGACGATTTCCACGGAGTCCTACCCGGATTCTAACAACCCTTACCTGTCAATTTTCCTCTCCACAAGATTTAGAAAAACCAAAAAGATTAAAAAAAATAAGAGATGTAAATATTTAAAAGGATGAAGTTCTCCCTCTTGAAGACTTCTCTGTAGAACGATCCTCGGCCGGTGCTTGAGATCTCCATTTGATGGCAACCGATTGGCTCTTCGTATTCGATATAGATCTTGGATCGCCGGAGTATTTCGATCACGAGTTGGAGGGAGATCATTATCTTCTTCTTCGACGTGACTTGTGGAGAGGAGTGCACGAAAGAGCGGCCGAACTTTAGAATTCACGAACACCTGTCCTTCCAATTTCTCCAGATGTGAGGCACAGAAACCAAGGTGGTATTTTATACGTCTTCATGAAAATAGGCTACCGCTGGCGCTAAGACTAGCGCCCGATAGTAAGTTCGCGCGCTTGTTGTGCCAGCTGTCGTCCAATTATGAAATGCTATTTAAAACCAATATTTATCGCTTTAATCTTTGCTAGCGCTGCACGGTTACTGCTACTGCCGCGCGGTAATATGGACCGCGATGATTCAATACAGCCGTGTCGAGTCGTCGAGAGGCTATCGTGGCGCGGTAACTTCTATCACCTGTGGTAGAATATCATTCATCGAAAGGTCCTGCTTGACGTTCTTCGAGATCCTAGCACGTCGCGATAGCACTACCGCATGTCGGTACTTTGATTTTGAGAAACCATGCGTTCGTCAAGAGGGATTGCACTGCGCGTTAGTACTACCGCATGGCGGTACTTTCATTTCAAGAAATCATGCGTTCGTCGAGATGGATAGCGCTACACGTTAGTACTACCACATCACAGTAATTTCCCGAGAGCTTGGCCAAAATAATTCACCGCATTAGCGCGAGCGATATTACTGGCGTGGGGCGGTAACTTCCCGAGAGCTCTATCCAATTAATTCATGGCTACCGCTCTGCGGTAACTTCTAGCGCCCGACAGTATCAACTATAGGAGGCTTCTTCTCTTCACTTGAACCTGTCAACCTGCACACTCTATCAACAGAAGATGTGATAAAATGCAATCTGGGAGTTGATATTCTCAAACTCTAGGAATCTGAAACATCAGTTCCAACAAACTCCCCCTTTTGATAATATCAACTTCCGTTCATGAAAAATAATCAATGAGATAGAGTGCGTGGATAAAGAATAAAAGTTATAGGCTAACATTAGGTTGCAGCATGTTCTCTATATGGTTTCCCTACACGAGGTCTACCTATCCACATGTTCAACATGCTCCCCTATCTATGTGTATACCCCCTACATCTGACCTATCCTAGCATGTGACTCATGAACAGGACTCATGAATAGTTTATTCTCCCCCTTTGATAACATCAAAAGGTTGGGCAAGGCCAACCAGACATGCAGGATGAAAAAATAGTAGAAATGATAAGCGTTGAGACAAATATCAAGTAGTGCACACACAAAGGTAAAGGTACACATGACATGCACATAGGTGACTCAACAAAAATACATATCATAGAATTTCAAGCACATGGGTCACACTTTGGAGCAAGGAACACAGCCAAAGAGATTCAATTTTTTGTTTTGAGAACATGCAATGGACAACACAAACTAAACTATGCACACAACGAGTATGTTTACAATGCTATAAGAGTGAGAGGGTAATCAAATGACACAAACATTGAAAAACGTCATGGGTGTAAATCGTGTGCTAGTACATATTGTGCGAAAGAGAAGGATAGTGTAGTTGTAATCCAATTCTTATGCGCGGAAGTCTTAGACAAGGCAATGACATGTGTGTGTGTAGCATCAAAAGCGAGATAACACCAAGGGAAAATTAGCATATTGTCCATGTGAATCTCGATTGTTTAGGAACCTAACATAAGAGGAATAAGGTGAATAATCACCTCACATGTCATTCGAAGTCATACCTAGGAAAAAAACTAGGGCCACTAAGCTAAAGATAGAGTCGATGTACAAGATCAAAGTGACTCTTTAACCAAGGTGCTCATCCTCACAATGCTCATGAAGACTTATCAGGAGGAATGAGTTGTGCTTGGGGGAATCGTGATAAGAGATGTGATAGCTTCCATAGTTTTATTTTATTAGCGTAGAGCTATCTCTTTAAACAAAATTTTTTAAAAAGATTCACGGAGCCCCGAATCAATCAAAATCTATCCACCTAGATAGATGCACTTTAACATGTATACAGATAACTTTTGTACTAGAGTTTTGGCCCAAAGTTTCACACCTGGTATAATCACAAGTGTATCGTGACATTAATTATTCAACATATTTCTAGCATGATAGAATATAGTGTCACGATTTATAGCATGTACGCATAGAATTTTTTGTCTTGAGTGCACCACCTAGGGATGTGTGTATCATGTGAAGTCATTCCCATATCTTAGTCCTCACACATACCTAGAGGCATAGACAACAGGCATGATCTCGTCTTGTCGCACTCAATATCGAAGCACTTATAGATTCAGCCCATTATGACCAGAGGACAATGTTTGCATAGATTAAAAGTCTGAACTAAAACATTGTACGTATGCGTTATGGTCTAAGTCGCAGTCATATGAGCCCTAAAACATTATAAATCAACAACCATTTTTTTGTTTTTTTTGAAAAGAAGAAAAATGATAAGAGAACTCAAGTAAAAACACCTCATAAGCAAATACACTAAGAAAGTGAAGCATGGACAAAGGAAATAAACACAAATAAGACAAGCAAACACAAACCTCGATGCTTGAGTACTGTGCATGAATATACCGAACATGATAAGTGGTGTAAGGTTCATGCAGTGAGTGTGTGAATCCTAAGTATACCCAATAATCCAGTACCTAAGATATATGTCCATACTCTAGCTCCGTACTAAGTGACGAATGGGCAAGAGGAGTTGCATAAATGCCGTAGAGTGGGGTGTCAATCCCATGTACACACAGAAGAACCCGCTCAACCTAACAATCTTTCCCCCAGCATACCACAAGGACCTACGAGAACCTTCCCCAGTTAAGGAAAATATGTGGTTTACAGGTTAGCATTTCTAACGGACACACACCTATGCCCCTACTAATGTGTGACATACTAGACTGAGTCATGTTAATGTTTGTATTTGCACCACGATGATATAACCTGGGCAGATAAGTAACAGTACGAAAGGAAGCGTAAGCGCCGACGATAAAGTTATCGGTCTATGGTAGTTTTCGAGTATATAGGCCTCGATTCAGATCTAGATCTGCACACCTCCTCACTTCCACTCTCTCCTGCCGACATTCTCCTTCCCTGGAGCATTTCTTCATTCCCTTAAGGTACTCACTTTCTCTCTCTCTCAAATTTCTTGTATTTTAGATTTCAGATCTATAAGTTTTGACTCCTCATGTTTTTGAGTGCAATCCACGACGATTTGTGGGCTGGAGGTCTCCCTTTTTTTAAACTTTTTCATGCGGATCATCATTGTTTTTCATGGATCTGGCTTGTCTAGGCTTGGATTTCATGTCTTTGGTATTTTCAAACGAAAAATTTAATCAAAAATCTCATTTTTTGGTAAGATTCGGAGCCGAATCTTCATCCGTGTGGCTTTCCATGATTTTCCATGCTGGATGACTTTCTCTCTTCGGATCTAGGCTACTATCTCCGATCTACTCAACAAACGCATGGATCTATGATTTTTATCGTGTTTGGGAGGGGATTTGAGCCGAAAATTGGGGTTTTGGGACCTATCCGGCGGAAGAAGATGAAGAACAGTCCGTCAAACTATCGCCAGGCGATAACACATTATCGTCATGCGGTAGGTTCCAGTACCCGACATCGAACCCAGAGAGAAAAAAATTGTTTCCCCCATTTTTTGTGTATTTGCTACTGAGGCGGTTTTTGTTTACTTTCACGAAATGGCTTCATCGATCTCCCAGCCTGATCACAACAGTGTTTCAAAGAGGGCAAGTGTACCGGTCTCCACATACCCCGTAATAGATAACGCAATGGTGAGCGTTGCGATGAACATTGATATTGATGACACTTTTGCACACGTCTATGAGGCTTTGGAAAGATCGAGTGTGCTTGCCGTGATTTCATCTGGGGTCCCTTTCTCCTCGGCCCTCACACGAGAGTTTTATAACAACCTCTGAGATCCTGCGCAGATGCATGTGGGAGGAGGCGTGCAGTCCTGTATTGGGACGAATATAGTGACCATCCTCCATGCCGAACTTGAGAGGAAATATGTCTGGTTTCCTAACTCACCTCACTTGGACATCGTAGAGTCATTCTTTACGAGCCGAGACTGTACAGACATTAACGAAGTCCTTCATGGCCTGGAGAACCATCGTGATCTCATTACAATAGTGGACACGCTCACCCCTGACGCACGTATAATCCAGGACATACTCCATCACTCACTTATACAGAAGGACGGGGACACAAATAAGATCACAGTGCAACTGTCGATGGTGACATTCTGCATCATGGGGGAGAAATCGTTCAACGTATCTTATCTCATTCTCTCAATGACGAGGTACACGTTTTGCCTCAAGTCCCCTGATCGCTAGCGAATCAACACCCTCCCATTGGGTGGCGTGATTCAGAGCATGTTGATGTAAAAATATCCCGCCATAGACTGGCAGCCCTATCCTATTTATAGTTATCCTCTAGTCTCCAAGGTAGCAGAAATTCCCATCACCTCGCAGGCGCGGTCTACAGCAGCGTATCCACCAACTCCACGTGCCGGATCCCTTCAGGAGGCTAGTCGGGACTGTTGGGTCTATTGATCCCAATATCCCAGATTTATAAGAAGTCAAATGGGTCAATGACACACACACATAATATATTTTATGTGTGCCTTAGTTCTAGCATGAAGAAAAATTAGTTCGGTAGTAAACTCAAAATTCGTCGAGCTCAGCTCACATTTCGTCAAGCTCAGCTCGCTAGTCGTGAAACTCAGCTCAACATTCCTTGGGATAAGCTCAAGAGATCAGGATTCAAAGTTCATCGATCTCAGCTTGAAGTTCATCGAGCTCAGTTAGCTATTCGTCGAGCTCAGCTTACAGATCGTCGAGATCAGCTCAACACTTATCGAGCTAAAGCCAAAAAGATTGACTAAGGCAAATAGTGCTGAGATTGCTGAGAAGATCAGAGTTTGTTGAACTCAGCCCACAGAATGTCGAACACAACAAAATCTAGAAAAAACTGACTACGACAAAAAGCGCTGAGATGACTGAGATCGCTGAGAAGAAAGTGCTGAGATTGCTGAGAAGAAAGTGTTGAGATCGCTGAGAAGAAGGCATTGAGATAGAAAGTTGTCTCAGCAATTAAGAATAAATTGCTGAGACCGCTGAGAATAAAGCACTGAGATAAAAGCTTGTCCCAGCTGTTAATAAGAAACTGCTGATACTGCTGAGATAGAAAGTGCTGAGACAGAAGCTTGTCTCAGCTGTTAATAAGAAACTACTGAGATCGCTGAGACAGAACCACTGAGACAAATCCAAAGAAAATTCACAAGTCCAGAAGCGCTGAGAGCCAAGACAGATGACATTGAGTAACTTAACATTACTCAATGCTTTATGGATTTCTAAAATATTTTCTAAGTCCAGATGGTGATGACCATTGCTGTCCTCATCAAAGTCAACTTACATGTAGCTGTTGCGGGAAAGCTGCAGTGGCACCGAAAGCTACTTTGTCCTTTTCTGATGGAGGTGGCGCTCACCATTCCTTGGTTGGGCCCACATACAATTGTGTCGTTGATTCAAATTAGCGCATATAAAAAGGGAAAAAAGGAGATTAGGGCAACGAACGAGGAACAAACGCAAAAAAAAAATACAAAAGAAAACTAGAGGCGACTGGACATCTTCTTCTCCATTAAGCTTGAGAGCTCAAGTTCAACAGAGATAGACAGAAGGCAAAAGAATATAGATGAAGCTCTTCAAGCTCAGGAAGATAGTTCTCTCCAAAACAGAGAAGCTGATTCATCCATTCAGCAAGCTGATAGCTGTTCATCTGTGCAGCAGAAAAGTGTTAGCTGTAGAAGAGGATTAATTCCTTCTACATCAAGAGTGCTGGACTAATATCTGCTCAGTCCAGCAAGGTAGACTCAGAGATTTATCTCTAAGTTAGTTATTTTTTTCCTTAAACATTGTGTATTCACTTCCTGTAGGATTCGTTTTATCTGAATTTGAGTGTAGGGCACTTTATGCCTGAGGTAGGTGACTAATTAGTTAATGAAGTAGGTGCCATGTTGGGGTACTGAGGTAGGATCCAAGTGTGGATCTGAGTTGTAGGGCTTAATTGCCTGAGGTAGGAGAGTGCTGCTCTCCGAGGTAGGATCCAAGTGTGGATCTGAGGTAGGGCTGTCCTCCCAGCCTGAGTGTAGGGCCTTGTGCACGAGGTAAGTGACTGGAGAGTCACTGAGCTATAAGTGATAAGTGTGTCACTGAGTTTTAGGCCTTGAAGGAGGCTGAGCTATAGGTACCTAGAAGGATATTGAGTTGTAGGAGTGCTGTAGCACTTTGAGAGTAGGGCCGTGTGCCTGAAGCTGTAGGACTGAAGAGCCTAAGTTGTAGGCCTTAGAAATAAGACTGAGGTAGGTGATCAGTGGATCACTCGCTGTAGGAGCTCTGCAGGGCTCTGAGGTTGGAACCCTTGTGGTTCTGAGTTTGGATTATGTGAAGAATCTGTATATAAGGCTGAGGACCTGAGTTGTAAGCTCTGAGGAGCATATTGGTGGAGTTTGTGCTGAGTACAACAAATAAGCTGGATAGGTGGGAGGGAAAGTGGATGTATCCAATTGGGGAACAACTATAAATCTTTGTGTGTTTGCTGTGGTGCTTGTTTTCTTTCTTTTGTAGGATCTAAGGACAAGATCTAGATAAATTAATTTAAAATCAACAAAAGAACTAATAAAACTTCAAAGACCTATTCACACCTCTCTAGGTGATTAGGTAACCTCCAGTTAAGCAACTTTCAAGGACGTATACGGTATGGTGGAGGCATAGGGCGATGCGATCAGGATGAACACGAGAGATAAAAAGGGAATGAAGAAAATGTTGAAGAAAAATTATGAACAAATTTAACATCTCCACCCCATCTTATGACGACTAGTTTCCCCCTTTTATATATTTTATCAGTTTTATTTAGCTTTGTAATAATAGAGTAGGTGAACATTGAGATCTGATAGTAGTAGTTTATCATATGGTGTGTTATGTGTTATCCCCCCATATTCGTACTGTTTTATTGCTCTAGTTAAATTGATGTCATTGTCTAAACGTGCTAGCTCATGATATACTTATAGACCCAAACATAAATCGCTAGTCATACTACAGAATGTTGACTGAAAGAGTAGAAGAAGATCAAAATAACATTGAAAGAAATTGTACCTAATCACCTAGAGGGGGGGGGGGGGGTGAATAGGTGACCTTATCTTTTTAAACTTTTAGGCAGAATTAATCACAGAATTCACAGAACTTTAAACAGCAAATACAGAATCAGTCACACACATAGTACACACAGTTTTTATAGTGGTTCCCCAAGGTCTGGGTACATCCACTTTCCCCCTTCGCCTATCTAGTAGTGTACTAGATTCGGCCAAACTTCTCCACTACTCCTCAGATCCTCAGATCTTACAGCTTAGAACCCCAAATAGGTTCCTACAACTTAGAGTGATCCCACTCCTACAACTCAGGCACACAGCCCTACCACTCAGTCTTCACAAAGACCTACACTCAGCCTTCAACAAGGCCTACACTCAGCCCTCAACAAGGCCTACACTCAGAAAAATGAATCTCCTACACTCAGGCACACAAGCCCTATCACTCAGCCTTTATAATTTTAGGCTTACAACTCAGATCCCTTTGGATCCTACAAGAAATTAAAATTACAAAGTATATACCCACAACTCAGAATGAGAGAGAAGAGTTGACTGGTTTCTTGATGAGTTCTTGGAAGAACTTTACTGAGATCAACCTCCCTTGGCTTTCTTCAAAGCTTCTTGAATTAGAACACAGTAGGGTTGAAACTCTATGCAGATGATCTTCAATCACTGCTGACTTAAGAATCAGATCTCAATCTGAAACTTTCTTCACAGCCTGGTTCAATAGCTGTCTTCTTAGAAGGAGCTCTCTCTCTCTCCAACTTCTTAGATCTTCACTTGAAGGTCTTCTTCTTTTAGTGTTGTTAGATCTTCAATGAATCCAATACTCAATCTTCAATTTTTATTCTGTCGAAGGAGAAGGGTCTTTATATAGAATTTCTCCAAGGTAACTGGCTGTTCTGATTTCTAACAACTTTCTGACAGCTCTGACAGTTGCAGTAGACCGTCTTGAATGGCAGCTGTTAAGTCATCCAGTCACTTCTTGAATTTTCTATAACTGTCTGAAAGTGTCGAGACAGTCAGTCTTTAAGTGTCGACACTGATAGACTAAGTGTCGACACAAGTAGACTAAGTGTCGACACTAGCCTTCATGGTGTCGACACAACTCCTTGTGTTGTAGAATCTGCTTCTCGACACTGCTTCTTCAACATGTGTCGACACAGATCATGTGTGTCGACACCAGTCCTTCTTCTTCAATACTTAGTTGATTTCTACAAAGTGTCAACACAACTCCTTTGTGTCGACACATCCTCTTGTGTTGAAACTTGTTAAGTGTCGACACATCTTCTTTGTGTCGACACATGCCTTCTGTGTTGAGACTTTTGCTGAGTGTCGACACATCTCCTTTGTGTCGACACATTCTTCTTATGTTGAGACTTTGGCTGAGTGTCGACACATCTTCTTTGTGTCGACACTTGTACTTAGACTTTGTAGAAATTTGCTGAGTGTCGACACAGCCTCCTAGTGTCGACACTTGTACTTGAACTTTTTTGATGTTTTGCTGAGTGTCGACACAGCCTCCTAGTGTCGACACTTGTACTTGAACTTTGTTGATGTTTTGCTGAGTGTCGACACTTTTGATGTCGACAAAGTTCCTCTGGGTGTCGACACTGCTTTTAAGTGTCGACACAGCTTCTCTGGACATTTCTTCATTGTGTGTCGATACAGCCTGTATGTGTCGACACTTTCCTTCTTGTGTCAACTCTGCATTCCTGGTGTCGACACAATTACTCCAAGTGTCGACACAGCTTCTCTGGATGTCGACACAAGCCTTCTTAAGTGTCGACACTTTTCTTCTAGGTGTCGACACATGGACTTAGAAACTTTTAGCTTTCCTTGCAATTACTTAACCTGCACACATCAACTCAAAAACACATCAAATACACCATAATATATATCATTGAGTAGGGTGAGGCTTCTTCAAATCTGGTACATTTAATCCAATGTACCCAACAATCTCCCCCTATTTGGAGAAGTCATAACCCTTAGTCAATGATATACACCATACATAACAAATTCATAGTATGAAGTAAAGCAGTAATATATGACAGGGAAAAATACTTAAACATGCATGAACAAAACATGTATACACAAATATCTCAGAATAGTAATGTAATAGATTTAACACATATCACATTGTTCTAACAACTTCAACATTTTCATTATTCAAAAGTTTACAGAAAGTTGAATGCAACTGATTACACATAGTAAACTTAAGAAAAATTTCTATCCTAAGGCAACTCAGGCTCCTTGATAACTATGCCCTTTCCAGATTGAATATTTGCTTGAACTTGAGCATCTTTGTTATCAGCAGGCTTCTTCCCTTTAAGATCTATCTTTTTCTGCTCTTCAGCCTTGATCTTCTGCCTTTCAAAATAATGATAAGGCTTTGGGAAGTACTTGCTAGGCTCCTGTGCAGTAGGAGGTAGCTTTCCCATCTTAGCCTTTCTTCTATATTGAACAATAGCCTCTTGCCTGTTCTCATGTTTCCTCCACTCTTGTTCAGAGTACCATTTTCCTCTATCCAGAATATTATCTTTAGCAGCCTTCCAAGCAGTCAAAATGATATTCCTGGAGGTGGGGCTCCATTGTTCAAAATCAGGTCTCAATTCAGCTTGCTCTCTGAATCTTTTCTTAGACAATTGAGTCTCTTATTCCTTTAATAAGGCCTCTTGCTCTTTGAGTATTGCCTCTGGCACTGGCTGAACTACTTTCTCAATGATGACATTCTGATTTCCCTCAGGAGGACTATACATTGACTGTATCTCTTGATGTATCATATCAAAGTCTGGTGGAGGGTATATCACCTGAGCTACTTCAGCTTGCTCTCCTCCAAGGTATGCAGGATTAATTCCAGACTCTGCAACATTGTCATCATCACATAAGGGTGGATATCCAAGGGTGGCTCTGATGGAATTTGAAATCCATTTGGCATGATCAGAGCCTGCCTTGACTAATAGCCTCTCCCCCTTTATGACTTCTCTCTCAATGTGATCTCTCAGATCATCTTTCTGAAACCTTATCTGTGCATTCAGATAGTTTACTCCATCTTTATAGAAGGATTTTAATCTTTGGAGCTTGTTAGTAATTGCCTTCTGAGAGTCTTCAATAGCAGTTTTAACAGCAGTTAGGCTCTCCTGCAATTGTTTGTCAAATTCTTCTTTGGCAGTGGCACTTGCTGTAGTCTGACCAGTAGCTATATTCTTCATTTCAGTTATAATAGCATTATGTGAAGCAGTGATATTATCATTCATCCTTATCTGATTCTCCAGGACATAGCCTTTCTTCACTTCTAGCTCATCAAGTTTTGTCTTTATTTTTTATTGATGTGTGGCCAGATAGACTACTGCATTGCCTCCTTTATGGAAACAATCAGTTATTTCCTTTTTGTTTAGATTCACTTCAAATCTCATAGATTTGATGTCTTGTGCAAGATCAAACTGCAGTGATTTATGCCCTTCATCTACATATTTTTCCAGAGCTTGTCTTTGCTCATCCAGCTTAATTTGTAAAGCCACCATCAGTGAACTGAAATCAGTAGATGGTGCAGGCTGTGGTGCAATTATTTGTAAAGCCTTTTTTTAAGTCTGGCTTCTTCTTTTGAAGACCTGAAACTTCCTCTTCTTGGTTCTAACAGCCTCTTCATCTTCAGAAGCAGATGTGCTAGCTATATCTACTCTTTCCTTTGGGCTAGGAGGTAAATCCTTCCTAGGTAACTCCTCAGTATTCTGTTGCATCTCAGGTTCTTGTCTTGCTGTCTCTTCTTGAGACCTAACTTGATCCCCCTGAAGATCTACCTGCCCCCCTCAACAGCTGCTTTTTCCACTTCAAAGTCAGTCTCTATTAAGTCTGGGAAAAAATCTTCCAGTGTAAACTCTTGTTGAGGTTGACTTGGTGAATCTCTTTGCTCAGGAGCATCTAATACTTCTTTATCAGCTACAGATGTGTCCTCCATGACAACATCCTGAGGTTGACTAAGAATCTGAGGTTGCTGATTAACATTAGATAATGTGTTAGTCATAACTTCATTCTCAATAGGGAAATCTAATTGATTGATTTCAGTTATTACCTCAAGTATAGTTTGGGTAGCCCTTTCACTCTCTAAGGGAGTTGGCTCATCCACCAGTAGAGGCTCCCCCTGGAGTGGATCTAGGTGAACTGGGCTAGCTAAGGGTAGCTCCCCCTGCCTCTGAGCTTCTTCTTGTCTTGCTGGAGACTTTCCAGCATTCCTTCCCTCTTCATCAGAACTAAATTCTACATGTTCTTCTGAGCTACTTGATGATTCAGGATCCACTATGGCTTTCTTCTTCTTCTTCCTCTGAGATGTGTCCTTTTCTGGAGTTGGCAGCTCCTTGGTCAATACTCTATCCCACCTAGAGAAGATTCTCAAATCCATTCTCCTCATGTGGTTTATCATTGAACCTGCAGCTTGGTTCATTACCTCAGGTATACTACCAGCTAGGTATAGACTCAGTATTCTATCCAGATTGGGCTTCTTCATACTTTCTTTTATCTTCTCAAACACAACTGTAGACCAATCAGTATCTAGTTTGAAGATAATCCTTGTCATCAGATTGAACATATAAGCTGAAATCCTGTCATGTCCTCCAGGCTTGCTCAGGATGACCTTCCCAACTATTTCAGAGAGAAATTTTCCTTGAATGTTCATTCCTTTTCTGTTGAAACAGATCCAATCTTCAGGTTAGAATCCAGTCCACACCATCTTAATGCTTCTCTAGTCTTAGAAGCAGATACATCTTCTTCCTCTTTAGTTCTTGGTAGCTGAAGTACCTTTCTCAGACTCTTCTATGTGATCTTAACCTTGGTTCCATGAACTCTGGATTTAATCTTGATCCCAGTATCATCAACTGAAGCTGCACTCAAAAATTCTAGGACCTCCTTCTTCCAGATCTTGATCGGTTCTGAAACAAGAAATTCTAACCCAGTCTCTGCTATTAGGGTTACCGCTCCTTTGATTTCAGGTTCCGCCTCATCAAAAGCGTGTCGCACGAGTTCATATCCTTCGTTAATGTTCTCTTCTAGCTTGGGCGCCATTATGGTTTGAAGAAATTCGAATTTAGAGAAGAGAGATGTCGACACACAAGTTTGGTCTCGAAACTCTGGTGTGCGTGTCGACAAACAATGGGGAAATCCTATTTATACCTTTCTTGAATCGAAGGTGAAAAGCCGCGCTAACAGACTTGAAATGTGTCGATACTGTTGAAAAGTGTCGACACTTACTCCTAATGTCTCCACACCTATGTGTCGACACCAATATAGTCGACAGAATATATGTGTCGACACTTACATATCTCAGCTCGACGATTAGTTGAGACCTTACTCGACGAATTCTAAGTAAATCCTAAGTGTTGACAACACCCTGGATGTGTCGACACCTACTTTTCATGTGTCGACACTAATTCTCTTAAGTGTCGACACTAACTGTCTAGATGTGTCGACACCATTTCTCTGAAATGTCAAAACCACTTTTCTGTGTAGACACATACAACTCTGTGTGTCGACACCATTTTACTTAGCCAATTTTTTGTAAACTATTCTAAGTTTATCATACCTAATTCAATTTTAAATTTATTGAATTTGGTTTCATCTAAGGGCTTAGTATACATATCAGCTAACTGATTATCTGTCTTAACATACTCTAGGGAAATATCTCCTTTTTCCATATGTTCTCTTAGAAAATGGTATTTTATTTCTATGTGCTTAGTCTTACTATGGGAGACAGGATTGTTTGCAATAGAAATAGCACTTGTAGAATCACAAAATAAAAGTGTTCTACTTACTTGAATACCATAATCTTCTAGCTGATGTTGAATCCATAGAAGTTGAGCACAGCAACTTCCTGCAGCAACATATTCTGATTCTGCTGTGGAGATAGCCACACTGGTTTGCTTCTTGCTACTCCATGACACCAGCCTTCCACCTAGAAATTGATAGGTACCAGTTGTACTCTTCCTATCTTCCTTACAGCCTGCAAAATCTGCATCTGAATAACCCGTCAGTACAAAGTCTCCATTCCTATGGTACCAAAGGACCAGATAAGGTGTGCCCTTTAGATATCTCAAAATTCTTTTAACTACTGTCAAATGAGATTCTTTAGGGCAAGCTTGGTACCTAGCACAGACACATGTAGCATACATGATATCTGGTCTACTAGCAGTCAAATATAATAGGGAGCCAACTATCCCTCTATACAAAGTCTCATCTACAGGTTTCCCTGCATCATCTTTGCTTAGAGACATGCTTGACCCCATAGGAGTTTTCATGGTACTGAATGATTCCATACCATACTTCCTTATCAACTCTAGAGTGAACTTAGACTGGCATATGGATAAACTATCCTCAGTCTGTCTAACTTGGAGACCCAAGAAGAACTTAAGTTCCCCCATACTGCTCATTTCAAATTGTCCTTGCATAAGTTTTGCAAACTTTCTGCAAAGACCACTTTCTGTAGACCCAAATATAATGTCATCTACATATATTTGGACTAAGATAATCTTGCCTCTGGATTCCCTAAGGAATAGAGTCTTGTCTATTTTCCCCCTTGATAATTTGTTCTCAATGAGGAAAGTAGATAAGGTTTCATACCAAGCCCTAGGGGCTTGTTTTAACCCATACAAAGCCTTCCTAAGTCTATAAACATAATTAGGTTTGATAGAATCAACAAAACCTGATGGTCGTTCTACATAGACTTCTTCCTTCAGATTTCCATTCAGAAAAGCTGACTTAACATCCATTTGGTATACTTTAAACCCTTGATAGGTTGCATAGGCAAGAAATATTCTTATGGCATCCAGTCTGGCTAATGGAGCAAAGGTTTGATCAAAGTCAATACCTTCTTCCTGCCTATATCCCTTAGCAACTAGTCTAGCTTTGTTCTTCACAATAACTCCGTGTTCATCCATCTTGTTCCTAAAGATCCACTTAGTTCCTATAATGTTGTGGTCCTTGGGTTTAGGAACTAGCTCCCATACATTGCATCTTTTGAACTGGTTCAGCTCCTCTTGCATAGCCTCAATCCAATGAGGGTCTAGGATTGCTTCTTCAAATTTCTTTGGCTCTACTTGGGATAGAAAGCTGGAGTAGAGAACTGAACTTAGATTCCTGCTCCTTGTTTGTACCCCTTGTCTGAGATCACCAATAATTTTATTGGCTGGATGATCTTTTAGATGTCTATTTGTTGGAGGCAACTTGTCTTCTGGTTGTACACCTTCAGCTTTTTCATTCAGCAGCTCCTCTTGGTTTTCTTCAGCAACAGGAGTATCTTGTAATCCCCCTGGACAGCAGCCACTATCATCTACTTGCTAACTTGCAGTAGAACCTTCTTCAATAGTAAGCTTGTCCATCTTCTCAGTCACACCTGTAGAGCTGCAAACACTTCTAGACAACTCATTTTTAATGAGTCTGGCTTCATCAAAAACTACATGAACAAACTTTTCTACAACTTGAGTAGTCAAGTTGTAGACCCTATAAGCCTTATTGTTGTTGCTGTACCCAACAAAGATCCCCTCTTGGGATTTGGCAGCAAACTTGTTTAAGTAAGACTTACCATTGTTAAGTATATAACATTTACAACCAATGATCCTGAAATAGGATAGATTTGGTTTTCTGCCTTTCACAATCTCATAGGGGGTCTTATTGTGGCACTTGGTGATAGTAGCACTATTAATTACATGACATGCAGTGTTTACTGCCTCAGCCCAAAAATATTCAGGGAGAGATGTGTCACTTAATAGGGTTCTACCAGCCTCTATCAAGGTTCTATTTTTCCTTTCAGCAATGCCATTTTGCTGAGGTGTTCTTGGTGAAGAAAATTCCTGAAAAATTCCAAATTCTTCACACAGTTTTGTCATACTGTCAGACTGAAATTCAGTACCATGGTCACTTCTGATTTTGACCACTGTACTGTCCAATTCATTCTGAATTTATTTAACAAAGCTGTATAAGATACTTGGAGTTTCAGATTTCTGTCTAAGGAAGAACACCCAGGAAAACCTTGAGTAGTCATCTACAACCACAAATGTGTAAACCTTCCTACCTAGGCTGTGAACTGGTATAGGACCAAAGAGATCCATATGCAAGAGGTATAAGCACCTCACAGTATCTTTGTTCTCAATGCTATTAAAGGTGGATCTAGTCTGTTTGCCCTTTTGACAAGCTGATCATATCCCATTCTTAATACACTTAACTTGAGGACCATTCCTCACTAACTCTTTACTATAGAGTTGACCAATTGTCTTATAGTTTAGATGGGCTAGCCTCTTGTGCCATTTGACACAATGAGAGACTTTCTCATCAGCTACAAGACACACAGGAGAAACATTGTTCTCACACATAATGTCTAGACAATAGACATTTCTCTTCCTATAACCTGTCAGAATGATCTTTTGATCATTTGACCTCCTGATATGACAACCATCTTTGACAAATGAGATGTCATATCCTAAATCACTCAGCTGACTTATACTAATGAGGTTGTGTTTCAAACCTTTAACATAAGCCACTTGAGTAATTGTAATAAGGTTGCTAGAAATGTTACCAAAGCCTTTGATGATTCCTTTTTCAGAACCACCAAAGGTGACTTTAGGACCATCCTTGATTGGTGTATAGCTCTTCAGCAATCCCCTAGTTCCAGTCATGTGCCTGGAACATCCACTGTCCAAGTACCATATTAGGGCATGGCCACTTGGACTCACCTGCAAAACAGATTACTTAAATTTAGAACCCAAAAACTTCTTGGGTCCTTGGTGCAAGTTAGTCTGACTCTTGACAAAACTACCTGTAGATTTTCTAGCAGGCAGTTTGCTACCCATCTTGGCACTGGAATTGTGCCAACAATCTACGACAAAGTGGCCTACCTTGCCACAACACCAGCACTCAAATCTGTTGTACCTTTGTTTAGGTACAACCCTGGCTGTTTTATCTTCAGCAGGCTTCTTGTTGAGTACTGGGGCTTTGCTCTTAGAGTTGGACTGTACAGTCCTGGCAGGTTTAGTAAACCCCAATCTAGTTTTACCCTTTTGAGGAATGAACTCATCTATCAAAGGTAGAACAGACTTTGGTTTAGAAAACCTTGCAACAATATCTCTCTCATTTTGAAGACTAATCTCCAGATTTCTAATTTGATCATTTTTAAATGTTATAGTCCCCATCTGAATAATAGTAATGTGTTTCAGTCTGGCTATTTCATTTAATTTCTGATCAAGCAACTTGTCAAAATCTGTTGCAGCAACTTTAAGACTTGCAATCTCCTTAGCCTGAGTTTTGGCCAAGAGTTTGCTTTTTTTCAAAGCCTGCAACACTACTCTATATTCATCAATAAACTGATGAATGTCTCCTTCATATTCAGATCCACTAACATCACTTGATGCTGATGTATCTGAATCTGACTCAGTACTAGAAATTGAACTAACAGAACAATTTTGTACCTGACTTGGTCCAGGCTGATCCTGGATTTTTTCTCCTTCTGATAAGGCCATCAGTCCCTGGCACTGATTGTCCTCATGCTCATATATTGAGTTCATTAATTGTATGAACTCATCTTCCTCTTCTTCAGCAAACAATCCAATATAAGCTTCAGCTTCTGAATCTGATTCTGAAGATGACATATCAGACAGACTTTTGTCCTTCTTAGCAACAAAGGACCTTTCCTTTTTGCCCTTGATTTGAGTCTTCTTCTTATCAGTTGACTCTTTCCTCTTCTCTGGACAGTCAGCAACAACATGTCCCTGTCTATTACAACAATAGCAAACTATCTTTGAGGATGTAGTTTTACTTTACCTGGACTTTCTTCTTTCATTCTTTGATGACTTCTGTGAAGTGGATGGCTTAGACCTCCACTGTTTCTTCTTAATAAACTTCTGAAAATGTCTAGTGAAAGCTGCAAAATCTTCATCACTCTCACTGCTTTCAGAATTCTTACTTTCTGACTCATCTGTCTCAGTCTCAGCAACTTTTGGAGGTGGAGATGGAGACTTACTTTTATATTTCCTAGTGCCTTCTGTCTTGAAAGCCACAACTCTTTCTTTGTGCTCAACTCTGGTAGTCTTCTCTTCCTCCTTTCTTACCATCAACTGCATCTCATATGATAACAGTTTTCCAAACAATGTTGGAGGAGGAATGTCTGCTAATTTGGCCATTTCCCTTATGACACAAATCTTGGTATCCCAGTCCTTAGTCAGGGATGTTAAGAACTTATCATTCAATTCATAGTTGCTGAATTCTCTTCCATAAGACATCAACTCATTGATAATCCTATAGAATTTCTTGTAGCACTCAGTTATGCTATCAGACCTGCCATGTCTGAAGCTTTCATACTCTTGATTCAATAAAGACTTCCTGTCTTGTCTTACCTTTCCTGATCCCTCCATATAGACTATCAGTGTATCCCACATTTCTTTAGAAGTTTTACAGTGAATCAAATTCTGAAATGTTGCATCATCTATTGCACTTACTATAATATTCTGGGCCCTCTTATCCATAGTGGCCAGAATAATCTCATCTTTAGTCATCTCTGAATAGTCCTTAGGAGTTCTCTGATTTGCATCCAGGACAGATAATTTCATTGGCACATATGGCCCTTCTTTGACTGTGATATAGATTCTAGGGTCAGAGGCTTCCATAAAAAGTCTAAGCCTTTCTTTCCAAATGCCAAAAATTTCCTTTCTACAGATTGGCAACTTCATGGATCCTAGCTCTTTGTGATTCTCAGTTGAACCTATTTTCTTGATTCTTGATTATACTGAATCTGCCAACAGGATCTTTACTCAGACTGTTATGTATTTTTTGAGTAACCTGGCTCTGATACCACTTGAAAGAAATTGTACCTAATCACCTAGAGGGGGGGGGGGGGTGAATAGGTGACCTTATCTTTTTAAACTTTTAGGCAGAATTAATCACAGAATTCACAGAACTTTAAACAGCAAACACAGAATCAGTCACACACAGAGTACACACAGTTTTTATAGTGGTTCTCCAAGGTCTGGGTGCATCCACTTTCCCTCTTCGCCTATCTAGTAGTGTACTAGATTCGGCCAAACTTCTCCACTACTCCTCAGATCCTCAGATCTTATAGCTCAGAACCCCAAATACGTTCCTACAACTCAAAGTGATCCCACTCCTACAACTCAGGCACACAGCCCTACCACTCAGTATTCACAAAGACATACACTCAGCCTTCAACAAGGCCTACACTCAGCCCTCAACAAGGCCTACATTCAGAGAAATGAATCTCCTACACTCAGGCACACATGCCCTACCACTCAGCCTTTATAATTTCAGGCTTACAACTCAGATCCCTTAGGATCCTACAAGAAATTAAAATTACAAAGTATATACCCATAACTCAGAATGAGAGAGAAGAGTTGACTGGTTTCTTGATGAGTTCTTGGAAGAACTTTGCTGAGATCAACCTCCCTTGGATTTCTTCAAAGCTTCTTGAATTAGAACACAGTAGGGTTGAAAATCTATGCAGATGATCTTCAATCACTGCTGACTTAAGAATCAGATCTCAATCTGAAACTTTCTTCACAGCTTGGTTCAACAGCTGTCTTCTTAGAAGAAGCTCTCTCTCTAACTTCTTAGATCATCACTTGAAGGTCTTCTTCTTTTAGTGTTGTTAGATCTTCAATGAATCCAATACTCAATCTTCAATTTTTATTCTGTCAAAGGAGAAGGGTCTTTATATAGACTTTCTCCAAGGTAGCCGGCTGTTCCGGTTTCTAACAACTTTCTAACAGCTCTGACAGTTGTAGTAGACCGGCAGTAACGGCAGCTGTTAAGTCATCCAATCACTTCTTGAATTTTATGTAACTGTCTGAAAGTGTCGAGACAGTCAGTCTTTAAGTGTCGACACTGATAGACTAAGTGTCGTCACAAGTAGACTAAGTGTCGACACTAGCCTTCATGGTGTCGACACAACTCCTTGTGTTGTAGAATCTGCTTCTCGACACTGCTTCTTCAACATGTGTCGATACAGATCATGTGTGTCGACACCAGTCCTTCTTCTTCAATACTTAGTTGATTTCTGCAAAGTGTCAACACAACTCCTTTGTGTCGACACATCTTCTTGTGTTGAAACTTGTTAAGTGTCGACACATCTTCTTTGTGTCGACACATGCCTTCTGTGTTGAGACTTTTACTGAGTGTCGACACATCTCCTTTGTGTCGACACATTCTTCTTGTGTTGAGACTTTGGCTGAGTGTCGACACATCTTCTTTGTGTCGACACTTGTACTTAGACTTTGTAGAAATTTGCTGAGTGTCGACACAGCCTCCTAGTGTCGACACTTGTACTTGAACTTTTTTGATGTTTTGCTGAGTGTCGACACAGCCTCCTAGTGTCGACACTTGTACTTGAACTTTGTTGATGTTTTGCTGAGTGTCGACACAGCCTCCTAGTGTCGACACTTTTGATGTCGACAAAGTTCCTCTAGGTGTCGACACATCTTCTAAGCGTCGACACTGATTATGTAGACATTTCTTCATTGTGTGTCGACACTTCCTGTATGTGTCGACACTTTCCTTCTGGTGTCGACTCTGCATCCCTGGTGTCGACACAATTACTCCAAGTGTCGACACAGCTTCTCTGGGTGTCGACACAAGTCTTCTTAAGTGTCGACACTTTTCTTCTAGGTGACGACACATAGACTTAGAAACTTTTAAGCTTTCCCTGCAATTACTTAACCTGCACACATCAACTCAAAAACACATCAAATACACCTTGATGTATATCATTGAGTAGGGTGATGCTTCTTCAAATCAGGTACATATTTTCAATGTACCCAACAAACATAATATGGAATATGTGATGTACTATGTACATATCGTGAAGTACAAGCAAAAAGAAGGGAAAATATTAGCAAAACAATGATAATATTGAAATAAAAATGAGCATATCGTGATGTAGATTATCGAGTAGATTTGGTTTGATTATTTTCTACACCGTGCAATTCGTGGATACTATTGGATAAAATATTTAGGTATCCAAAAGGGACCAAGAATTACGGTTCCTTTGGGTACCCAAACATAACGTGTTGTGCCTTGAAGTGATGACGGCGAGTGACCCCTTGTGAGCGAAATCGGTGCGCTCTTCTAAACGACGGGCCTCCATTCATACTTTGGCTTACTGTCATTCTTATGTTGCAAGTTTCCACTTAACAGTCTAGGAGTCCTTACATGATTAATAGCTGTGCACAATTGAGTTCATGGTTTAATATTGTTGAGATTGCTCTTGGGGCTGTGATAACTGTACATTATATAATGTCTCATAGTGTAGCGACTATTTGAAGAAAACTTGCATTCATTTGATTTTATGAATGGAGTAGTTGGTTTGTACATGTTAAGATGATTTTTCTATTTTGTAGTCTCATGTATATCTACTTGACATTTCCCATTTCCTTTGATCAATTCGGCCTTTGGACGGTGGTTCATGTTCAATGTGCTTTCAGGTTTCATGTGCTGCTTAGGAATTTGGTTTTGCAAATTTCTGATCATAACTTTCTTAAGCATGTTGATTTTTATCATTAGCTCTTCGTTCTTCAGTTTGAGGTCGTGCCTAGCTTTATTGTATGTGACTGTGCTATTTTTGAGAGTGGAGACAATAGATTTGATATGTGCTTTATACTTACTCCTAAATTCATTGAATGTCTTGTTCATCTCTTCGATTTCAACTCTATAGTTTTTGCACTCAGCCCAGTCACTTTTCACTGTTGAGTTTTCTAAACAATTTCTAACTTTGTTATTTTGCAACACGAAGCTCCTATTCAAGAACCTTATATTTTTTTTAACTCATTATAATCTATATAAGGTGCGAAGATGTTATCTAGAGAGCTAACATGAGAACTAGACACAATATTGTTGGATTTTACACTAACACATGACTTTAAGCAGTTATTCTCTAAAAGTAGTTTTGAATTGATACTCGTCAATTTATTAATTCTACGTTTAGCAATTTATAGCATATGTAATGTAGAGATGGAGTTCCGAGCAGTAGAGGAGTTTGACTTCCTTATAGTATTTTTGGACATGACATGATTTGAACACAAAGTTCCTTTGTCATCTTCCTCTTGGCTTGATATGTCCGAAATGCCCTTCTCTAGTAGTAAATCTTCATCTGAGTCTCCACTTGGATCCATAAGGAATTGATCTGTTTCATCATCTGCAGAAAGTGGACTGTACATTAACTCAAGAAATTTCCAAATATCATAGGCAGTGGGAAGAGTGTAGATGAGTTTGAAAATTTCTTGGCCAAGCCCGCAAAATAGACTATTCATAGCCTTTGCATTTATATGACGCTCGTGCTTTGTTAAGTTATTTGGGGGTTTGATACAAGTAATGTTCCAAACTTTTATATCTAATAATATAAGAAATTTCTTCATTAGTGTTTTCCATTTGTTATAATTCAGTCCTATAAATAGGGGTGGTGCAAGCAAATTTTTAGTGTACAATTTTTCATCCCCACTGGTCGATTCAAGATCATGGTTGTCCATCATTCCTGGTGGTGAAACCGTTTTGGAATAACCTAGCTCTGATACCACTTATTGGATCTTGTGGCCAACCTTAGAGGGGAGTGAATACGGTTTGGAGCGTTAAGAAGAATTTAAAATATTTCATTCCAGGAGTTCGAGTTCTAGAAGCTACCACGGGGCGTTAGATAGCTAACGCATGACGATAAGTCTATGAACTCGTTTCCCTATGCAGATCTGAGTCCAACACCTACTAACACACAAATTCTCTAAGCAATCACAACACACATCCAGAAATGATCAACACAGAAATAAAAGATTTCATTGCATGATTTCAAAATAACAATAGTTCTAGATGAGTACAAAACAGTGAACTCCGTGATGCCGGATATCGAGGCAATGAGTATAAACAAACTTTTGGACTCTATACCGATCTGCTCCACGGATCGGTTGGCTCCCTCCTTTTCCCTCCAGGAAAAGTCTTCGAGCCGACTCTTCACCAGCACACAAGGAAGGGTCTAGAGCACCACTAGATCCTCTCAATCTAGACGTTCATATCCCCATGATGATTTCCACGGAGTCCTACCCGGATTGCCATGATCCTTACCTGTCGATTTTCCTCTTCACAAGAGTTAGAAAAACCAAAAAGATTACATGAATAAGAGATGAAAATATTTAAAAAGATGAAGTTCTCCCTCTTGAAGACTTCTCCGTAAAACGATCCTCAGCCGGTGCTTGAGATCTCCGTTTGATGGCAACCGGTTGGCTCTTCATATTCGATGTAGATCTTGGATCGCCGGAGTCTTTCGATCACGAGTGGGAGGGAGATTACTGTATTCTTTTTCGACGGAGACTTGTGGAATGGAGCGCACGAAAGAGCGGTATAACCCTAGAATTCATGAACTACCGTCCTTCCAATTTCTCCAGATGTGAGACACAAAAACCAAAGCGGCCTTTTATATGTCTTCATGAAAATAGGCTACCCACAGCAGTAAGATTAGCGCCAGGCGGTAAGTTTGCGCGCTTGTTGTGCCAGCTGTCGTCCAAATATAGAATGCTATTTAAAACGAATATTTGCTGCTTTAATCATTGGTATCGCCGTGCGGTTACTACTACCTCCGCGAGATAATATGGAGCATGACGATTCAGAACAGTCGTGTTAAGTCGTCGAGAGGGTATTGCGGCACGGTAACTTCTATCACCAGCGGTAGAATAGCATTCGTCGAAAGGTCCTGCTTGACATTCGTCGAGCACCTATTGTGGTGCTTTAGCACTACCACATGGAGGTACTTTGATTTCGAGAAAATATGCATTCATCGAGAGGGATAGCGCTGTGCGTTAATACTACTGCATAGCGGTACTTTGATTTTGAGAAATCATGCGTTCGTCGAGAGGGATAGCGCTGCGTGTTTGTACTACGACATCACAGTAATTTCCCGAGAGCTTGGCCAAAATAATTCACCGCATTAGCATTTGCGATAGTACTGGCGTTGGGCGGTAACATCCCAAGAGCTCTGTCCAATTAATTCACGGCTACCGCTCGGCGGTAACTTCTAGCGCTCGACGGTATCAACTATACTATGCTTCTTCTCTTCACTTGAACCTGTTAACCTGCACACTCTATCAATAGAAGTCTTGATCAAATACAATCTGGGAGTTGATATTCTCAAACTTAGGGAATCTGAAACATCAGTTCCAACACCTATTACGTACTTCGATTCCGGATTCTATATGCAATTTCTTTGGGGAATCACAACGATCTACCCATGGAAACCACCCTTCTCTTCACCCTTTGGCGAGGGGCTCTGTAACACCCCAAATTTGAGGAGCCAGTGCTATTTGACGAAATTCAGGGATCGTCGAAGGCCGTTCAATGAAAGTCGAGTTGTGGCCTTCATCAAACTCAGGGCCGCTCGACGAAAGTCGAGCTATGGCCTTCATTGAACTCAGGGCCGCTCGACGAAAGTCGAACTGTGGCCGTTTGACGAAAGTCGAACTGTGGCTGTTCGACGAAAGTCGAATTGTGGCCGTTCGACAAAAGTCGAATTGTGGCCGTTCGACGAAAGTCGAACTGTGGGATTTTCGTCGAGAGCAGCGCTGTCCGTCGTGCTTGGGTTCATCGAGCTCATGACTTTTCATCGAGCTGGGGGATTTTCGTCGAGCTCAACGCTGTTTGTCGAGCTGAGGGCATTTCGTCGAGCTTATAGCTTTTTGTCAAGCTCAGGCTGATCGACGAGTCCTGAATCATTTGACTAAATTATATTATTGCGGGTTTCGTAGATCTATTTCTTAGCCGTTTGATTTAACATCAAAGTTGATCCTAGACCTTAGGATCATCAACCCAAAGGGTTTTTGTTGGGCTGAGCGGCTCTTACCCTCACTTGTTCTCATTTTGGAGTTGATTTAGGGTTTGAGAGAGAGAGAGAGAGAGAGTTGGAGGAGAAAGAGAGGAGCTTTCTCCGCCATTAATGGAGCTTCAGAGCTTCGATCGTCGTTTCGAGGCCAGATCTGTGAAGAAGATGCAAAGGCACTCATTTTCCTCTGTACAAGAGAAGGATTTCATGGCTAGAAAGAGGAGTTGAAGGGTAACGACACTTCTCCTCTCGGTTTTAGTATGTATGCATGACATCTATGCTTTCTTTGTTTTTCTTTCAAGCATTCTAGGCACGGTATTGCTCAAGTGAGAGAGGTTCGGGTTGCTATTGTTCAAGAGGAGCCACCAGGTCGATTGTGTCCGTCCTCGACATGATATTGCATTAGAGATCTGCTCTGTTAGTGGATTAGGCATTGTGGGTGAAGCCGTTGTAATGACCATTAGTCCGTCTCGGTGATGTTGCATTGCGAGCCTTAAAGATTTTGTAGAAATCTGTTAGCAGCAAGGTGCCGTCTGTGTTGGTGTCTTTCCCCTTTCTCGTGTGAGTATATGTGGACCGAACCGAATCGAGTGAAAATTAGAGTACACGCGGGGCACGGGGATGGTACGGTATAAGTGTTAGAATACGGTGGGAAAGACATGGGATTGTGATGTAACAAGGCATGGTTTGTCTATGTGGTCGGCTAGCTAGCCCGTGACATTGCAAAGTCACGTGTGGAGAGTGTCCCGGCGAGACAAGTCCCCTTCTATGGAATTGATGAGAACGCCAAGCTTTGGACAAGCCCGTACGATCCCATCTAGGTCCCGCTGGGTCTCCTTCGATGGACTTGGTCCCGATATTGGAGCCGAGCCTGGGTCATCGCGAACGGGTGGGGTCTAACAAGGGTTCTTAGCATCAGTTTGTTTGTGTGGCGGAATCCTAACGTGAGAAGTCAGAGCTTGTAGGCAAGCCCGGGGTTTGAGAACTATGAGTAGGTGGGGCCTCTGCGAGCATTCCGTGTGGCAGCTTGTATGCCATTTGGGGGAAATTAGAAGTATCCTTGTGATTGCGGCTTGAACGCTGATGGGGAAATTAGAGTACCCTTATGATTGCGGCTTGAACGCCAATAGGGAAATCATAGTACCCTTGTGTTTGCAGCTTGAACGCCGATGGGGAAATTGGAAGTACCCAATGTGATGATGTGTTAGAAGCATACGCTTTAGGGTGCCTTGGGTGAAACCCGGGATTGTATTCATGTTGTATTGTTGGCTCCTTTATATTACTAGCTCAACTTAGAAATGTGTTTGCTGTATGAGACATCCAAACCTGTTTTATAGCTTTAAATATATTTGCATCGTTGCATACAAAGTGCAGACGTGCAGGGTGATGGAGTGCCCCGGGGTCCGCTACGGACGACCAGGAGGAGATGTGTTGGTTACACAGTTGAGGTCAGCCTTTGCTGACCCACGTTACAACCAATTTTTACAGGGCAATGATCTCAAGCAGGAGCAAGCTTGCTGGCCAAAAAGGCCTAAGACGCATGAAGTGACCTTTCTATTATTTACATGTGTTCTGATGGAATGATATGCTCCATGAAATATAATCCAGCTTGCATGCCGAGGTGGCTTAGGAGTGCATGTGCACGTTCCTATTGCTTAATGTTGCTTAAGTCTTGGACTTATGATGTGTAAGGCCCCTAGGACTTTTTGATACTCTTGGTTTGGTGGATAACTTCTAGTATAGATTGTATGTTTCTGCTGTTGATGTCTGAGTTTTGAGTTTGGGTAGTTTATATATCATCTTATAATGCTGAAGTTGTGGAGTCTATATGTTGTGGGGCCCCGGCCGAACCCATATTATACGGTCATTACAGTGGAGGTGTTACAATTTGGTATCAGAGGGAGGTTGGTGTACAAAGTAAAGATTCGTGGTCGAATGTCATAATCAGATCGCGTAATGAAGTTATTCACCTAGGAGTATCCCGGGACTATGAGTGTCCTTGTGTCTAGTTGTGTGACTAGAAGTTGATTATCGTTCTACTTTGCTTTTGTGAAGGGTGCAAGCGATGAGGCGGGGACGTCGAGGCCACAAGGAGAGCTTTCAGTGAGCAGTGCTACTGCTCAGGGTCCTTTGGGCATGGGGTTAACCCCGACCGACTTCTGTCGCTTGCTCACAGAAGCAATGGTGGCAGTCCAAGCTGCCACAGTAGCGCTAGCTGTGACCCCTGTTGTGCAGGTAGCAAATCCTACTGCCCTCGATGCTGCAGCAGTCGTGCCAGGCGGAGGAGCCAGGAAAGCAGAGCCGTTAGTAGAAGAAGTGGTTGTCGGACATGGAGACTGACAAATGAAATATTTTCTAATCTTCCATTGTCCAATGTTCAAGGGCGTCAACATGCCGTCCGATGCAGAGGATTGGTGGGCAAGGATTCAAGAACTGTTGAGGGCATCCGAGATAACGGTAGAGAAGCAAGCCAAGTTTACAAGTTTCATGTTGTAATGCGATGCTAAGCTGTGGTGGGTGAGCTATAGCGGTCGCCAGTTTCCTGGACGCACCCCAAACATAGAAGAGTTCGGGAATGCTTTCTTGAAAAAGTACATTCCTGCGTCGATGAGGTTAGCACCGGTTGTAGGCGACGACGATAGTGGCTTAGTATTTTGACTAATGGTCAGTGGACCACATCATTTTAGAAATTCGAGGAGATGCACCGATTGTGTGGGAGAGATTATTTTAATTAGACATGTACCAGGCTTAAGCCCATTTTCTACTCTCTTTTATACTTGTACTCATTGTGGTCTATTGCTTATTATGTAACACCCCCTATCCGTCGCATAGCATATAACAGTAGGTCCGGCCGGGGCCCGACGCCATATACCACAGACAGACCGGGTGGTTACTCAATGGAAACCATCCAACCAATCCAACATCCTACACAGAGCATTCTAGCAGAAGAAGTTTTATAAGCTGCAATTAAAAGAACCCATCACAAGCATGAATGTCCACTAATACAGCAAATAGGAATGAAGTACATACACAAGTACTGGCCATAAGGCCTTACAAATGGTATACTCATTTTACATGTTTTCCATACCACGACACACAAGCCGGTCATACATGAATAAAAGCGAGTCAGCACTTCAATTAGGCCTTCAAGGGCCGGCTTCGCAATTTGGGATTTAGCCCGCTATTGACCGCTTGGCCCAGCAGCACCTGCAAGCACAATCCACCGCACGGTGGCAAACTACCAAATTATAACGATCCCGCCCCCAACTCGGGGCGGCGTTGCTCCTTCCCTGCATTTCATTAGCACAACCAAGCAGAAAATAAATACATTGCATCACAGGCGTTGGCACGCACGGCCACATGCCCCGTTCTCTCAGGGCACATTCTCGGTGATCACAGTCTAAGTCTGCTGACTCACCACCGTCCCCGGGACGACAATCTCTTGTGATTATTTGGTCTTTCTGGCCACTGCCTAAGACCCTCAATCTATGCCAACGGTAAGTTCCAAGTAACTTTAGGTCTCTTTAACCGAACGACATAGAGCGGGTACGATTCCTCCTGACCCGTTGCTCACACCGCAACATTAATTCAAAACATATGAGCGGGTCAAACTTTCCCGAGTCCCAAATTGTTTACACACAACACATAATCCAGTTATGTTCAAATTGGCTCCCAGGCCCACAAGTTTGGCAGAAACACGCATCTGCCCAGTTTTCCGGGTTTACGTTTTGGTTAATCCCCAAGGCTCCCTATTGCAATCTACCACATAGAAAAATCCGAAAACAAACATTCGCACGGAGTCTTCTCCGGCATTAATGCAATGCAACATCACCGATCCAGACCAACATGTCCGGATAGGCTTCACACATCATGCCTATATCCGTTCTCGATTACGTACTCTAAACAACAGGGACTTTACATATCTACCCAAAGGAACGCCTCCAACTCACCGCAGACTCGCGAGAGTGGGCTTCCTATGCAAAAAAAGTAGAGCTTCACATGCTCAATTAGGGAATCGTTACCCTAGCGTTCTTCCTTGGCGCCATGGAAATGTAAGCAGATGAAAAGCACCGCACTCTCTTTGCCTCTGTAGATCCGAAGTCGGTTCGCGATTTGGAGCTCCCAAGCTCCTCCAAAGACCGGATCTAAGTTTCTTCTTCCTCCTTTGCTCTCCTCTCTCTATACTTTAGAAAGAGAACCTCTCAAGTAAAATGAGGGTTTCAAGGTTCCAATCCCATGTATATCCAAGTACTAACAGCCCCCAGCCGTCGGATCACGAATTAAAGAAACGAACGGCCACGATCCCGATCTAAAATGCAGAATCTGGGCCGAACACGGCCTGTGACACGCCCGTGTCCAGGGCCGTGTCCCTCATTCGCCGTCAAAATCGACGCGTCTTGAAAACACACGGGCATCCGACACACCCGTGTTCGATCTGACACGCCCGTGTTACAACTGACACGGCCATGTGGTCGGCCGTGTACCCCCATCGACATAGCCCGAAAACCACCCAAGACTCACACGGGTCTTGTACACATCCGTGTCCAATATGACACGCCCATGTCACACCCGAACACGCCTGGGCTCCAGGCCGTGTTCACAGTCTCGACACTTCGTCGAGCGAAGTTCGTCGACCACACGACATGGCCTTGGACACGCCCGTGTCCTCGGCAGTGTGCTTTGTCTCGACACATCGTCATGCGAAAATGTCAACTCCCGGGCCGATCGTCGACATGGGCTCGACACGCCCTGAGACACGCCCGTGTCTCAGGCCGTGTTCACCACTCGACGATCGTCGACTACAAATTTCGTCGACCTCATGACCAACTCGTCCACTCGAGCCTGACACGCCCTGGGGCACGCCCGTGTCCCAGGCCGTGTGCCCCCTGCCAAATCCCAGATTCGTGCCCAAAATGCCTCCCGTCGCTCTTTTGAGTTTCGAGGCATTACAACTCTCCCCCTCTTAAAAGAATTTCGTCCACGAAATTAGATAAAGGAAAGACAAGTACCAAAATTAAATTGTACCTGAGCGGAACAACTCCGGATACTCATCAAGCATAGGTTGCTCTCATTCCCAAGAGAGCTCCTCTCGACCGTAATTGTACCATCGAACATTGACCATCTTGATCTCTTTATTGCATAGCCGCTTGACTTCCGAGTCTTCAATCCGCATGGGCTTGACCTTTGTTGTCAACCCACTATCCACCGTCACTTGATCAAACGCGATCACTTGCGAAGGCTCTTGCACGACCTTCCGAAGCACTAAAATATGGAATACATCATGTAAACCACTTAGCTCCACTGAAAGCTTCAACCGATAGGCTGCTTCACCAACCCTCTCCAGAACCTCAAACGGCCCAAGGTACCTCGGGCTTAGCATTTTCAATCGCCGCACCCACGAGACACCCTTCAACGGCTTGATCTTTAAGTACACCCAGTCACCCACAGCGAACTCCACGTTCCTGTTCTTGGCATTATAGTACTTCGCTTGCCGGTCCTGAGAGATAAGCAACCTCTCCCGAATGGTACGTACCAAAGACGTAGCATCTTCCACCTCTTGGCGCTTGTACAACTTTGACTCACCCGTTTCTAACCAAGACAACGGCGTGCGACATTTTCTACCATATAGGGCCTCAAAGGGCGCCATTTGAATACTCGCCTGGTAGCTATTATTGTACGCAAATTCCACCAAATAAAGATGGTCTTCCCATTGCTTTCCAAAGTCCAAGACACACATGCGGAGCATGTCTTCCATAGTTCTATTGACCCTCTCAGTCTGCCCATCCGTCTGCTGATGGAAGGCTGTGCTAAAACTCAGCTTTGTTCCCAACATTTGCTGCACAAGCCTCCAATCATTTGACGCGAACCGCCCATCTCGGTCACTCACGATGCTGCGGGGCACACCGTGGAGCCGCACTATGTTATCCACATATTATTTTGCCAACTTCTCCACCAGATCATCCTTCCTATGCGGAATGAAATGCGACATCTTCGTTAGCCGATCTACGACCATCCAGATGGCGTCATTCCCCTTTTGCGACCTTGGCAAACCGTGCACAAAGTCCATAATGATGTCGTCGAATTTCCACTCTGGAATAGGCAAGGACTTCAGAAATCCTCCCGGCTTTTGGCACTCCGCCTTCACCAAGGCGCAAGTTTGGCACTTCGCCACGTAGAGCGCCACATCCTTCTTCGAACCCGGCCACCAAAATAGTTTCTTAAAGTCGCGGTACATCTTTGTGCTCCCTAGGTGAATCGAGTACTTGGTATGGTGCGCCTCGTACAACAAATCCACCCGCAGACTGCCCACGCTTGGGATGCAAAGACGACCGTCTTTCCAAAGTAATCCATCCACAGCTTCATATTGGGAATTTGATACATCCAGAGCCTCTATCATGAGTTGCTTCATGTGGGCATCATTATCCAATGCCTGCCGAATCCGATCAGCCAGGTCATATTGAACTTCAGTCCAATTCAGTACTGCTTCAGCTCTTGATTGGTTATCCATGCAAGAAATCTCCAACGCCTCCAACTCCCGAACCAACCGCTCGTCATGGATCGATTGCCAATTGGCTTGAGCTGGTGTCCGACGACTCAACGCGTCCGCAACCGCATTACCTTTAGCAGGCACGTAGTGGATCTTGAATGTATAGTCCCCCAGGAACTCCATCCATCTATGCTGCAGCATATTCAGATCTTTCTGATCAAACAAATACTTCAGGCTCTTGAGATTGGTGTAGATATCAATCTTCACCCCTTACAAATAATGTCTCTACAGCTTCAAGGCAAAAATCACGGCCGGTAACTCCAAGTCATGGGCCGGATAATTCCTCTCATTCACTTTCAGCTGTCTCGAGCCATAAGCTACCACACTTCTGTGTTGTAACAGCACACAACCCAAACCACTGCCCGAAGCATCGCTAGAAATATCAGAACCTTCGGTCCCACTCGGCGAACTCAGTACAGGCGCCGTGGTCAACCGACATTTCAACTCCTCAAAAGCTCGCGCGCACTCCGGCGTCCAAACGGACTTCTGCTCCTTCCTCGTCAAAGTAGTAAGAGGTAACACTATCCACAAGAAGTTTTCTACGAAGCGCCTATAATAGCCGGCAAGCCCCAGAAAGCTCCGGACTTCCACTACCGTAGAAAGCTCAGGCCACTCCTGTATCGCAACAATCTTCGCCGGATCCACTGCAATACCTTCCCCACTCACTATAAGACCGAGGAACGCCAATGAGGACAACCAAAACTCGCACTTCGAGAACTTGGCGTACAATTGATTCCTCCTTAGCGTCTCCAAAACCAAATGAAGATGCCTGAAATGATCTTCCTTACTCTGCGAGTACACCAAAATAACGTCGATGAAGACGATCATAATATAGTCCAAGTACTCCCTGAAGGTCCTGTTCATCAAATCAATGAACACTGACGGCGCATTAGTCAGCCCAAACGGCATGACCGTAAACTCGTAATGCCCGTATCTCGTACTGAACGCTGTCTTCGGGATATCACTCTCCCTTATTCGCAGATGATAGTACCCGGACTCTAGATCCAACTTTGTTTACACTGTCGACTCAACTAACTGATCGAATAGATCATCGATCCCTGGGATTGGGTACTTGTTCTTTTTTGCCAGCTTGTTTAACTCCCGATATACAATACAAGGTCTCAAGCTCCCATCCTTCTTCTTTACAAATAAGACCGGTGCGCTCCAAGGCGAAGAACATGGACGCACCTACCCTTGCTCCAACAACTCTTAAAGTTGTACCTTCAGCTCCGCCATTTCCTTAGGCGCTAGCCGATATGGAGAGCGTGACACAGGCTTTGCACCTGGTACGAGCTCTATCGTAAAATCTATCTCCCATTGAGGCGGGGCTCTAGGAAAATTGGCGGGGAATAAATCAGGGTACTCAGCTACCACTGAAAGACTATCTAACGTAGGCTTCGGCTTTGCAACCTCCAATAGTGTAAAGAACAGCTCTGCACCAGCACGAACCGCTTTCACCACATGAAGAGCAGACACCAACGTCTTGCTCGACCCCTTTCAAGTCCGTAAAAGTCGTCTCACGACTTGGTTCCAAATTGACTTCCTTGCGACCGCAATCAATATAGGCTGGCTGCTCCGAGAGCCAGTCCATGCCAAATATCACGTCAAGCTACCCTAACGGTAGTAATGACACTTGTAAGTCAATGTGTTGGCTTCCTGACCACAGCTAAGCGCAACAGAATCTACCCGCGCGCATTGAGCACCATTGAACCAAGCGCATCCAATTTGTCACTTACCATCAAAGGAGGTACTCTAATGCGTAATAGCGAAGCTTCATTTACAAGAACGGAGCTCTCGCCGGATAAACGAAAATCAGAACAAATCTTAGCACAAGTAGTTTTAAGTTAACACGCACAAGGGCGACAAGTATTTAAGGCTAAATTGCTATAACTTTAAACCATACTTATCCTCACGGCGGTGTGCATTATCCCGGACTTTAGGCACCCACGGGCATTGTGCCCCGACTCCCCACAGTTATAATATGCGCCCAGGGTTTGGCCTGTAGATGCCGCCGAAGCACCGAAAGGAGGGACTAGACCCAAAGTCCTAGCCTTCTTATACCACCTACGATAACCAGACTTTGAGGTGTTCAGCATTTTGAGTGTCGTTTCCTTTGCACTAAAGTCCTCATCTACTCCTGACATAGCTTTCTTAGTCTTCTGAGCACCATTCCAACACCTTCGGGCAAGGTTCCCTTTCTTTCCACAAGTATAACAAGTGGAAGTAGCTTTGCTAGTCGATGTCGTAGCTCCCTTCTCCAGCTTTCTGCCGGATGCAGATCCTATGGGGCTTGCATAGTTCGATACCATGGTCGCTAGCATCAGGTGAGTCTTCCTCAAATCTGCCTCCAAAGATCTAGCTGATTCCACCAAGGCTCGGAATCCTAATAACCTTGGTCCTAGCAATAGAACTCGTAACTCGGCGTGTAGGCCATTATAAAATCTATCGACTGTAGCTTGCTCATTATCCAACTCGAAGCATGGGTAGCGGCTTATCATAAGAAGTGCTTGCAAATATTCATCAACTGTGTGCGCTCCCTGCACTAAATGCATATTCAGCTGCTGCCCCGATGGTCTACCAAAAGTCATCTGCTCCATCACGTCACCCGACGTTGAAGCCACAACAGGGGCACAGGGTTGTACATTTCTTTCATGCTGTGCACTCGTCACAGCGAATACCGCTTCAACGATCCTTCTTACAGTTTCATACGAAGGAGGAGTCTCAAACACCTCACCGGGTGCACTATACTCCTCAGAAACCGGACATTCTGGCGGCCCAGCACCGCTTCTGGTCACCTATAGTGGTACAAAACACCATTAAGCGACCAAATAAAATTGCAAATAGCAATTATATTAATATGCAGGTTCCCCAAACACGTGTATTTTCATTCCTAAGTGGACATTCATGAGTTCTTTTGTTGTTATAATGATGACGCACATACATGTGCTCACTACCCCTTAAAAAGAATTTGTCCACGAATTCATTTGAAGCCTGACCGAAACCAGTAGTCTGATACCAAATTGTAACACCCCCTATTCGTCGCATAACATATAGCAGTAGGTCCGGCCAGGGACCGACGCCATATACCACAGATAGACCAGGTGGTTACTCAATGGAAACCATCCAACCAATCCAATGTCCGACACAGAGCATTCTAGCGGAAGCAGTTTTATAAGTTGCAATTAAAATAACCCAGCACAAGCATGAATGTTCATTAATACACCAAGTAGGAATGAAGTACATACACAAGTACTGGCCTTAAGGCATTACAAATGGTATACTCATTTTACATGTTTTCCATACCACGGCACGCAGGCCGGTCATACATGAATAAAAGCGAGTAAGCACTTTAATTAGGCCTTCAAGGGCCAGCTTCACAATTTGGTCTTTAGCCCGCTATTGACCGCTTGGCCCAGCAGCACCTGCAAGCACAATCCACCGCACGGTGGCAAACAAAAGTAACGGTCAGCAATGCTGACCAAATTATAACGATTCCGCCCCCAACTCGGGGCGGCGATGCTCCTTCCCTGCATTTCATTAGCACAACCAAGCAGTAAATAAATACATTGCATCACAGGCGTTGGCACGCACGGCCACATGCCCCATGCTCTCAGGGCACATTCTCGGTGATCACAGTCTAAGTCTGCCGACTCACCACCGTCCCCGGGATGGCAATCTCTCGCGAGCATTTGGTCTTTCTGGTCACTGCCTAAGACCCTCAATCTATATCAACGGTAAGTGCCAAGTAACTTTAGGTCTCTTTAACCGAACGACATAGAGCGGGTACAGTTCCGCCTGACCCGTTGCTCACACCGCAACGTTAATTCAAAACATATGCGCAGGTCAAACTTTCCCGAGTCCCAAATCGTTTACACATAACACATAACCCAATTATGTTCAAATTGGCTCCCAGGCCCACAAGTTTGGTAGAAACACGCATCTGCCCAGTTTTCTGGGTGCACCCTTTGGTTAATCCCCAAGGCTCCCTGTTGCAATCTACCACGTAGAAAAATCCGAAAACAAACATTCACACGGAGTCTTCTCCGACATTTATGCAATGCAACATCACCGATCCAGACCAACATGTCCGAATAGGCTTCACACATCATGCCTATATCCGTTCTCGATTACAGACTCTAAACAACGTGGACTTTACATATCTACCCGAAGGAACGCCTCCAACTCACCGCAGACTCGCGAGAGTGGGCTTCCTATGCAAAAGAAGTAGAGCTTCACATGCTCAAGTAGAGAATCGTTACACTAGCATTCTTCCTTGGCGCCATGGAAATATAAGCGGATGAAAAGCACCGCACTCTATTTGCCTCCGTAGATCCGAAGTCGGTTTGCGATTTGGAGCTCCGAAGCTCCTCCAAAGACCCGATCTAAGCTTCTTCTTCCTCCTTTGCTCACCTCACTCTCTATACTTTAGAAAGAGATCCTCTCAAGTGAAATGAGGGTTTCAAGGGTCCAATCCCGTGTATATACATGTACTAACAGCACCCAGCCATCAGATCACGAATTAAAGAAATGAACGGCCACGATCCAGATCTAAAATGCAGAATCTGGGCCGAACATGGCCTATGATACGCCCGTATCCAGGACCGTGTCCCTCATTTGCCGTCAAAATCGACACGTCTTGAAAAACACACGAGCATCCGACACGCCCGTGTTCAATCTGACACGCCCGTGTTCCAACTGACACGACCGTGTGGTCGGCCGTGTACCCCCATCGACATAGCCCCGAAAACCACCCGAGACTCACAGTGGTCTGGGACATGTCCGTGTCCAATGTGACAAGTTCGTGTCACACCCGAACACGCATGGGCTCCTGGCTGTGTTCACGGTCTCGACACTTCGGTGAGCGAAGATCGTCGACCACACGATACGGCCTTAGACACGCCCGTGTCCTAGGCCGTGTGCCTTATATCGACACATCATCGCACAAAAATGTCGACTCCCGGGCCGATCGTCGACACGGGCTCGACACGCCCTGAGACACGCCCGTGTCTCAGGCCGTGTTCACCGTTCGACGATCGTCGACTCCAAATTTCGTCGACTTCGCGACTAACTCATCGACTCGTGCCTGACACGCCCTGGGGCACGCCCGTGTCCCAGTCCATGTGCCCCCTGCAAAATCCCAGATTCGGGCCCAAAACGCCTCCCGTCACCCTTTTGAGTTTCGAGGCGTTACACATTATATACATATTGATAGTGAGCTGTGACCTGTGGACTTGTATTACTCACTTACTTCTCTTTGGTTGGCCTACTGTGATGTGATCGTTTTAGCCGACAGGATTGGAGCCATGCGGTGGTGTCTAACATGGTAGTTGGAGTCAATGTAAGGTGGCGGTTCTAGGCGTAAGGCCTGGTGCGGAAAAAATAGGGTCTTACAAAATGTCAGACTTGTGCCTTGGTGAAGGCCGAATGTCAGAAGTCTGGAGGATTTTTGAAGTCTTTGCCTATACCAGAATGGAAGTTCGATGATATATCTATGGATTTCATGCATGGTTTGTGATTGTTTAAAAATAACTTGATGCAGATTATTTCTACACTCTAGTATAAACTACATAGATAGGCATAAGTTAGATTGATTTTAATCTCAGGCACGTGTACCTATCAATCATAGTATAGGAGAATTCTACATCTCGTGTCGTATTCCTCAGGTCCTTTTCAAGTACTTGTACTCACTCTTGCTCTATTATCGTACCTATTTTTAAAATTGGTTGTTTAATCTAAACTAGCATTACTAGGATAAATTGGATAAAGTGACATTGGAGTATTAAGGAAGATAAAAATCAGATAATCTAAGAGCATTCACATGAGAATATTCACTCATAAATTCAACTCTATGTAGTCACATATTAACAAAATTATCAAATTCATTGTACTGTAAGGGTTCATTCTTTATCGAATTCTCTCTCGAGCAATTCAATACCTAAACTTAAGTTGAGTAAATTTTTTCTCGAACAATTCACAGTACGTACTCAAATTTGCATTAATAAAAAGTAACCCTGTCAAATACATAAATTCATGAAATCCAATCTCTAAGATGCCATGAATCCATTTACCCGTATTGCCATTATCCAAACAACATATCTCTCGATCTTGAAATTTGAAATACAAAGAGAAATAACACCAAAGAATGAAATTATAGACCATAATCACCATCTTCCAAATTCTCAATCTAGAAGTTTGGGATTCATATAAAATAAAAACTAACTTCAAATCTATGATCAATCTCCTTGTTTTAAACCACACATATGAGTAAAATACCACGAATCCAAAATGAAAATCAACATACATGATTACTGAATCGTTTCAAAGATCAAATTTCATGTGAAATATAAAATAAAGTTAGATTCACTAAGAAAAGTGGAAGATTAAAAGAGATACATGAAGATTAAAACCATATGGATTATGTCCTTCGATTCCCTTTTGCTTAAGTGCTCCACTTTCGTCCTCTAGAAGTTCTCCAAGTTCCTCAATCCAAAAAAGTCCATTCTAATTCTTTTTGCAAGTTTTAATAATCTTCAAGCAAACAGATGTCGGACACGGGTTCCAACACGGCCATATAACAGGCCGTGTAGAGTGCAAATAGTGCATCTGGGCGGTTTTTGAAATGAAAAGGCACGCCTGATCGTGAGCTATGTCATTTGAGATGGCTAGGAACACGGTCGTGTGTTCTTCATGGCTGGTAGCACGGCCATGTGTTCATCGTGGTGCCAAGTCTGATCCTTACTAATAAGGACACAGGTAGTGACACGGTCGTGTCATTACCCGTACGGTGCCCAATCTAAGGCCATTACCCTCAATCGTCTTGGATCCGTGAACATCTCTACTTGCTCAAAGAGTTTTAGTTCCACGGACTTGCAATACCTGCTTTAAGAATATTAATGAATAAATAAATAAATAACTTAATAAGAAAATGAAGGAAAATTTATATTGCGCTCTTCTATTCATGATAATTCAAGTTCTTAACTATTTTCGTGCAATTATAACAAATGGAGGTGGATAATAGTGGACATGATTACAAATATGATAACAAAAAGGACTTATATAATAACACTCATCAAATACCCTCAGACTTAAGTTTTTGCTTCTCCCTAAGCAAACTAATTCAAACACTTGGGTTACCAATAATTAATTTTTTCTTTCGCAAGCTAGATGCTATGAATTCAAAGAGAAATTTGATGTTGTAATTGTATAGGAAATAGTATAGCAGTCTTTTCCAAATATAACTTTATCTTAAAATTCCTCCCATATATCTCATAACTATCTTTCACTCTTTCCTAGAAATAAAATTACAATCATCCATAACAAATGTGAGGAGAAAATAACAATCTTAATAGGGTAGGAATTAGTGTTTCAAAACTTAAAAGTATCAATATTGATAGCCATAAGCTTGCCTTTTCACACCCTCTCCACGACACTAGTTAGGATTAGCAAGGTTGGATCCTTAGGACTTGTATTATGATGTAACTTTCTAGCTTAGGATAAAAGATCATAGGTGGGGTAATCAAAGATAAACTCGATCGTTCTTATCACACCTATATCATGATTGAGCCTCTTGCTATGTAATTACCCTAACATACATCAACATTATAAAGGCACCCCAGACTTCACAATTATTATACTTCCCTTTTTTATATTATATTTTTTCTTTCTTCAATTTTTTGATGCATATTCATATTTGTTTTCTCTTTTTTTCTTCACCAATAAATAGCTTATCAAAGTGCTTTGCACCATTGTTTAAATTTTGTAATTCTCATAGCAAAAGGTGTAAACTCAGTGATAAATGTGCTAATAGGTAAGGATTTTTGGCCTTGGTGAATTTTAGTAATGGTGTATCAAAAGAAATAGGGATTAGGTCCAAATTGGGTGTCCAAGGCTATAATGTTTAGGGTTTTGGGCTTGCAAGGTTCAAGCTATCCAATGGGAGGCCAATGTCTTTTCCGCCCTAACTAATTAACTTATGTGAATGTTTTGAGGATCGCTAGGGGCAAGTTCTAGATACCAATAAAGAGTATTCTCCATTTTGATTCCCTAATATAAAACTATCAAAATGTTACACTCTTCGACTTGCTTTATTATAGATAATTTTATTTTCTAAAATAGAGTGACTGTTAGTTAATAATATAGAGGACTAATCTTAAAAATAAGTTATATAGAGAAAATTAAGCTAATGAATTTCTATACATAGTTACCATCAACAAATTTGTACACTCAATGAGTCTACTTTAATTCATTTTAATCAGCTTGCCAAAGCAAATTAACTAGTTATAATCCCAAGTGAGTGAATTAACGAAAGCTTAGAAAGAAGCAAAAACAAATTTTATTCGGGGGGGGGGGGGGGTTAATGAGTCTGCGTTTTTTTTTATTTTGCCCTATTTCTAAACAAATTGTAACCATGTACAGTAGTTAAATATTAGAATTTTAGAATATCCACCCCCAGACTTATAATTTGCAGTGTCCTCAATGCAGCATAAAGAACTAAGAAAGCAAGTAAAGTAAAGAAGTGAACATCTATGAAATAGAAGAGCATCAAAAGTACAACAGGAGCACAAATGATAACATATAATGTCTGATGATATACATATCCAAATATAAAATACTACAGAGAAATCAAAAATAAAATGCTGGGTCAGTGGAATCTGAAGGATCGTCGGGGAGGTGAGGGGGTAGGGAGCTGCTGGTTGTGGACGAGAAATCTGTAAGTGATCCCTGATCTCAGCTATGGTGGCCTTTGTACACTACTGTGATTCCTCTATATGCTTTAAGCGCGTGAGATATCAGACTTATAATGGTTGCGGAAATCATGTGAATACTGAGAGCGCGATCGAGGAGGAGGGACAAAAGACTCTCCATGATGATGAGTAGACTGGGATGGAGGAATTAGAGGCTCATCCAGGTCATGGTCGTCATCATCAGAATCAGAGGCAAGCTGAAGTCCGCGCCTCGGAATAGAATAAATCGGTCCACCCTGACCCCGACGTGCAGTGACGAGGCAAAGGGATTGAAGACATTCATGTTCTTCACTAAGCGAGTGATGTAGGGTGCTACACAGATAGACCCAATATGGGAATTATCGGTCTGATGAATAATGAAATGTGCTAACTATAGCGTAAGTTCCTTAAATCCCAACTCATCAATATTAAAAATTGCTCCCACCCCTCTACAGAAACTAACTCTTGTACTTCAGTAGCCAAATTGATATCCTCTAAAACGCTCCAATCGATAGTGAGAATATCTTGAAATTTTTTGGATTGGAGGTAATTGAAGCGATTAACGTAGGCCAGATCCGTAAAAGCCAGGTGCGTAATATTGTCATGCCCCTCAGTAGATAATGCTGTGAGATTCGGACGACGACGGCGTCCCCCTTGCGATCGTCCTGTCGACATGATCTGTAGAGGAAGAATGAGAAAGAGAAATGAGAAGAGAAAAAAAAATTAGAAGAAGAAGAAGAGAATGAAGATGAAGATTTAGAACTAAAATTTAGAAGATTGAGAAAGAGAAGAATAAGAAGAGAATGAAGCAGAAGAATAAGGAGAAAATGAAGAAAATAGGAATTAAAAAACTAGAAAAGGATAGAAATTTTACCTAGGCAAGTAGATCGAGATTAGAGGAGACAGATCCACGAAGTTTGAAGGCAAAGATTTCCCAACTGAGTTCGCGGCGTGAAGGAGTGCTGGAAGATAGGGATTTAACCAGGGATTGGAGAGGAGGAAGATGAGAACCAGTAGCATATGACCTTATATAATATGTCGAATACGGGTAGTCACACGGGCGTGTGTGTATCCGTGTTAACTAAATTAAAACCGCTCAGTACACCGGTTTCATGATGACATGTGGTCAAAATGATGGGAAAGGAGCGCGCCAGGCGAACACGGTCAACAACATGGGTGTGTGTTGACCCGTGTGGTCAAACCCATGGGGAAACAGCGAGGCAAACACAAACTATCACACAGGCGTGTGTGAAACCCGTGTCCTTCTCGAGTACATCATCATCGAACTCATCACTTGATGTGCTTTCATCGAACTCTGACACGGGTGTGCACATGGCTGGGTAGCTACCCGTATGCTGCATCGTCGAACTCACTTGCTTACACGGCTCTTTCATCAAACTCCTACACAGTTTGTTTGCGTCGAACTCTGACACTTCCAAGCACACGGGTGGGTGTCCACCCGTATCCTCGGGAAATTGCATCATCGAGCTCATTTAACATGGCTTTATACACACGGGAATGTGTCCACCTGTATGGTGCCTTGGATGAATATGGGGAAATGGAGTGTGACACGGCCAAGCACACGGGTGGGTGTCCACCCGTGTGGTGCTATAGAAAAATAATATCCATGAATGCGGCTTGGAACACGAACGAATGCAAACTCGTGTGCTTCTATGAGATCTAATTACTTTTTAAGTGATTTTATAATGATTTTTATACTAAAATTTAACTAAAGTTTTACTAAAGATAATGAAAACATAGACAATCTATTGAATTACACTTAATCTACGTCTAGGCGTAGGCATGATTCCTGGAGAGTAAAATCTTGAGGAAACTCTCCATAATAATGTTTTAACTGGTGCCCGTTGACTTTAAAATCTCCCTTCTCAGGGTGGGTTAGTTCAATGGTGCCATAGGGAAAAACTTCTTTGACTTGGAAGGGTCCGGACCACTTAGACCTTAACTTCCCTGGGAATAATCTAAGACATGAATTGTAAAGGAGGACTTGGTCACCTTTTTGGAATGTCTTCGGTTTTCGAAGGTGACGGTCATGGAACAATTTAGTTTTCTCCTTATATATTTGGAAATTCTCATAAGCCATGGTTCTCCACTCATCTAATTCGTTAAGTTGAAGTTTTCATTTCTCCCCTAAAGAATTGATGTCAAAATTCAAAGAGCGCATTGCCCAATATGATTTATGTTCTAATTCTATAGGCAGGTGATATGATTTACCATAGACTAGTCTAAAGGGAGTGGTCCCTATGGGTGTTTTGCAGGTGGTCCTATATGCCCACAAACAATCATTTAGTTTCTTAGACCATTGTTTCCTATTCCCTTCTATAGACTTTTCTATGATTCTCTTAAGTTCTCTATTTGAAACTTCAACCTGACCACTAGTTTGTGGATGATAAGGAGTGGCTATCTTGTGTGTGACCCCGTATTTTTGTGAGACTTTATCAAGGTGTATATTACAAAAATATGTACCCCTATCGCTAATAAGCTCACGTGGTGTGCCAAATCACGAAAATAAGGACTTCATAAATTGAATTACTACTCTACTATCATTAGTAGGAAGCGTTTGCCCCTCTACCACTTTGATACATAATCTACAACCACCAAAATATATTTATTCCCGTAAGAAAGTGGAAACGGTCCCATAAAGTCAATCCCCCACACATCAAACACTTCACATTCAAGGATAAATTGTTGTGACATTTCATGTAATTTAGAGATGTTACCTATTTTTTTGACAAGAATCACATAAAAGTACATACATACCTTTGGGCATCCCTGAATAGAAGGGGCCAATAAAAACTGGAATCAAGAACATTTTTAGCTGAGAGATTTAATCCAAAGTGACCACCTGTAGGTCCTGAATGACACTGCTCCAAGATTTTCCATCCCACCTCCGCTGATACACACCTACGTATAATGGAATTTGCATATATCTGAAAAAGATAGGGTTCCTCCCAAAAGTAATATTTCAAGTCAGATAAAAAATTCTTTTTCTTCTGATATGAAAAATCTTTTGGAAGGACCTTAGCCACAATATAGTTTGCATAGTCGGCAAACCACGGATAATCAGTATTATATATGTAGATAATGCAAACAACGATTCCTCGGGAAATGTATCACTAATATCAGACTCATCTAACATTGTTTGTAGTGGATTTTCTAAACGTGAGAGATGCTCTATCGTTAAGTTTTCTGCTCCTCGTTTATCCCTAATTTTTAAATCAAATTCTTGCAATAAAAGAACCCAATGGATTAAACGGGGCTTTGCTCCCACTTTGGCAAGTAAATATCTTAGGGAAGAGTGATCTGTGTATACTACCACCTTAGACAATGTTAAATAGGATCTAAATTTATCAAAGGTAAATACCACTGCTAAGAGTTTTTTTTCCGTAGTTGTATAGTTCTCCTATGCGTTATTAACTGTTTTACTAGTATAATATATAGAGTGAAAGTGTTTGTTTCGGCGTTGTCCTAAAATAACTCCTACCGCAAAACTACAAGCGTCACACATGCTCTCGAAAGGTTGAGCAAAATTAGGTGCGATCAGAATAGGAGAATTAATTAATCTTTCTTTCAAGAACTCAAAGGCTTGAAGACACTCTTTATCAAAAATAAAAGGTGTGTCTTTTTCTAAAATCCTAGTAAGTGGTTTAGATATTTCAGAGAAGTCTTTAATGAACTGGTGATAGAATCCGGCATGACCTAAAAAGCTTCTCACTGCCTTAATGGAGGTTGGTGGTGGCAACTTTTCTATGGTTTCAATCTTCGCTCTATCTACTTGAATTCCTTGGCTTGAGACCTTATGGCCAAGTACTAACCCTTCTTGTACCATGAAATGACACTTCTCCCAACTAAGTACTAGATTTGTTTCCTCACACCTCCTCAGAACTTTTTATAAATTCTTCAAACACAAATCAAAAGAATCACCAAACACAGAGAAATCATCCATAAACACTTCCATAATATCTTCAACATACTCATTAAATATAGCTAACATGCACCTTTAGAAAGTGGCGGGTGCATTACATAAACTAAATGACATACGTCTATAGGAAAAGGTACCAAATGGGCAAGTGAATGTTGTCTTCTCCTAGTCTTCTGGTGCATAGGGATTTGAAAATATCTAGAAAGTCCATCTAGAAAACAATAATAAGAATGACCTGATAGTCGTTCTAATATTTGATCAATGAATGATAGAGGGAAGTGGTCTTTCCTAGTAGCATCATTCAACTTCAAAAAATCAATACAGACACGCCAACCTGTTACTGTTCGCGTTGGAATCAATTCATTCTTATCATTTTCTACAACCGTTAAACCACCCTTCTTAGGAACGACATGTACAAGACTAACCCATGAACTATCCGAAATAAGGTATATCATTCCAGCATCTAACAACTTAACAATCTCAGCTTTCACTACCTCTTTCATATTTGGATTTAGCCTACATTACGATTGAATAGAAGGCTTATAGTTTTCTTCCAAAAGAATCTTGTGGGTGTAAAAACTGGGTTCATACCTTTTATATCAGTTATTTGCCATACTATAACACCTTTATACTTCTTTAGCACAGTTATTAACTTTTGTTTTCAAGTTTCAGAAAGATTAGAAGAAATAATAACTAGGTAAGTAGAATTAGATCCTAAGAATGCATACTCAAGATGATCTGATAATTTTTTATGTTCTACTATCGGTGGATCCTTAGTATTATTCTTAAGAACTTCAAGATCTCCTTGTATAATCAAACTATACTCCATCTTCCTATTCACCGAAATGGAGTTATTTAGATAATATAAATGATCGACAATATCTTGATTTTTGTCTTCTTCTAGAAAACTGTTAGTGATGCAAATCTCTAAAGGATCCCTATAATATAATTCAGAATTCATAGAAGTCATAATATTATCAACACCATGTCAAAAGTAGCAACGATCATCATTATTCAAAGATTGCTTTATTATATTGCCAATTTGAAAGGTAACTTCATCTTCCCCTACTCGCAAAACTAATTTACCATCAAAAACATCAATAAGAGCTCTAGATGTGGCTAAGAATGGACGACCTAGTATGAGTTGCACTTCTACATTTTCGTCCATATATAAAATAACAAAATTGGCGGGAAATATAAACTTATCCACCTTAACCAATACATCCTCTACTATTCTTCTAGGATACTTAACAGAACGATCTGCTAATTGAATACTCATTCTAGTAGGGCTAAGTTCTCCTATGCCTAGTTTCAAATATAGTTTATAAGACATTAAGTTTATACGAGCTCCTAAATCCGCTAAAGCTTTATTCACTTGTAAATCACTGATTAAGCATGAAATTGAAAATGAACCGGAGTCCTTATGTTTTTTGTGGTAATTTGTTCTGTAAAATAGCAGAACATTCTTCATGAAGTGTTACCAAAGATAATTCTTATGTTTTCTTTTTATTTGAAATTAAGTCCTTTAGAAATGCAGCATACTTCGACATTTGAATGACTTCAGAAAAAGATAAATTAACATGTAATTGTTTAAACATAGATAAGAATTACCATATTACGCATCCATGCGCTCCTTGTTCAGCTTCGCTAGATATGGTATTGCTGGTTGATACTCCGTTGATTTTGAATTCATCTCCTTCTATCCTTCGCCACTAGACTCCTCTTGGGATGCTTCCTAACTCAAAGCATTCTAGCACAGCGTTTTAAGTTATATGAACTCATCACAGCGAATGTCCACTAATATATAAACTCCATATATATATATATATATATATATATATATATATATATATATATATATATATATATATATATATATATATATATATATATCAGGAATGTTTACAACACACACACGCTCACGACCTTAAGGCCTTACAGGTTGTGTATATGTCATGATATATCGATCAATATATATGTTGTGTTGATAGCCAATATAATAAAATAATGAGTCAACCGATATATGTTGGGATATATCGATCAATATATATGTTGTGTTGATAGCCAATATATCGGCTAATTTATTCAAAAAGGATATTTTATGAAAAAAATATTAAAATTTTGTTGTTTTATCCATGAAACATTTATGCCGATCATGTTGATTGATATCGACAACAATGGTTTAGACCGGTGAAAGTTTTGAGTCACTAGTCATATAACTAGCTCTTGATTCAATAAGCAACTTACCCTGAGAGGCAAGACATGCACCACTTGAGACAAAAGGTTTTGAGGTAACAATTGCCAAGCTCCCTGACACAACAATTAGAGCATTAATATCAACCTGAGAGAATCATAATGTGTTGGATGATGCGGGGAGAGTAGTGGTGAGGAGCAATCTGATCCAACAACTAAAACAAGAGTTGGGGGGGGGGGGGGTGGATGCTTAGCAAAGCATCGGGCAGCGATATTTGCATCCCTTGGTGCACCCTCCGCATCTACCTCCACCTCCTTCCTGCCGACAACACATGAAATCCAAACATTCTTCGCACGACCTTCGAGGGCCTTTTAGCAGCAAGCCTTTAGTCCGCTCAATTCAATTCACCCATCCACCCCTGCAATGAGACATCCACCCCAAGAGTGGTAAACAAAGTAACGATCAACATTAGCTGACCAATTATAACGACCCTACCCCTTACCCAGGGCAGTGGTTACTTCCCTGTATGCATTATAAGCATAATATCTATCAATCACAACAAGTGTGCTCAGGCACAACAAAATCACAAACGCCGATCTCAACCAGATGCTCCACGCACTCAGGGCACCTTACGGTGTACCGGACTCCATGGCAACACCACCGATCAGAGAATTATTCACTTGTTGGCTGGCCCATCCTAGTCACCCCACCCCACAGATTGGGAGCATTCCGCCCAAACCACTCAGAGGTGATAATCTCACTGCAAGCTTGAGCATTAATAGATCGACAAACAACTATGGTGCAGCAAGTAGGGTCTGCCTTGTGTCCTCCCAAACATTGCCACCAATCGACCTCCCAAAACAACCAGAGGCAGGTTAGACTTTCCCACGCTCAAACCGTCAGTAACGCACCACTAGACGCGGGTCAGCATTCCCTCCTGATTAGCCGCAGCTTTTCGTTCTCCCAGAGCAATTAGCGCTAACAGCGCTCACACCACAAGGAGCTTAAGCAAAGCATCTAAGATCCATACACCCATACATCCACACAAAACATCCATAGTTACAAAGCATACATAGTTATAAAATACATGGAGTCTTCTCCGGTTTACCCATAATCATCACCAATCCATACTAATTGTCCAGATGGGCTTCACACAGCATGCCTATGTCGTACTTCACACTTCCGGCTCTAGATGCAGACTCAACCAAGGAATCACTTACGATGTCCACCTCTTAGTGGAGGATTCCAGGTATATGCATAAAGAAAGGACTTCGATGTCGAAGAAGGAGATCGTTACCCTTGAAGATCATTTTGGAGCCATGAACTAGCCGGATGGAAATCACCGCCCCAGCTTTGCCTTCACGAATCCAAACTCGGATCTTGCTTCCGCACTTTGCTGCTCTTCCAGCAGCTGGTTTCCCCTTTCCCTTCCTTGCTCCCTTGCTCTCCCTTTCTCTCTCCTTGAGAATGATAAGAAGGAATGAAATGAAGGCATTGATCCCTCATTCTCGGCATTATCTCAGCAGGGAAGAGCCTGGGCCCTTGGATCCAGGATAAGGAAAATGAATGGCCCTGATTTGCCTTGAAAAAGGCTGAACACAGCCTGACACGCCCTGTGACATGCCCGTGTCACAGGATGTGTCCCTTAAGCGGCACACAACCGACTCAAATCCAACCAGTACACGGCCGTGTGACACGCCCGTGTCAAATGCTACATGCCCATGTCATGGTCGACACGCCCGTGTTTAGCAGCCGTGTACCTCACATAACACAACATCAACTCACCCAAGCGGGACACGGCCATGGGACATGCCCATGTCCCAGGCCGTGTACTCCAGGACACAGCCGTGTCCTCATGCACATACATTACTGGCTAAATACCACAAAGGACACGCCCTGTGACACGCCCGTGTCACAGGCCATGTACTCCCTTTGCTTGTCGCTTGATGATCGTCGAGCGTAGTTCGTTGACCCGAGCATGACACGCCCTGGGACACGCCCGTGTCCCAGGCCGTGTCACCTAACCTGAACCCAACTTGGGCTTTGGGGTGTTATATGGTGATGCTTAATTTCATAAACCAGAGAAGTCTCAGTGTATAAACGAGTATTTTACGGAGTCTGTGGGTTGTGCCTATGAAGTGGAGTAACAGGAAGTACTGGAGTGGAGCTTCAGGAAAATTCCCAAGTTAAATCACAGTTCTAGAGGAACTATTGATGTGACTGGGCGACAGTGGGTGTCGCCGACTACGATAGCTCCTAGAGAGCTATTTGTGCTGTGAAATACTAGTTTTCTGGCACTACAGGTTTCTGCAGGTTGTTTTTAGATCGTTGGTCCAATGATGATTGAGGTTGGGAACATAAATTGAAATTTGTCTCGAACGCCTGATGATACTGGTGTCGCTAGCGATAACTCCCAGAAAACCTATTGTGAAGCCAGTCTCTCAGAGACTGTGTAGCTAATGCGAGCTATGAGCTATGGAAGGCCAGTGAGCTGAACGGATAAGGAGAAGCCGACCCGCGTTAGTCTAGACATTGAACGGGCGATTTGAGCAATGGGCAAGTGCTGATATGTATCCACGTTATGGTTGTATAACTTGAGTGCCTGGGTTATTGGAGTTCGTTAGGATCACATAATGAGAGTTTGTGGTTGTACACCATTAAGACTAAAGTCTCCGGCCGTGGGTCGTGGAGCATGAATGCTTAAAGTTGACCGTTGGGTTTAGGACCTTTGAATGCTGGTATAATTTGTTACACCAATAATGTGCCCTGAGTGCACGGAGCATCGGGCCATGAGGCCGATGTTTGTGATATGTTGAAATGTGCGGAAGTGCACTTTCTTGTGATATATTTATTGTGCTTGCTTTGCATGCATGGATTAATTTGCTGCCGCAGGTATGGGGTAGGGTCGTTATAATTGGTCAAACGAATGCTGACCGCTGCCTTGTTTACTACCCTTGTGGTGGAATGTCCCTGTGCAGGTGCTGGACTGAGCGGGAATAGCGGGTTGAAGCCCTTGCTACTATGCTGGCCCTCGAAGGTCGAATGGAAAAGTTTTACTATTTTCATATATACATTCTTATTATATATATAAATGAGGTTGTTTATATATAGTGGACATTCATGTTTGATGAGTTCAATAATAACCCCTAATGCTTCCGCTAGAATGGTTTGAGTTAGTGTGCGTGTAATCGTTTTGATATTAACCAGTAATTCTGCTAGCTGTTGGTGGAATATGGTATGAGGCCCCGACCGGACCCTCTATTGTATTTCATTTGACAGATGGAGGTGTTACAGACAACGAAGGTCAAGCCCATTCGTATTGACGACTCGAAAGTTAAGCAACTTCATAATAAGTCTATCAGGATGGTCAAGGTCCGTTGGGACAACTGTGGGTGAGAGGAGATATCTTAGGAGTTGGAACAAACTATGAAGTCCGAGTTCCCCGAGCTTTTTTTTGAGGTATACTCTCGAAGTATTTATTTTCTTTCTTTTCTTGCAATGCATAATTTCAGGACAAAATTCATTAAGTGGGGAGATTTGTAACGCCCCGAGATTTTGGAAGCAGGAAAAAGAGTTTTCTGGAAGTTACCGCCCGATGGTAGGGCTAACACCGGTGGTAGCTTCAGGATAGTTGGCTTTAGGCGTCGAGAGATTTGAGAGCATTGAGTAAGGCGAGGTGACTCAACACCTAGTCTTCCATGTGACGATAGGTTGCTAGCGCGCAGTATTAGCCACTTTATTGGCCGAGTTCTCGGGAAGTTAGTGCCAGTAGTAGGGTTACCGTAGGCGGTAACTTGGCAATTTATTTGTCTAAGCGCTCGGGTTTCTGCCACGTGGCTTTGTAGCTATCGTGTGGCGGTAACTGAAGAGGTCATGTTGTAACCATTGCTAGCTATCGCGAGGCGTTAGCATCTTATCCCTTGGCGATAATGATTTTGTAACTGCATGGCCACACGTCAACCTGTTATTGTGGTTGTGCTCGAATCGAGGCGTTAAATTGAGCTATCACACGACGGTAGTTAGGTACCGTGTGGTGGTAGTTAGGTACCGCACGGCGGTAGCTTCATTTATATTCCTGGATCGTCCATTTCACTTCATCTTCTTTGGAGTTGGGACTTGGCCGAGTCTTTTGGATGAGGAGCTGCGATGCTGGAAGTGGAGTTTATGCCGTCGTTCTAGATTCAAAGTTCGGATTCACAAAACGAGTTTGGATATACGGAGTCAAGGCTGGAGCGGTCGATTTCAACTGTCTTGATTTCTCCTATGGTGCCAAAGAGGACTACAAGGGTAAAGATCCTCTTCCTTGGACATGTGAAGTTCTTTATTTGGCATTTTAGGTTAGACGCTCCACGAGCACGTGTATGTGGTTCTCCCAATAGGTAGATCTGTGTATCCCCATAGTTTTGCATTTAGATCTAGAATTGAAGTACGGAATAGGCATGCTGTGTAAAGCCCATCTAAACGGGTTGGTCTGGATTTGTGATGTTTATATATTTTGTATACCAGAGAAGACTCTGTGGTAAATGCATGGATTTCGGAGTCGCAGTGTGCGTATATGGCTACGTTGAGAGTACTAGGGGTAGTCTCCATGAAAACACCTGAGTGGGGGGAAGAATCGATAGTCTGTCAACTACTGCACAGCTGTAGTGCTACTGCCGGTGATATCTTCCAATAAACTATGTGTTGTTTGTGAAGCTTATCTCTGGGATACCTGAGGGCTATAATTTGATTGAGCATGAGCTTAAATTGCTCAGCTATTGAGGCCTGTCTCTCGAAGATCTGGGTACCTATTTTGTGTAGTGTGAGCTTAAGTTGCTCAACTTTTGTAGCCATGAGTGGTAGCCTTAGATCCTTACAGAGTTATGGATCGTACGAAAATGGGAAAGGGGACGCTTACCCTCATAGTAGCTAACGTGCCTGACGAATTGAGCATGGTATATAGCTGAACTGTACTCACCCTAGTTATTCGTATTGGAGTGAGTCATACTATGGATCTGTAGATCGTTATGACTTTTTCAGAGGCTAGGGCATTATCTTCGGCTTGGGTTCCGAAAGACTAAAAGCTCAAATGTTGCTGACCATCACAAAGAATGGTGGTGTGACCCATGAGGTCCTGTGCACCAATAGTGTGCACTGAGAGCATAGGGCATTGGGTGTTTGTGCCAACGTCTGTGGCGAATGGTTCTTAAGTTGCACGTTCCAATTACAATGTTATATATATGCTAATGCCGGCATGGAAGGAGCATCGCCACCCTGAGTGAGGGGTTGGGTAATTATAATTTGGTCAGCTAATGCTGACCGTTGCTATTATTTGCCATTATTATGGTGGATTGTTCCGTACAGGTATAACCAAGCCAAGCGGGCAATAGCGGGCTAGAGCCCATGATTGCTATGCTGGCCATTGAAGGTGAAAGCAAATTACTTGTGTTATTTTATCGTCATGCGTTGCTGGCATGCGTGTTGAATTATGTAACACATTTTAATTCATGTTGAACATTGTAAGGCCGTAAGGCCAAGAACTTATTTGTGTATTGTTTTACATTCCTAGTTGTGGTAGTGGACATTCATGTCGTTGTTGGGTTCAATTTATAACCTCTAAATTACTTCCGTTAGAATGTACTATGGGCTAGGATACGCTTTATTGGATTATGGTTTCAATTTAGTAACTCCTTGGTGTGTCTGTGGTATATTGCGTCCGTCCCTGACCAGACCTTCTGTTATATGCTATGTGACAGATGAGGGTGTTACAAGAACCACTATACATCTTGGTGTCTGTTTTGTAGCAGTTTTGTTTATGCTGATTTATTATTCTATCATGTCTACCATAAGAAAATAACAAGAAAGTATAAAATCAACAAAACACATATTCACCCCCTTCTATGTGATTAACAACCCTTATCTTTCAAGTAGTATTAGAGCCAGGTTGTTCAAAAAGGCTTAACAGCTAATAAGTGAATTCATAAATAAGTGTTTTTCTCTTGTATCCTTGGTTACAAAATTTACTGAAATCAACATTTTTTTGTACTTTTCATTGTGAAATAAAATCTTCATTTTATCATATTTGGTTTTCTAAGATTTAATTTCATTTAAGTGTTTATCAAAAAAAATATTTTCTCCATACTCATTATTTGTGAAAAATTCCTAAGTTTCTCTTAAATTTAAAAAGCCCTTATTCACCCCCTCTATGGGCGCCATAAGATCCAACACTTGATATCCGATGGAGGTTATTCCAAAATAGTTTCACCATCAGGAGTAATGGCGCACCTTGATCACACATTTTCTAGTGGCAAGGAATTTGTTGACCTCTCTTATTCACTGACAATGATTATATCCACAGGAAAACCCAAATGCAATGTTTTTTAATTGCCGTAGATATTGACGTTTGGAATATGGTATAACAATGCTACAGTCCTCCTATATTTGTAGTGGGAAATATTTTTATGGAAAAATAAAAGAATAAATGGTATGATTAAGAGAAGCCTAGATGCAAAAATAACGTTGAATCTATGAACGCATTATTTTGCACATTAGATAGAATTGAATTTAATGGGATTTGTGCTTGCAAAACTGCTTATGATATTTGGAATTTAATTGAAGTTACTCGCGAAGGTATTTTGCGGGTGAAGGATTCAAAGATATTTCAACTGGAGTATGAGAAGTTTAGAATGGAAGTTGACAAAGATGTTGATTCGATGTACACCAGTATCACAAAGATTGTCAACGATTCCAAAGTACTAGGAAAGAATTTCACCAATGACAACTTAGTGATGAAGATTCTTAGATCGCTCCCACCAAAGTTCAATTCGAACGTGAATGCCATCTCGGATTCACATGATCTAAATACTCTTTAAATTGAAAGACTTATTCAGAATCTCAAAACCCATGAGGTGGAGCTAAAAATTCAACAACATGAGTACAACACGAAGCCAAAGAAAAAGGCATTGGTATTGTAATTGAAGAAGGATGAAGATAGTGATACTACTGAGGATGATGAGGAAGAGGACGAGAGTTTGTTTGTGAAGAAGTTTAGAAGGTTTATGAGAAAACTGAAGACAGAAGAAATTCATTTAAAAAACACTTTAATAAAAAGGAGTCGTCATTTAAGAAAGGAAAAGGAAAGTTTAGTGATAACAACAATGGGGAACGCTTGCCAAAATAATGTTATCATTGTAGAAAGGTTGGACATATCCACCGTAAGTGCCCAAAATATCTGGAAGATCAAAAGGACAAGAGGCTTAATAAGAAGGAAAAGAAAAAGGTACTAATGGCAGACATGTGGGATGATTCCTCATCTGAGGTTTCAAGTGGTTCGAGTACAAGCAATGAGGAAGAGGCCAACATATGCCTGATGGGAAAAAGCAATACGTCGTCTGATGATGAATGCAGTGCCCATAGCGACACTACGATAACTCCTCCTTCATCTGAAGATTTATATTCTAAATTTTTACGAACTTGCAAATTTTTTCATAAAAGTTAAAAAATGATTTACTAAAATCTAAAAATAATCTTTTATTAAAAGAAAATAGAAAATTATCAAATGAAGTTAAAATATTAGGGAAAGAGAAGATGACTTATCAACAGTGCGATCATTCTTAGGCAAGAGTAAAATAATTGGAGGAAGATCTTGTTAAGTATCACTCCTCTATTGAAACGCTTACTAAGGAAAAGGGAGACTTATAGAGATCTCTTAAAACTTCTCATTCTCAAATAGAAGAAGGTAAGAGGACCTTTGCGAACTGGTTTGTAATGTTAGTATATGAAAACAATGCTTTAAAATCCCGAGACCATGATTTAAATGTGGCAATAAAAAAATTTGGAATTGGCAAAAATCATTAGATATGATTTTAAAAAATTAATGCCATGGATCTGCAAAGTTTGGGATTGGTTATGTTTTTGGAAGATCACCCGACGATAACCACTAACGTTGGCAATATCAAGAATTCCAGAAAATTAAAATTTAAAAATAAAAATATTAATCACTATTCTGATGTTACCTCATCTTCCAGTAAGAGTTCTCAGAAAATAATGAAAAGTGTTTATCTTCTTTTATTGCATGTGCTAAATGTAATATGTTTGGTCAGACTACAAAATTTTGCGGGTAGAAAGGTCAAATTATTTTTAAATAAGTCTTGGTGCATATGGTTTCCATCGATTCTATAGGAGGAACCACTTGGCTAGATAGTTCTTTACTCTCATATCCTTTATGGGTTTGTTGAAAGGTTAAGAACAAAGAGGACATGAAGTACTTGGAATCAGGATGTACAAAGCACATGTTGGGTAATAAATTAAAGTTCATTAGCCTTGAAATGATTAAAGGAGGGATGGTGACTTTCAGTGAACGAAAAAGGAAGGATCATGGGCATCTGTGTAGTGGTAACCAATATTTTACTATTTCAATCATGTGATAAAGGTTTAAATATTCTATTTGAATCATCTACAACATTACAAAATTATTGATTCAAAAATAAATGATATTGTTCTCACTGTACCTAGATTTCACGGTGTTTATGTGATAACATTTCATGATCTTTCACTGTCATAATAAAAATGTTTTTTTTTCTAAAATGGAGAATTAGAATTGTGGCATATGCATCTTGGTCGCTCTAGTGCCAGGCTAATTTTAAAGATTTCAAAAGATAAATTAATTAAAGGATTATCTTTATTAAATGGAAATTTATCTTCTCTTTGCACACCTTGTCAAAAAGGAAAAAATTTCAAAATCTTCATTTAAAAGCAAAAATGCTGTTTATACTATTAGACAACTTTAATTGATTTATACGAATTTATTTGGACTAGTTAGCATGCCAAGCTAGGTGGTAGAAAATATTCTTTTGTTTTAATAGATGAATTTTCAAGATTTTGCTGGACTATATTTTTGTCTTCCGAATATGATGCATTATTTGAATTTACTAAATTATGTATTCGTATACAAAATGAACATGATTTAAAAATTAAGTGTATACACTTGGATCATAGAGGTTAATTTTAAAAAATAGATTTATAACTTTTTGCACTGATCTAGGCAAAAAGCATGAATTTTCCGCTCCTCACACACCACAACAAAATGGTGTAGTGGAGAGGAAAAATCGAACCCTTCAAGTGCTAGCACATACAATGTTTTCTGAATATGGGTTACCTAGGTCTTTTTGGGCCGAAGTTATGGATACTTCTTTTTTATATAATTAATCGTGTCATGCTTCATCCATTTTAAAATTAACTCCATATGAATTATTCTATCAAAAGAAACCAAATGTATCCTATTTTATAGTTTTTGGTTGTGAATATTTTATTTTAAATAGTAATGATACATTTGGAAAATTTGATGAAAATATGATGAAAGAATTTTTTGTAACATCCCATTGTTATTTGGGTGCCCTAAATGTTTTGGGCACGCCAATGAATGCACCACACCACTATACCAACAAGGAAGAGCACTTGAATGGGGTAAGAGGTTCACTTGGCCAAGCCAATCCCACCCTTGACCTAATAAGTCACTCATACCTCCATCTTGACCTAAGTAGGTCAAAATGACCTCAACCTTGGGCAATTAACAAACCTAACCCTCATCATAACCTCAAGTGACCTCCCCCACTATTAACACCCCAAATTAGATGACCCTCCACTATAAGGGCAAGGTAGAACCTTGGATTTTGCATGGTGTGCTTTTAGCCAATTTGGCTTAAAACTTTTACTTTAACCTTACCCATGACCAATTAGACCAATTATCTCCCCCTCATGACCCCATAAGAGTTACCCACCCATTAACACCCCAAGATATGCATCCCACCTCTTGGAAATCCCTTGAGTTGAGTGCGGTGTGCATTTAGCAATTTTGACTTAAACCACTCTTTTAGAGATCTTTTTACCCAAGAGTTGGGCCACACCATGTCCCAAGACCAAGTCCAACTAAATCCCAAAAAATGTGATTTTTGGTCAAGCCAAAGTCAACAAAAATTAAGCCTAGGCCTAAGCTAAAACCTCACTTAAGGAAAATTAACCTAAAATGGCAAAATTCAATCCAAGCCATCCTAACCCTTATTTCCTCGGAGAGCTGAGGCAGTAGGTACAGAGCTTATCTAGAGACTCCCACAGCTGCAAGATGGTTGGAGGATAGCTAAAGGCCATAACCATCGCTGGTCATGGTGAGCTTAAGGTGGGTGTTTGAAACTCACCCCTCAGCCTATAAAAGGACCCCCCAACCATTCAAAAATCTTACACCAGCCTTAATCAATTGATCTAAGATAAAACAATTAAGTGGAAGCCCTTTGGAGAAGCATAGCCCTTTCAGCCGAGGAAGCAATGGATGCCTGACCCCATACTAGGAGATCTGTAACACCTCCGTCCGTTATGTAGAATATAATAGAAGGTCTGGTTGGGGCCCCACACCATATTCCACACACAATTAGCGGAGTTACTCATTGAAACCATTTCATTATATACAAATCCTAACTAAGAGAGTATTCTAGCGGAAGCAGTTATTTGAGTTGTAGAACACACTAACCAAGAATGTCCACTATAACATAGGAATGTATATAAACACACAACATGTTCTGGCCTTATAGCCTTACACTATTTTCTTTACAAAATATGTCTTTTGTACATCAGCACATAGGACAACCACACACGAAATAGTAATCGTTCACCTTTTTGGGCCTTCGAAGGCCAGTCAATCGCATCACAAGGGACTTCAGCCCGCTACTTTCCACTTGGCTCTCCAGCACCTGCATAGCATGACCCACCAAAACGTGGCAAAACAACGCAATGATCAACATTAGCTGACCAATTTATAACGACCCCACCCCTTATTCGGAGCGACGGTTCTCCTGCCCTGTAAGCAACGACATTTTATTCTTTTGGAGACAAAATATGCATTTAAGCACCATTCGCCACAGGCGTAGGCTCGATTGGTCACATGCCCCATGCACTCAGGGCACATTCTCGGTGTACCAGACTTCTCCGGGTTCCACCACTACCCACAGTCCCAGACTTGATGGTAATCTTGAGCATTCTAGCCTTTCCAGCTCGGGGCCTAAGACTCTCATTATGAAAATGATGAAATCCAGTTACTTTAGGAGATCTAGTCCGAATGACATAACACGGGAATAGTTCAGCCACATCCCGTTGCTCAAATCACCATGCCAACGCCGACAGTCACAACCATCATGGCGAATGACAAGATGCGGGTCGGCCTCCTCTTGCCCGTTCGACATTTTGGCCTTTTGGCTGGGCACTTTAGCATCTCAACATCAATCTCCGCTCACATTATCCCCAGGACCTGAGCTTACAATGATCACATCAATGGATCTCATGGCCATAATAGCTAGGCTATCCACGCTCAACAACTTCTCATTCTATGCACCTTGTCTCGTGGACACAGGCTTCGTAACCATAATAAGGCTGGCTTGCATGTCCACCTTAGCTGGGCTCGTAAGGCTCTCAGCTTCATACAATGGCCCCTAGGTTTCCAAGAGATAGGCCTCTTATAGCTCACTAGGAGCTATCGTTGGCGGTATCAATATTGCTGCGTGGTAGGGGACAGAAGTTGTTTATTCACCACTTTTTGGGTGTTTTTCCTAGAGGCGACCTCCAGTTCTATCACTGCAACATCTTGCAGTGATAACCACTAACGTTGGCGATATCAAGAATTCCAGAAAATTAAAATTTAAAAATAAAAATATTAATCACTATTCTGATGTTACCTCATCTTCCAGTAAGAGTTCTCAGAAAATAATGAAAAGTGTTTATCTTCTTTTATTGCATGTGCTAAATGTAATATGTTTGGTCACACTACAAAATTTTGCGGGTTGAAGGGTCAAATTATTTTTAAATAAGTCTTAGTGCATATCGTTTCCACCGATTCTATAGGAGGAACCACTTGGCTAGAAAGATCTTTACTCCCATATCCTTTATGGGTTTGCTGAATGGTTAAGAACAAAGAGGACATGAAGTACTTGGACTCAGGATGTACAAAGCACATGTTGGGTTATAAATTAAAGTTCATTAGCTTTGAAATGATTAAAGGAGGGATGGTGACTTTCAGTGACAACGAAAAAGGAAGGATCATGGGCATCTGTGTAGTGGTAACCAATATTTTACAAGTTCAATCATGTGATAAAGGTTTAAATATTCTATTTGAATCATCTACAACATTACAAAATTATTGATTCAAAAATAAATGATATTGTTCTCACTGTACCTAGATTTTGCGGTGTTTATGTGATAACATTTCATGATCTTTCACTGTCATAATAAAAATGTTTTCTTTAAATGGAGAATTAGAATTGTGGCATATGCATCTTGGTCGCTCTAGTGCCAGGCTAATTTTAAAGATTTCAAAAGATAAATTAATTAAAGGATTATCTTTGTTAAATGGAAATTTATCTTCTCTTTGCACACCTTGTCAAAAAGGAAAAAATTTCAAAATCTTCATTTAAAAGCAAAAATGATGTTTATACTATTAGACAACTTTAATTGATTTATACGAATTTATTTGGACTAGTTATCATGCCAAGCTAGGCGGTAGAAAATATTCTTTTGTTTTAATAGATGAATTTTTAAGATTTTGCTGGACTATATTTTTGTCTTCCGAATATGATGCATTATTTGAATTTATAAATTATGTATTCGTATACAAAATGAACATGATTTAAAAATTAAGTGTATAAACTTGGATCATAGAGGTTATTTTTAAAAAATAGATTTATAACTTTTTGCACTGATCTAGGCAAAAAGCATGAATTTTCCGCTCCTCACACACGATAACAAAATGGTGTAGTGGAGAGGAAAAATCGAACCCTTCAAGTGCTAGCACATACTATGTTTTCTGAAAATGGGTTACCTAGGTCTTTTTGGGCCGAAGTTATGGATACTTCTTTTTATGTAATTAATCGTGCCATGCTTCATCCATTTTAAAATTAACTCCATATGAATTATACTATCAAAAGAAACCAAATGTATCCTATTTTATAGTTTTTGGTTGCAAATATTTTATTTTAAATAGTAATGATATATTTGGAAAATTTGATGAAAATATGATGAAAGAATTTTTTGTAACATCCCATTGTTATTTGGGGGCCCTAGATGTTTTGGGCACGCCAATGAATGCACCACACCACTATAACAACAAGGGAGAGCACTTGAATGGGGTAAGAGGTTCACTTGGCCAAGCCAATCCCACCGTTGACCTAATAAGCCACTCATACCTCCATCTTGACCTAAGTAAGTCAAAATGACCTCACCCTTGGGCAATTAACAAACCTAACCCTCATCATAACCTCAAGTGACCTACCCCACTATTAACACCCCAAATTAGATGACCCTCCACTATAAGAGCAAGGTAGAACCTTGGATTTTGCATGGTGTGCTTTTAGCCAATTTGGCTTAAAACTTTTACTTTAACCTTACCCATGACCAATTAGACTAATTATCTCCCCCTCATGACCCCATAAGAGTTACCCACCCATTAACACCCCAAGATATGTATCCCACCTCTTGGAAATCCCTTGAGTTGAGTGCGGTGTGCATTTAGCAATTTTGACTTAAACCACTCTTTTAGAGATCTTTTTACCCAAGAGTTGGACCACACCATGTCCCAAGAACAAGTCCAACTAAATCCCAAAAATGTGATTTTTGGTTAAGCCAAAGTCAACAAAAATTAAGCTTAGGCCTAAGCTAAAACCTCACTTAAGGAAAATTAACATAAAATGGCAAAATTCAATCCAAGCCATCTTAACCCTTATTTCCTCTTTAGGAGAGCTGAGGTAGTAGGTACAGAGCTTATCTAGAGACTCCCATAGCTGCAAGATGGGTTGAGGATAGCTAAAGGCCATAACCATGGCTGGTCATGGTGAGCTTATGGTGGGTATTTGAAACTCACCCCTCAGCCTATAAAAGGACCCCCAAACCATTCAGAAATCTCACACCAGCCTTAATCAATTTGTCCAAGCTAAAAAATTAAGTGGAAGCCCTCTAGAGCAGCATAGCCCTTTCAGCCGAGGAAGCAATGGATGCCTGACCCCATACTAGGAGATCTGTAACACCTTCGTCTGTTATGTATAATATAATAGAAGGTCTGGCCGGGGCCCCAAGCCATATTCCACACACAATCAGCGGAGTTACTCATTGAAACCATTTCATTTTATACACATACTAACTCAGAGTGTATTCTAGCGGAAGCAGTTATTTGAGTTGTAGAACCCACTAACCAAGAATGTCCACTATAACATAGGAATGTATATAAACACACAACATGTTCTGGCCTTACAACCTTACACTATTTTCTTTACAAAATATGTATTTTGTACATCAGCACATAGGACAGCCACGCACGAAAATAGTAATCGTTCACCTTTTTGGGCCTTCGAGGGCCAGTCAATCGCATCACAAGGGACTTCAACCCGCTACTTTCCACTTGGCTCTCCAGCACCTGCATAGCACGACCCACCAAAACGTGGAAAAATAACACAATGATCAACATTAGCTGACCAATTTATAACGACCCCACCCCTTATTCGGTGCGACGGTTCTCTTTCCCTGTAAGCAATGACATTTTATTCTTTTGGCAACAAAATGTGCATTTAAGCACCATTCGCCACAGGCATAGGCTCGATTGGTCACATGCCCCATGCACTCAGGGCACATTCTCGGTGTACCGGACTTCTCCAGGTCCCACCACTACCCACAGTCCCAGACTTGATGGTACTCTTGAGCATTGTAGCCTTTCCAGCTCGGGGCCTAAGACTCTCATTATGAAAATGATGAAATCCAGTTACTTTAGGCTATCTAGTCCGAATGACATAACGCGAGAATAGTTCAGCCACATCCCGTTGCTCAAATCACCATGCCAACGCCGCCAGTCACGACCATCATGGTGAATGACAAGATGCGGGTCGGCCTCCTCTTGCCCGTTCGACTTTTTGGCCTTTTGGCTGGGCACTTTAGCATCTCAGCATCAATCTCTGCTCACATTATCCCAAGGACCTGAGCTTATAATGATCACATCAATGGATCTCACAGCCATAATAGCTGGGCTATCCACGCTCAACAGCTTCTCATGCTATACACCTTGTCTCGTGGACACAGGCTTCGTAACCACAATAAGGCTGGCTTGCATGTCCACCTTAGCTGGGCTCGTAAGGCTCTCAGCTTCATACAATGGCCCCCAGGTTTTCAAGAGATAGGCCTCTTATATATAGATCACTAGGAGATATCGCTTGCGGTATCAATATTGCTGCGTGGTAGGGGACAGAAGTTGTTTCTTCCCCACTTTTTGGGTGTTTTTCCTAGAGGCGACCTCCAGTTCTATCACTGCAACATCTTGCACGCCCCTTGACATCATAAACTACCCATTTATCCAAAGAGTATTCTCCGACACGCAAACCAATCATCACCAATCCAGACCAACCTATCCAGATGGGTTTCATACAACATGCCTGTTCCGTACTTCGATTTCGGATTCTACATGCAATTTCTTTCAGGTATCACAACGATCTACCTGCTGGAAACCACAGTATTCTTCACCCTTTGGTGAGGGTTTCCATGCACGTATGCAAATTGAGGACTTCACTTACCCAAGGATAAAGTCATTACCCTCGTTGATTGCTTAGGATCCATTCTCTTGCTCTTGATCCGGATGGAACTGATCACCACAACTTCCACTCCATAGACCTGGATTCGACTCATGATTTCGATCATTCGAACGTCTCCTCAATAGGGCTAGAACACCCTTGCTCTTGCTTCCTGGCTTTTCCATTCTCCTTCCTCAAGATCCAAGAGAGAGAGAGAGAGAACGAGAGAAAAATGAGAAAAGAATCTCACTCACATCCATTATCAGGATACTACCTCCGCGCGGTATTTAGTTATCGCCGCATGATAACTTTTGGCAGTGGTGGCGGCCTCATCCAGCAATGCTCAACCGCTCCTAGTACCACTGCGCTGTAGCTTACTACCGCCGGGCGGTATCAACTAGAGACCTTATTCCATTAATTCAGCTAGTTACCGCCAGCGATAAGGCTACTGCCGCATGGTAACCTCCAGTGACCAATTCACTATCATTTTTAGGATCTCCAGGGCAATACAATTCTCCCCTCCTTTAAGTGATTTTGTCTCAATGTCCACAACAAATATAAAGTACAAAATATATCAAATGTACCTCAACATAACAGCTCAGGGAACCCTTCACGCATGGTCTGCTCGTGCTCCCATGACAGCTCCTCACGGCCGCAGTTGTCCCATCAAACTTTGACCATTTTAATTTCTTTGATCCATAATCGTTTCACTTCCCCACCTTCAATATGAATGGGCTTAACTTTCGTTGCCATCCCACTATTGACCGAAATTTGCTCCACAACAACAACTTGCATAGGCTGTTGCACAGCCTTCCGTAGCACCGATATGTGAAACACAACGTGCAAACCACTGAGTTCAGGTGAAAGCTTTCAGTCGATAGGCAGCTTCTACAATTCTCTCAATGATTTCAAACAGTCCATGGTATCTCAGACCCAACTTTTTCAAGCGTCGGACTCTTGATACTTCCTTGAATGGTTTAATCTTGAGATATACACAATTGCCAACCGCAAACTCCATGTTTCGGTAATTGGCATTGTAATATTTTGCTTGCCTATCTTATGCAATCAACAATTGTTCTCGAATTAAGCGTATCGTTGAAGTCACATCATTAACATCATTTCACTTATACAACTTCGATTCACCGATTTCTACCCAAGCCAACAGAGTACGACACTGCCTACCATATAAGGTCTCAAAAGGTACCATTTGTATACTTGCTTGGTAGCTATTATTATAGGTGAACTCGATCATAATAAGATGACATTCCCACTTCTTCCTAAAATCTAGGACACACATGCGAAGCATATCTTCCATCGTTATGTTTACCCTCTCGGTCTGACCATCCGTCTGGGGATGAAAGGCCGTGCTGAATTTCAGCTTTGTACCCAACAGTTGAATAAGTTTCAAATCATTTGATGTGAAATGCCCATCAAGATCACTAACGATGCTATGGGTCACACAGTGTATTTGTACGATCTATTCAACATAAAGTTTAGCGAACTTTTCAACTGAATCGTCCCTTCTATTTAGAATAAAGTGTACTACTTTTGTCAACCGGTCCAAGATTACCCGAATGGAATCATTTTTGCATTGTGATCTCGACAAACCGTGCATGAAATCCATCGATATATCAACAAACTTCCATTCCAGTATTGGTAATGACTTTAGGAAACCACCGGGTTTTTGGCACTCAGCCTTTACTAGGGCACAAGTCTGACACTTCACCACGTAAAGTGCGTTGTTCTTTTTTAACCCTGGCCACCAGAATAATTTTTTCATGTCCTTGAACATTTTTGTGCTCCATGAGTGGATTGAGTACTTGGTGAAATGAGCGTTGTACTGCAGCCCGGTAGTGTCGCCTAGAGCAGAGCCGTGATGTTGTCATGTTGTATCGGCTAGGGGCATTACATACATCAACGCACAACCGACCGTCTTTCCACAGAATACCGTCATTCACCGAGAACAGGGAATTTGACCCATCCACTATCTCCTCCATATAACGCCTCATGCTTTCATCAAGCTCTAATGCCTGTCAAATTTTGTCTGTGAGGTCATATTGTACCTCCATCCATTTTAACCATACATTCGCACCCATTCTCCTGTCAACAAAAGAGATATCCAGAGCCACCAAATCATGAATCAGATGCTTATCATGCATCTGTAACTAACTTTCTTGTGTTGGAGCTTTGCGACTTAGCGCATCTGCGACTACATTTCCCTTACCGGGAGTGTAATGAATCTCAAAGGTGTAGTCCCCAAGGAACTCCATCCACCTCTGCTGTCACATATTTAGATCCTTCTGATGCAACAAGTATTTCAGGATCTTATGGTCCGCAAAGATATCAATCTTCACACCATACAAATAGTGTCGCAATAATTTAATAGTGAATATTACGGCCACCAATTCCAAGTCATGAACTGGATAATTCCTCTCATGTACTTTCTGTTGGCGAGATCCATAAGCAATCACATGCCCATATTCTAAAAGAACAAAGCCTAAGCCGCTCCCTAATGCATCAGTATAGATCCCAAAGCCTTCTATACCACATGGCGAACCCAACACAGGTGCTGTGGTCAGACGACTCTTTAACTCCTTAAAAGCTCGTGCACACTCTAGCATCCAGAAAAATGTTTGATTCTTCCTTGTCAATGTCGTGAGAGGTAAAGCAATACTTGAAAAGCACTCTATAAAGTGCCTATAATAGCTGTCAAGTCCTAGAAAACTCCTGACTTCCGCTACCAAAGTAAGTACAAGCCACTCTCGTATTGCAGCAATATTTACCGGATCTACAACAATATCATCTCCACTAATGACATGACCAGGAAAAGACACCGAAGATAGCCAAAACACACAATTAAAGAACTTGGCATACAGGTGATTTCTCCTCAAGGTATGTAAAACCAATCTCAAATGATTTGCATGATCCTCTTCTGATTGAGAGTATACCAATATGTCATCAATAAAGACAATCACAAATATATCCAAATACTCTCTAAAGATCCAGTACATCAAATCCATAAACACTGATGACGTATTAGTGAGCCCAAAAGGCATCACAGTAAATTCATAATGCCCATATGAAAATGCTTTAGTTGTTTTACCAAAATAACCTAGAGGGGGGTGAATAGGTGAGTTGTGTCTCTTTTGCGGGATTAAAAAAATTAAATGATCTATGCACAAAAAATCAAACCAAGCAATCACAGACACCAATAAGAATTATAGTGGTTCCCTAACCTTGGGTACATCCACTTTCCACTCACCGATCTAGCAAAGTACTAAACTCGGCTACTCTACTAATGTCGGATTGAAAACAATCCTACACCTCGGAACGACGTTCCTATAACTCGATCCGGAAACTAGATCTACACTCGGAAGATAAAACTTCCTACAAAAACTCGGAGAATACAAATTTACAACTCGGAGAAAGATCTCCTACAAGAATAGAATGAAATAATGAATACAAACAGTGATATATTCTCAGATCTGAAATCCTTTTGCCTGTTCTTCTTTCTTTGAGCTTTGCCGCTTTATCAGAATTTGTTGAAGAAGAATCAACAATCTCTGGATCTGAAAATCTCTGGACTCACACGATCAAGTAGAGGATCTGTCGTTCGAGAAGAAACTTGATCTGTGAATCAACTTCTCTGAATCTGTCTGGATCAAATGCGCTTTGGCGATGAAGAAGATTATCGACGGCTCTCGATTTGGAAATAAGGAACGGATTCAAAAAACTTAGAAAATACTTCTTGCGGTGGCTAAATTCTTCTTAATTTCTTCTTAAAACTAATTAGGGTTAGTCAAAAATGACAAGACCTTTTATAGGATTACCCTAATGGTCATAATCATCATTAATGACATCCACGTGGACCAATCATGCGTTAATGATGTTTGAAATATACGTCTGTCTGGACTTAGCAGTTTTCAGAAAATCAGACGGGGTGTTCTCGAGAAGAAGAATTAGAGAAAAATGATATGACGGAAGAAAACAACTTTCTCGGGAATAAGTATAGTACTCAAGAAAAATATTTGATTGTTCTCGAGAAGAAAATTTATTAGTACTCGAGAACAAAAGGTTGTCTCGAGAAAAATACTTTGAAAAAAATATGTGGAGGTAGAAATCTGCAGTCACGAGAATGACAGAAGTACTCGAGAAAAATGACATTTTGTTCTTGAGAATAAACATTCTGGTACTCGAGAACAAATAATCATCTCAAGAACAAATAGCTAGCTCTCGAGAAAAATACTCAGGTTCTTGAGAAATGACTGCTGCATCTCGAGAACAAAGGATAGTCTTCTCGAGAATAATATTGTTCTTCTAAAGAAAAAGGCTTCGAAAAATTTATGTCTGGATAAGAAATATCCCGAGAAGAAATGTCATATATTACTCGAGAACAAAGGCTCTTCTCGAGAACAGCATGAAGCTTTCTCGAGAACAACTTCTGTCACTCGAAATGAAGACAAGTCTTACTCGAGAAATTCCATAAGTCCTTCTCGAGTACAAATATAGCACTCGAGAAAAAGACCTAGACTTTTTTTTTTGAAAAAACTTAAAATCTTGATTCTGCATAAAAATCAGCATCCGTCGTTTCTCTTTCCCTTAGTGCTTGAAAAGGAAGTGTGTCCCAATAAAGAGGCTACACATGAGTCAACACCATGGATCACACAATGAGGGATTACATTATATGGTCATGTAACATACCTCAAACAACTAGACCCCTAGGAGTGGTTTTGTCATGACTAGGTCATGACAAAACCCTAGGAAGCCCAAGGAGGCCAAGTAGACCTAGGGATGTAGATGAGACCACTATGGTATGCAAATAGTAGATTTATGAACCCTAGTTAAGGTGATCATGGGGCTTCAGTAAGACTTCAAGACCCCACCATGGCCTCACCAATCCATTATAAAGTTCATCTGAACCTTAAGGTTCCATTGGAGTTGACTCATGGTGGCAAAGTTGATCTAGGACCACTCTAGGCCTAAATTGGGCAGGGTGCCCTAATTAAGGACAATGTGCCCTAGTTAAGACCAACTAATCCTACCAGAGTCTTCCTATACCTAAAATGGGGTCAAAGGGGTCACTAAGGACCGTTGGAGGGCAGTCAAGGTGGTTAGGTTGACCAAAGTCAACTCTAGCCCTAAATGGGTCAAAATGAAATATATTGGGTCAATTGATCATCCCCTTGCCAAGTGGACCCCATTTATACCCCCTAACCCTAAGTTGAGGTCCATGGGACACCAAGGACCCATTGGGGTCAGCCCTAGTGGCTAAATTGACCAAAGTCAACCCTAACCTTAATTTGGGCAAAGTACCCTTCCTAAGGGCAGGTGGCCTCCAAAGTGCCAAGTCAACCATACCCATCCCTACCTAGACCCTAGGGGAGCCCAATAGGTCACCAAATACCCAATGATGGTGACAGAAAAGGTCAATTTGACCTAAGTTAACCCAAGCCTACTTTGGGTCAACCTAGCCCAAAAGGGGCTAGCCCAAGCCCAAGCCTCCTCATGTGGCTCCTTTAGGGAATAATGTGCCTGGATGGGCTGCAAATAGCTCTCCAGATTGACCAAGTCAACTTGGTGACTAGGAGAGAGGGTGAGCTCCATTCTATGTTAATGGAGGAGAGAGAAAGAAGGAGGAGGGGATGAAGGGGGCTCGACCAAGGGGAGGCCAAAGACCACCCTTAATGGTTGAATTCAACTCCCCTGAGGAAGGGGAGAAGTTTCCAGTCAATTCCTTGGCCACGAAGGTCTGGTTTAGCCCCCCTCCTCCATGACTGAGCCTAGCCAATAATGGCTTTAATGGGCATTTAATAATCCAGCCCCTCCCCTCCCCAACCGAGGCTTTAAACACCATCAGTGGGTCGAGAGAAGGCTTTCCCAATCCTTACCTGAAGAAATCGAGTCCCGTACTGTGCATTTGTAGAAACCAAGCGTCACTGCCTTCAGGAATGGCTTTCCGGTGATCTTCTTGACTTCAGGCCGCCGATAAGGTCCTCCTCCTCTCCTTACCTCATGACTAGATCATAACAATGTTTAGGTTCAAGGTTCAGGCTCAATTGAGCCAGAACTAGTTCCTAGTTTTCATGGTTTCGGGCCGAGAATTTTCTTGCTAAAACCGTCGGAATCCTCCCCACCGGTGGTTGTGACGCCGCCAGTCGATAGCCACCACCTCGGTGGAGGTGTTGGTGGCGGTGGCCGGCCGGGGAAGTGCCGGGATGGGCGGCAGGGGCGATTGGAAGTGGCTCCAGGCTTGAGCTATCTCAGTCGTTGGCTGGAGGTAGACGATGAGCCCAGGCCACTAGATCCGCGCCAAGATTCGTGCGCTAGTTTTGATAAGAATCACTTAATTTTAATTTCTATATCATTTCTGTCACACTTTTTGCTTGGGATGGTTTTAATTATTAAAAATACCTAGAGTCCTCTACTGTAAAATTCACCAACATGAAGTTTGTAGCTCTACATGTCTATTTAATTCAAAATTGATTTGAATCAATTTGGACCTATAGTTGGACTATGGCGCCCATTTTCGTGGGGCCTATACCTTGGGATATCCTGAAATTAAAAAGGGTGCCCACTCTTCATCCCTTGTCCAAATGACCTGAAATTTGGGCAAGAGGTCACCCTTAGCTATATATAGGGCTTGTAAAAAAATGGGAATTTTAGGAGATACTTTGTCTTGGTTTTTATATTTATTTAATAATACTAGGGTAAATTAATTAGGCAGCCTAACTACCTTCAAACCCTCCCAAATTTTGGTTAATGGTCCCTGGCCTCATGATATGTCTCTGTATAAATTTTCACCTCCTTTGGATGTATTTTGGATAGGAAATGAGCTAACCATAATTTTACCTTAATGAGGGGTTCTTAAGTAAAAAGTGCACCTTGAGGTTGAGTGGTTTAATCACCTCAACAGAGGTTGGGATTTTGACCACTGACTTGACATAACCTTAGACACTCTCATAGGGATTATGAGGTAGTTTAGGGCAGTTTTGCCCAAGGATCCAAACTCAAACCCTAAGGAGGGGCTCTTGAGTGTTGTGAAGGGCATGGGGTCACATGCCCTTGTGTGATCTTGCAACTTGGTAGAAATGATGCTAGGGTAGCCAAAGCCCTCTGATATAAATCTTAGAGGATTTGGAGATGGATAGGCCTCTCAAATCCCTAACCCTAGTTTAGGGCATATCCACCTTTTGTGTATAATAAGCCACCAAAACTTACTAAAAAGGTGTGAAACTTAGGTAGCATGGATTTTAAGTTAGTTAGGACCTTTGGTGAATTTATTGGAATTTTATGAGTAATATTACAAGCCCCAGCTTTGTTATACATGATGTGACCCTTAATGGTATTTTATTTATTATGATGACACTATTCATTCTAGGCTCATGAAATTTGGGCAGGAGATGTTTTAAGTCAAAATGATTATTCCTGAATTTTGTTATAAATTTTAGTTGAAAAACTTTATTACTTCCTTCCCAAATTTGAAAAGGTGCAATTATGGTCAATAAATTATTTAGAGCTATTTACTTGTTGTAAAATTGTGAAATTGGGTCTCTGATAATTTTAGGTCAATAATCACTTGGAGAAATTAATTCATGATTTTTAGATGATTATTTGCAGTATATGCTTTACAAACCCATAATTTTGGGGATTTGGCGTATAATTTATTCAGATGCTTATTTTCCTGCAAAAAAATTAGGAGACACTGGATTACTTGTTGAATAGTCATATTGAATTTATCATAAATTTTATAGAGCATTTGCTTATCTGAAATGGGTACTTCTTGTTCAAACTTGGATTTTTGGATCACTAGAATAAATAAATAAATTATCAGATAAATTAGAAAAATTATGAATTTCTATATTTAGGCTAAAAATGTCATTATAGCCCTCCAACAATTATTATAGGGGTACTGGATGATTATTTTGTGTACCTCCCATTAAACACTCCATATAGTTTAGGTTGGTATGCATTTACTAAAATCGCAGAAATTGTGTTGGAATAAGAATTGGGGCACACGAGTTGGGGTTAGATGTTTGTTGATTTGGATGAATGAAAAAGTGTTCGTCGTTGGAAGTTGAGATGAGTAAGGGGTTTTAATGGCTAATGTCCGGTGGTGCTTGGGATCAGCGAAAGATCGTCTTTCCCGTGGGGAGGAAGTGTCTAATGCACTAGGGTTAGATCCAGTAAATAATTAGGGGTTGGAAAATCTGGTAGCAACCAATAATAGTAAGTGCCTTGCAAAAGGGAGCTTTAGGCGTAATCCCATCGTAGTTCCTAGTGCCTTCGAGAGCCCTTCACGGGGTATACCTTGGGCAGTCCTGGGCTAACCTAAGTAGCAGGTAAAACTTAAATGCAAGAGTAAGTAGAAGTAATCTAGGGTTGCACTCACACTCCCCGGAGTTGTGGGAGTTAGGTTAGTTCACTCGGGCATTAAGCCCGGTGGATTTGGAGATGGGTAAATTGGCCCGACGAGCTTTGGCTCGGTTATAGTTGGTGATGGACGAGTTGGTCCAGGGAGCTTTGGCTTGGTGGTTATACATCAAGGTTGTATGTGCATAAAGTAAAGGTGGTGGGTCTTCGGTATTGGTGAGTCAATGCACTGACTCCAATACGTTGACTCGACAAGTGTAGTTTAGCACTTGGCCAAGTAAAGCCCGGTGCGCCAGCTAGCAAGAGTACGTAGGAGTTCCGCTTAGTGCACTAGCATTGAGGCGTACGATAGGTCTGACTGGTAGTGCAATTACCGGTTTAGAGGTCGGCGAGGCCCAACCCACCACTTCCGTTTGCTATTACGGAGGTATCTTGGGAGGTTCGGCTCTAGAAAGGGGAACTAAAGGTCTGTATACACAGAGTCGAGTGGGTGTGTTGCACTTGCATGTTCACAGCATGGCATAATTGTATTTTATAGCATAACCATTGCATTCAACACTGACACCTATTGTATAAAGTGGTATGGGACGCTTTATACAATAGGCCTTGCAAAACGACCTCTTGGTTTATAAGTTCGTGCGAGCGCGCTTATAAGTTAAGGATTATTTCAGAAATCTTTATATGTATGCTTTATAGAAAACTGACACCCTATCGTATAAATAGGTATGAGACTCTTTATACGATAGGAGCCATGCAAAAGATCCCTCGGCTTATGTGTTCTCGCATAAGTTAAGGTTATTTTTCCTGCTTAATTTCTCATGCTTTTATTACTGCCTTATATACTATTGTACTACTAGTTAGTTCTTCCGCCATCTGATCATTTTTCCATTCTCCACCTTCATGTCCTCTCCTTTCCTCCTCCCCGCTCGGTGCCTAGGTGCCATAGGGGTAGGGGCGGAGGATGATAGGACTTAGTCTTTTAGACTAACAGTTTTCAAACCACATCATTTTAGGGAACCGTGGAGCCCAGCATGGAGGAGCAGCCACGGAGGTCGACACGCTTGGAGATGGGGCATTCTAGTTCCGGTGTTCAGACGGCAGGGACTGTGAGTCCTAGCCCCTAATAATTACATTAGTTTTGCTTCCGTGATGAGAGATTTGTAGTGAGGACATTGATGTACTGGGAATGAGCCCAAGATTTTGTATTTTTATTATATCTGTGGACACTCCCTTCGTGGAGATCATTTACTATTTTTGTGACTTCTGTGGACTTACTTTTGTTACTTTGCTACTGTTGAGATTGATTTGGCCGGCAGGATCGGTGTTTTGTAGTGATGACCTTCCCGGGAGTGGAGGTGTCACCGCAAAACGACGGTTCTGGGCCTAAGACCCTGTGCTGTTAAAAAGAAAAAAAGGGGGTCTTATAGGTCATGTGTTTGGAGACTCATTATAGACTGACATTGGTCTACACTTAGCAATTAAGTCTTGTAAACACTTAACAAAACGAGCATTAAATACAAACTTAATTAAACTTAGTTTAAGGGAGACTTCATATAAATATGGGCTATTGTGGATGCAATACCCAACAATCTACCCCTCTTTGTAGAAGCGAGAACCCTCTACACTAAGGTGAATTACATTAAGAGAAAAATAAATAAAGATACTAATAACATGAAAATTTGAAGAAAAGCAGTAATATGTTAAAATCAGATCAAAATTAAAAGTTCATATAAGTAGAAAATTGTCCAAGAGAATTAAATTCTACAATTTCAAAAGTGAACTTCCATCATCTTCAGTTTACTGATCATGTGAATGTTGCTTTCCTTGTCACTCAAGCTTCTCTTGTTGTCTCTTTTGATAAGTGTATGTCTTGGGGAAGTATTTAGAAGGTCTAGGTGGAGCCTTGGGGTTATTTCTGCCATGTATTTTATCATAGATCCTTCTCTTTGTAAGAGACTTCTCATATAATTCTCATTCATCTGAGCTGTAATGCAAGCTTCTGTTTTCATTGAAATCAACCACTATCTTCAGGGTTTCCAAAATAAGGGATTTTGAGGTTGCACTCCAAACTTCAGTATATTCTTGGGGTCTTCTCCCTTCATCTTCTGGATGTGGAGTTGATCTACTTGCAGAGGCTCCATTACCATACTTCCTTCTCTTGGCTTTTTAAACTTCTGGAGGATGAGGAGGCAGTCCTGTTTGTTCAGATTCCCATACATGTTCATAGACATCAGGAGGAGGACCTTCATAGTAGTCTGGAGGAGGTCCTTCAAAGTGTGCTGGAGAAGGTCCTTTAAAATACTCTGGAGGTGGAGAGAATGTAGGCCTGTTGACATCTAAATTTACAGGAGGAGGTGCATTTGGATCCTTAGCAAGTTCAGGGAACAACTGATTGTGCATCCATATAAAAGTATCATAGGTGTATAACTTGGTACTCTTGACTTCCTTGAGGACAGATGTCTGAATTTCTTTTAACTAATCTTCCCACTAATTATTCATAGTTGCATCTTTTTTTCTAGCAGTTCCTTCACTTTATCCCCCCCTCTCTGACTTCTAGGGAGAGGGTGCTAATGACATCTTCTTTAAACTTACCAATTTCTTCATAATTTTTAAAGTTTCTATCATCACCTCTCTTGTCTAGGAGAATTTGATTATTGAAAAGGGTAACAGATTGCTCCATAACAGTACCTATGCATGTAATAGTGTGGTCAATGGCTTTGCCACCAATTTGCAAAAGCCTTTTAAACTCATCTGTATTGTCTTGGATTTCAGCAAATCCTCGACTCATTTCTTTTTCTAAAGCTATGACTTTATCAGTGATCACTTTTAGAGAATCATCTGTAACAGCCCAAATTCGAGAAGCGGAAAAAGATTGGGTGACACGGCCTGGGACACGGGCATGTCCCAGGGCATGTCCTGCTTGGGTTGAGTGCGTTCGACGAAGTTCGGTCGACGAATTTTCGGGAGGTACACGCCTGTGACACGGGCGTGTCTGGGGCATGATGTAACGCCCCGAATTCTGTGTGCGAGTCGGTCGCGGAAAAAGAGTTTTTGGTGCCTGTAGGGGTACACGGCCTAGGACACGGGCGTGTCCAAGGCCGTGTCTGGCTGGTGATTTTTTGGCCGTTTCCAACCCGAGAAGGACACGGCCAGGAACACGGCCAGATGACACGGGCGTGTCCTCTGACACGGGCGTGTGCCAACCCGTGTCCAGACCCGTGTCCTGAGGGGTCGTGTCCGTTGCCGTGGCGGTTATGCGTGACACGCCCTCGAACACGGGCGTGTCGAGGAACCAGACACGGGCGTGTCAGGTCAGACACGGGCGTGTCTTGGCCCGTGTGCGTTTCTCAGTTCGACGATCGTGCCTGGACCGAGGCACACGGCCTTGGACACGGCCGTGTGCCAAGCCGTGTGCGGCCCAGGTCAGGGGAATTTTGTGCAGATCCGAGCCGTTCATTTTCTTTAATTTAGATCTGACGGCCCAGATTAGTTTAGGCTCTGTTAAGGCCGGGAATAGGAAGTTATTCCCTCATTTTCTCTCCAAAGCTCTTCCCTTCCAAAGTGAGAGAGAGGAGAGGAAGAAGAAGGTGGTTTCCGGCCGCCGGCGGAGCATCGGAGCGCCATTTCGAAATCGGAGAGCGGATCCGTGGAGGGAAAGTTATTGCGAAGAGTTCTAACCGCGTAGTTTTTCCATGGCGCCAAAACGGACTACAAGGGTAACGATTCTCAACTCGAGCGCTTGAATCTCTTTCTTTCTGCATAGGGAATCCCGCTCCCGCGAGTATGCGGTGAGTGCGTGGTGTTCCTTGGGGTTGACGGGAATAGTCCCCTTGTGTTGCATGTAGAGCCCGGAATCGTAAGTACGGGCATAGGCATTGTGTGTGAAGCCTACCCGGACGTGTTTTGTCTGGATCGGTGATGTTGCATTTGATATGGTTTTGCCGGAGAAGACTCCGTGCTTTGGATTTTTCGGGTTTCTACGCGGTAGATTGCAGCAGGGATCCTTGAAGGTTAGCTTCAAGGCGCACCCGGAAAATTGAGCGGAAACGTGTTCTGCTAACTTGGCGGTCTGGGAACCGGCCTTGATCATAACTGGGTTATGAGACTGTTTTGGAAAATTTGGGATCCGAGAGAAGCTTGGCCCGCGCAAAGTTCCTTAAATTGGACATGCGGCGTGAGCAACGGGCAAGTGGAATTGGACCTAGGCTATGTGGTTCGGTGCGAGAGACCCGAAGACGGGGACTGGCCGTTGGCATAGTTGGAGCCTTAGACGGTGGTCAGAAAGGCTAAATGCTCACATGTTGTTGCCATCCTAGGGGTGGTGGTGGATGCACTGTTGGGTCAGGGTCCACCATGAATGTGCCCTGAGTGCACGGGGTGTTTGGCCGTGCGAGCCTACACCTGTGGCGAATTATAATTGCGCTATATATATATTGTTGGCTAAAGTTTTGCAGGGAAAGAGCACCGCCGTCCCGAGTAAGGGGCGGGGTCGTTATAATTTGGTCGGCTTTTAGCTGACCGTTGCTTTATTTGCCACCGTGCGGTGGTATGTGCTTGCAGGTGCTGCGGAGCCGAGCGCCAAATAGCGGGCTGGAGCCCATGTTGCTGTGCTGGCCCTAGAAGGCCGTAGAATAGTTGTTTTTACATTTCTCATGTGTGGCCGGCCTGCGAGCCGATGTATGTAAGACATGTTATATTTATGAACATTTGTAAGGCCATAAGGCCATGTACCTATTTCAGTGTATTTCGGGTTCATTCCTGTTGTTGTAGCTGTGGACATTCATATTGATGGAATTAATTTTGGGTTCTTTCAACTTTAAAATCTTCCGCTAGAATGCTCTGTGATTAGGACGAGTAGTCTTATTAGATGGTTTGATTTATTCATTTAGTAACCCTTCCGACTGTCTGTGGTATATGGCGTCGGGTTCCAGCTGGACCTTCTGTTATATGCCATGCGACGGATGGGGGTGTTACAATTTGGTATCAGACTTCTGGTTACGGTCAAGCTTAAATGAATTCGTGGGCGAATTCTTTTAAGGGGTGGTGAGCACATGTGTGCGTCATCGTTATAACATTAAAAAGAACCCATGAATGTCCACTTAGGAATGAAAAATACTCGTGGTTGAGGAACCTACGCGTTCCTATAATTGCTTTTGCAATTTTGTTTGGTCACTTATTGGTGTTTTGTATGACTATAGGTGACCGGGAGTGGCGTAGAGCCGACAGAACATCTGGTTTCTGAGGATTATATTGCACCCAGTGGCGCGCTTGATACCCCTCTTTCGTTAGAAACCATAAGAAGGATCGTTGAAGTGGTGCTCGCTGTGACTAGTGCACAGCAAGGAAGCAATGTGCAACCTCTTGTCCCCGAGATGACTTCAATGTCGGGTGGTGTGTTGAATCAAATGACATTTAGGAGGCCATCAGGTCAGCCGTTGAATATGTGCTTGGTGCAGGGTACGCACTCAGTTGATGAGTATTTGCAGGCATTCCTTTTGATAAGCCGCTACCCATGCTTTGAGTTGGAGAACGAGAGGTCTATAGTCGATAGATTCTATAGTGGTCTACGTGACGAACTACGAATTCCACTTCTAGGACCAAAACTAATGGGATTCCGAGCCTTGGTAGAGTCGGCCAGATCTTTGGAAGTGGAAATGGGAAAAATTCACCAGATACCAGTGAGTAGGGTATCGAACTCTGCAATTCCTATGAGGGGTGCATCTTGCAAAATGCTGAAGAAGAAGGTTAGATCATCGACTAGCAAGGTTGCCTACAACTGTCATACTTGTGGAAAGAAAGGACACTTTGCCCGAGAATGTTGGGATGGTGCTCAGAAGATTAAGGAAGCTATGTCAGGAGCAGGTGAGGACTCTGGTACTAAGAAACCACAGTTCAAAGGGCCAAGTTCAAAGTCCGATGTCCGCAGTTGGAATAAGAAGCTGAAGACTTCGAACTCAGCCCCTTCTTCTGGTGCGTCGGGAGCAACTACAAGTCGAGTCCCAAGAGCTTGCTATATTTGCGAAAAAGTGGGACATTTTGCACGTGAGTGTTGGAGTGGACGTGCAAAGTCCGAAAGGAAGTCTGAAGAGTACAAGCTTGGTCAGCAAGAGGACAGAAAGCAAGCAGACGCGGTGACAGGTAAGGTTTAAAATTCTAGCGTTTAGCTTTAGACACTTGTAGTCTTTGTGCATGTTAACCTAGAACCGCTTGTGCTAAGCGTTGTTCTGAATTTCGTTTATCCGGCGCGAGCACCGTTCGTTAAAGGGGGCTTTGTGTCTCCGTTTGCCCAAAGGAACTGTATTACGTGTCGGAATATATCTTCCGATGGCAAAAGTCTTAATGGATGTGTTGTTGACTAGTAGTGCTCGATGCGCGCAGATAGAATCTGTTGCGTTTAGGTATGGATTGTGAGTCAAAAGTTTGATTTGCAGGCGTTGTTTCTACCGCTAGGAGAGTTCAACGTGATCTTTAGTATGGTCAGGCTCTCGGAGCAGCAGACATACGTTGATCGAAGTTGCTAGTGGGTCAGTTGAGAGCTAGTCATGAGGTGACTTTCGCGGGCATGAAGGGGTCGGGTAAGATTTTGATATCAGCCCTTCAGGTGTTCAAGGCAGTTCGGTCTGGGGCAGAACTATATGTCACTCTAGTGCAGACTTCGACGCCTAAGCCTAGTTTGGACAGCATCCCGGTTGTGTCCGAGTATCCTGATGTGTTTCCAGATGATCTCCCAGGAGCCCCTCCTCAGCGGGAGATAGACTTTACTATAGAGCTGGTACCGGGTGCCAAACCGGTGTCACGCTCCCCCTATCGGATAGCCCCAAGAGAAATGGCGGAGTTGAAGGTGCAACTGCAAGAGTTGCTAGAGCAAGGATATGTGCGTCCAAGTTCATCACCTTGGAGCGCACCAGTTCTCTTTGTTAAGAAGAAAGATGGGAGCTTGCGGCTTTGTATCGATTATCGGGAATTGAACAAACTTACGGAGAAGAACAAATATCCAATCCCGAGGATTGACGATCTATTTGATCAGTTGGTTGGGTCAACTGTATACTCGAAGTTAGATTTGAAGTCCGGTTACTATCAGTTGAGGATAAGGGAGAGCGACATTCCAAAGACAGCATTCAGTACGCGGTTTGGGCATTATGAGTTCACGGTTATGCCGTTTGGGTTGACGAATGCTCCATCCGTGTTTATGGATCTGATGAATAGGACGTTCAGAGAATACTTGGATCAGTTTGTGATAGTATTCATCGATGATATCCTGGTGTATTCGCGGTGCGAGGAGGATCATTACAAGCATTTACACATGGTGTTGGAGACATTGAGGAAAAGTCAGTTGTATGCAAAGTTCTCCAAGTGTGAGTTCTGGTTATCCTCGATAGCGTTCCTTGGTCATGTTGTCAGTGGAGAAGGTATAGCTGTGGATCCGGCGAAGATAGTGGCGATACGGGAGTGGCCTACTTTGACTACAGTGGCAGAGGTCCGGAGTTTTCTGGGGCTTGCTGGCTACTACAGGCGCTTCGTAGAGAACTTCTCGCGGATAGCACTACCACTCACGACGTTGACAAGGAAGGATCAGAAGTTTGTGTGGTCTTCGGAGTGCGAACAGGCTTTTGTAGAGTTGAAGAGGCGGTTAACCACGGCGCCTATTTTATGTTCACCAAGTGGTACCGAAGGATTCGAGATTTATAGTGATGCTTCAGGTAGTGGTTTGGGCTGTGTTCTGCTACAGCATGGGAGAGTGATAGCTTATGGTTCACGACAACTGAAGGTTCATGAGAGGAATTATCCGGTCCACGACTTAGAGTTAGCGGCCGTGATATTTGCTCTTAAGCTTTGGAGGCACTATCTGTACGGTGTGAAGGTGGATATTTACACCGATCATAAGAGTTTGAAGTACCTATTGGACCAAAAAGATCTGAACATGAGGCAGAGGAGGTGGATGGAGTTCTTAGGGGACTACACCTTCAAGATACACTATGTGCCTGGGAAGGGAAATGTAGTGGCGGATGCGTTGAGTCGTAAGATTCCCGCACAAGCCAACTGGTTATCAGTGCATGATAAGAGATTGGTCCAAGAGTTGGAGGCATTGGAGATATCTTGCGTTGACAAGCAGTCTAGTGCCGAGGCGAAACTGTTTTGGACAGAGGTGCAGTGTGTCCTAGCGGATAGAGTTCGGAGGGCTTTGGTTCAGGATAGCAGCATGAAGCAAATCCTAGATGGATCTTTGGATGGGTCAAATTCCCAGTTTGTGGTTGAAGATGGGTTGCTAAGGAAGGACGGTCGTCTATGCGTTCCTAGTGCGGATAATATTCGGGAGGAGTTGATGTATGAGGCTCATCATACCAAATACTCAATCCACCCGGGAAGCACGAAGATGTATAGAGACATGAAGAAATTATTCTGGTGGCCGGGTTTGAAGAAGGATGTGGCGCTTTATGTGGCCAAGTGTCGTACTTGTGCATTAGTGAAGGCGGATTGCCAGAAGCCCGGAGGTTTCCTGAAATCACTTCCTATCCCAGAATGGAAGTTTGACGACATATCTATGGATTTTGTGCACGGTTTGCCGAAGTCGCAGAAAGGTAATGACGCCATTTGGGTGGTTGTTGATAGATTGACAAAGGTGTCGCACTTTATCCCAGTGAGAAAGGAGGATCCAGTGGAAAAGTTAGCCAAACTCTACGTGGATAATATTGTACGACTGCATGGTGTGCCTCGCAGTATTGTTAGTGATCGTGATGGACGCTTCACGTCAAATGACTGGAGGTTGGTGCATGGTCTGTTGGGTACTAAGCTAAAGTTCAGCACAGCCTTTCACCCGCAGACAGATGGCCAAACCGAGAGAGTCAACAGAACTATGGAGGACATGCTTCGCATGTGCGTCCTAGATTTCGGAAAGCATTGGGAGGATCACCTGTACATGGTGGAGTTTGCGTACAACAATAGCTTTCAGGCAAGCATTGGATTGGCGCCTTTTGAAGCTTTGTATGGGAGGAAGTGTCGTACGCCGTTGTCTTGGTTGGAGGCAGGCGAATCAAAGTTGTATAAACGTCAAGCGGTGGAAGATGCCACTTCAATGATACGGACAATTCAAGAAAGGCTGAAGATTGCTCAGGATAGACAGTCAAAGTACTACAATGCCAAACATAGAAATGTGGAGTTCAACGTTGGCGACATGGTGTATTTAAAAATCAAGCCGTTCAAGGGTGTATCGCGGGTTCGACGCTTGAAGAAGCTGAGTCCGAGATACCTTGGACCATTTGAGATCCTGGAGCGTGTTGGCGAGGCGGCGTATAGATTAAAGCTGTCGACGGAGTTGAGTGGGCTGCATGATGTATTCCACGTATCAGTGTTGCGTAAGGCAGTTCAGGAGGCTTCGCAGATCATTGCAGACGATCAGGTACCGGTTGATTATGAGTTAACAACAAGGGTCAGACCAGTACGAATTGAAGATGTTGCAGTCAAACGACTCCGCAACAAGGAGGTCAGAATGGTTAAAGTCCGTTGGGATAATTGCGGACGTGAGGAGCTTTCTTGGGAGCGAGAGCAAGCTATGTTGGAGGAATACCCCGAGTTATTCCACTCAGGTATCATTTAGCTTTCGTGTACCTTTGCTTAATTTCGGGACGAAATTCCTTAAGTGGGGGAGATTTGTAACGCCCCGAATTCTGTGTGCGAGTCGGTCGCGGAAAAAGAGTTTTTGGTGCCTGTAGGGGTACACGGCCTAGGACACGGGCGTGTCCAAGGCCGTGTCTGGCTGGTGATTTTTTGGCCGTTTCCAACCCGAGAAGGACACGGCCAGGAACACGGCCAGATGACACGGGCGTGTCCTCTGACACGGGCGTGTGCCAACCCGTGTCCAGACCCGTGTCCTGAGGGGTCGTGTCCGTTGCCGTGGCGGTTATGCGTGACACGCCCTCGAACACGGGCGTGTCGAGGAACCAGACACGGGCGTGTCAGGTCAGACACGGGCGTGTCTTGGCCCGTGTGCGTTTCTCAGTTCGACGATCGTGCCTGGACCGAGGCACACGGCCTTGGACACGGCCGTGTGCCAAGCCGTGTGCGGCCCAGGTCAGGGGAATTTTGTGCAGATCCGAGCCGTTCATTTTCTTTAATTTAGATCTGACGGCCCAGATTAGTTTAGGCTCTGTTAAGGCCGGGAATAGGAAGTTATTCCCTCATTTTTCTCTCCAAAGCTCTTCCCTTCCAAAGTGAGAGAGAGGAGAGGAAGAAGAAGGTGGTTTCCGGCCGCCGGCGGAGCATCGGAGCGCCATTTCGAAATCGGAGAGCGGATCCGTGGAGGGAAAGTTATTGCGAAGAGTTCTAACCGCGTAGTTTTTCCATGGCGCCAAAACGGACTACAAGGGTAACGATTCTCAACTCGAGCGCTTGAATCTCTTTCTTTCTGCATAGGGAATCCCGCTCCCGCGAGTATGCGGTGAGTGCGTGGTGTTCCTTGGGGTTGACGGGAATAGTCCCCCTTGTGTTGCATGTAGAGCCCGGAATCGTAAGTACGGGCATAGGCATTGTGTGTGAAGCCTACCCGGACGTGTTTTGTCTGGATCGGTGATGTTGCATTTGATATGGTTTTGCCGGAGAAGACTCCGTGCTTTGGATTTTTCGGGTTTCTACGCGGTAGATTGCAGCAGGGATCCTTGAAGGTTAGCTTCAAGGCGCACCCGGAAAATTGAGCGGAAACGTGTTCTGCTAACTTGGCGGTCTGGGAACCGGCCTTGATCATAACTGGGTTATGAGACTGTTTTGGAAAATTTGGGATCCGAGAGAAGCTTGGCCCGCGCAAAGTTCCTTAAATTGGACATGCGGCGTGAGCAACGGGCAAGTGGAATTGGACCTAGGCTATGTGGTTCGGTGCGAGAGACCCGAAGACGGGGACTGGCCGTTGGCATAGTTGGAGCCTTAGACGGTGGTCAGAAAGGCTAAATGCTCACATGTTGTTGCCATCCTAGGGGTGGTGGTGGATGCACTGTTGGGTCAGGGTCCACCATGAATGTGCCCTGAGTGCACGGGGTGTTTGGCCGTGCGAGCCTACACCTGTGGCGAATTATAATTGCGCTATATATATATTGTTGGCTAAAGTTTTGCAGGGAAAGAGCACCGCCGTCCCGAGTAAGGGGCGGGGTCGTTATAATTTGGTCGGCTTTTAGCTGACCGTTGCTTTATTTGCCACCGTGCGGTGGTATGTGCTTGCAGGTGCTGCGGAGCCGAGCGCCAAATAGCGGGCTGGAGCCCATGTTGCTGTGCTGGCCCTAGAAGGCCGTAGAATAGTTGTTTTTACATTTCTCATGTGTGGCCGGCCTGCGAGCCGATGTATGTAAGACATGTTATATTTATGAACATTTGTAAGGCCATAAGGCCATGTACCTATTTCAGTGTATTTCGGGTTCATTCCTGTTGTTGTAGCTGTGGACATTCATATTGATGGAATTAATTTTGGGTTCTTTCAACTTTAAAATCTTCCGCTAGAATGCTCTGTGATTAGGACGAGTAGTCTTATTAGATGGTTTGATTTATTCATTTAGTAACCCTTCCGACTGTCTGTGGTATATGGCGTCGGGTTCCAGCTGGACCTTCTGTTATATGCCATGCGACGGATGGGGGTGTTACACATGACCCAGGGCATGTCCTCCCTGGTCGATGACTCTCTCTAGGTCGACGAACTGTGCTCGATGATCGTCGGGTAGAGGGTACACGGCCTGTGACACGGGCATGTCACAGGGCGTGTCCCGCTCATACTCGAGTAGCTCTCATATAAATTGAAATGTACTCGAGTAGGTGGAAAAGTACTCGAGTAAGAGGGGGTGACACGGGCGTGTCATCCCTGTGACACGAGTGTGACCTGTCTGGGTACTCGAGTAGTTAGTTTTCTCTCGAGTAAGTCCTCACGAGTTGGTCTCGAGTGGGTTACACGCCCCGAGTCACAGGCGTGATGATGCTGACATGGGCATGTCGTGGGCGTGTCACCTTGGTGTGGAAAAGGTTGGATAAGGCAGTTCGTGCACTGCTTAGGGGACACGGCCTGTGACACGGGCGTGTCAGACCCAAGAGAGCTATTTTCAGTGATTTTCTGGCCATTCCTTTTCACTCTATGGCATCTGATGGCTCAGATTCCTCCTTGCTGTTATATGGCCGAGAAATGAGGATTATCTCTTCATTTTCTTCTTCTTCTTCATCTTCTCATTCTAAGAGAAAGGAAGAGAGAGAGGGCAAGGGAAGGAAAGGAGGAAGGAGAAAATCCGCTGCTGGAGGAGCTGCGGAGTGTGAATTAAAGATCCGAGTTCGGATTCGTGGAGGCAATGCTAAGACGGTGATTTCCATCTGGCGGATTCATGGCTCCGAAGCGATCTTCAAGGGTAACGATCTCCTTCTTGGACATCAAAGTCCTCTCTTTATGCATGTGCGTGGAATCCTCCACCAAGAGGTGGATGTCGGAAGTGATTCCTTGTTTGAGTTTGCATCTAGAGCCGGAAGTGTGAGTACAGTATAGGCATGTTGTGTGAAGCCCATCTGGACGGGTAGTTTGGATTGGTGATGATCATGGGTAAACCGTAGAAGACTCCGTGGATTTGATGCTGTGAAAGGTTTGTTTTTTGATTGCCTGGTTGTGTGGATGAATGAATATTTGGTTATGGATGTATGGAGGCTTTGGTTAAGCTCCTGGTTATGAGAGATCAATTGGTAGCACGCCTTGGGAGCGCGAGATAAACCCGGCCTGTTACACATCTAGGGTGGGTTGATCTAGATAAATGAGGGATCGATTGACGACAATGCCTGGGGAGCCGAGTTAAACCCGACTTGCTGTACCACAAGGGTGGGACGATCAGGATTAGGTGAGGGGTCGATGGGTGGTAATGCCTGGGGAGCACTGATAAACCCGGCTTGCCACACCATATGGTGTGGGTCGATCTGCTCTAGTTGTTTGTGAATGTTGCGGTGTAGTACCTCTGAGTGGTATGGACGGGATGATGCCCAACCAACAAGTGAAGAGCCTCGATCGGCGGTGTATGACTGGTATATCCGGTACACCCAGAAGGCACCTTGAGTGCACGGAGCGTCTGGTGGAATCCGACATTTGTGATATGGACTGTGATTGATAGATTGATAGAAATGTTGATGGCAATGCATACAGGGAAGGAACCACTGCTCCGGGTAAAGGGTGGGGTTGTTATAAGTGGTCAGCTAATGCTGACCGTTACTTGATTTTCTATTTGGATTGGATGGTGAATTGCAGGTGTTGCTGCTAGAATGGCAATGTGTGGAATGGAAGGATTGGTGCTAAAGGCCCTTGATGGCCGTGAAAGATATTGTACCTAATCACCTAGAGGGGGGGTGAACAGGTGACTTAAATCTTTTTAACTTTTTAGGCAGAATACAGATTTATATCGCAGAATTATAACTACTTTGCCACAGCAAGAAATCAGCAATCACAGCAATCAATCAAGAAGACAGTGAACACACAAATTTATAGTGGTTCCCCAAGATTTGGATACATCCACTTTCCCCCTTCGCCTATCTAGTAGTGTACTAGATTCGGCCAAACTCCTCCACTATCTCAGATCCTCAGATCTTACACTCAGCTTTTTCACAAAGCCTACACTCAGCCACAGCAGGCCTACACTCAGCCACAACAGGCCTACACTCAGAGATACAAATCTCCTACACTCAGGCACACATGCCCTACACTCAGCCTTTATAATTACAGGCTTACAAACTCAGATCCCTAAGGATCCTACAAGATAATATGAATATAAAATGTAAACCCTACAACTCAGAGAAAAGAGAAAAGAGTTGTGAGATTTTTGATGAGTTCTTGGAAGAACTCAGCTGAGATCAACCTGACTTGACTTTCTTCAAAGCTTCTTGAATGTTGAACACAATAAGATTGATCTCCTCTGCAGTTGATCCTTGATCTCTGCTACTTAAGATTCAGAACAAAATCTGAACCCTTCTTCTCAGCCTGGTTCCAACGGCTGTCTTCTTGGATGGAGCTCTCTCTCTCCAACTTCTTAGATCTTCACTAGATTCTTCAATGAATAGCTAGATCTTCTTTGTATTACTTGATCATCTGTTTCTGTAGACAGTATAAGCCTATTTATAGGCCTTCTTCATGGTAACCGACTGGTCCGGTTCATAACTGATTTCTGACAACTCTGACAGGTGCAGTAGACCGGCTGGAATGACAGCTGTCAAGTCATCCAGTTAGTTCTTGAAAATTCTGTAACTGTCTGAAAGTGTCGAGACTGTCTGTCTTTAAGTGTCGACACTTATAGACTAAGTGTCGACACAAGTTGACAAAGTGTCGATACTAGCCTACAAGGTGTCGACACAACTCCTTGTGTTGTAGAATTCACTTCTCGACATAACTTCTTCTTCATGTGTCGACACTGATATTTAGTGTCGACACAACTGTCTGGTGTCGACTCTGCATCCCTGGTGTCGACACAAGTACTCCAAGTGTCTACACTGCTTGTCTGGGTGTCGACACAAGGCTTCTTAAGTGTCGACACTTTCCCTCTGGGTGTCGACACATGGACTTAGAAACTTTTTCATCTTTTCCTGCAAATACTTAACCTGCACAAGGTAACTCAAAATACATCAAATACATTTTGATGTATATCATTGAGTAGGGTGAGGCTTCTTCAAGTCAGGTACATTAGAACCAATGTACTCAACAATCTCCCCCTATTTGGAGAAGTCATAACCCTTAGTCAATGATATACACCATTCATAATAAAATTACAAAATGATGTAAAGCAGGATTATATAACAGGGCAAACATAAACATGTATCAAACAAAACATGTATAAACAGATAACATCTCAGAACAATTATGAAATAAATATATCACACAGCACATTGTTCTAATCAACTTTGTCATATGCATTATACAAAAGTTTACAAAATTTTTTAATACAAGTGATTACATAGTAAACTTTAAGATAATGCAATTCTATTTTTGATCAACATCTTTGATAACTATTCCTTTTCCTGATTGTACTTTGGCTTGAACAGGGGCTTCAACAACTTCAGTATCAGCAGGCTTCTTTCCTTTCAGATCCTTTTTCTTTTGCTCTTCAGCTTTAATCTTTTGCCTCTCAAAATAATGATAAGGCTTGGGAAAGTATTTGCTAGGCTCCTGAGCAGTAGGAGGTAGCTTTCCCATCTTGGCCTTTCTTCTATATTGCGCTATGGCTTCTTGCCTAGTCTCATGCTTCCTCCATTCTAGTTCAGAAAACCATTTGTTTCTGTCTTGTATATTATCTTTGGCAGCTTTCCATGCAGTTAAGATAATGTTTCTTGAAGTGGGGCTCCACTGCTCAAAGTCAGGTCTTTGTTCAGCTTGCTCTCTGAACCTTTTCTTAGACAATCTAGCTTCCTGTTCTTTCAGAAAAGCTTCTTGCATAGCCTCAGATACTGGCTGAACCACCTTCTCTATGATGACATTGTCTTTTCTTCCAGGTGGGCTATACATGGACTGTATATCAGCATGTATCATATCAAAATCTTTAGGAGGGTAGATTACTTGAGCCACTTCAGGTTGCTCCCCTCCTAGGTATGCAGGATGTATCCCAGATTCTGCTACATTGTCATCATCACATAAAGGAGGATAACCAAGAGTAGCTCTGATAGAATTAGAAATCCACTTGGCATGATCAGAGCTGCCTTTGACTAACACCCTCTCCCCCTTTATGACTTCTCTTTCCATGTGATCTCTTAGATCATCCTTTTGAAATCTGACTTGGTTATCCAAATAGTTGACTCCATCTTTAAAGAAAGGTTTCAACCTTTGGAGTTTTTCAGTTATCAACTTCTGAAAGTCTTGAATTGCAGAAGTAACATCAGTTAAACTCTTTTGCATTGCTTTATCAAACTCTGCTTTAGCAGTATCAGTAGAGGTTGTTAGTCCAGTAGCTATGTTCTTCATCTCTGTGACAATTGCATTGTGTGAAGCAGTCAAATTGTCATTCATTCTGATCTGGTTCTCAAGAACATACCCTTGCTTCAGTGCAATGTCATCCACTTGAGCTTTTATTTTCTCTTGATGAGTAGCTAAGTAGACTACTGCATTCCCACCCTTGTGGAAGCAGTTAGTCATCTCCTTCTTATTTAGATTCATCTCAAATCTAATAGACTTTATATCTTGGGCTAGATCAAACTGTAGAGATTTTTGCCCTTCATCCACATACTTCTCAATGGCTTGCCTGTGCTCATCCAGCTTAATTTGCATAGCAACCATCAAAGTACTGTAATCTACAGTTGGTGCTGGCTGTGATATAGGCTGTGGTGCAATAGTTTGCAAGGCCTTCTTGTAATTCTGGCTCCTTCTCTTAAATACGTGGAAATTCCTTTTCTTAGCTCTGGCTGCTTCCTCATCTTCAGATGCTGATGTGCTAGCAATATCTACCCTCTCTCTAGGTAGCTCCTCAACAGCTTGGGGCTTCTCAGGTTCTTGCCTTGCTATTTCTTCTAGAATTTGCACTTGCTCCCCCTCAACTGGAGCATTCTCCCCCTCAGCAGCAGGAATGTCCTTTTCAAGGTCTGCTTGTTCCAGATTAAGGAAGAGATCTTCCATAGTAAATTCTTTTGGAGAATGGGCTGGAGAAACTCTTGGCTCATCTACCACTGGATCAGATACTACTTGAACTGTAACAGATGTGTCCTTTATGACAACATCTGCGGGTTGACTATCAATCTGAGATTGCTGATTAACATCATTTAATGAATCAGACAAAACATTATCCTCTAAAGGGAAATCTAAAGCATTAATCTCAGTGATTACCTCAAGGATGATGTTGGTGGCTCTTTCACTTTCAAGAGGAGTTAGCTCTTCCACCACTAGAGGATCCCCCTGGATTTGATCCTGGTGTATGGGGCTAGCTGGTGGTAGCACCCCCTGCCTCACTGCAGCATCTTGTTGAGCTGGAGACTTCCCAGCATTTCCTTCTACATCCTCATCAGGAGTAAAGACAACTTGCTCTTCACTACCAGAGCTGCTAGATGAAACCTGAGCCACTGGGGCAGTCTTCTTCTTCTTCTTTTGGGGAGTTATTTTCTCTGGTGTGGGCAATTCCTTGGACAAGACCCTATCCCATCTGGAGAAGATCCTCATGTCCATCTTTCTCATAGGGTTGATCTTAGTTCCAGCAGCTTGACTCATAACCTCTGGTATACTAACAGCAAGGTATAGACTTAAGATCCTACCCAAATTGGGTTTCTTCAGACTTTCTTTAATCTTATCAAAGACAATAACAGACCAATCTGTTTTCACTGTGAAGATTATCCTTGTCATAAGATTGAATATATGGGCTGATACCCTGTCATGCCCTCCAGGCTTACTCAATATCACTTTGCCAACAATTTCTGAGAGAAATTTTCCCTGGCTGTTCATCCCCTTCCTATTGAACACTGATCTAATTTTCAATTTGGAATCTAGTCCACACCAAGTTAAAGCTTCTCTTATTTTAGAAGCAGTAACTTCGTCCTCTTCTTTTGTCCTTGGTAGATTTAGGACCTTTCTCAAACTTTTAGGTGATACCTTCACCTTTTCACCATGAACCCTAGACTTTATCTTGAGTCCAGATTCATCTACTTTTGCTCCATTCAGAAACTCTAGAACTTCCTTCTTCCAAATCTTTGTTGGCTCTGAAACAAGAAAATCCAACCCTGAGTCTGCAACTAGGGTTACCACATTCTTGCTCTCCAGGTCTGCATCCTCAAACGCATGTCGCACCAGTTCGTAGCCTTCATTGACGTTCTCCTCGAGCTTTGGCGTCATTAGGGTTTGAAGAATTTGAATTAAGAGAAGAGAGGTGTCGACACAGAAGTTTGGTCTCGAAACTTTAGTGAGCGTGTCGACAGACAATGGAGAAATCCTATTTATACCTTTCTAAGATTGAAGATGAAAGGGAGGGTTAACTAACTTAAATTGTGTCGACACTGCTGATAAGTGTCGACACAGACTTATAATGTCTCGACACCAATGTGTCGACACAAGTTTAGTCAACAGAATATATGTGTCGACACTTGTTTATATGTCGACACCACTTAACTCGACATTTAGTCGAGACTTTACTTAGATAATTCTGAGTAAACTCTAAGTGTCGACACTACCTTGGATGTGTCGACACGTACTTTTCATGTGTCACCACTAATTTTCTGAAGTGTCGACACCTACTTCCTAGATGTGTCGACACCTTTTCTCTGAAGTGTCGACACCAATTTTCTGTCTCGACACAGACAACTCTGTGTGTCGACACTATTTTACTTAGCCATTTCTATAAACTTATTCTAAGTTTATCATACCTAGTTCAATTTTAAACCTATTGAACTTAGTTTCTTCTAAAGGCTTAGTATACATATCAGCTAGTTGATTATCTGTTTTAACATATTCCAGTAAAATATCTTCTTTTTCTACATGTTCCCTTAGAAAATGATATTTTATTTCAATATGTTTAGTTCTACTATGGGAAACAGGATTGTTTGCAATTGATATAGCACTAGTAGAATCACAAAAGAGTGGAGTTCTACTTACCTGAATTCCATAGTCCTCAAGCTGATGTTGTATCCATAGAAGTTGAGCACAGCAACTTCCTGCAGCCACATATTCTGATTCTGCAGTGGAGATAGCCACACTTGTTTGCTTCTTGCTACTCCATGAAATCAGTCTTCCACCTAGGAATTGACAGGTTCCAGTTGTACTTTTTCTGTCTTCTTTGCATCCTGCAAAGTCTGCATCTGAATAACCTGTTAGTTCAAAGTCTCCATTCCTAGGGTACCAAAGGCCTAGATAAGGAGTGCCATTTAGATATCTCAGTATCCTTTTGACTGCTATCAAATGAGACTCCTTAGGGCATGCTTGATACCTAGCACAGACACATGTAGCATACATGATATCTGGTCTACTAGCAGTCAAATAGAGTAAGGAGCCAACTATCCCTCTATACAAAGTCTCATCTACAGGTTTCCCTGCATCATCTTTGCTAAGAGACATACATGACCCCATAGGAGTCTTCATGGTACTGGATGAATCCATACCATACTTCCTTATGAGTTCTAGGGTGAACTTAGACTGGTATATGGATAATCCATTCTCAGTCTGTCTAACTTGGAGACCCAAGAAGAACTTAAGTTCCCTCATACTACTCATCTCAAATTGTCCTTGCATTAGTTTTGCAAACTTTTTGCAAAGACTACTTTCAGTAGACCCAAATATTATGTCATCTACATATATTTGGACTAGTATTATTTTGCCTCTGGATTCCCTAAGGAATAGAGTCTTGTCTATTTTCCCCCTTGTGAATTTATTCTCAATGAGAAAACTAGACAGGATTTCATACCAATCCCTAGGGGCTTGTTTTAACCCATATAATGCTTTCCTAAGTCTATAGACATGATTAGGTTGAGTTGAATCAACAAAACCTGATGGATGTTCCACATAGACTTCCTCCTTTAGATTACCATTCAAAAATGCTGACTTAACATCCATTTGGTAAACTTTAAATCCTTGAAAGGTTGCATAGGCCAGGAACATCCTAATGGCTTCCAGTCTGGCTACTGGAGTAAAGGTTTGATCAAATTCAATACCTTCTTCCTGCCTATATCCTTTAGCAACCAATCTTGCTTTGTTCTTGACAATTACTCCATGTTCATCCATCTTGTTCCTAAAGATCCACTTGGTTCCAATTATGTTATGGTATTTTGGTTTAGGAACAAGCTCCCAGACTTTGCATCTCTTGAACTGATTCAGCTCTTCTTGCATTGCCTCAATCCAATGAGGGTCTAGGATGGCTTCTTCAAACTTCTTTGGCTCTACTTGGGATAGAAAACTGGAGTAGAGTGCTGCATTCAGATTTCTGCTCCTTGTTTGTACCCCTTGTCTTAGATCACCAATGATTTGATATGCTGGATGATCTCTAAGATGCCTATTAGCTGGAGGCATCCTGGCTTCAGGTTGTACTTCTTCAGTTTCTTCATCTTGCTGCACTCCTTGAATTTCTTCTTCATTAGGTACATGTAGTACTCCCCCTGGACAGCAGCCACTATCTTCTACTTGCTGTCTTGCAGTAGGTTCTTCTTCAATAGTAAGCTTGTCCATCTTCTTAGTTATACCTGTGGAGCTGCAAATACTATTAGACAACTCATTGTTAATAAGTCTAGTTTCATCAAATACTACATGTACAGACTCCTCTACAACTTGTGTAGACAAGTTGTAGACTCTGTAAGCCTTACTGTTGTTGCTGTACCCAACAAAAATTCCCTCTTGGGACTTGGCAGCAAACTTAGTCAAGTAAGACTTTCCATTGTTAAGTATAAACCACTTACAACCAAAGATCCTGAAATAGGATAGGTTTGGTTTTCTGCCTTTCACAATCTCATAGGGGGTCTTGTTATGGCTTTTAGTAATGGTAGCCCTATTAATTACATGGCATGCAATATTAACTGCCTCAGCCCAGAAATATTCTGGTAGTGATGTATCACTTAATAGGGTTCTACCAACCTCAATCAAGATTCTATTTTCCCTCTCAGCAATGCCATTTTGCTGAGGTGTTCTTGGTGAAGAAAACTCCTGAAATATCTCAAATTCTTCACATAGTTTTGCCATACTATCAGACTGAAATTCAGTAACATGGTCACTTCTTATCTTGACCACTATACTGTCTAGTTCATTCTGAATTTGTTTGACAAAGCTATAGAAGATACTAGGTGTTTTAGATTTCTGTCTAAGGAAGAACACCCAGGAAAACCTTGAGTAGTCATCTACAACTACAAAGGTATAGACCTTCCTACCTAGGCTGTGAACAGGCATAGGACCAAAGAGATCCATATGCAAGAGGTATAAACACCTCACAACATCTTTGTTTTCAATGCTACTAAAGGTGGATCTAGTCTGCTTGCCCTTTTGACAAGCTGAGCATATTCCATCTTTAATACACTTAACTTGAGGACCATTCCTCACTAACTCTTTGCTAAAGAGTTGGCCTATTGTCTTGTAGTTGAGATGGGCTAGCCTCTTGTGCCATTTGACACAATGAGAGACTTTCTCATCAGCTACAAGACACACTGGAGAACCATTATTCTCAACCATAATGTCTAGGCAGTAGACATTCCTTTTTCTATAACCAGTCAAAATGATCTCTTGATCATTTGACCTCCTGATATGACAACCATCTTTGACAAATGAGATGTCATATCCTACATCACTCAATTGACTTATACTAATAAGGTTATGTTTCAAACCTTTAATATAAGCCACTTTAGTAATAGTTATATGTGAGCTAGAAATATTACCAAAACCCTTGATGATTCCTTTTTCAGAATCACCAAAGGTGACTTTAGGACCATCTTTGATTGGAGTGAAGTCCTTTAGCAATCCCCTTGTTCCAGTCATGTGCCTGGAACATCCACTGTCCAAGTACCATATTTGGGCATGGCCACTTGGACTTACCTGCAAAACAGATTTGTGAACCTTAGAACCCAAAGAATTCTTGGGTCCTTGGTACTGGTTAGTTTGCCTCCTAACAAAGCTACCTACAGGTTTTCCAACAGGCAGTTTGCTACTCACTTTGGCACTTGCATTGTGCCAACAGTCCATGGCAAAGTGGCCTACCTTGCCACAACACCAACACTCAAACCTATTGTACCTTTGCTTAGGTACATCCCTAGCTATTTTATTTACAGCTGGCTTGTTGAGAGCTGAAGCTTTGCCCTTGGACTTGGACTGAACAGTCCTAGCTGGTTTAGTAAACCCCAGTACAACTTTACCTTTTTGATGAACAAATTCATCAATTAATGGTAGAACTGACTTTGGTTTAGAAAACCTAGCAACTAAATCTCTCTCCTTCTGAAGACTAATCTCCAGACTTTTGATTTGATCATTCTTAAATGATATAGTCCCCATCTGAATCACAGTTATGTGCTTCAGTCTGGCTATCTCATTAAGTTTTGATCAAACAACTTCTCATAATCAGTTGCAGCCACTTTGAGACTTGCAACCTCCTTAGCTTGACACTTGGCCAAGGATTTGCATTTCTTAAATGCTTGCAACAGAACTTTATATTCATCTATCAATTGATGAATATCCTCTTCAGACTCAGATGCACTCTCATCACTTGATGATGATGAATCTGATTCTGAACTAGCACAATAAATTGAACTTAAAGAACAATTTTGTACCTTACTAGGTCCAGGCTGCTCCTGTATTTTGTCACTTTCTGTCAATGCCATCAGTCCTTGGAACTGACTGTCCTCTTGTTCATATATAGAGTTCATGATTTGGATGAACTACCTTTCTTCTTCCTCAGCAAACAGTCCTATATATGCTTCAGCATCTGACTCAGTTTCTGATGAAGAAATGTCTGACAGGCTCTTATCCTTTTTGGCAACAAAAGACTTTTCCTTCTTGCCCTTGAATTGAGTCTTTTTCTTATCATTAGACTCTTTCCTTCTCTCAGGACAGTCTGCAATAACATGTCCTTGTCTATTACAGTAATAGCAAATAATTTTTGATAGAGTTGCTTTGCTAGACTTGGTCTTTTTCCTGTCTTTCTTTGATGACTTCTTGTTCTGATAATAGTCATCTTTTCCTTGTGAAGTAGATGGCTTTGTCTTCCACTGTTTCTTCTTTAAGAACTTCTGAAAGTGTCTTGTGAAGGCTGTAAAGTTCTCATCACTTTCACTGCTCTCAGAATTTCTGCTTTCTGAATTATCTGACTCAGTCTCAGCAACCTTTGGTGGTGGAGATGGAGACTTATTTCTGTATTTTCTGGTGGCTTCTGTCTTGAATGCCACTGTCCTTTCCTTGTTCTCAATTCTGGTGGTCTTCTCCTCTTCTTTCCTCACCATCAACTGCATCTCATAGGATAACAGTTTTCCAAATAGTGTTGGTGGAGGAATTTCTGCTAACTTTGCCATTTTCCTTATGACACAGATCTTGGTGTCCCAATCTTTTGTAAGGGACCTTAAGAACTTATCATTAAGCTCATAATTACTGAACTCTCTGCCATAGTACATTAGCTCATTCACAATCCTGTAGAACTTCTTATAGCATTCAGTTATGCTATCAGATCTACCTTGCCTAAAGCTTTCATATTCTTGGTTTAATAAGGACTTTCTATAATGCCTCACTTCTTCAGAACCCTCCATGTACACAATAAGAGTATCCCACATCTCCTTAGATGTCTTACAGTGTATCAAATTCTGAAAGGTAGCATCATCTATAGCACTCACAATGATATTCTGAGCCCTTTTGTCCATTGTGGCTAGAACTATCTCATCCTTTGTCATTTCAGAGAAATCCTTAGGTGTTCTCTGATTTGCATCCAGGACTGAAACCTTCATGGGCACATATGACCCTTCTTTAACTGTGATGTAAATTCTAGGGTCTGAGGCTTCCATAAATAGTCTCACCCTTTTCTTCCAGATGCCAAATATTTCTTTTCTGCAAATGGGTAGCTTCATGGATCCCAATTCCTTATGATTCTCAGTGGAACCCATGGTTCTTGATTTTCTTGATTCTGCAATTTTACTTAGACTGAATCTACCAATAGGATCTACTCAGATAGTTGTGTCCATTTTTGAGTAACCTCCCTCTGATACCACTTGAAAGATATTGTACCTAATCACCTAGAGGGGGGGGGGGTGAATAGGTGACTTAAATATTTTTAACTTTTTAGGCAGAATACAGATTTATATCACAGAATTATAACTACTTTGCCACAGCAAGCAATCAGCAATCACAACAATCAATCAAGCACACAGTGAACACACAAATTTATAGTGGTTCCACAAGGTTTGGGTACATCCACTTCCCCCTTCGCCTATCTAGTAGTGTACTAGATTCGGCCAAACTCCTCCACTATCTCAGATCCTCAAATCTTACACTCAGAACCCCAAAACAGGTTCCTACAGCTCAGGCCCAAGGCCCTACATCTCAGTCTTCTCCAAAGACCTACACTCAGCTTTTTCACAAAGCCTACACTCAGCCACAGCAGGCCTATACTCAGCCACAATAGGCCTACACTCAGAGATACAAATCTCCTACACTCAGGCACACAAGCCCTACACTCAGCCTTTATAATTGCAGGCTTACAAACTCAGATCCCTAAGGATCCTACAAGATAATATGAATACAAAATGTAAACCCTACAACTCAGAGAAAAGAGAAAAGAGTTGTGAGTTTCTTGATGAGTTCTTGGAAGAACTCAGCTGAGATCAACCTGACTTGGCTTTCTTCAAAGCTTCTTGAATGTTGAACACAATAAGATTGATCTCCTCTGCAGTTGATTCTTGATCTCTGCTACTTAAGATTCAGAACAAAATCTGAACCCTTCTTCTCAGCCTGGTTCCAACGGCTGTCTTCTTGGATGGAGCTCTCTCTCTCCAACTTCTTAGATCTTCACTAGATTTTTCAATGAATAGCTAGATCTTCTTTGTATTACTTGATCATCTGTTTCTGTAGACAGTATAAGCCTATTTATAGGCCTTCTTCATGGTAACTGGCTGGTCCGGTTCATAACTGATTTCTAACAACTCTAACAGGTGCAGTAGACCGGCTGGAATGGCAGCTGTCAAGTCATCCAGTCAGTTCTTGAAAATTCTGTAACTGTCTGAAAGTGTCGAGATTGTCTGTCTTTAAGTGTCGACACTTATAGACTAAGTGTCGACACAAGTTGACAAAGTGTCGACACTAGCCTACAAGGTATCGACACAACTCCTTGTGTTGTAGAATTCACTTCTCAACACAGCTTCATCTTCATGTGTCGACACTGATATTTAGTGTCGACACAACTCCTTGTTCTTTAGTACTTTGTTGAATTCTTGTAAGTGTCGACACAACTCCTTTGTGTCGACACATCTTCATGTGTTGAACTTGTTCAGTGTCGACACATCTTCTTGGTGTCGACACATGCCTTCTGTGTTGATACTTGCTGAGTGTCGACACTGCTCCTTGTGTCGACACATTCTTCTTCTGTTGAGACTCTGGCTGAGTGTCGACATATCTCCTTAGTGTCGACAATTGTACTTAGAATTTTGTTGAACTTTGCTAAGTGTCAACACAGCTCCTTGTGTCGACACTTTCTTCAAGTGTTGAGTCATCTGCTGAGTGTCGACACATTCTTTCTTGTGTCGACAATTTCTTCAAGTGTTGAGTCTTCTGCTGAGTGTCGACACATTCTTTCTTGTGTCGACACTTTCTTCAAGTGTTGAGTCTTCTGCTGAGTGTCGACACATTCTTTCTTGTGTCGACACTTATACTTCGACTCTGCTGACTTTTGCTGAGTGTCGACACAGCCTCCAAGTGTCGACACTTTCTGAAGTAGACACAGTTTCACTAGGTGTCGACACAACTGCTAAGTGTCGACACTGCTTCACTGCACTTTTCTTCATTGAGTGTCGACACAGCTCCTTGCGTCGACACTTCCTGTCTGGTGTCGACTATGCATCCCTGGTGTCGACACAAGTACTCCAAGTGTCGGCACTGCTTGTCTGGGTGTCGACACAAGGGTTCTTAAGTGTCGACACTTTCCCTCTGGGTGTCGACACATGGACTTAGAAACTTTTTCATCTTTTCCTGCAAATACTTAACCTGCACAAGGTAACTCAAAATACATCAAATACATTTTGATGTATATCATTGAGTAGGGTGAGGCTTCTTCAAATCAGGTACATTAGAACCAATGTACCCAACAGGCCGTGCGAAGAAACATGGTTGGATTTCATGTGTGGCCGGCCTGCGTGCCGATGTACGAAAATGTATTTGTGCAAAGGGAAATCTGTAAGGCCTTAAGGCCAGTGTGTGTGAGTTGTATACATTCCTGGTTTTGATATATAAATGTGGAGTTTATATAGTAGTGGACATTCTCTGAGTTGAGTTCATGTTAACGTAAAATGCTGCGCTAGAATGTTTTGAGATAGGATGCGAGTAGATTTTGATTTCCACAAGTAATTCCGCCGCTTGTCTGTGACATATGGCGCGGGGCACCGTCCGGACCCACCGTTATATGCCATATGACGAGTGGGGGCGTTACAAAGTGGTATCAGAGCCATGTTTAGATTATTTGGGAGGAGAGAACATACTTGAACTCACGAATGTCCACTAGGAATGTATATCATGTACGTGAAGTGCGTGAGTGTGTAGTCAATGTATAAGTACTGTTATGATATGAATGATTAATGGTGTTTTGTACATAGATAGGTGGAGAGGAGTGGTGCTGGGCAGTCAGAACCCTAGCGATCGGATGAGAGTGCAGCACCCGTTGAAGCGCCTATGCCTCCTTCGGCGGAGACCATACGGGTGGTGACGGAGACAGTGCTTGCGTTGTTACAGGCATAACCTATTGGACAGGCAAGGCATGCAGGAGTACCAGTATAGGCTGGTGCACGGCAAGAGCGTGCTGCAACTGTGGTGGAGGTGCAAGAAATAGACGAGTCATTGAAATGCATTATGGAGTTTCATCCACCTACGTTTGGTGGAGCACGTTCTCCAATGCAGGCAGAATATTGGTTGGCTCGAGTAAAGAGAATCCTGACTGCAATCAGGATGGCAGAGGAGCAGAAAGTGATGTTAGCCACTTTTCTGTTGGAAGGAGATGTGAGACTGTGGTGGGACGAGATGGAGGTGCATCACTTGGCAGGCCGTGGATTAGCGGAGGTTTCAATGGATGAATTCTCCTGATTGTTTTTAGCCAAGTATGTGCCAGTGTCGCAGCGAATTGCGATGGAAAATGAGTTTCAACGCCTGGTGCAGGGTGAGGCAGATATTGATACATACCTGCATGAGTTTACTAGACTGGGGAAATATGCGGGTCTACCTTCGCAGAGGAAGCGCGAAAGACGAATCAATTTTATGTGGGATTGCGCGACGAGTTGCGGTTGGCACTCCCGAGTTCGGTGAACCAAGGATTCTAAGCGTTGGTCGATACAGCCCGTGCTTTGGAGAAAGATTTGAAGCAGGTATAAGAGAAGAAGAGACTGGCAGTGGAAAAGCCAGAGTTTAAAGTGCCTCAATCGGAGCAATCAGAGTTTAGAAGATGAGAAAAGAAAAGGTTTAGGCCTGCGGAATCAGCTCCGTCGATTGTTTCTTCGGGGGCGACCTATGGGCCAAGACGTGTTGATACACGTATATGGTATAAATGCGGGCAGCAAGGACACATAGCAAAATTTTGTTCGAATGTCCCTGCAGGAAGTGAGAAAAAGACAGGTGCCTCTTATGAAGAAAAAGGTAAAGCAGTGGCCGAATCATCTGCATCTCGGACGCAACCTCGATTACATAATTTGGAAGTGCAAGAGCCGCAAAGCTCACTTGGTGAAATCCAGCCTCGCGTGTTTAATATGGCTCTTTTGCGCGAAATGCAACATTGGGAGGCTGAGCGAAAGTAAGGATAATGACTTGGATATATATGATGACTCACGAGTAATGCTCTTGATACTGTACCTACTGAGGATATTGTTGCACATATCATGTTGTATATGTCATGTTATATGTTGCTTGTTCGTGCACACTTGTGATATGGAAGTGATCGTTCGATTATGATAAGTTTGATGATGTGTTTGTTTTCGATCACTTGATTAAGTTTGTGGCTGCATGTGCACAGATGGAAGTTTGGGATGTGCTATATGTATGTGTTGTATGTTTGGTTTGTTTGTGCGATGCCATGAGGTGAGATAAGCCGTGGCCGCTAAGCTCAAACCCGGCTCGCTTTGTTCGCGTGCATGGTTGCAAATGGTGCAACATTCAGTGGTTGTGTGGCTGATTGGAGTGAGCCAAATGTCGAGGACGAAATTTCTTTGAAGGAGGGGAGGGTTGTAATAGCCCAAATTCACGAAGCGGAAAAAGATTGGGTGACACGGCCTGGGACACGGGCGTGTCCCAGGGCGTGTCCTGCTTGGGTTGAGTGCGTTCGATGAAGTTCGGTTGACGAAGTTCGGTCGACAAATTTTTGGGAGGTACACGCCTGTGATACGGGCGTGTCGGGGGAGTAACCCAGGGAATGTCCTCCCCTAGTCGACGACTCTCTCTAGGTCGGCGAACTACGCTTGACGATCATCGGGTAGAGGGTACACGGCCTGTGCATGGGCATGTCAAAGGGCATGTCCCGCTCATACTCGAGTAGCTCTCGTGTAGATCGAAATGTAATCGAGTAGGTGGAAAAGTACTCGAGTAATAGGGGGTGACACGGGCGTGTCATCCCTGTGACACGGGCGTATCTTGTCTAAGTAGTCGAGTAGTTAGTTTTCTCTCGAGTAAGTCCTCTCGAGTAGGTATCGAGTGGGTTACACGCCCTGTGTCGCGGGCGTGACGATGCTGATACAGGCGTGTCATGGGCGTGTCACCTTAATGTGGATAAGGTTGGATAAGGCAGTTCGTGAACTGCTTAGGGGACACGGCCCGTGACACGGGCGTGTCACAGGGCGTGTTAGACCCGAGAGAGCTGTTTTTAGGGATTTTCTGGCCGTTCCTTTTCTGCCGATGGGATCTGATGGCTCAGATTTCTCCTTGCTGTTATATGTCCGAGAAATGAGGATTATGTAACACCCTGAAACTCAAAAGAGCGACGGGAGACATTTTGGGCCAGATCAGGAATCAGGCAGTAGGCACACGGACTGGGACACGAACGTGTCCTAGGGCATGTCAGGCTGGAGTCGACGACTTGGCCGCGAAGTCGACGAATTTTGCTCGACGAAGTGTCGAGAGGGGGCACACGGTCTGAGACACGGGCGTGTCTCAGGGCGTGTCGAGCCGTGTCGACAACCGGCCCGGGGTGTCGACATTTTCGCTCGACGATATGTCGAGACAAGACACACGGCCTAGGACACGGGCGTGTCCCAAGCCGTGTCAGGCTGTCGAGACAAGGAACACGGCCTCGGACACAGGCGTGTCCATGGTCGTGTCGGGTGTCGACGAACTTCACTCGACAAAGTGTCGAGTGTCGAGACAGTGAACACGGCCTGGCGCCCAGGCATGTTCGAGTAGACACGGGCTTGGACACGGGTGTGTCCAACAACCCGTGTCCTTCTCGGGTTGTTTTCGGGCTGTGTCGATGGGGGTACACGGCCGACCACACGGCCGGGTCAGTTGGAACATAGGCATGTCAGGTCAAACACGGGCATGTTCGATACCCATGTGTTGTTCCAGGCGTGTTGATTTTGACGGCAAATGAGGGACACGGCCCTGGACACGGGCGTGTGCCAGGCCGTGTTCGGTCCAGATTGTACATTTCAAGCCCGAATCAAAGCCGATCGTTTCTTTAATTTGAGATCCAACGGCTGGGGGTTATTCTTGATGGGATATACAGGGGATTGGACCCTTGAAACCCTCATTTCTTTTGAGTGGTTATCTTTCTAAAGTATAGAGAGAGAGGAGAGCCAAGGGAGGAAGAAGAAGCTAGATCCGGCCATTGGAGGAGCTTCGAAGCTCCAAATCGCGAGCCGACTTCGGATCTATGGAGACAAAGAGAGTGCGGTGCTTTTCATCCGCTTACTTTTCCATGGCGCCAAAGAAGAACGCTAGGGTAACGATTCTCTTCTTGAGCATGTGAAGCTCTCCTTCTTTACATAGGAAGCCCGCTCTCGCGAGTTTGCGGTGAGTTGGAGGCGTTCCTTCGGGTAGATATGTGAAGTCCCCGTTGTGTAGAGTCCGTAAACGAGAACGGACATAAGCATGATGTGTGAAGCCTATCCGGACATGTTGGTCTGGATCGGTGATGTTGCATTGCATAAATGCCGGAGAAGACTCCGTGCGATTGGGTGTTTTTTGGGTTTTCTACGTGGTAGATTCCAACAGGGAGCCTTGAGGATTAACCCTAAGGTGCACCCGAAAAACTGGGCAGATGCGTGATCTTGCCAACTTGGTGGCCTGGGAGCCAATATGAACATAACCGGGTTATGTGAAGTGTGATTGAAACGGGACTCGGGAGAAGTTTAACCCGCGCATATGGCTTAAACTGTCGTTGCGATGTGAGCACGGGTTAGATGGAACTGTATCCGTTCTATGTCGTTCGGTTAGAGCCGTTGGAAAATATGAGGGTTTTCGGCGGTCTATGGCTTAAAATGACGTGACCCATGCCAAGAAGACAAAAGCTCATATGTTTGGCCGTCAAAGTGACGGTGGTGAGTCCGGAATGTCTATGGCTTAAAATGACGTGACATTGGCCGGTACACTGAGAATGTGCCCTGTGTGCACGGGGTGTGTGGCCGTGCGAGCCTACGCCTGTGATGTTGTGACATTACTATAATGCCTGTTTATGCTAATAAGTGCAGGGAAGGAGCATCGCCGCCCCGAGTCGGGGGCGGGATCGTTATAATTTGGTCAACATTGCTGACCGTTGCTCTTGTTTTCCACTGTGCGTTGGTTTTGTTGCTTGCAGGTGCTGCTGGATCAAGCGGTCAATAGCGGGCTAAAGCCCAAACTGCGAAGCCGGCCCTCGAAGGCCTAATTGGAGTGTTTACTGCTTTTACTCATGTATGACCGGCCTGCATGCCGTGGTTTGTAAAACATATAATATTGAAGTAAACCATTTTTTAAGGCCTTAAGGTTTGTACTCGTGTATGTACGACATTCCTATATGGTGTATTAGTGGACATTCATGCTCTTTGTGCTGGGTTCTTAATTGCAACTTATAAATTACTTCTCTTAGAATGCTCTGTGTAGGACGTTGGATTAGTTGGATGGTTTCCATGAGTAACCACCCGGTCTATCTGTGGTATATGGCGTCGGGCCCCGGCCGGACCCACTGCTATATGATATGCGACGGATAGGGGGTGTTACAATTTAGTATCAGAGGGAGGTTGCGATCCTCCGACCTGTGGGTTATGGGCTCTATGCTATGCGACGGGTACAATTTGCTATATGCTATGCGACGGCTAGGGGGTGTTATAGATTATCTCTTCATTCTCTTCTTCTTCATCATCTTCTCATTCCAAGAGAAAGAAAGAGAGAGAGGGAAAGGGAAGGAAAGGAGGAAGGAGAAAATCCTCTACTGGACGAGCTACGGAGTGTGGATTGAAGATCCGAGTTCGGATTTGTGGAGGCAACACTGAGACGGTGACTTCCATCCGGCAGATTCATGGCTTCGAAGCGATCTTCAAGGGTAACGATCTCCTTCTTGGACATCGAAGTCCTCTCTTTATGCGTGTGCCTGGAATCCTCTGCCAAGAGGTGGATGTCGGACGTGATTCCTTATTTGAGTTTGCATATAGAGCCGGAAGTGTGAGTACGACATAGGCATGCTGTGTGAAGCCCATCTGGACGGGTAGTCTGGATTGGTGATGATCATGGGTAAACCGGAGAAGACTCCATGGATTTGATACTGTGAAAGGTTTGTTCTTTGATTGCCTGGTTGTGTGGATGAATGAATATTTGGTTATGGACGTATGGAGCCTTTGGTTAAGCTCCTGGTTATGAGAGATCAATTGGTAGCACGCCTGGGGAGCGCTAGATAAGGGGAGAGCGAGATAAACCTGGCCTGTTTCACCACTAGGGTGGGTTAATTTGGATAGATGAGGGATCGATTGACGTCAATGCCTGGGGAGCCGAGTTAAACCCATCTTGTTGTACTACAAGGGTGGGTCGATCAGGAATAGGTGAGGGGTCGATGGGTGGTAATGCCTGGGGAGCACTGATTAACCCGGCTTGCCACACCACATGGTGTGGGTCGATCTGCTCTGGTTGTTTGTGAATACTGCGAGGTAGTACCTCTTGATGGAGGCTTGCCCCTTTTTGACGTTATGGAGACGGACATAACTAAACGCAACGCTCTCCACTAACTCTCACGTCACGCTCAAGCAACAAAAACGCAGCAACTACCCAACTCGTATATTCATTAAACATAGACGACGGAGGGTTCGTAAAGCCCTTCAAGATAGTACCAAGGCGATAGGCCAAGGTCCTCTCAAGCGAAAGGAACCCACACGGTTCGGTCGAGCGTTGTTGTACTAAAAGAGAATCCACCGAAAACAAAAGATTCGGACAAGGATGGTTCTCTCCCAACAAAATAAAATGAGTGCCGCCACGCCTCACGAACTTAAACGGAAAAAAAGGAAAACACCAACAATATCAATGAAAATTTAACCATGAAATTTCCAACGCTTCACAAACCACGCAACACGCATATGCCACAAGATCTATCCAGAGGAGAAAACACACAACGGTAGAGATTTTCGTTACCCAAACCGGAATAGATGATTCCGGTTTTCTTGCTTGAATCGCTCTTCCACGGTTCCGCCGGAGTTACGCCAGATGGAGAGGAAACTCTTCCTCCTTCGTCGCGTCACGCCTTGGCCGAGATCCACGAGAGATTACCGCAAGCACCTTGCTCTAACCACCAAGAGAGAGGGGTTGCCGGATTCTTCCTTGAAGGGGGAAGGGGGAGAAGTTGGGCGGCTTGGGAGGGAGAGGAGGTTGGCGGCCAAGAGGGGAAAGAAGGCTAGGATTGAGAGGGAGCCAAAATTAGAATAGGAGAGAGAGGGGGGAGATTCCTTTTGGAGGTAGGATTTCAAATTCTCATTCAACTTAACCATATGAAAACAATCCATGCCTATATATAGGCTACACCACTCAATCTCCACCTTAGAAAATTAACACCCTCATGATGGTTATATGCACCCATCATGAATTAAATAAAGCATAGAGTTTGCATGAAGAATAAAAAATGCAAGATGGTTATAATCACCCATCATGCAATACAAAATTAAAATGCTTGAAATAAGATTGTTTAAAATAACAATCGATAAAATAACAATTTAATAAAATATATAATTATAATTATTTTATTCATAATTATATATTTTATTTAATAGTGGCGGCGGCGTTGGCGTCGAGGTAGAAGTCCCATCCGTGAGCTTGCGGCCACAATCGTCCCAATACACGAACGCTTTGGCGGCGGCGTTGGCGTCGAGGTAGAAATACCATCCGTGAGCTTGCGGCAACGACCGTCCCAATCCACGAACGCTTTCAGACGGGGATCCATGGCGCCATCAATCCTCCCCCTCTCAAAAATACTCATCACTGATGAGTAGGCATGTGAGTACTCGCATGGAAGATCGTCGACGGGGAAGAAGAACCTGCAAGGCAAAAAAAGTGGTCTTGGGGGGACCTCAAAAACACATTATCCAACGAAGGAAAAACAGTTTCCACAACATCAACCAACATACCTCCGATGGAGACCGAGAAAGAGAACGATCCTGGGAAACTTGAACCACCTAACCCGATAGAATTCAAAGTGGAATATATATACGGAGAGGTAGACATTTCAAGTGGCATAGAAGCATGAAGCGTAAAATATGAAACGATGAAAATAGAAGCTATGCCCCAATCAATGGAAAATTCTAATAGAAAAGTGATGTTACCAAACTCCCTTAAGGTTCGCAAAGGATGGACTTGCCGATTCGTTAATATTTTTAAGGTGCCCGGGGGCATCCGTTCAGGGGTGAGACAAGCCAAACCCAAATCATCCACATAACAGTAGGAGACTTTCTGACACAAACTCGCAAGTAAATTAAAGGACGCATTTTGATGGATTAAAATGGTAAGAATGTGCCTAATTAACTTAAAACCATGTGGGGTGAACCCATATGCAACATGATTAGAATTAATAGTAGAAAATAACGGAACTATATCAGGTGGCATGGGTTCTTTAACTTCAAAAATTATTTCAGTGGAACATAACGTTTTCGTTTTAAATTTGGAATTAAATTTTGATTTAAAAATTTCGTAATGAATAGCCAGCAGAAAACGCTCGTCACCAACTACGTTTACCCACATCCATCTAAGTAAGCCTAATGGGGAGGCGGTAATAATAAACTTCTCCAAATATAAAGGGCTAGAAATGACTAGCTCGTGTCCTAACAAATCATCTACTCGAGTTAAATGAACCGGAGGGAGAGTCGACATGGGTGATTCCGTAGGGGAAGTTAAGTCACACTCAACGTCAAAACACGGATTACTCGTCCAAGAACAAGCCTCCGGTTGCAGGCCATTAAAATCATAGGAAAAATTAAACAGTGGATTCGTCCTCACTGAAAACTCCGCCGACAAGTCTTCCAACTCATTCGATACTTCATTTAATTCAGAATTAGTGAGTGTATCATAAGTAGGCAAAATCGTATCCGACAAAATTTCTAAACAGTTTTGGGCCCCAGGTAAAGGAGATATCATCAACGAAATGTCTTTCTGGCCCTCTGGGCTACCGTCATCCAAATATAATTTTTTCCCATAGTGTAAAGTTTCCAAAACGACAGATCCTTCGTTAACCAACTCTTCCAATGAAGTGGGTGCATCGTCACAATCAAAATAAAGGGATGGGCAAATTGAATCCCGGTGAGTATCAAAATTAACTTGACTTTTAAGCGGCGTTGATACCGTAAATGAACTAACTCTCGGATGTATCACACTAAGATTATCCCAAATTGAACAACCATCCCAAGGTGACTCTTCCAATACCGTTGAAACATCTATTAATTCTGGGTCAACCATAATAATATCGGGTCCTAGCAAGTCATCACCTAATTTAGTAACAAGTAAGCTTTCAACATTGGATGACTCTACCGACTCAGTCAGAACGTCTTCTGACTCAGGGTCATCAGGAGACTCCCTGACTAAAATAACGTCGAAGGGGGGTGAAGATGATTCCTCGGGGGAGAAATCCTCGTCCAGGTCACTAGGGTAACCAATCTCCTCAACGTCACTAAAAGCGTCAGCGAAAATTGCCTCATCCTCAGTGACGGGCTCAGTCCTATTCACATCCTCAGGTTCAACAGGAGAGTCAGGCACTATCGTAAATGAAGGAAGACTCTCACCTGGCTGATTAAGTTCATCATCCAGAGATTCTATATCCACATAAGAATCCTGAGAGGTATCAGTCACTATACCAGAGGGCTTAGATGTCGAGGCTAAAGAAGCAAGCACCCTAATAGTAACCTCTTTCGAGTTCAAATTTTGGAGTCTAAATGGCTTATGTTCCCTATAGGTGGGACTAGGCACACTTTGGGTATTACTACCTCTTTGGGGATAGGATCTATCAAGAGGCATAGGGTCACTCCTATAAGCAGATACGGGTCTGGTGCCATAACTATTATTACTAACGGGTGTGGTGCTATTAGTGCGCAGGTAGGCGGGATCAAATTGATCCGAGAGGAGGCTACGCATGTGCGACCAAGCATAATGATATCTACCAACACGACGCTCCCTTGATTCTCACCGGGTGTGATTTTACCGACCCTCCCACCCACTCCATTGACCCAACTAGCACATATTTTAGGACACGAATTTATTATATCTAGTCCAAGACAGTTGGTATTGCCTACGTTAGTAACCCCTCCGTTGGGCAGGTCTCATAAGATAGGTATTAGTGAGTTGATAGAATTCGTGTTCAGTCTTCTCACAAATTTTTGTAGTTTTGTATCCTTCAGACGTCCTATGAATAATCAATTCTCTGATTTTATGCTTACAATGAGGTCGTCTATTGTGCCCATTTCCGATTTCCTGATGGGTGTGCCCATTGGTTTGTGTCCGCTAAACTTTCAATATAAATTAAATCAATTAAACTATTTAGCACCGATGCCACCTGATTTAGTTTCGTTACGTCCAACGTATAAATCAAGTGATTTTGCACAATAATTCATGCTCCAAATTCACAATTTACATAAGCACATTCATGAAACGTTAACTGCCCAACATGCATTTTATAAATCTAATGCTAACGTACATAGAAGAGTATCTCACTTTAATGTTGATGATTTGGTCTTGGCACGTCTCATTCCTGAACGGTTGCCTTCGGGCTCCCTAAAAAAGTTAGCGAATTGGCGAGCTAGTCCTTTCCGAATTTTAAAGAGGTTAGGAGAAATGCTTATCTTTTGGAGATACCCACCGATTGGGGTATATACCCCATTTTTAATGTTTCGGATTTAACGTCTTATGTTTCTCCACCACTTGAATTATCTGCCTCTCTGTTTATTTCGTCCACTATGTTTTCTAATGGGTTGAGGGGTGAGCTGGGTCCTGGATCGCTCTCTCTTACGGTTTCCACTGGAGGTATGTTGAATGTTGATGTCGAAACTTTTTCACCTTCTTTGACTAATGCTTTTCCAAGGTTCCCGAAGACCTTCATTTTGCCTGACAGGTGCTATTTGATGTGGCATGATCCCGCTACTACCAATTGGATTGTGGGGCCAGATTTGCCCCATGTTGCTGCTGCTTTTGACTATTCTCCCCTCACGGGCCACTCATCAGAGATGAGTAATTTTAAGTGGGGGAGGATTGATGGCGACGTTGTCCCACCATTTGCTCGTGATGATCGTGACCGTTTGATTTGTGGCGATGATGTACCGCCATTTGTTCATGATGTCGTTGCAGATGGTGCTGACGAGTTCTTTGGCGAGCTCCATGGCGACGCCGGGTCCATGCATTATGTTGATCGTCGCCGCAACCGTACGTTTGAAGACTTGGATGGACAATGCTGCAACAATAATTTTGATGCACGCCATCGCCGCTACAATGCCATCACCGTGACAATTATTTTGCTACAACACCATCGCTGCTACAACGCTATCGTCGCGACAATAATTTCGCTACAACGACATCGCTGCTACAACGTCATCATCGCGACAATAATCTAATAATTATAGTATTATATTATATTTATTAATTTTCTTGTTGCATTGTTTTAATTTGAGAGTTTTTATTTCATGCATTTAGCTATTGTATTTGTTATATCATGTTTATGATGGGTGCATATAACCATCATGTGTTTATTTTATTTGAATGGAGGAGATTGAATGGTGTAAGCTATAAAAGGCCATCTTTATGAAGGATTTAGGAGAAGAATGAAAAGAAAAAAATCTGAAATTCAAGTTTTGAATTTTCCCCCTCTTTCCTCTTTCCCTCTAAGGCAAATTTTGGCCCCTCCTTGTTTCTCCTCCTCTCTTGGCCGCCGGCCTCATCTTCTTCCCCTCTCCTCCCTCCTCTCGTCTTCTCCACAAAATCCTTTCTCCTCTCCACTACGAGTAACAAATCAAAGAACTCCTCTCCTTGAAGAATTCGGCCAACATCCTTTCCCCCTCCTTGGGTGATTTCGGCCAAGGACAACAACTTCAGCGACGACGAACCTTCTCCGACGTGAAGCAAGGAAGGTGGACGAGTTTCTCTCCATTCGGCGTGACTCCGGCGGAGCCATGGAAGAGCGAACGATTTTTCATCGGAATCATCTATTCCGATTGGGGTAACGAAAATTACTACTCTTGTGTGATTCCCTCTTAGATAAATCTTGTGGTGGTTTTATTTGGCATTGCTTCCGAACTTTTGAATTCATCATGGTTTTGATCCGAACGATATTGTTATCTTCTTTTGATCTATTTTAAGTTCGTGAGGATTGGCGGACCTCATTTTCTTTTTGTTGGGAGAGATCTACCATTTTTGAATCGTTTACTTTTAGTGGATCTCTTTTGGTACAACACACGCTCGAACGGATCGGGTCGATCCATTTCTCTTTTTGTGGAGGCAACACTGAGACGGTGACTTCCATCCGGCAGATTCATGGCTTCGAAGCGATCTTCAAGGGTAACGATCTCCTTCTTGGACATCGAAGTCCTCTCTTTATGCGTGTGCCTGGAATCCTCTGCCAAGAGGTGGATGTCGGACGTGATTCCTTATTTGAGTTTGCATATAGAGCCGAAAGTGTGAGTATGACATAGGCATGCTGTGTGAAGCCCATCTGGACGGGTAGTCTGGATTGGTGATGATCATGGGTAAACCGGAGAAGACTCCGTGGATTTGATGCTGTGAAAGGTTTGTTCTTTGATTGCCTGGTTGTGTGGATGAATGAATATTTGGTTATGGACGTATGGAGCCTTTGGTTAAGCTCCTGGTTATGAGAGATCAATTGGTAGCACGCCTGGGGAGCGCCAGATAAGGGGAGCGCGAGATAAACCTGGCCTGTTTCACCACTAGGGTGGGTTAATTTGGATAGATGAGGGATCGATTGACGTCAATGCCTGGGGAGCCGAGTTAAACCCATCTTGTTGTACCACAAGGGTGGGTCGATCAGGAATAGGTGAGGGGTCGATGGGTGGTAATGCCTGGGGAGCACTGATTAACCCGGCTTGCCACACCACATGGTGTGGGTCGATCTGCTCTGGTTGTTTGTGAATACTGCGAGGTAGTACCTCTTGATGGAGGCTTGCCCCTTTTTAACGTTATGGAGACGGACATAACTAAACGCAACGCTCTCCACTAACTCTCACGTCACGCTCAAGCAACAAAAATGCAGCAACTACCCAACTCGTATATTCATTAAACATAGACGACGGAGGGTTCGCAAAGCCATTCAAGATAGTACCAAGGCGATAGGCCAAGTTCCTCTCAAGCGAAAGGAACCCATACGGTTCGGTCGAGCGTTGTTGTACTAAAAGAGAATCCACCGAAAACAAAAGATTCGGACAAGGATGGTTCTCTCCCAACAAAATAAAACGAGGGCCGCCACGCCTCACGAACTTAAACGGAAAAAAAAGGAAAACACCAACAATATCAATGAAAATTTAACCATGAAATTTCCAACGCTTCACAAACCACGCAACACGCATATGCCACAAGATCTATCCAGAGGAGAAAACACACAACGGTAGAGATTTTCGTTACCCAAACCGGAATAGATGATTCCGGTTTTCTTACTTGAATCGCTCTTCCACGGTTCCGCCGGAGTTACGCCAGATGGAGAGGAAACTCTTCCTCCTTCGTCGCGTCACGCCTTGGCCGAGATCCACGAGAGATTACCGCAAGCACCTTGCTCTAACCACCAAGAGAGAGGGGTGGCCAGATTCTTCCTTGAAGGGGGAAGGGGGAGAAGTTGGGCGGCTTGGGAGGGAGAGGAGGTTGGCGGCCAAGAGGGGAAAGAAGGCTAGGATTGAGAGGGAGCCGAAATTAGAATAGGAGAGAGAGGGGGGAGATTCCTTTTGGAGGTAGGATTTCAAATTCTCATTCAACTTAACCATATGAAAACAATCCATGCCTATATATAGGCTACACCACTCAATCTCCACCTTAGAAAATTAACACCCTCATGATGGTTATATGCACCCATCATGAATTAAATAAAGCATAGAGTTTGCATGAAGAATAAAAAATGCAAGATGGTTATAATCACCCATCATGCAATACAAAATTAAAATGCTTGAAATAAGATTGTTTAAAATAACAATCGATAAAATAACAATTTAATAAAATATATAATTATAATTATTTTATTCATAATTATATATTTTATTTAATAGTGGCGGCGGCGTTGGCGTCGAGATAGAAGTCCCATCCGTGAGCTTGCGGCCACAATCGTCCCAATACACGAACGCTTTGGCGGCGGCGTTGGCGTCGAGGTAGAAATACCATCCGTGAGCTTGCGGCAACGACCGTCCCAATCCACGAACGCTTTCAGACGGGGATCCATGGCGCCATCAATCCTCCCCCTCTCAAAAATACTCATCACTGATGAGTAGGCATGTGAGTACTCGCATGGAAGATCGTCGACGGGAAGAAGAACCTGCAAGGCAAAAAAAGTGGTCTTGGGGGGACCTCAAAAACACATTATCCAACGAAGGAAAAACAGTTTCCACAACATCAACCAACATACCTCCGATGGAGACCGAGAAAGAGAACGATCCTGGGAAACTTGAACCACCCAACCCGATAGAATTCAAAGTGGAATATATATACGGAGAGGTAGACATTTCAAGTGACATAGAAGCATGAAGCGTAAAATATGAAACGATGAAAATAGAAGCTATGCCCCAATCAATGGAAAATTCTAATAGAAAAGTGATGTTACCAAACTCCCTTAAGGTTCGCAAAGGATGGACTTGCCGATTCGTTAATATTTTTAAGGTGCCCGGGGGCATCCGTTCAGGGGTGAGACAAGCCAAACCCAAATCATCCACATAACAGTAGGAGACTTTCTGACACAAACTCGCAAGTAAATTAAAGGACGCATTTTGATGGATTAAAATGGTAAGAATGTGCCTAATTAACTTAAAACCATGTGGGGTGAACCCATATGCAACATGACTAGAATTAATAGTAGAAAATAACGGAACTATATCAGGTGGCACGGGTTCTTTAACTTCAAAAATTATTTCAGTGGAACATAACGTTTTCGTTTTAAATTTGGAATTAAATTTTGATTTAAAAATTTCGTAATGAATAGCCAGCAGAAAACGCTCGTCACCAACTACGTTTACCCACATCCATCTAAGTAAGCCTAATGGGGAGGCGGTAATAATAAACTTCTCCAAATATAAAGGGCTAGAAATGACTAGCTCGTGTCCTAACAAATCATCTACTCGAGTTAAATGAACCGGAGGGAGAGTCGACATGGGTGATTCCGTAGGGGAAGTTAAGTCACACTCAACGTCAAAACACGGATTACTCGTCCAAGAACAAGCCTCCGGTTGCAGGCCATTAAAATCATAGGAAAAATTAAACAGTGGATTCGTCCTCACTGAAAACTCCGCCGACAAGTCTTCCAACTCATTCGATACTTCATTTAATTCAGAATTAGTGAGTGTATCATAAGTAGGCAAAATCGTATCCGACAAAATTTCTAAACAGTTTTGGGCCCCAGGTAAAGGAGATATCATCAACGAAATGTCTTTCTGGCCCTCCGGGCTACCGTCATCCAAATATAATTTTTTCCCATAGTGTAAATTTTCCAAAACGACAGATCCTTCGTTAACCAACTCTTCCCATGAAGTGGGTGCATCGTCACAATCAAAATAAAGGGATGGGCAAATTGAATCCCGGTGAGTATCAAAATTAACTTGACTTTTAAGCGGTGTTGATACCGTAAATGAACTAACTCTCGGATGTATCACACTAAGATTATCCAAAATTGAACAACCATCCCAAGGTGACTCTTCCAATACCGTTGAAACATCTATTAATTCTGGGTCAACCATAATAATATCGGGTCCTAGCAAGTCATCACCTAATTTAGTAACAGGTAAGCTTTCAACATTTGATGACTCTACCGACTCAATCAGAACGTCTTCTGACTCAGGGTCATCAGGCGACTCCCTGACTAAAATATCGTCGAAGGGGGGTGAAGATGATTCCTCGGGGGAGAAATCCTCGTCCAGGTCACTAGGGTAACCAATCTCCTCAACGTCACTAAAAGCGTCAGCGAAAATTGCCTCGTCCTTAGTGACGGGCTCAGTCCTATTCACATCCTCAGGTTCAACAGGAGAGTCAGGCACTATCGTAAGTGAAGGAAGACTCTCACCTGGCTGATTAAGTTCATCATCCAGAGATTCTATATCCACATAAGAATCCTGAGAGGTATCAGTCACTATACCAGAGGGCTTAGATGTCGAGGCTAAAGAAGCAAGCACCCTAATAGTAACCTCTTTCGAGTTCAAATTTTGGAGTCTAAATGGCTTATGTTCCCTATAGGTGGGACTAGGCACACTTTGGGTATTACTACCTCTTTGGGGATAGGATCTATCCAGAGGCATAGGGTCACTCCTATAAGCAGATACGGGTCTGGTGCCATAACTATTATTACTAACGGGTGTGGTGCTATTAGTGCGCAGGTAGGAGGGATCAAATTGATCCGAGAGGAGGCTACGCATGTGCGACCAAGCATAATGATATCTACCAACACGACGCTCCCTTGATTCTCACCGGGTGTGATTTTACCGACCCTCCCTCCCGCTCCATTGACCCAACTAGCACATATTTTAGGACATGAATTTATTATATCTAGTCCAAGACAGTTGGTATTGCCTACGTTAGTAACCCCTCCGTTGGGCAGGTCTCATAAGATAGGTATTAGTGAGTTGATAGAATTCGTGTTCAGTCTTGTCATAAATTTTTGTAGTTTTGTATCCTTCAGACGTCCTATGAATAATCAATTCTCTGATTTTATGCTTACGATGAGGTCGTCTATTGTGCCCATTTCCGATTTCGTGATGGGTGTGCACATTGGTTTGTGTCCGCTAAACTTTCAATATAAATTAAATCAATTAAACTATTTAGCACCGATGACACCTGATTTAGTTTCGTTACGTCCAACGTATAAATCAATTGATTTTGCACAATAATTCAGGCTCCAAATTCACAATTTACATAAGCACATTCATGAAACGTTAACTGCCCAACATGCATTTTATAAATCTAATGCTAACGTACATAGAAGAGTATCTCACTTTAATGTTGATGATTTGGTCTTGGCACGTCTCATTCCTGAACGGTTGCCTCCGGGCTCCCTAAAAAAGTTAGCGAATTGGCGAGCTAGTCCTTTCCGAATTTTAAAGAGGTTAGGAGAAAATGCTTATCTTTTGGAGATACCCACCGATTGGGGTATATACCCCATTTTCAATGTTTCGGATTTAACGTCTTATGTTTCTCCACCACTTGAATTATCTGCCTCTCCGTTTATTTCGTCCACTATGTTTTCTAATGGGTTGAGGGGTGAGCTGGGTCCTGGATCGCTCTCTCTTACGGTTTCCACTGGAGGTATGTTGAATGTTGATGTCGAAACTTTTCCACCTTCTTTGACTAATGGTTTTCCAAGGTTCCCGAAGACCTTCATTTTGCCTGACAGGTGCTATTTGATGTGGCATGATCCCGCTACTACCAATTGGATTGTGGGGCCAGATTTGCCCCATGTTGCTGCTGCTTTTGACTGTTCTCCCCTCACGGGCCACTCATCGGAGATGAGTAATGTTAAGTGGGGGAGGATTGATGGCGACGTTGTCCCACCATTTGCTCGTGATGATCGTGACCGTTTGATTTGTGGCGATGATGTACCGCCATTTGTTCATGATGTCGTTGTAGATGGTGCTGACGAGTTCTTTGGCAAGCTCCATGGCGACGCCGGGTCCATGCATTATGTTGATCGTCGCCGCAACCGTACGTTTGAAGACTTGGATGGACAATGCTGCAACAATAATTTTGATGCACGTCATCGCCGCTACAACTCCATCACCGTGACAATTATTTTGCTACAACACCATCGCTGCTACAACGCTATCGTCGCGACAATAATTTCGCTACAACGACATCGCTGCTACAACGCCATCATCGCGACAATAATCTAATAATTATAGTATTATATTATATTTATTAATTTTCTTGTGGCATTGTTTTAATTTGAGAGTTTTTATTACATGCATTTAGTTATTGTATTTGTTATATCATGTTTATGATGGGTGCATATAACCATCATGTGTTTATTTTATTTGAATGGAGGAGATTGAATGGTGTAAGCTATAAAAGGCCATCTTTATGAAGGATTTAGGAGAAGAATGAAAAGAAAAAAATCTGGAATTCAAGTTTTGAATTTTCCCCCTCTTTCCTCTTTCCCTCTAAGGCAAATTTTGTCCCCTCCTTGTTTCTCCTCCTCTCTTGGCCGCCGGCCTCATCTTCTTCCCCTGTCACATCCCGCATTTTCTCATTTATATAATGAATCAGAGCACGAGAAAACTACGAGCTGTGATGCCACGTCAAGCAGGGGATAACTGCTGACGCTCAGGCAACACTCTAATGCTTCAAATCATAAGTTAAAATGAATAGAAAACTGATTTTTAAATTAATTGGCCGTATCCCTCGGCTCAGTGGATCAGATAGTCCACGGTTTGAAAACTATTTTATACGTAGCGGAAAAAATACTTCATTTATGCTAAACATCCTAAAAGAGCGCATAAGCGTCCTAAGAGGACAACTTACACTATGCAAGACCCTAGATTTCAATTTATAATATTTATAAAGAAAATCATCTTTTTACGCATTGGAAAATAGAGTTTGAGCTTTTATAAAACATGCTGATCATGCAATACATATAGTAGTTCTTTTATAGGGTTTAAAGTAACTAGCAACCTAACATAAAACATTCCCAGAGAGCAAGTGAAACTACCACAAAACAGGTAAACTAGCAGCTAAGCAAATACTTAATATCACAAAGGAAAATCACCAACGAGCGTCAACAACCTGACACGAACTCGCTGGTGAGCATGTATGTCTGTATTACTACAAGGCTAAAGAACTACCTCGACAAGAGAGGAAAACACTGCCAAAGCGCAGTCCACAGAGAAACTCCTGAAACTAGCCGCATAGCCGGCTACAGACCTGAACCTGAGGCATTCAAAAGAAGAACAACTCAGCAAGAAATAATGAAACAAATGGCAAGGAAGCATCAGCTAATAATTGAATAAAAAGAACAGCAAGAAAAAGGGTTACCAACCCTGCAAGAGTAAATGCCAAAAAAAAACTCAGCTAAAGAATCCAAAAGAGGACAAAATGCAGGTGTAATAATCAGTAAAGTGAGAGAGATGCAACAAGTACAGATACGTACCAAACTCCGCTCAAGCCTGCAGAGACAGAAGGAAACCAATATGCATCAAATGAACAGTAAGAAGGAACTAACAGTATTAAACTTGTAAATCATTAGCACTGACACAAATCCCAAACCTGTGTCGGAGACTAAGAACAGTCACAACCGAACAACCAGGTCCAGGTGTCTCAAGAGTACTAAAGGGGCCGCCACGGGGTCCACACACATAGAGTTCCAACCTCTTACAGGAACCCAAAAATAATATCCAAAGGAGGGAATAGTGGTGGCCACGGCTCGATCTCCCCTGGTACCATACTCCTTCAGAAACTCAGCTACCACATGCTAAGGATCCACGATTCGGCGCCAAAGTTAGCCGACAACACCACTTAGAAACTACCAAGTTCTACAACCAAAACCCGCCGACTTATTTTCCCCTACCCGCCGAACTATTTTCCCCTACCCGCCGAACTATTTCCCCTACCCGCCGAGTACAACTAAAATAAAACCGATAACTTCCTAGTTTGGGCCGACTACAAGCCCAAAACTAGGAACATTCCAATTTCACCTATTCTACGACAAGGAGAAAAGAATAATACAACAAAAATGCAACTCATGGAGGCACGCAAGAGGGGAGAAATCCACTTGCCTCAAATCGACCTTGAAAACGTCACTCAAACTACTCCACCACGTAGATCCGTCCGAGAGGGGACACGCGGAGACGAGATCTACGAAAAAAACGGACAACCGGGGTTAGGGCCGAAAAAATCTGTGGCGAAACGATCACCTAAACGGAAAAAAACTTACCGCGATCTCGAAGCTCTCGCCGAGAGCTTTCCAACGCCGCGATCGGATCGAAATTCCGTCCACCGGATCGGCGGTGGCGGCCGCCGGAAGTTTCGCGAACGGAAGGGTTCCGCACTCGGGGGGGGGGGGGGGGGGGGCTGCTGATCGGGGAAGAAGAAGGTTTACTATCCTTTAACTTATATATATATATATTAAGTAATAATAATAATAATAATAATATAATTATTATAATAAAACATATTAAATAATAATATACAAATTATATAAAAAAAGACAAAATAATCTGATCGGTGAGAATGAATCTCACCGATTCGCTGAGAATTGGTGAGATTCATTCTCACCGATTCTTACTAAATTTATTATATTTTTTTTATTTATATATAAATATATATATATATATATATATAATAATATATATAATTATTATATATAATAAGATAACCTTATATGGTTACGGAGGGCCAAACGCGCGCCGAAACGAACGAAATTCGCACCGTAGGCAAATGACGACGCTACGAATCCAACGGCGAAGTCGAAATCGAATTCTGACGCACCGTTTTCGAGATAATAATTTCTAAAGTTAACGGCGTACGCGAAAACATACAAACTACAATCGCGCGCCGAGGCTCCAAAAATGCTCGGAACGCGACGAAACTTGACGAGCAAGTCTAAAATTAGCCGATCTAATTTCCTAATATAAAATTTTCCACTCCCGACGCAAATCCCAAAATTTGGCCGGTCAAACCTAACGAACGCAAACGCGCTACGACAAAGTCGGTAACAAAATCCGACGAGCAAAACTCGGGCAAAACTCCCGAAGCCAAAACACAAGCATTCCCCAAGAGGCTCCACCGAGTCACCAAACAGACTCCGGCTCGCTAGGGAATCTTGCTTTCAGGCATCACCAAGCCACACAGGGAACCTAAAGAGCTAAAAGCACGCTCTAACAACGCCACCTGACCAACACGCGCTAACATAACGCTCTGACGTCATAATACGTCAAATGAGAAATTAAATAAATCACTGGAAAATCGGGGGCGTTACAGTCACTCCCCCTAAAAGAAAGTTTCGTCCTGAAACTTTACGCATAAAACACTTCTACCATAGAAGGAAAGGAAAAAAAATAACCAAGGGTTATCGAATGCTTACCGAGCACAGCTAGGAGAACAGATGAGGATGCGCCTCCCTCATGGCTGACTCCAACTCCCAAGTCGCGCTCTCCACGTCTTGGTTTCTCCACAGAATCTTTACCATCGGTATTGTCTTTCTCCGCAACACTCGATCTTGCACATCCAGAACACGAATAGGAACTTCCACGTAGGAAAGGTTAGGCTCCAACTGGGGCACTACATCCAGCACTTGTCTGTCACTTAGCACACACCTCCTCAGTTAGCTTACGTGAAAAACATTGTGCACGCCAGGAAAATTTGCGGGCAATTTCAACTTGTAGGCTGACACACCAATCCGCTCCACAATTTCAAATGGTCCCACATACCTTGGGTCCAACTTATGGTTCTTACCGAACCTCTTCACTCCAACCATCGGGGAAACCTTAAGGAATACCATGTCCCCCACAGAAAATTCCAAAACGGACCTACGCCGATTGGCGTTCTTCTCGTATCGCTCTTGAGCTATCCGAAGCTTCTCTCGAATAAGCTTTACAGAAACTTCCATTTCTTCTAAGGCATCTGGACCTAACATCGGCCTCTCACCAACCTCAGCCCAAAATAGAGGAGTTCTACATCGTCTTCCATATAGCGCTTCAAAAGGAGCCATTTGCAGACTCTCTTGATAACTGTTATTGTATGCGAACTCCATCAACCTCAATCGTTCATCCCACGCTCCTCCGTGGTATAATATATAACAACGGATCATATCTTCCACAATCTGATTAACACGCTCCGTTTGACCATTGGTCTGTGGACGATATGCAGTAGAATATCTCAAGTCAGTTCCCAATCCTTCTTGAAGGCTCTTCCAGAAACGAGACGTAAACCTGGAGTCTCGATCTGATACTATACTTACGGGTACTCCATGTAACCTGATAACTTCATTCAAATATAGCTCCGCTATCTTTTTCATCGAGTAACCAATCTGAAAGGGTACGAAGTGTGCACACTTTGTTAATCTATCAACAATCACCCAAACAGAGTCATGCCCTCGGGGAGATCTCGGCAAACCAGTAATGAAATCCATTGAGATACTCTCCCACTTCCAAGTTGGAATCTCTAAAGGTGCTAATTTTCCACCAGGCCTTCCATGATCAGCCTTAACTCTTTTGCACATAAAGCATTCTGACACAAACCTTGCAATGTCACCCTTCATCCCAATCCACCAGGCAATCTGTTTCAAGTCCTTATACATTTTTGTAGACCCTGGATGGTAGGCCACACTTGAACCATGTGCCTCACTGCACAACTTATCTCGAATATCTCGAAAATTGGGGACGCAAAATCTACCGCGGTACTTTAGAGTACCCGCGTCATCGATCGAAAAGTCAGGCAACTCCCCCTTCTCAGTTCTATTATGAAGGTGCAGTAGATCAGGATCGTCCTTTTGATGAAGCCTCGTAAGAGAAATCCATGAAGGCTCAGACACTTCCAAACTGCTTGGCGAGTCACCTCTACCAACTGAAATATCCATTAAAAGAAACTCTTCTACCAACAACTCAGTAGAGAGATTGAAAATTTTCCCTGTCTTCCTGCTTAAGGCGTCGGCTACCACGTTAGCTTTACCCGGATGGTATAGGATCTCCACTTCATAATCATCCACATACTCTAACCATCTGCGCTGGCGCAAGTTCAACTCCTTTTGAGTGAAAACGTACTTCAAACTCTTATGATCTGTATAAATCTTGCACTGCGCGCCATACAACAAGTGTCTCCATAATTTCAATGCATAAATAACTGCTGCGAATTCCAAGTCATGCGTAGGGTAGTTCCTTTCATGAATCTTAAGCTGTCTTGACCCATACGCAATCACTTTTCCTTCTTGCATCAGCACACAACCAAGACCCACGTGGGATGCGTCCACGTAAACGGCATAGTCTAATCCTTCCGTAGGCAATGTCAATATCGGAGCAGTGCACAGTCTATTCTTTAGCTCTTGGAACGCTTCTTCGCACTTATCGCTCCACACAAATGCTGCATTCTTCTGCGTCAATTTGGTCAATGGCGCAGATAACGTAGAGAAACCTTCTACGAATCTCCTGTAGTAGCCAGCCAACCCTAGGAAGCTCCTTATTTCTTTGGGTGTGGCAGGCCTCGTCCATTCCATAACTGCGGCTATCTTTTCTGGGTCGACAGAGATTCCGTTCTTGTTAACCACATGACCCAGGAAAGAAACCTGAGGCAACCAGAACTCGCATTTACTTAGCTTAGCGAACAACTTATGGTCCCTCAAGGCAGATAAAACTAGACGCAAATGTTGGTCATGCTCCTCAACATTGCGTGAATACACCAACACATCGTCTATAAATACGACCACAAACTTGTCCAGAAAGTCCTTGATGACCCTGTTCATCATGTCCATGAAAGCAGAAGGTGCGTTGGTCAAACCAAATGACATCACCAAAAATTCAAAATGTCCATGTCGGGAACGGAAGGCAGTCCGCGGTATATCTGATTCACGGATCCTTAACTGGTGGTAGCCCGAACGAAGGTCAATCTTAGAGAACACGGCGCTGCCTCGCAGTTGATCAAACAAATCGTCTATCCTCGGCAACGGATACCTATTCTTGATCGTTACCTTATTTAGTTCTCTATAATCGATGCACAACCTCATCGATCCATCCTTTTTCTTGACGAACAAAACGGGAGCACCCCAAGGCGAAGAACTCGGCCTTATAAATCCGTTCTCAAGCAACTCGTCTAACTGGATACGCAACTCCTCCAGTTCGCGTGGGGCCATCCGGTAAGGCGCCTTGGCAATAGGACGCGTACCCGGCTCCAAATCTATAACAAACTCCACGTCTCGATCAGGCGGGAGACCAGGAAGATTAGCTGGAAAGACATCAGAATAATCACGAACCACCGGGATCTCCTCCAAACACGGCAAACTAACCTTGGTTTCTAAAACCGAAACCAAACAAGCAAAACATCCGGAATCTACAAGCTTCCGAGCACATACCGCCGATATAGTCGGAGAATCCTGGCGCGGATAACCGTAAACACTCCCGGGCTGACCGTTGTCCATCCTGAAGTCCAAGCGTTTACCCTTGCATTGGATCACAGCATCATATCTGGACAACCAATCCATGCCTAGGATCACATCGAAGTCTTCCAGATCTAACAGCTTCAAATCAGCAAATGCGAGGAAATCGCCTAACAAAATTGGACAACTCTGGATACCCTGGTCCGAAACTACAGATTCGCCTGAAGGAAACTTGACACAGAATGCATCACCAACACGATCGAGATCCAACCGGTAACACTCTACGAAGGCCCTAGCCACAAATGAGTGGGTAGCGCCGGAATCGAACAGAACACGTGCCCAGCGGTTCTTTACCTTAAATCGTCCTATAAAATTGCACACGCGACTAAGGAAGCGAACGCTCAAAACTATAACTATGAGCCAAGCATTAAAACTAGGGGAGAATCTAACCTGATATCACTTGCGTGGACGTCTGAGCTTCCTCCATAGAGACCACGTTCAACTTCCCCTTTCCCTTGTCCACTCGCTGCGGCGGCGACAAGGCCTGAAGAGGAACTGGCTGCAGAGTAAGCTGAGCTTGCGGGCACTGATACTTGAGATGACCCTCTTGACCGCACAAGAAACAACTTCTCGTCTTCTTCCAGCAATGGGCAGCATCGTGCCCCGGCTTCTTGCATACCGAACAAAGCAAATCTTTCTTTTGGACACCTTGGATTGCATGAATCTACTCTTTCTTTTGAGCTCCTAACCTTTGATAACATCTTTCCAATGGATGGCCCGGTCGGCCACAGAAACTGCATACCTCCTTGTTTCTCTTCCTCGGAGCAGCGTCAGGGACCTGAGCACTCTTACCCTCATCAGATTTTCTTTTATCCTTCCTCAGTTGTTGACCTCGATTCTTGGCATTATCAATTGCCTCTACCTTTAAGGCAGCTTCCACCATACCAGCATAACTTGAGGTCGCATAGGCACTTGCTAATTGCTGGACGTCACTCCTTAGCCCAGCTAGAAATCGCTTGCTTCTATTTTCATCGGAACTCACCAAGTCTGGGGCAAATCGGCTTAGCTTACTAAACTCGATTTCGTACTCGCTAACCGTGAGCTGCCTCTGCTTTAAGTGCAGGAAATCATTCATCAGACGGTCCCTCTCGACCGATGGCAGAAACTTGCTCAGAAGTAGCTCCTTAAAGGACTCCCAGGAACACCCGTCCTTCAGACCTTCTTTCTCCCTCAGCCACCAGCCCTTTGCCAACCCTTTGAGCTGATATGCGGCTAACATCACCTTCTGGTCATCAGTGATCCCGGAGTATGAGAACATCTCCTCGATTGATATCATCCAATCGTCTAATACCATGTAATCTGCCTTGCCATCATACGTCGGAGGCCTAAGTCGCTGAAACTGAGAAATAAAGGTCATCTCTGGTGGCACCACGACCGGAGGCACCAGAGGAGCAGGGGGAACAGGGACAGCTTGACCCACCACAGGGTCCTGAACTCTCGGAATCTTCCCTGCCACGACTGCTAACAAGGACTGGACCTGAGACTGCAAATCCCCTACTTGCTTTGACAAGGCTTCATTGCTTTGTCTTAGACCTTCTATCACTGCGCTGCTCTGCGCACCTGATGATTCTCCCTCCGACTGGGGAGTCAACCTTGTCGAAGGACGCCTCGACATTCTAATGGAACAACAAAACACTAATTAGACACCTAGCCCACCCACTAGAACCAAACAACATAGTACAAACAATACATACTTAAGTACTTGCTCATGCTACTAACTTGCTCTGGGATTTTTTTGTAATGATGATATGCTTATCCTACGATGATTCACTATCATCCAACTAACTCTTGTGCCTAGATCGGGAATGCATGAATTTATATTCTTTTTGACTCAAAATCATGTGTGTACACATGTCATCCTGCAAATCTTTAGCTTGGCACGTTGTGCTTATGCAATGTTATGCTATGCATGATTGTGCTATGCATTCTAAAAAGGCCCTAATGCATGTTATGAGCGGCGTACACATGAAAATGTTATGCATCCCATACTACATAACATTTCCATGCAACGAAAAGGAAAACGTGCTAGCCGCATTCATGTGGTGAGGTTATACATCCCATACTACATAACCCTCACATGTTGCCTCCTATGGTGGATCCATATACAAACACATATTATGCATCCCATACTACATAATATGCCTCGTATACTTCTTTATGCTCATGAGTGTAGTGTTCGTGCTTTAGCCAAGACGTGCTGATGACATATCGATGTGTGTATGGTATGAATCTAAACACCTAACACTAACAGGGACAGGTTGCCCGACAATTTGTCAAACAACCTCCCTCTGATACCAACTATCACATCCCGCATTTTCTCATTTATATAATGAATCAGAGCACGAGAAAACTACGAGCTGTGATGCCACGTCAAGCAGGGGATAACTGCTGACGCTCAGGCAACACTCTAATCCTTCAAATCATAAGTTAAAATGAATAGAAAACTGATTTTTAAATTAATTGGCCGTATCCCTCGGCTCAGTGGATCAGATAGTCCACGGTTTGAAAACTATTTTATACGTAGCGGAAAAAAATACTTCATTTATGCTAAACATCCTAAAAGAGCGCATAAGCGTCCTAAGAGGACAACTTACACTATGCAAGACCCTAGATTTCAATTTATAATATTTATAAAGAAAACCATCTTTTTACGCATTGGAAAATAGAGTTTGAGCTTTTATAAAACATGCTGATCATGCAATAAATATAGTAGTTCTTTTATAGGGTTTAAAGTAACTAGCAACCTAACATAAAACATTCCCAGAGAGCAAGTGAAACTACCACAAAACAGGTAAACTAGCAGCTAAGCAAATACTTAATATCACAAAGGAAAATCACCAACGAGCGTCAACAACCTGACACGAACTCGCTGGTGAGCATGTATGTCTGTACTACTACAAGGCTAAAGAACTACCTCGACAAGCGAGGAAAACACTGCCAAAGCACAGTCCACAGAGAAACTCCTGAAACTAGCCGCACAGCCGGCTACAGACCTGAACCTGAGGCATTCAAAAGAAGAACACCTCAGCAAGAAATAATGAAACAAGTGGCAAGGAAGCATCAGCTAATAATTGAATAAAAAGAACAGCAAGAAAAAGGGTTACCAACCCTGCAAGAGTAAATGCTAAAAAAAAAACTCAGCTAAAGAATCCAAAAGAGGACAAAATGCAGGTGTAATAATCAGTAAAGTGAGAGAGATGCAACAAGTACAGATACGTACCAAACTCCTCTCAAGCCTGCAGAGACAGAAGGAAACCAATATGCATCAAATGAACAGTAAGAAGGAACTAACAGTCCTAAACTTGTAAATCATTAGCACTGGCACAAATCCCAAACCTGTGTCGGAGACTAAGAACAGTCACAACCGAACAACCAGGTCCAGGTGTCTCAAGAGTACTAAAGGGGCCACCACGGGGTCCACACACATAGAGTTCCAACCTCTTACAGGAACCCAAAAATAATATCCAAAGGAGGGAATAGTGGTGGCCACGGCTCGATCTCCCCTGGTACCATACTCCTTCAGAAACCCAGCTACCACATGCTAAGGATCCACGATTCGACGCCAAAGTTAGCCGACAACACCACTTAGAAACTACCAAGTTCTACAACCAAAACCTGCTGACTTATTTTTCCCTACCCGCCGAACTATTTTCCCCTACCCGCCGAACTATTTCCACCTACCCGCCGAGTACAACTAAAATAAAACCGATAACTTTCTAGTTTGGGCCGACTACAAGCCCAAAACTAGGAACATTCCAATTTCACCTATTCTACGACAAGGAGAAAAGAATAATACAACAAAAATGCAACTCATGAAGGCACTCAAGAGGGGAGAAATTCACTTGCCTCAAATCGACCTTGAAAACGTCACCCAAACTACTCCACCACGTAGATCCGTCCGAGAGGGGACACGCGGAGACGAGATCTACGAAAAAACGGACAACCGGGGTTAGGGCCGAAAAAATCTATGGCGAAACGATCACCGAAATGGAAAAAAACTTACCGCGATCTCGAAGCTCTCGCCGAGAGCTTTCCAACGCCGCGATCGGATCGAAATTCCGTCCACCGGATCGGCGGTGGCGGCTGCCGGAAGTTTCGCGAACGGAAGGGTTCCGCACTCGGGGGGGGGGGGGCTGCTGATCGGGGAAGAAGAAGGCTTTACTATCCTTTAACTTATATATATATATATTAAGTAATAATAATAATAATAATAATATAATTATTATAATAAAACATATTAAATAATAATATACAAATTATATAAAAAAAGACAAAATAATCCGATCGGTGAGAATGAATCTCACCGATTCTTACTAAATTTATTATATATATATTTTTTATTTATATATAAATATATATATATATATATAATAATAATATATATAATTATTATATATAATAAGATAACCTTATATGGTTACGGAGGGCCAAACGCGCGCCGAAACGAACGAAATTCGCACCGTAGGCAAATGACGACGCTACGAATCCAACGGCGAAGTCGAAATCGAATTCCGACGCACCGTTTTCGAGATAATAATTTCTAAAGTTAACGGCGTACGCGAAAACATACAAACTACAATCGCGCGCCGAGGCTCCAAAAATGCTCGAAACGCGACGAAACTTGACGAGCAAGTCTAAAATTAGCCGATCTAATTTCCTAATATAAAATTTTCCACTCCCGACGCAAATCCCAAAATTTGGCCGGTCAAACCTAACGAACGCAAACGCGCTACGACAAAGTCGGTAACAAAATCCGACGAGCAAAACTCGGGCAAAACTCCCGAAGCCAAAACACAAGCATTCCCCAAGAGGATCCACCGAGTCACCAAACAGACTCCGGCTCGCTAGGGAATCTTGCTTCCAGGCATCACCAAGCCACACAGGGAACCTAAAGAGCTAAAAGCACGCTCTAACAACGCCACCTGACCAACACGCGCTAACATAACGCTCTGACGTCATAATACGTCAAATGAGAAATTAAATAAATCACTGAAAAATCGGGGGCGTTACATCCCCTCTCCTCCCTCCTCTCGTCTTCTCCACAAAATCCTTTCTCCTCTCCACTACGAGTAACAAATCAAAGAACTCCTCTCCTTTAAGAATTCGGCCAACATCCTTTCCCCCTCCTTGGGTGATTTCGGCCAAGGACAACAACTTCGGCGACGACGAACCTTCTCCGACGTGAAGCAAGGAAGGTGGACGAGTTTCTCTCCATTCGGCGTGACTCCGGCGGAGCCATGGAAGAGCGAACCATTTTTCATCGGAATCATCTATTCCGATTGGGGTAACGAAAATTACTACTCTTGTGTGATTCCCTCTTAGATAAATCTTGTGGTGGTTTTATTTGGCGTTGCTTCCGAACTTTTGAATTCATCGTGGTTTTGATCCGAACGATATTATTATCTTCTTTTGATCTATTTTAAGTTCGTGAGGATTGGCGGACCTCATTTTCTTTTTGTTGGGAGAGATCTACCATTTTTGAATCGTTTACTTTTGGTGGATCTCTTTTGGTACAACACACGCTCGAACGGATCGGGTCGATCCATTTCTCTTGAGAGAATATTGGAGGCTTGCCCCTTTTTGACGTTATGGAGACGGACATAACTAAACGCAATGCTCTCCACTAACTCTCACGTCACGCTCAAGCAACAAAAACGCAGCAACTACCCAACTCGTATATTCATTAAACATAGACGACGGAGGGTTCGCAAAGCTCTTCAAGATAGTACCAAGGCGATAGGCCAAGGTCCTCTCAAGCGAAAGGAACCCACACGGTTTGGTCAAAAGAGAATCCACCGAAAACAAAAGATTCGGACAAGGATGGTTCTCTCCCAACAAAATAAAATGAGGGCCGCCACGCCTCACGAACTTAAACGGAAAAAAGGAAAACACCAACAATATCAATGAAAATTTAACCATGAAATTTCCAACGCTTCACAAACCACGCAACACGCATATGCCACAAGATCTATCCAGAGGAGAAAACACACAACAGTAGAGATTTTCGTTACCCCAACCGAAATAGATGATTCCGGTTATCTTGCTTGAATCGCTCTTCCACGGTTCCGCCGGAGTTACGCCAGATGGAGAGGAAACTCTTCCTCCTTCGTCGCGTCACACCTTGGCCGAGATCCACGAGAGATTACCACAAGCACCTTGCTCTAACCACCAAGAGAGAGGGGTGGATGGATTCTTCCTTGAAGGGGGAAGGGGGAGAAGTTGGGCGGCTTGGGAGGGAGAGGAGGTTGGCGGCCAAGAGGGGAAAGAAGGCTAGGATTGAGAGGGAGCCGAAATTAGAATAGGAGAGAGAGGGGGGGGGGGGGTGAGAGATTCCTTTTGGAGGTAGGATTTTAAATTCTCATTCAACTTAACCATATGAAAACAATCTATGCCTATATATAGGCTACACCACTCAATCTCCACCTTAGAAAATTAACACCCTTATGATGGTTATATGTACCCATCATGAATTAAATAAAGCATAGAATTTGCATGAAGAATAAAAAATGCAAGATGGTTATAATCACCCATCATGCAATACAAAATTAAAATGCTTGAAATAAGATTGTTTAAAATAACAATCGATAAAATAACAATTTAATAAAATATATAATTATAATTATTTTATTCATAATTATATATTTTATTTAATAGTGGCGGCGGCATTGGCGTCGAGGTAGAAATCTCATCTGTGAGCTTGCGGCCACAATCGTCCCAATACACGAACGCTTTGGCGGCGGCATTGGCATCGAGGTAGAAATACCATCCGTGAGCTTGCGGCAACGACCGTCCCAATCCACGAACGCTTTCAGACGGGGATCCATGGCGCCATCACCTCTGAGTGGTATGGACGGGATGTCACCAATAGTGAGATTGGTGGACTATGCTTGAACCACCCAACCAACAAGTGAAGAGCCTCGATCGGCGGTGTATGACTGGTATATCCGGTACCCCCAGATAGTGCTCTGAGTGCACAGAGCGTCCGGTGGAAACCGACATTTGTGATATGGACTGTGATTGATAGATTGATAGAAATGATGATGGCTATACATACAGGAAAGGAACCACTGCCCCGGGTAAGGGGTGGGGTCATTATAAGTGGTCAGCTAATGCTGACCGTTACTTGGTTTTCTATTTAGATTGGATGGTGAATTGCAGGTGTTACTGCTGGAGTGGCAATGTGCGAAATGGAAGGATTGGTGCTAAAGGCCCTTGAAGGCCGTGCGAAGAAACGTGGTTGGATTTCATGTATGGCCGGCCTGCGTGCCGATGTACGGAAATGTATTTGTGCAAAGAGAAATCTGTAAAGCATTAAGGCCAGTGTGTGTGAGTTGTATACATTCCTGGTTTTGATATATAAATGGGGAGTTTATATAGTAGTGGACTTTCTCTGAGTTGAGTTCATGTTAACGTAAAATGCTGCGCTAGAATGTTTTGAGATATGATGCGAGTAGATTTTGATTTCCACAAGTAATTCCGCCGCTTGTATGTGATATATGGCGTGGGGCCCCGACCGGACCCAACGTTATATGCCATGTGACGCGTGGGGGCGTTATAGCATTAAAGTACTTTCTCTATGCAGCAAGCATAGCTTCAATTTTGAGAAGAATTGTACCTTCAGGGAATATTTCTTTTTGAGGAGATGGAGGTGGCTGTGTCGGAACAATCCATGGAAGGATTTCTTCAATTACAAATATAGAAGTATAGGCTTTCCTTCTGTGTACTGTACTGATTTCATCTTCATTAATTGTTGGCAGAATGGTTGGAATCTGGAAATGAAGTCTGGGAAGTCTTTGTTCAGTAGCTTCAATTGTAATTTCATCATCTAAATCATGGATGGAGACTACTTCATCATCATGCATATATTCATCAGGAGACTTATCAGCTTCATGTACAGGAGATTGATCAGCTAGGGGAGAGGATTCTTGATGCTCTGGAGACTGTGCAAGTGTTACGAATTTTTCTGGTTGAGCAGGAAATGATTGTGCTGAAGACTTAGTAGAAGTTGTTGTAGATGGAGGATGATATTTAGGAATAAGAAAAGGGGATTCTTTGGAAGTAAGTTCCTCTATCATCTTGTTTATGTCATCTTCAGTAGAAAGAATCTCAGATTGAGTCGGGGCATCTGTCAGATTTTCAGCATCTGAAATTTCTTCAGCAATAGGAAAGTCTAAGTCTGAATGCAGTAAAGAAGAAGAAGCAGCAGTATCAGTAATAGAGGTAGTTGGAAGATCTGTAGCAGCAGGTGGAATAGCTTCTTGTTGGTCTGAATGAAGAACAACAGAAGTAATTGTGGTTGGAAGTTCTGTGGCAGCAACTTGAATATCTTGAGCAGGAATATAAGATGGCTGGGCTGAGATAGATGGTGCAGGCTCTCCCTTAATAACTGAATCATTTATTTGATGTGAAGGAGGAGATGGGGTCCTGTCCACATCTTCTATGTCCTTTGGAGTTTTATCTGACTTGTGTAACTTGACCTCCCATCTCTGGATGGAGGTGATGGAAACCTTCTTCAAGTGGTGGAGGGATGTGCACTTTTTCATAGGAAATGCTTCAGGATTCATCTGATTTAGATACAAAGATATTATCCTTCCATAGTTGGGGCTTTTAATGCATGCCTTTATCTTGGCAAAAAGCATCATTCCCCACTAGAATTTCTTTATACATATAACAGCTATCATTAAATTAAAGAACTCTGGAGTAATATAACTAATTGAACTGGTTTTATACATAAGGACTTTTCCTAAGATGTCAGCCAATAGCTTGCTTTCTGAATTTATATATTGTCTTCTGATGGTGTTAGAGGACTGAGGGATACCACAGAAGCTATATGCTCTCTCATAATCAAAGAGTATTAAATCATCTTCCATATCTATAATGGGCAGTTGCAGAAGTTGAGAAATAGATAGAGCATACATCTTTACCTTAATATTCTGAACCTTAGACTTAATGAATTTGCCATTCCTCTTAATCTTGGCGTTTTGAAGAATTCTTCTACTTCAGAAGTGAAAATTCAGCATGAATGTTCAAGAATAAATGACAAACTAGCGATGTCTAGCCGAATAAGAACATTTCTTAAATCGTCTGATATCTCCATAATCCCGAAAGAACAGAGTTCACTCCCAATCCCTAGCTTTAAAGACGAAGCCATGTTTTTTGATGTTCTGGAGACTGTGCAGGAGCTGGAGATTTTTCTGGTTGAGGAGGAGGAGACTTAGCTGGAGACTTAGGAGAAGTTGCTGTAGATGGAGGAAGATCATCAGGGATATGAAAAGGAGCTTCTTTGGAAGTAAGTTCGTCTATCATCTTATCTATATCTTCTTTAGTAGATAGAATCTCATCTTGAGTCTGGGCATCAGTCAGATTTTCATATACTACAATTTCATCAGCAGCATGAAAGTTTGTATCTGAATGCAGCAAATTATAAGAAGCAATAGCAGCAGATGTAGATGGAATATCTTCTGAAGGTAAGTTGACAGCAGTAGAGGGAAGTTCTTCTGAAACTAAATTTGCAGCAGCAGCAGGAGTAACTGGAGGAGGAAATTCTGTGGCAGCAGCTGGAATATCTTATGCAGGAATTTGAGATGGCTGGGCTGAGACAGATGGTGCAGGCTCCCCCTCAATATCTGAGTCAGTTATTTGATGTGAAGGAGGAGATAGGTCCTGTCCACATCTTCTATGTCCTTGGCAGCTTTGTTAGTTTTCTATAATTTGACCTCCCATCTCTAGATGGAGGTATAGAAACCTTTTCATGTGGTGAAGGGCTATGCCCTTTTTCATTGGAAATGCTTCAGGATTCATCTGATTTAGATACAAAGATATAATTCTTCCATAGTTGGGGCTGTTAATGCAGTCCTTAATCTTGTCAAGTAGCATCATTCCCCACTAGAATTTCTTTCTACATATAACTGCTGTCATCAAATCAAAAAATTCTGGAGTAATATAACTTATAGAACTTGTTTTATACAGAAGGACCTTTCCTAGGATGTCAGCCAATAGCTTACTTTCTGCATTCATATGTTGCCTTCTGATTGTGTTACAGGAATGAGGAATACCACAAAAACTATATGCTCTCTTATAGTCAGAGCCTATTAGATAATCTTTCATATCTATAATGGGCAGTTGCAGAAGTTGAGAAACAAACAGAGCAGACATCTTCACCTTAGTATTCTGAAATTTAGACTTGATGATTTTGCCATTCCTCTTAATCTTAGCATTCTGCAAGGATGTTGAAGAATTCTTCAACTTCAGAAGTTAGAATTCTGCAAGGATGTTCAAGAATAAATGACAATCCGGCTGTATCTAGCAAAATTAGGACATTCTTGAAATCATCAAATATTTCTACAATCCCAGTAGAACAGAGTTCACTCCCGATCGCTAGCTTTGAGTACGAAGCCATTGATGTAGCAAAATCGATCGTGGCTGGCCGGCGAATGAGAAACTTGACTTGCCGCAGACAGCGAAGACGGAGGAAGACGAAGCAGCTTTTCTCGAGAAGGGTTTTGAAATCGAGAATAAAAATTTCTTGGACTAATTTCTATTTATAGTTACCACTAATTTTGATTATTAATCACATAAATAATCATTAAAAATACCTGGAAGGAGGCGGCTAAGCGCCTGTGTGCCAATTTGAAATTTTGACCTTGAAGAAAAATTGTCCGCCAGATTTCTCGACAGAACAACTTGTTCTCGAGAAGAATGTTATCAACACTTGAGTATAAGAGTCCTGGTCTCGAGTAGAAGTGGCCTTGTTCTTGAGTAGAGATTTGTTGTTCTCGAGTACAATTATTGTTCTCGAAAAATAATGTCTTTGTACTGGAGACGTAATCTTGCTGTACTCAAGAGGAATTTTAATGTTCTCGAGTACAAGTGTTGTACTCGAGAAATGAAGTCCAAATTCTGAATTTTTTTGATTTTTGAAGTAAAACCAGACCTTGACCTTGCCTTTTGCCTTTGTATTCATTCTCCTTCATCCTTGTTGAGCATGCCAAGTTTTGTTTTGAAAAATGAGAACTTGGTCTCGTCCAGCGGCTTCGTGAAAATATCTGCAATTTTCCTGTCTATTGGGACATTGAAAGTGCAGGTTAGATCTGATATACCCTAGAGGGGGGGGGGGGTGAATAGAGTATGGTGCTCACTTAAAAATTTTTACAACTGTTGTTGTATACCTAAGTGAACAGGGAAGCAAATAAAATACAGCAAGCATAGCAACTATCTAATTGTAAAGCAATCACAAAAACAATCACAGACCACAGCCAGAAAACAAAAGAAAATAAGCAACCAGATGACACAAGGAGCTATAGTGGTTCCCCAACCAATCTGGGTACATCCACTCTTCTACCACCCTAGGTAGGAATCCACTGCAGGATGAGTTGATCAGGTGTCCTGGGCACCAATGAGCTTTTGATAAGGTGCTCAAAAACCAAACCCTCAAGTCTTTTTGGAAGGAAACTTGCAACCAGAATAATTTTGAAGGGATTTAAAACCCTGTACAGAAATTTGAGAGAGGGTGATAGTGTCTTCTCTGTCAACGGTCAGAGAGAAGACTTGTGGAATGATTGTAGCAGATCTTGCTCCCCCTGAGATCTTGAATTGGTCAGGAATGCTGGAGCACTGCTTCAGTGTGATAGGCCTTCAATGACCTAGAATGCCTGGACCAGAAGTGCTTCAGGAACTTCTTTTGACTGATAAAGTTTTGTTGTCCTTTGAAGTTGTCCTGAGAATAGAAAGAAGAAGTCTCTTGATTGAATTTGGTTGTTCTTCTTCTTCTTAAAAAAGTTCTCTGGTCAAGGCTGATTGCAGTCAAGAACTTTTGATTTGAGAATGTTTGTTCTTCTCTGCAACTTCAGAGTGTCTATCGGATTGTTTGCTGTAATGTGATTCTTGAACTCTATCACTACTTGATTCTGATCTCTTACTGTGTGTCTGTCTGTGTCTATGACTGACTGAGGAATATTCAAACATTTGAATGTCGAGCAGTAATTACAGTCGGCCTTGGAAAGAATCAGTAATCATTAACTTTCCTAACTGTCCCGTGAAAAAAAAACGGCATGTAATCGTCTATAGTTAATGCGCGTTCTAACAGTAACATTGCAAGAAGATTTGGCATTAAATGTTCAGAAATCAGCGCCAAGAAATGTGACGGGAACCTTGAAGAAAAACTAATCTGGATTCGTCGAACGAAGAACACAATTCGTCGAGCTGAACTTGTGTTCATCGGGCTGAGCTTGAGTTCATCGAGCTGAGCTTGAGTTCGTCGACCAGACAATCTTCATTCATCTGATAGACAGTCTTCATTCGTCGAGCTGAGAATCTAATTCGTCGAGCTGAGAAAAGTTCTGGACTTAGACAAAATATCCTACATCTGCTGAAATGCTGTGTCGACATAAGTTGGTGTCGACAGATTGATCTTGGTGTCGACGCAAATGCTCTGGTGTCGACATAAGCTGGTGTCGACTGAAATCCTGGTGTCGACACAAATCGTCTGGAGTCGACACAAACCCTAAGTGTCGACATAAATTCTCTGAGTCCAGAAATCGTCGAGTAGAGTTTAGCATTCATCGACCTGAGAAGCTGACTTCGTCGACCTGACAAGCTATCTTCGTCGACCTGAGAAGCTGTGAACTTGAGGTCCAAGTTCGTCGAGCTCAGGATATAATTCGTCGACCGAAGCTTGAAGATGGACTTAGAAAAATATGAAGTTGTCCTGACTTTGGCTTGATGTAGAAACTAAGTCTTCGTCGAACAGAGAGCATAGATCGTCTAGCTCAGCACTAAGGATTGTCTCATGATTGTTGAGGGCAGAACTCTTTTCGTCGAGCTGAGTTCGACGAACGTCGAACTCACTATACTTGATCTTGAAAACCTATGAGTCTGGAGTCTCTGAGGGTCTTGTTGAAAGCTGGTCCATCTGAAGTTGAGCCTAAGGACTTAACCTAGACTCTAGGATACAAATTGACCCTGGCTATACATGATGGGTCACATCCTAAGACAGTGAACCTAGCCCAAATCAACTAGGGATCCAACAATCTCCCCCTATTTGGGTGAGGTCACTAACAAAGACTCAAAATAGAAAAACAAAGAAAGAAAAGAGATATATCTGGCAGAGAATTATAACACATGCAACAGATATATATATACACACAGCTTTGTTAATCAGATAATATAGGTAAAAAAAACAAATAACAGACAGAAATTGAACCAACAAGAAAATTACTTCTTTGGCTTCTTCTGCTGAGGTTTGTCTTCTGTTTTCTTTTCTCCTGGCTTCTTGAAAATAATTTCTCTGTTAGGATTTTGAGCTTGAGCCACTGTCATGGTCATATCAGCTGCCCCAATAATTTTCAATGATGTAGCCCTTGGGACAACTGCTTCTGGATGAAGTTTCATATAATCATCAACATTAAACAGTTTGTTACCTTTGTCAAACCTTTTCAGTTCTTCCTTTTTATACTTTGACATGGTTGAAAGACTAGAGATATCTTTTCCTTCTGCTTTGGCTTTATTTATCAATGATAGTCCAATCAATTCTTAGTACCTAGCCATTCTTGTAGTATTAGCAGTTTCTGGATCTTTAAAAGGAATTGGAGGAGAGAGAGGTCTTTTTGGGCTTTCAGCTTTATGTACTTCAAAACTATGTTGCTGCTACAGCTGCTTGCTTTGACTTCTTGAGGAGGATTGCCTCTGCTGACTGCTTCCAAAAGATCTCCTTGACTGTCTCTGATAAGTTTGTATTGGGGCAGATCTCTAGGAGCTAGAGCCACTGGCACCAGCTGTTGGAGGAGGAGGAGGATCCTTCATGTATCTGTGCACTGGAGGAGGGGAGTATCTCCTGCTTCTCTTTCTGTCTTTCTGCTGGTTTTTGGAGATCCACATCCATGCTGGCATTCCCTTATATGGAGTTACATTGTGCATATATAGTAGGGAGTGTCTGCAGTGAGATTTGGCTTGGGAGCTAGAGGAGGAGCAGCATTTCTCTTCTTTGCCAACATTCTCTTTTTCTTACTAGTTGCATCCTCGTCAGAATCACTATCATCATCATCAGACTCTGAATCCTGAGGGGTATCATACAATTCATCCAAAGCTTTTAAGGCTTTATCAGAAATAACAGCCTTTTCTGGAGGAGGGGCAGAAGGTTCAGGAATAAGGGTTTCAGCACCAAGAGAAGAAGTATCTGTACAAGCTTCAGAAACAAAAGAGGCAGAGCTATCAGCTACTGCTTTATTCTCTTCTTCAATGTATGCCTGAATAAGCTCATCTAGAGTAAGCATTGGAGAGTCATGCATAACAAAATCTGGTGCTGAAGCTGGGACTGATGTATCTTCTGGAATGACTTTTAAGCTAGAGGCAGGGAGAGCAAAATTGTCACAGAGTTGCTTGGCAACTGCTGGACTAGCTGGAGAGGTGTATGGTACCATAGCCAAATATGGCTTAGAGAAATCTGTTGGAGGGAATTGCATATATACAGTATCACAATTTCTCAACAAAACTGATAAATTCACTGTGAGATTTAAATAAAAATCACCAACAGGAGTTATTTGAGCAATTGACTCATCCAAATCAATGTCAGTATCCATAAATTGAATTAACTCAAACAGCTCAGCATCAAAGTCTGTCAAAATTGTTATATCCTCATCTGAATCTGTATTAGCTGGAGAGGGAACTGCTGTGACTGCTGCTGCTGTTGCTGTATCTGCATCTGCTGCAACTTCATCACTAAGCATCTCCCCCTACCTGGGTTCAGGAATACCTGGAGCCAGGCCCCTAGATGAAGAGGGGACAGCAGATAGAAGAGAGATCTGGGCAGATCTGAATTAATGGAGGTCACAAGAGGTGTAATGGCCTCTTGGATAAGAGATTGTATGAGAGGTGTTAGCAAAGAAATAAGAGTAGATGGATCAAATGGGGATGGGGAAGGGGATGGAATGGGAGGAGGAATAATAGATGGAGTGGGGGCATCTTGCATGATTGTATCTGATGGTATATTATAAGATGGGATGGTGGATAAGTGTGGGGGAAGAGTAGACTGTGGATGTGTAGGAAGTATTGTATCATGAGGGGAATCTGGAGGAGTGAGTTGTTGATGAACTTGCAGAGGGGAAGATGGAGGTGGAGATGGAGTGATTGTCAGGTCAAGTGGTGGAGATGAAGGAGGGGTAGGTACATGAGGAGGCTTCTTTGGAGGAAGAGGTGCTGGAAGAGATGGTTGAGATGGAGGAACCTCTTCAGCATGGTGGGGAGCGGCCTTTACAGCCCTTGTGCTCTCAGAAGTTTGGAGAGAAGAGGAAGAAGCCTTTGAGGGCTTGGAGATGGTCCTCTCCCACCTGCCAAACAGAGTGCAAGTGAGGCGCTTACTGGCGTTTATGAAGATGGTCGGGGAGACCATACATTCAGCAGCCTTCTCTTTGAGAAATATTCCCAAAATTCTGCCAAAGTAGACTTCCTTCTTGTTGTTCTTCTTCTTGATCAATTCAAAGAACACCTTACTCCAATCAACCTATCGCTTATTCACTACTGCACACATTATGAGAAATTGGTGACGGGTAATATAGTCATGAGCAGAGTTCTTGGCCATCGGTATCTTTCCCGTAATATCTTCCAGAAATTGGTAGGCGGCGGATAATTGCTTTTTCAACAACTTATTAGGGTTGTTACCAGAGAAACCCATCAGTTTCAGCATATCATTGAATTCCTCAGAATCCATTTCCAGATTGTCTTCTCCGTTCACTAATCCAAATATCTCAGAGAGAACTGCGGGAGAGAGGGAAACAACAGTGTTCCCTATATTGCCAGTCAAAACATCTTCTCCAGAAACTGTCGATGTATATACCCATTCTCTTATTTCCGTTCCATGAAGTTTAATGCGCCTGGTCATGAAATCTTTTAAATTGAGTTCGTCCAGTAGTTTCAAGATGTATAAAAAGATGGGGTCAGAATGTTGAAACGACTCAAAATTCATGTCGAATTCAGTGTAAAACTTCATTGCAACCAAAGCACCTGAGGGAATCGCCATTGATGTCCTGCAAGAAAAACACAGAGAGAAACAATGATCAAGGGCAAGGGAACTAAAAGCACGGGACGGAGGTCGAAGAAAATATAAGATTTTCAGAATATGAATCAACAAACTCCGTTCCACGGGAAAAAAAATTCTTCGAACTGAGCTCGACGAAATAAATTATAGACAGATAATTCGTCGATCTCATCTAGAAGAATCGAAAATAGTTCGTCGAGCTCCGTTCGACTAAATGTCTTCTGAATCAAAGTTCGTCGATCTCTGGTCGACGAAAATTATTTCCACACAGAGAATTCATCGATCTCCATTCGACGAGCATCTCTCAAACTTTCCCTAATTCGTCGAACTCCGTTCGACGAACTCTGGAAAATTCGTCGAATGCAGACAGAAACTAGGTTAACTCTTCTCCATCAATCATTCCCAGTTGATTTATAAAGAAGAGATGGGTTTTCTCATCCAATGGCATGATGAAAATGTCTGCTCTCTGTAGATCAGTAGGAATATGGATCAAGTTTATTTTCTTTTTGTCCACATTATCTCTAATGAAATGATGTCTTATTTCAATATGTTTAGTCGTAGAATAGTGAACTGGATTCTGTGCTATAGAAATAGCACTAGTATTATCACAAAATAATGTTGAATTATTTAAGTTGACACCATAATCTAAGAGTTGGTTTTGTATCCATAGCATTTATGAACAGCAACTACCAGCAGCCATGTATTTTGCTTCTGCAGTTGATGTAGACACAGATGTCTGCTTTTTATAAAACCAGGAGACAAGTCTCATACCAAGGAACTGGCATATTCCAGAGGTACTTTTCCTATCCACTCTACATCCAGCATAGTCAGCATCTGAGTATCCAGTTAACTCAAACTCTGACTCTACAGGATACCGGAGTCCTAGACTAGGGCAACTCTTTATATATCTTAAAATTCTTTTTAGGAAAATAAGGTGAGATTCTTTAGGGTTCACTTGGAACCTAGCATAGAGGCATGTGGCAGACATTATATCAAGTCTGCTAGCTGTTAGGTATAATAAGGATCCAACAATTATCCTATAATTTTTCTGATCCACTGGTTTCCCTGCTGCATCAGAATCCACAACAGCATTTGTAGCCATACGGGTTTTCATCCCTGAAGCAACACCCATCCCAAACTTTTTGATAAGCTCTTTAGCATACTTAGCTTGGGAGCGGAAGATATCATCTGGGAGCTGCTTCACTTGGAGACCAAGGAAGTAAGAAAGCTCACCCATGCTACTCATCTCAAATTTTGAATGCATGAGGTCAGCAAACCTCTTGCATAATTTGGGATCAGTAGACCCAAAAATAATATCATCCACATATATTTGTACTAAAAATATTTGGTCCTTATGATGTCTAGTGAAAAGTATTTTATCTATGGTTCCTCTTGTAAATTCATGCTCTAAAAGAAAGCTTGCTAGGGTCTCATACCAAGCTCTTGGAGCTTGCTTTAAACCATAGAAAGTTTTATGCAATTTAAAAACAAAAGGGGGTTGAGTTGGAGAGATAAAACCTGGAGGTTGTTCTACATAAACCTCTTCTTGAAGTACTCCATCCAGAAATGCACTTTTGACATCCATCTAGTAGACCTTGAATCTCTTGTGAGCTGCATAGGCAAGGAATATGCTAATGACCTCTAACCTTGCAACAGGGGCAAAGGTTTGGTCATAGTCTATTCCTTCCTCTTGTCTGTAGCCTTGATCAACAAGCCTAGCCTTGTTCCTCACTATGTTGCCTTGAGCATCCAACTTGTTCCTGTAGACCCATTTGGTTCCAATAACTGGGTAGTTATGGGGTCTTGGAACCAAATCCCAAACTCTACATCTCTCAAACTGATTTAGTTCCTCTTGCATTGCAATGATCCAGTGGGGATCTTGCTCTGCCTCATGAATGGTGAGAGGTTCAATTTGAGAGAGAAAACATGCATGCATCAAGTCTTGGTTGAGTTGATGCCTTGTCTGTACACCTGCTGAAATGTCTCCAATCACTTGAGATCTGGGGTGATCTCTAAGTGTGACAAGATCAGTTGGTGGAGTTGGTTGAGAAACAACTTCAGTATTTAATTCCTCTTGGGGAATGATACTAACTGTTTGTGGAAGTTCAGCCACTTCCTCTTGACTTTCCTCTACACTATCTTCAATAACCTGTGGAGTAGGATGGTTTGATACCTCTTGGGTAAGGGTCAGTCTATCCATAGACTCACACAGAGGTGGAACCTGCAAAGAGCTTATGGTAGAAATCTCTTTCTCCTTGTATGACATGTTAGTCTCATCAAAAGATACATGAATAGATTCTTCAATTTTAAGAGTTGATTTATTATACACCCTATAAGCTTTACTGATCATGGAGTATCCCAGAAACACTCCTTCATCAGTTTTAGCTTGAAATTTTGCTATCTATTTCTTGTTATTATTGTGAATGAAGCAAATACAACCAAAGATTTTGAAGTAATCTATTTTAGTTTTCTTCCCTTTGAGTAATTCATATGGAGTCTTGCCCTTCAGCTTATGTATCAAACTTCTATTCAACACATAGTTGGAGGTGTTCACTGCCTCTGCCCAAAAGGATAGAGGAAGATGAGCATCTGACAATAATGTAGTAGCAGATTCAATAAGGCTTCTATTTTTCCTTTCAGCTACCCCATTTTGTTGAGGAGTTCTAGGAGCTGAGAAAGTGTGCCTAATCCCTTCACTCTGACAGAACTCTTACATAAGAAGAGAATCAAACTCTGTCCCATGATCACTTCTGATCAGGGCAATGTGAGTATTGAACTCAATCTGTATGCATTTGAGAAACTCTGTCAAACACTTGAAGTTATCAGTCTTCTTCCTCAGAAAGAACACCCATGTGAATCTAGAGAAGTCATCTACAACCACTAAAGTATAGGATTTCCCTCCTAAGCTTTGTACTGTAATGAGTCCAAAGAGATCCATATGTAACAGATACAAAATCCTAGGTGAATCACTCTTATTAAGTGACTTGAAACTATTTTTGATTTGCTTGCCTAATTGACAAGCCCTGCACAGTCCTACCTTCTTGTAGGGGCCAGAAGGTAGTCCTCTAACAAGGTTGTCCTTGGATAGCCTAGCAATGGTTCTAAGGTTTATATGTCCTAATCTCTTATGCCATCGTTCATTAGGTCTACAAATGGAATTAAACAAGCATATATCTACCTTAGTTGAAAGAAAATCTACTAGATAGATGTTACCTTTCCTTTTACCTGTCAACACAGTTGTGTTGTCCTCTGATTTGATCTTGCATGAGGATTTACTGAAATTTACTTGATAGCCTTCATCACACAGTTGACTGATACTGATTAAGTTGTGCTTCAGTCCTTCCACATAGGCTACTTTCTTGAAGGTGACTATGCCAATCTGGATTGCACCATATCCTTTTGTTAGTGCAAAGTTTGAATCACCAAATATTACTTTGGATCCAAGTTTGGCTTTGAAGGAAGTGAAGTTCTCCTTGTCTCTTGTCATGTGCTTTGAGCACCCACTATCCAGATACCATTACTGGTTTGATGTTGGATAGGTCTTCACCTGCACATAAAATAATTTATTTGTTTTTGACCCAGTTTACCTTGGGCCTAGGTTGATAGCCTTTAAATTCTGAAATAAAAGACGTCTCTGGTTGACTCTTATAACCTTCAAGATGATATCTCCTAGGAGGTATTATCCATTCAGTATAAGGGTTAAACCTCTGAGACGTAGAACCTCTAGGATTGAACTTTGATTTGCCTTTGAAAGAGTTTTCAAAACTCTGAGCTCTGTTCGACGATCGCTGAGCTGAGTTTGATGATCTTGGGTCAGATCGTCGAGCTCCGTTCGGAGATCGACCATGCCAGATTTCAGGGTTCAGAGATCGTCGACCTGAGTTCGGCGATTTAGCCTGAGATCGTTGATCTCCGTTTGGCGATTGTCGAGCTCCGTTCGACGTTTTCTGTTGAACTTTGGTTTTCTTAGGTAAATCTAAATTCTTCCTAGCCACCTATACAACTCCCTTACCTTTATCAGAGATAAATTTGATTGGGGTTGTTAATACTGTAGGTTGGCTGGATGAAGCACCCAAACCCAGTGTACTATTGAATCTTGAGTTCACTGTGCTTGTGATGTCCATCAGTTTGATACTTCTCCCATTAAGGGATTCTTCAAACTTTTTGGCCTCTGATAGCTCACTTTTCAATGAGGCTATCTGCTCCCTACAACATTCCAACTCCTCAGAGAGTTTGAGGTTTTTTGATTTTAAAGTGCTGTGTTCAGATAGTTGATTTCTGAGAGAAATGATTTCCTTCTCAGATTTTAATAAATCTAAACACAGTGCTTTAAACTCACACTTGAAGTCCTCAGAATTAAAATCAAAGGAATTTATTACCTGGTCCTCTTCAGATTGAGTCTCTGATTCTGACTCTGACTCTTCTGCATCAGAATTTTGTTGTGAGGAATTGATAGCCATCATGTAGAATTCTTTTTCATCAGCATCATCTTCATCATCACTAGAGCTGGATGAAGCTTCAGATTCTTCCTCTGTCTCACTCCAAGTTTCAGCAACAAACCCCTTCCTTGTATTTTTGTTCTTGCTGGAGGAGGGTTTGTCATTGCTGTTCTTCCTGAAGTCTTTGTCTCTTCTTCTTTCTTTCCTGTCCTTTTTGTCCTTATACTGATTTTCTGGACAGTCAGACACCATGTGGTCTGGTTTCCTGCATCCAAAACAAATAATCTCTTTGTTATTTGATTTGTCATACCTTGGCTTGTCATGCCCTCTGGATGATCTTTTCCTGAAATCTTTCCTGGCCATTTTGTAAAATCTTTTGTCTAGTAGGCTGAGCAGCTCTTCATTGCCTATGACCTTGTCTTCAGGCTGTTCTTCAATAGATTTGAATGTTATTGATTTCTCTTTTCTGATAGCTGGTGAAGCAGCCTTCTGCTCTTCTTCTCTATTCTTGATGAGCAGCTCATAAGACTTGAGCTTGCCCAAGAGAGCTTCAGTTGTGATCTCATTTAAGCTTCTGGCATCCTTGATTGGCCAGATCCTTGAGTCCCAAGTGCTTGGAAAGCACATTAGGATTTTATCATTGAGCTCAGTCAATGAGATCTCTTTGTCCAATGTTTTCAGCTCATTGACTATGGGACTGAGTCTATTATACATATCTGCTACTGACTCAGCTTCTCCTTTCTTGAAGTTCTCATATTGGGTTATAAGATGAGATCTTCTATCTTTTCTCTCATCAGCAGACCCTGAGACTATCTCAGATAACTTGTCCCAGATGTCCTTTGCTGAGTTGCATTCAGCTACTTTTTGAAATATTTCATCAGACATAGTCTGAGCTAAAATATTCATTGCCTTAGCATCTGCCACTTTCCATTTCTTGATTTTTACATCTGTTCCTGATGGAGGTGGAACAACACTTGTACTTGTATTTTCTGGGGGTCTTGGACACATTATCAAAACAGAATTAAAAATATCTTCATCAATAGAGTTCATGTACAGTCTAATCCTTACCCGTGACTGTTGGAGCGGACCTCCCAAGTCCGAAAGAAAGCTAGGAGCTACTTATGAAGAGAAGGGCAAGGCGGTGGAGTCGACCGCATCCCACTATGCTCCGGCCCAACCAAGGGTATATAATCTTGGACAATAGGAGGCCATTAAACATGCGGATGTGGTGACAAGTACGATTTAATTTATAGCAAGCTACTTTCTTTAAATACTTGTTATGCACATGTTACCTTACCACTGCTTGTTTGGGGTTTTTTTTTATTTGTGAAAATCCGACAAGAGCACTCTTCGATACGAGAGCTTCACACTCCTCTTGTCCGAAGGATTTATATCACGCATCGGAGTCCCTTCTTCGATGGCGAAGGATAAGTTGGATGTGTTGTTGCCCAATGGGTGTTCGATGCGCGCGGATAGGATCTGCGATGTTAAGATTCGTATCGGGAATCAGGAGTTCGATCTGCAAGCGTCGTTACTTCCGTTGGTGGAGTTCGATGTTATATTTAGCATGGACTGGCTCTCGGAGCAGCAGGCCTATATTGATTGCGGTCGCAAGGAAGTGAAGTTGGGAGAAAGTCGTGAGACGACTTTTGCGGGCTTAAAGGGGTCGAGCAAGACGTTGATGTCTGCTCTTCAGTTGGTGAAAGCGGTTCGTGCCGGTGCAGAACTGTTCTTTACACTAGTCGAGGTTGCAAAGCCGAAGCCCGCATTGGATAGATTTCAGTAGTATCAGAATACCCTGATGTGTTTCCCGTAGATCTTCCTGGAGCCCCGCCGCAGCGGGAGATAGATTTTATGGTTGAGCTAGTGCCAGGTGCAAAGCCTGTGTCACGATCTCCGTATCGGCTAGCGCCTAAGGAAATGGCGGAGCTAAAGGTTCAACTGCAAGAGTTGTTGGAGCAAGGTTATGTGCGCCCAAGTTCTTCGCCTTGGAGCGCGCCGATCCTCTTTGTTAAGAAGAAGGATGGAAGCTTGAGGCTTTGTATTGATTATCGGGAGCTCAACAAGTTGACGGAGAACCCCAGATGTAATCCTCCGTAGCGGGAGATAGATTTTACGATTGAGCTTATGCCAGGTGCAACGCCTGTGTCACGATCTCCGTATCGGCTAGCGCCTAAGGAAATGGCGGAGCTGAAGGTTCAACTGCAAGAGTTGTTGGAGCAAGGTTATGTGTGCCCAAGTTCTTCGCCTTGGAGCGCGCCGATCCTCTTTGTTAAGAAGAAGGACGGAAGCTTGAGACTTTGTATTGATTATCGGGAGCTCAACAAGTTGATGGAGAATCCCAGATGTCCTTTGCTGAGTTGCATTCAGCCACTTTTTGAAATATTTCATCAGATATAGTCTGAGATAAAATATTCATTGCCTTAGCATCTGCCACTTTCCATTTCTTGATTTTTACATTTGTTCCTAATGGAGGTGGAACAACACTTGTACTTGTATTTTCTGGGGGTCTTGGACACACTATCAAAACAGAATTAAAAATATCTTCATCAATAGAGTTCATGTATAGTCTAATCCTTGCCTTCCAAAGTGCAAACTTAGATAGATTGCACACTAGAGGTCTGGTGCTAGCATAATCTTTGTTTTGGGCCATGTTCTGTGAAGAAATAATTCTAATAACAAACTTAAAACAAGCAGATCGAACTAGAGGGATCTTTGGGTTCAGGTGTTAGCTTGTGCAACCACTAAGGTGTGGTATTTTAACCAACCTCCCTCTGATACTAATTGAAAGTGCAGGTTAGATCTGATATACTCTAGAGGGGGGGGGGTGTGAATAGAGTATGGTGCTCACTTAAAACTTTTTACAACTATTGTTGTATACCTAAGTGAACAGGGAAATAAATAAAATACAACAAGCATAACGAATATCTAATTGCAAAGCAATCACAAAATAATCACAGACCACATTCAGAAAACAAAAGAAAATAAGCAACCAGATGACACAAGGAGCTATAGTGGTTCCCCAACCAATCTGGGTACATCTACTCTTCTACCACCCTAGGTAGGAATCCAATGCAGGATGAGTTGATCAGGTGTCCTGGGCACCAATGAGCTTTGGATATGGTGCTCAAAAACCAAACCCTCAAGTCTTTTGAAGGAGACTTGCAACCAGAATAATTTTGAAGGAATTTAAAACCTTGTATAGAAATTTAAGAGAGGGTGATAGTGTCTTCTCTGTCAACGGTCAGAGAGAAGACTTGTGGAATGATTGTAGCAGATCTTGATCCCCCTGAGATCTTGAATTGGTCAGGAATGCTGGAGCACTGCTTCAGGGTGATAGACCTTCAGTGACCTAGAATGCCTGGACCAGAACTGCTTCAGGAACTTCTTTTGCCTGATAAAGTTCTGTTGTCCTTTGAAGTTGTCTTGAGAATAGAAAGAAGAAGACTCTTGATTGAATTTGGTTGTTCTTCTTCTTCTTGAAAAAGTTCTTTGGTCAAGGCTGATTGCAGTCAAGAACTTTTGATTTGAGAATGTTTGTTCTTCTCTGCAACTTCAGAGTGTCTATCGAATTATTTGCTGTACTGTGATTCATGAACTCTATCACTGCTTGACTCTTATCTCTTACTGTGTGTCTGTCTGTGTCTATGACTGACTGAGGAATATTCAAACATTTGAATGTCGAGTAGTAATTACAGTCGGCCTTGGAAATAATCAGCAATCAATGACTTTCCTAACTGTCCCGTGAAAACAAAACGACATGTAATCGTCTATAGTCAATGCGCGTTCTAACGGTAACATTCCGAGAAGATCTGGCATTAAATGTTCAGAAGTCAGCGCCAAGAAACGGGACGGGAACCTTGAAGAAAATCTAATCTGGATTCGTCGAACGAAGAACACAATTCGTCGAGCTGAACTTGTGTTCCTCGAGCTGAGCTTGAGTTTGTCGAGCTGAGCTTGAGTTCGTCGACCAGACAATCTTCATTCATCTGATAGAAAGTCTCCATTCGTCGAGCTGAGAATCAAATTCGTCGAGCTGAGAAAAGTTCTGGACTTTGACAAAATATCCTGCATCTGCTGAAATGTTGTGTCGACATAAGTTGGTGTCGACAGATTGATCTTGGTGTCGACGCAAATCCTCTGGTGTCGACATAAGCTGGTGTCGACTGAAATCCTGGTGTCGACACAAATCGTCTGGAGTCGACACAAACCCTAAGTGTCGACACAAATTCTCTGAGTCCAGAAATCGTCGAGTAGAGTTTAGCATTCATCAACCTGAGAAGCTGACTTCGTCGACCTGAGAAGCTGACTTCGTCGACCTGAGAAGCTGTGAACTTGAGGTCCAAGTTCGTCGAGCTCAGAATATAATTCGTCGATCGAATCTTGAAGCTGGACTTAGAAAAATTTGAAGTTGTCCTGACTTTGGCTTGATGTAGAAACTAAGTCTTTGTCGAACAGAGAACATAGACCGTCTAGCTCAGCACTAAGGATTGTCTCACGATCGTCGAGCGCAGAACTCTTTTCGTCGAGCTGAGTTCGATGAATGTCGAACTCACTTTACTTGATCTTGAAAACTTGTGAGTCTGGAGTCTCTGAGGGTCTTGTTGAAAGCTGGTCCATCTGAAGTTGAGCCTAAGGACTTAACCTAGACTCTAGGACACAAATTGACCCTGGTTATACATGATGGGTCACATCCTAAGACAGTGAACCTAACCCAAATCAACTAGGGATTCAACAGACATATTGTAGATCTATGTCCCCATTCTCCACATGCTCCCGGATGAAATGCTATCGCAGCTCGATGTGCTTTGTCCGGTTGTGTGAAACTGGATTGTTGGCTATTGCAATCGCACTAGATGAGTCGCAAAATAAAGGAAGGTTTTTGACTTGCCGGTTGTAATATTCCAGCTAATTATTTATCCACATCAATTGTGCACAACAACTACTCACAGAAATGTATTCAGCCTCGGCCGTTGAAATTACGACACAATTCTGCTTTTTGCTACTCCATGATATGAGACTCCTTCCAAGGAATTGGCAAGTCCCGGAAGTGCTCTTCCTACCATCTTTACTACCTGCAAAATCTGCATCTGAGAAACCAATTAGTTCGCTGTCATTACATCTTGGTTACCATAAGTCAAGATTTGGTGTACCTTTAAGGTATCTCAAAATCCGCTTTGCAGCAGCGTATTAAGATTCCTTATAGTTCACTAGAAATCTAACACACATACATGTTGAAAACATTATATCCGGTCTACTAGCAGTAAGGTAAAGCAAGGATCCAATTATGCTTCTGTACTTGGTTTCATCAAAAGGTTTCCCTTTCTCATCCTTTTCCAAAGACATAGTTGAACCCATTGGAGTCCTCATAGAGGTTGCGTTCTCTATTCCGAATTTCTTAATCAACTCCTTGGTGAATTTCGTCTGAGAGATTAAAATTCCATCTTCAGATTGTTTTACCTGAAGTCCTAAGAAATACTTCAGCTCTCCCATACTGCTCATTTCGAACTTCCCTTGCATAAGTTTGGAAAACGTTTTGCAGAGGTTGTCATCAGTATAGCCGAAAATGATATCATCAACATAGATTTGCACTAGCAAAATCTTGCCTTTTATTTCCCTAAGAAATAATGTCTTATCTATCTTTCCTCTTGTGAACTTGTTCTCAAGAAGAAAGTTAGATAGTGTCTCATACCAAGCTCGAGGAGATTGTTTCAAACCATATAAATCCTTAAATAGAAGGTAGACATGATCGAGAAAGTTAGAATCAACAAAACCTGGAGGTTGTTCCACATACACTTCTTCCTTTATGTCACCATTAAGGAAGGAAGACTTCACGTCCATCTGATAGACGGTGAAACCCTTATGTGCAGCATATTCTAGGAACAACCTAATTGCCTTCAACCTTGCCACTGAAGCATATGTCTGGTCGAAGTCGATTTCTTCTTCTTATCGGTATCCTTTGGCGACGAGTCTGGCCTTGTTCTTTATTATTGTTCCATCCTCGTCCATCTTATTCCTGTAGACCCATTTTGTCCCGATGACATTTTTACCTTTGGGTCTTGGAAAAAGCTTCCAGACTTGGCAACGCTTGAACCGATTCCATTCTTCTTCCATTTACATTATCCATGATGCGTCTGAGTTTGCTTCCTCAAACTTCTTCTGTTCAACCTGTCATAGAAAACTCAAAAATAAATTCTCATTAGCTGTAACTCTAGGAGTTCTGACACCATCCCGAGGATCTCCTATGATTTGGTCCATTGGGTGATCCTTCAAGTGTCTGAGCTCTAAGGTCCTTGCACCTGGAGCTTCTTCAACCACAGGAGTAGCTTCATCAACTTGGATGGTTTCTTCATCTTGATCATCAAACTCTCCAATTAGGGTTGGAGTGGTGATCTTGATGAACTTTTCACCTTTTTCTTCAATTGGCTCATCCAAGTTTAGTTCTTTCAGCTTTGAACCTGCATCTTCAATAAACACACTAGAAGAGTTACCTTGTAACAAGCTCGTCTCATCAAATATAACATGAATAGATTCTTTTACAACCAGGGTCATCTTATTAAATACCATTTATGCCTTACTATGGCTACTATATCCTACAAAAATACCTTCAAAACCCTTTTCGCTAAATTTGGTAGTGTGATACTTGCCAATGTTAAGGACAAAGCACTTACAGCTAAAGATTCTAAAGTATGAAATAGTCGGTTTCCTGTCATTTAGAAGTTCGTAAGGTGTCTTATTGTGTTTCTTGTTTATGAGTGCTCGCTTTTGCACGTGCCATGCAGTGTTGATGACTTCAGCCCAGAAGTATTCCGGTAGTGAGGCATCACTCAACATGGTCCTGCAGGCCTCTATGAGTGTTCTATTCCTTCTCTCTGCTACTCTGTTCTGTTGAGGAGTACAAGGAGAGGAAAACTCATGAAAGATACCTAAGCATTCATAAAATTCTGTCATGGCCCCAGACTTGAACTCTGTTCCATTGTCACTTCTGATTTTGACTACAAAACAGTTGTATTCATTATGGACCTGCCTCACAAGATTAGTAAATATGTCAAAGGTATCTGACTTGTGTTTTAGAAAGAACACCCACACAAAGTGCGAGTAATCATCAACAATAACAATTGTATAATCCTTGCCTCCCAAACTTCTAACTTGCAGTGGACCAAACAAGTCCATATGAAGTAGATGTAAACATTTTTTGGAATCTTTGCCAATAATGCTTTTAAAAGTAGCCCTTTTTTGCTTGCCTCTTACACATGCGTGACAAGGTCTATCTTTAGCATACTTGACATTTGGGGCATCACATAATAAATTATGTGAAAATAATTTATTAATAGTTTTGAAATTAATATGTCCTAGTCTCTTGTGCCATTGGTCACCAAGAGACGCACTATCTTTAGCCAAAAGCACACTGATGTAGAAGAGTCTATGCAAATGAAATTTAAACAAAATATGTTCCTACTATGAGTGCCTGATAGAATCGTTTCGATATTGTCAACCGATTTTATCAAGCAATTATCTACATGAAATTCAACTATGTATCCTTTATCGCAAAGCTGACTTATGCTTATAAGATTGTGTTCCAGTCCTTCAACATAAGCCACATCTAAGAAGGATACACTACCATTAGTGATCATACCATACCCTTTAGTAATTCCTCGGTCTGAACCTCCAAAGATGACCTTTGGCCCATTCAAAACTGGAGAATAGTTCTGAAGAAGGCTTCTTGTCTCGGTCATATGCCGAGAGCATCAACTGTCCAAATACCAGATAGGAGTTTTGGTGGCCTTTCGATATACCTGCAATAACAAATCAATTTGCCTTAGGAACCCAAACACGTTTGGGTCCTAGGTCTCTAGTTAGAACACTCCCCCTATGAGTATTTGCATTATGAGTGGTCTTTCTTACATTGCTAACTTGAGGAGTTGTAAAATTTCTGGAATTAAACCACCAGTCAAATTGACCAATTTTGCCATAGCACCAAAAGTCAAACCTGTTGTATCTTTGCCTAAAATTCTCCTGCTTGACCTTTTCAGATTGGGGTCTAGCAGGGGCAGCACTCTTGGAGGTAGAAGCTTCGTGATGATGGCAATCACATGACTTCTTCCTCATAAGTGGCTTTTCCACAATAGGCTTTACTTTTGGTGCCTTCTTGATGTTATGACCATGCGGAATGAAATGTGACACCTTCGTTAACCGATCCACGACCACCCAAATGGCGTCGTTCCCCTTTTGCGACCTTGGCAAACCATGCACAAAGTCCATAGAGATGTCGTCGAATTTCCACTCCGGAATAGACAAGGACTTAAGAAATCCTCCCGGCTTTTGGCACTCCGCCTTCACCAAGATGCAAGTTTGACACTTCGCTACGTAGAGCGCCACATCCTTCTTCAAACCCGGCCACCAAAACAATTTCTTCACATCACGGTACATCTTCGTGCTCCCCGGGTGAATCGAGTACTTGGTATGGTGTGCCTCGTACAACAACTCCACCCGCAAATTACCCACACTTGGGACGCACAAACGACCGTCTTTCCAAAGTAATCCATCCTTCACGACGAATTGGGAATTTGACCCATCCAGAGCCTCTACCATGAACTGCTTCATATGAGCATCCATATCCAAAGCCTGCCGAATACGATCAGCCAGGTCATATTGGACTTCAGTCCAATTCAGAACTGCTTCAGCACTTGATTGTCTATCCACACAAACAATCTCCAACGCCTCCAACTCCCGCACCAACCGCTCATCATGCACCGATAGCCAATTGGCTTGAGCTGGGGTTCGGCAACTCAACGCATCCGCAACCGCATTACCCTTACCAGACACGTAGTGGATCTTGAATGTATAGACCCCCAGGAACTCCATCCATCTACGCTGCCGCATATTCAGATCCTTCTGATCAATCAGATATTTCAGGCTCTTGTGATCGGTGTAGATATCAATCTTCACACCGTACAAATAGTTTCTCCACAGCTTTAAGGCAAAAATCACAGCCGCTAACTCCAACTCATGGACCGGATAGTTCCTTTCATGCACTTTCAGCTGTCTCGAGCCATAAGCTATTACACTTCCGTGTTGTAGTAGCACGCACCCCAAACCGCTGCCCGAAGAATCACTGTAAATCTCATAGCCTTCGGTCACACATGGCGAACTCAGCACAGGTGCTGTGGTCAACCGACACTTCAACTCCTCAAAAGCTCGCACGCACTCCGGCGTCCAAACGAACTTATGCTCCTTCCTCGTCAAAGTAGTGATAGGTAACGCTATCCGCGAGAAGTTCTCTACGAAGCGCCTATAATAGCTGGCAAGCCCCAGAAAGCTCCGGACTTCCGCTACCGTAGCAAGCTCAGGCCACTCCCGTATCGCAACAATCTTCGCCGGATCCACAGCAATACCCTCTCCACTCACTATATGACCGTGGAACGCCACTGAGGGCAACCAAAACTCGCACTTCGAGAACTTGGCATACAATTGATTTCATCTTAGCGTCTCCAAAACCAAATGAAGATGCTTGAAGTGATCTTCCTCACTTTGCGAGTACACAAAAATATCGTCAATGAAGACGATCACAAAATGGTCCAAGTACTCCCTGAAAGTCCTGTTCATCAAATCCATGAACACTGACGGCGTATTAGTCTGCCCAAACGGCATGACCGTAAACTCATAATGCCCGTATCTCGTACTAAACGCTGTCTTCGGGATATCACTCTCCCTTATTCGCAGCTGATAATACCCAGCTTTGAGATCCAACTTCGAGTACACCGTCGACCCGACTAACTGATCAAAAAGATCATTAATCCGGGGGATCGGGTATTTGTTCTTCTCCATCAACTTGTTGAGCTCCCGATAATCAATACATAGCCTCAGACTTCCGTCCTTCTTCTTAATGAAGAGGACCGGCGCGCTCCAAGGCGAAGAACTCGGGCGCACATACCCTTGCTCCAACAACTCTTGCAGTTGAACTTTCAGCTCCGCCATTTCCTTAGGCGCTAGCCGATCAGGAGATCGTGACATAAGCTTTGCACCCGGCACTAGCTCAATCGTAAAATCTATCTCCCGTTGGGGCGGGGCTCCAGAAGATCTGCGGGGAACATATCAGGCTATTCCGATACCACTGAAATACAATCCAACGCGGGCTTCAGCTTCGCAACCTCCACTAGTGTAAAGAACAGTTCTGCACCGGCACGAACCGCCTTCACCACCTGAAGAGCAGGCATCAACGTCTTGCTCGACCCCTTTAAGCCCGTAAAAGTCGTTTCACGACTTGCTCCCAGCTTGACTTCCTTGCTGCCGCAATCTATATGGGCCTGCTGCTCCGAGAGCCAGTCCATGCCAAATATGACGTCGAACTCCACCAACAGAAGTAACGACGCTAGCAGATCGAACTCCTGATTCCTAATACGAATCTTAACATTGCAGATCCTATCCGCGCGCATCGAACACCCATTGGGCAACAACACATCCAGCTTATCCTTCGCCATCGAAGAAGGGACTCCGATGCGTGATATAAATCCTTCGGACAAGAAGGAGTGTGAATCTCCCGTATCGAAGAGTGCTCTTGCTAGATTTTCACAAATCAAAACAAATCCTAAACAAGCAGTGGCAAGGTAACATGTGCATAACAAGTATTTAAAGAAATTGACTTGCTATAAATTAAACCGTACCTGTCACCACATCAGCCTGTTTGATGGCCTCCTGTTGGCCAAGATTGTACACCCTTGGTTGGGCCGGAGCATAGTGGGATGCAGTCGACTCCACCGCCTTGCCCTTCTCTTCATAAGTAGCTCCCGACTTTCTCTTGGACTTAGGACGTGCGCTCCAACAGTCACGGGCAAAGTGCCCCGTCTTTCCACAAGTAAAACATGCCCCCGGGGTCCGACTCGTAGTCGCCCCAGAAGCACCAGAAGGAGCTGGACCCGAAGTCTTATGCTTCTTGAAGAATCTTTGATAGCCAGACTTTAAAGTAGTCGGCACTTTGAATCCAGATTTCTTCTCACCGACGTTCCTCTTTGCTTGAACATTCTTCATGTCCTTCTCCAAGGACCGGGCAGTGTTGACCAAGGTTAAGAAACACTGCGTCATCGGCCCCGAGAGTAGTAACCTCAACTCATCTCTCAAGCCTTCGTAGAATCGATTCGTCTTGCGCTCCTCATCCGGATTGGTGGAGCTAGCATATCGACTCAAACGAGTAAACTCGTGGAGATATTCATCCACGCTCTTCTCACCCTGAACCAACTTTAGAAATTCGTTCTCCAACGCTATCTTCTGCATCGAAGGAAGGTATCTAGCCAAGAACAATCTCGAGAACTCCTCCATCGAGACATCAACAAGTTGCCTACCTCTCAATAAGTACAGCTTCAAAACTTCCCACCACATTCTCGCTTCACCGTCCAGAAAGAACGTAGCGATGGTGGTCATTTGCCACTCCTCCGTCTCCGTTGCTGTCATGACTCTCTTCACCTTGGAGATCCAGTCTTCAACTTGAGATGGGGTTCCCAACCCCGAGAATACCGGAGGGTTAAAGCTCATTACATACTTAAGCTGTCTCTCGGCTGCCCTCCTTGGCACCACCGGCTCCACTACCACCTGTTCCACTCTCCTCGGCTCAGACTCTTGCAGCGGTACCAGCTCCATCGCAGGAGCGGGCTGCGCGTTTGCCTTGCAGGCTGCGCATTTATCACGGCCAACACTGCTTCGGCCACCAATCGTATGTTCTCAGCCGATAGAGGTGTTGCAGGAGCAACATCTGGTGTACTGCTAGCCTCAGAAACTCGGCGTTCCGACGACCCAACACCATTTCTGGTCACCTATAGTGGTACAAAACACTGTTAAGCGACCAAATAAAATTGCAAACAGCAATTATAGGAACACGCAGGTTCCTCAAGCACGTGTATTTCATTCCTAAGTGGACATTCATGAGTTCTTTTACTGTTATAACGATGACGCACACAATGTGCTCACCACCCCTTTAAAAGAATTCGCCCACGAATTCATTTTAAGCCCGACCAAAACCAATAGTATGATACCAAATTGTAACACCCCCTATCCGTCACATAGCATATAGCAGTAGGTCCGGCCGGGGCCCGAAGCCGTATGCCACAAACGCACCGGGTGGTTACTCATGGAAACCATCCAACCAATCATAACGTCCTACACAGAGCATTCTAGCGGAAGCTGTTTATAAAAGTTGCAACAAAGAACCCAACACTAAAGCATGAATGTCCACTAATACCAAATAGGAATGTTACAAATACACCAGTACAAGCCTTAAGGCCTTACAAAAATTGTTCACTTCATATTACATGTTTTACAAACCACGGCACGCAGGCCGGTCATACATGAAATAAAACAGTAAACACTTCCATTAGGCCTTCGAGGGCCGGCTTCGCAAAATGGGCTTTAGCCCGCTATTGACCGCTTGGTCCAGCAGCACCTGCAAGCAACAAACCACCGCACGGTGGCAAAACAAGGCAACGGTCAGCAATGCTGACCAAATTATAACGATCCCGCCCCCAGCTCGGAGCGGCGATGCTCCTTCCCTGCATTTCATTAGCATAAGCGAGCAATAAATCAATATTCATTACATCATATGCGTAGGCTCGTATGGCCACACACCCCGTGCACTCAGGGCACATTCTCGGTGAACACAGTCTAAGTCTGCCGACTCACCACCATCCCTTTGGACGGCCAATTAATGAGCAGTTTGTCTTCCCGACATGGGTCACGGTAATTAAAACCATAGACCGCCGAAGACTCTCATCTATGCCAACGACTCTAATCCGAACGACATAGAACGGGTATGGTTGCAGCTAACTCGTGTTCACAACGCAACGGTAATTTAAACCATATGCACCCGCAACGGTAATTTAAACCATATGCGCAGGTCAAACTTCTCCCGAGTCCCGTTTCCATCAAATTTCACATAACCCGGTTATGTTCAAGTTGGCTCTCAGGCCACCAAGTTGGCAAGATCACGCATCTTCCCAGTTTTCCGGGTGCACCTTTGGGTTAATCCCCAAGGATCCCTGCTGCAATCTACCGTGTAGAAAACCCGAAAAACAACCAATAGCACGGAGTCTTCTCCGGCATTATGCAATGCAACATCACCGATCCAGACCAACATGTCCGGATAGGCTTCACACATCATGCCTATGTCCGTTCTCGCTTACGGACTCTAAACAACGGGAACTTCACCTATCTACCCGAAGGAACGCCTCCAACTCACCGCAAACTCGCGAGAGCGGACTTCCTATGCAAAGAAGGAGAGCTACTCATGCTCAAGAAGAGAATCATTACCCTTGCGTTCTTCTTTGGCGCCATGGAAAAGTAAGCGGATGAAAAGCACCGCACTAGCTTTGCCTCCGTAGATCCGGAGTCGGCTCGGGATTTGGAGCTTCGAAGCTCCTCCAATGGCCGGATCTAGCTTCTTATTCCTTCGTTGGCTCTCCTCTCTCTCTAAGATTTAGAAAGACAACCACTCATGAAAAGTGAGGGTTTCTAAGGCCCAATCCCGGCTATATCCCTTCAGGAACAACCCCCAGCCGTTGGATCATCAATTAAAGAAATGAACGGCTTTGATTCGGGACTGAAATGCCCAATCTGGACCGCATACGGCCTGGCACATGCCCGTGTCCAGGGCCGTGTGCCTCATTCGCCGTCAAAATCGACTCGCTTGGAACAACACACGGGCATCGAACACGCCCGTGTTCGACCTGACATGCTCGTGTTCCACCTGACACGGCCGTGTGGCCGGCCGTGTACCCCCGTCAATTTTCTCCGAAAACAACCCGAGCACTGCACGGGTTCTAGGACACGCCCGTGTCCTTGCCCGTGTCTACCTCAACAAGCCTGGGCTCTAGGCCGTATACACGGTCTCGACACTCGACACTTTGTCGAGCGAAGATCGTCGACCTGACGACACGGCCTTGGACATGCCCGTTTCCTAGGCCGTGTGCCTTGTCTCGACATATCGTCGAGCACAATTCGTCGACTCCCCGGGAAGAGTGTCGACACGGGTCGACACGCCCTGCGACACGCCCGTGTCACAGGCCGTATGCCAAGTCTCGACACTTCGTCGAGCGCAGTGTCGACTTTACGGGCTGAGTGTCGACACGGGTCGACACGCCCTGCGACACGCCCGTGTCGCAGGCCATGTGCCCAGTCTTGACACAATGTCGAGAACAAAATATCGACTTCTCCGGCTAAGTGTCGACACAAACCTGACACGCCCTGGGACACGCCCGTGTCCCAGGCCGTGTGCCTCCTGCAAGAACGAAAAACTGGCCCAAAACATCCCCCGTCGCTCTTTTGAGTTTCGGGGCGTTACAATCGGACCCGAGAGAAGCAACCACAGGTCATCACAGGGTCCTTCAAAGATCCGATTTGTCTTTCTTTCCTCGTATGCAATCATAAAGCCCGCATAACATCATAACCTCGTAAACTAGTGCAAGTAGACATCCACAGAACTCTCGCCTTGAGTTAACCTTTGGAACTGATTTTCCATTACAATCTGCTATGCAGATAGAAGGTATCTTGCAAGAAACAATCTCGAGAATTCCTCCATCGAGATCTCAATCAATGGCCAACCAAAAAACTGGTGTAGCTCCAATTAATCCCACCATAGCCTCACCTCTCCCTCTAACAAGAAGGTAGCTACAGTGACAATATGCCACTCCTCCATTTTCATTGCTGTCATGGTTCTCTTTATTCTTGAGAGCTAGTCTTCAGCTTGTGTTGGGATTCCAGTACCCACAAACATAAGAGGATTGAAATTCATCACGTGTTTTAATTGCTTTTCTGTTGCTTGCCTTCCGGCCACTAGCTCCATGACCACTTGTCTTACTACAACATGCTCAACTATGCTAACCAGTTCCTAGACCACCATAGGGGTAGGTGGTTGTACTCACCCTCCTGGTTGCGCATTGATTAGTGCGAACACGACTTTAGTAACCAACCATATTGTTTCCACAGAAGGAGGAGGTGTTGGCACCTCAATTGGTGCAGTACTCTTCGCCGAGCGCTGGGGTTCATGCTGCCCCGCAGTTGCTTATAATCAAGAAACACAATTAAGCAACTAATATCATTACAAAAAGTAATCATATGAACACACAGGTTCCACAAATATGTGTATTTTCATTTCAAAGTGGACATTCATTGGGTCTTTCATGTTATAACGGTAGTGCACATACATGTGCTCACCACCCCTTCAAATAATTCAACCACGAATTCGAATAAGAAAGACCGACACCAGAATATGATACCAAATTATAACACCTCCATCTGTCACGTAGAATATAACATAAGGTTTGGTCGGGGCCCCATGCCATATTCCACAGAGAGTCAGCAGAGTTACTCATTAAAACCATTTAATTTTATACGCATCCTAACTCAGAGTGCATTCTAGCGAAAGCAGTTATTTAAGAGGTGGAACCCACAAACTAGGAATGTATATAAACATACATATTTTGGCCTTAAGGGCCTACACTATTTTCTTTACAAAATATATGTTTCATACATCGGCATACAGGCCAACCACCCATGAAAACAATAAACGTTCGCCTTTTTGGACCTTCGAGGGCCAACCAATCGCAACACAAGATACTTCAGTCTGCTACTTTCCACTTGGCTCTCCAGCACCTGCATAGTATGACCCATCAAAACGTGGCAAAACAATGCAACGGTCAGCATCAGCTGACCAATTTTTAACGACAGCACCCCTTATTCGGGGCGGCGGTTCTCCTTTCCTACATGTAGCAACATATATATCTTTTGGCAACAAAATATGCATTTAAGCATCATTCTCCATAGACACATGTTCGATCAGCCACATGCCCCGTAGACACAGGGCACATTCTCGGTGTACCAGACTTCTCCGGGTCCCACCACCATCCATAGTCCCAGACCTGATGGTACTCATGGGCATTCTAGTCTTTTCGGCTCGGGGCCTAAGTATCTCATTATGTCAATGGCGTATGCTAGTTACTTAAGGCAATCTAGTCCGAATGACATAATACGGGTACAGTTCAGCCATAGCCCATTGCTCAAATCGCCATGCCAACACCTATGGTCATAGCCATTATGGCGAATGACAAGACGTATGTCGGCCTCCCCTTGCCTGTTCGGCTCTCTAGCCTTTTGGCTGGGAAATTTAAGCTCTCAGTATCAGTTGCCGCTCACATTATCCCCAGAGCCTCAGACTGCAATGATCACATCAGTGGCTCTCACGACCACAATAGATGGGCTCTCCAGGCTCAACACCTTCTCATGCTACACACCTTATCTTGTGGACACAGCTTCACAACCACAATCAGGTTGGCTCGCATGGACATCTTAGCTGGGATCGTAAGACTCTAAGCTTCAAATAATGGACTGCAGGTCTCTGAGAGACATGCCACTCATAGCTCACTGGGAGATATCACCGGCGGTATCACTACTGACGCATAGTAGGGGATTGAAGTCATTTCTTCCTCACATTTTGGGTCTTTATCGTAGAGGTGACTTCCAGTACTATCATAACAGCATCCTGCACACCCCTTGACCTCAGAAACTACACGTTTATCCACGGAGTCTTCTCCGGCACACAAAGCAATCTTCACCAATCCAGACAACCTGTCCAGATGTGTTTCACATAACATGCCTATTGTTGGATCTTGTGGCCAATATTAGTGGGGGGAGGGGAGGGAAGTGAATGAGGTTTGGAGCGTTAAGAAGAATTTAAAATATTTCTTTCCAGGAATTCGAGTTCTGGTAGCTATCATGGGGCATTAGATAGCTAACGCGTGACGATAAGTCTATGAACTCGTTTCCCTGTACAGATCTGAGTCCAACACCTACTAACACACAAATTCTCTAAGCAGTCACATCACACATCCAAAAATGATCAATAATAGTTCTAGATGAGCACAAAATGGTGAACTCCGTGATGTCGGAGATCAATGTGATAAGTAGAAACAAACTTTTTGTTTCTATACGTATCCGCTCCACGGACCTGTTGGCTCTCTACTTTTCCCTCCAGGAAAAGTATTCGAGCCGGCTTTTCACCTCCACACAAGGAAGGGTATTAGAGCACTACTACGTCCTCCCGATCTAGAAGTACTTATCCCCATGACAATTTCCACGAAGTCCTACCCGGATTCTAACGACCCTTACCTGTCAATTTTCCTCTCCACAAGATTTAGAAAAACCAAAAAGATTACAAGAATAAGAGATGTAAATATTTAAAAGGATGAAGTTCTCCCTCTTGAAGACTTCTCTGTAGAACGATCCTCGGCCGGTGCTTGAGATCTCCGTTTGATGGCAACCGATCGGCTCTTCGTATCTGATATAGATCTTGGATCGCCAGAGTCTTTCGATCACGAGTGGGAGGGAGATCATTGTCTTCTTCTTCGACGAGACTTGTGGAGCGGAGTGCACGAAAGAGCGGCCGAACCCTAGAATTCACGAACACCCGTCCTTCAAATTTCTCCAGATGTGAGGCACAAAAACCAAGGTGGAATTTTATACGCCTTCATGAAAATAGGCTACCGCTGGCGCTAAGACTAGCGCCCGGCAGTAAGTTCGCGCGCTTGTTATGCCAGCTATCGTCCAATTATGAAATGCTATTTAAAACCAATATTTACCGCTTTAATCTTTCCTAGCGCTGCACGGTTACTGCTACCGCCGCGCGGTAATATGGAGCGCGATGATTCAGAACAGTCGTATCGAGTCATCGAGAGGCTATCGTGGCGCGGTAACTTCTATCACCTGCGGTAGAATATCATTAATCGAACGGTCCTGCTTGACGTTCGTCGAGCACCTAGCGCATTGCGTTTGCACTACCGCATGTCGGTACTTTGATTTCGAGAAACCATGCGTTCGTCAAGAGGGATAGCACTGCGCGTTAGTACTACCGCATGGAGGTACCTTGATTTCAAGAAATCATGCGTTCGTCGAGAGGGATAGCGCTGCACGTTAGTACTACCGCATCACAGTAATTTCCCGAGAGCTTGGCCAAAATAATTCACCGCATTAGCGCGTGCGATAGTACTGGTGCGGGGCAATAACTTCCCGATAGCTCTATCCAATTAATTCATGGCTACCGCTCTGCGGTAACTTCTAGCGCCCAACAGTATGAACTATAGGAGGCTTCTTCTCTTCACTTGAACCTGTCAACCTGCACACTCTATCAACACAAGACGTGATAAAATGCAATCTGGGAGTTGATGTTCTCAAACTCAAGGAATCTGAAACATCAGTTCCAACAAACTCCCCCTTTTGATAATATCAACTTCCGTTCATAAAAAATAATCAATGAGATAGAGTGTGTGGATAAAGAATAAAAGTTATGGTCTAACATTAGGTTGCAACATGTTCTCTATATGGTTTCCCTACACGAGGTCTCCCTATCCACATGTTCAACATGCTCCCCTATCTATGTGTACACCCCCTACATCTGACCTCTCCTATCCTGTGACTCATGAACAGGACTCATGAATAGTTTATTCTACCCCTTTGATAACATCAAAAGGGTGGGCAAGGCCAACCAGACATGCAGGATGAAAAAAATAGTAGAAATGATGAGCGTTGAGACAAATATCAAGTAGTGCACACACAAAGGTAAAGATATACATGACACGCACATAGGTGACTCAACAAAAATACATATCAGAGAATTTCAAGCACATGGGTCACACTTTGGAGCAAGGAACACAGCCAAAGAGATTCAATTTTTTGTTTTGAGAACAAGCAATGGACAACATAAACTAAACTAAGCACACGAGTATGTTTACAATGCTATAAGAGTGAGAGGGTAATCACGTGACACAAACATTGAAAAATGTCATCGGTGTAAATCGTGTGCTAGTACGTATTGTGCGAAAGAGAAGGATAGTGTAGTTATAATCCAATTCTTATGCGCGGAAGTCTTAGACAAGGCAATGACATGTGTGCGTGTAGCATCGAAAGCGAGATAACACCAAGGGAAAAGTAGCATATTATCCATGTGAATCTCTATTGTCTAGGAACCTAATATAAGAGTAATAAGGTGAATAATCACCTCATATGTCATTCGAAGTCATACCTAGGAAAAAAATAGGGCCACTAAGCTAAAGATAGCGTCGATGTACAAGATCAAAGTGACTCTTTAACCAAGGTGCTCATTCTCACAATGCTCATGAAGACTTATCAGGAGGAATGAGTTGTTCTTGGGGGAACCGTGACAAGAGATGTGATAGCTTCCATAGTTTTATTTTATTAGCGTAGAGCTATCTCTTTAAACAAAATTCTTTAAAAAGATTCACGGAGCTCCACTGAAATACACTTTAACTTGTATACATACAACTTTTGTACTAGAGTTTTGGCCCAAAGTGTCACACCTGGTATAATCACAAGTGTATCGTGACATTAATTATTCAACGTATTTCTAGCATGTTAGAATATAGTGTCACGATTTATAGCATGTACGCATAGCATTTTTTTTGTCTTGAGTGCACCTCCTAGGGATGTGTGTATCATGTGAAGTCATTCCCATATCTTAGTCCTCACACATACCTAGAGGCATAGACAACAGTTATGATCCCATCTTGTCGCACTCAATATCGAAGCACTTATAGATTCAGCCCATTATGACCAGAGGACAATGTTTGCATAGATTAAAAGTCTGAAATAAAACATTGTATGTATGCGTTATGGTCTAAGTCGCAGTCATATGAGCCCTATAACATTATAAATCAACAACAATTTTTTTGTTTTTTTTTGAAAAGAAGAAAAATGACAAGAGAACTCAAGTAAAAACACCTCATAAGCAAATACACTAAGAAAGTGAAGCATGGAGAAAGGAAATAAACACAAATAAGATAGGCAAACACAAACCTCGATGCTTGAGTACTGTGCATGAATATACCGAACATGATAAGTGGTGTAAGGTTCATGCAGTGAGTATGTGAATCCTAAGTATACCAAATAATCCAGTACCTAAGATATATGTCCACACTCTAGCTCCGTACTAAGTGACGAATGTGCAAGAGGAGTTGCATAAATGCCGTAGAGTGGGGTATTAATCCCATGTACACACAGAAGAACCCGCTCAACCTAACAATCTTTCCCCCAGCACACCACAAGGACCTACGAGAACCTTCCCCAGTTAAGGAAAAGATGTGGTTTACAGGTTAGCGTTTCTAACGGACACACACCTACGCCCCTGCTAATGTGTGACATACTAGACTGATTCATGTTGATGTTTGTATTTGCACCACGATGACGTAACCTGGGCAGATAAGTAGCAGTACGAAAGGACGCGTAAGCGCCAGCGGTAAAGTTATCGCTCTACGGTAGCTTTCGAGTATATAGGCCTCGATTCAGATCTAGATCTGTACACCTCCTCTCTTCCACTCTCTCCTGCCGACATTCTCCTTCCCTAGAGCATTTCTTCATTCCCTTAAGGTACTCACTTTCTCTCTCTCTCTCTCAAATTTCTTGTATTTTAGATTTCAGATCTATAAGTTTTGACTCCTCATGTTTTTGAGTGCAATCCACGATGATTTGTGGGCTGAAGGTCCGCCTTTTTTAAAAAATTTTCATGCGGAGCATCATTGTTTTTCATGGATCTGGCTTGTCTATGCTTGGATTTCATGTCTTTGGTATTTCAAATGAACAATTTACTAAAAAATCTAATTTCTTGGTAAGATTCGGAGCCAAATATTCATTCGTGTGGCTTTCCATGATTTTTCAACCACTCGGGTTTGCCGGAATCCTCCCTTCCAGCGGTCGTGCCGCCACCCGGCGATAGCCCCCACCTCAACGAAGGTGGTGGCGGTGGTGGCCGGCCAGGGAGGTGGTTGGATGGCCGGGAAAAGGGCTTGTAAGTTGCTCCAGGTTTGGTCAATCCCAGCCCTTGGCTGGAGGAAGAAGATGACCAGGAGGTGTTGGATGTGCTTCAAAATTCATGCTGGATCTTATATATTTATTTTGATTTTTTTTGTATTTCTGCCATGTTTACTTATCAGTTTTAAATTAAATATTAAAAATATTTAGGCGCTGTTTCAGAAAAAGTTGTCAACATCATAATTGTAGCTCTATGGGTCTACTATAATGTAAACTTTGTTTCAACCAATTTGGGTAAGTGGTTTGACCACATCACTCAATTAGGTGAGGACTATACCTAGGCTAGACCAGAAACTATTTTGAGTGCCCCCATCAATCTATCCACCCAAAGACTCTGAAATTTAGGACATAGGATTTTCATAACCTTCCACTCATACTATCCAAAAATCAGAATTTTTGGACGAACGTTTTCTATAGTATTGTGAATAATTTAATAAATCATAGGGAATTTAATTAGGTGCCTTAAACTCCTCAAAAACCTCCAACATTTTGGTGGGTGATCTTGGGGAATAGCATAAGGCTCCATATTTATTTTCATCACTTTTGGTGATGGTTTAGGTTGGGAGCAAGCAAACCCTAAGTTGGCTGAATAAGGGGTAATTAGGTCATAATACTTTTTGTGAGGTTAAGTGGTCAGATCACCTCAATAGAGGCTGAGACTCTGTCCAATGGTTTTAAATGACATTTAACACAATCATATGGGTTATGGGGTGGTTTGGGGTAGGTTTGCCCTAGGACCCAAGTTCAAACCCTATGATAGGACTTTGGGGGTTTGAGAAGGGCATGAGGTCAAATGATCTTGTATGGACTTGCAATTTTGCAGAGAGGATATTAGTGTAGCTACGGTCCTCTGGTAAAAATCTTAGAGGATGTGGAGATAGGTAGGCCTCTCAAAACCCTTACCCTAGTTTAGGGTACAAACTTTGTAGTGATACAATATGGTAATAAAACTCATTGAACAATGATGATACTTGGGTAGTGTACTCATATGAGTAGTATGAACCGATGGAAATTTAATTGGGAATTTTGGAGAATTAATCTTAGTACTTCCTTTGTAATGCATGAGTTAGCCCTACTTCATTATTTGGATATTGTGAACTCACTGTCCATTAGGAAGTCATGAAAATTAGGCAGCGGGAGTTTTAGACAATTATACTCATGTATGATTTTTATTAGGATTTTTAGATACATAATTGCAGTACATACTTCACAAGTTCATAAATTTGGGAACTTATAAAATAATTCTTTCAGACCACATTTCTTGTTGAAAAATTATAAAACTTGGCCTAGTGTGTTTATTGATCATTATTTACATGTTTGCATTTTTCTCAGAATTTTTAGAAGAATTGTTGTTGTACCTGTCTCTTAAAAATGATTAGTGAAGGTTATATTTAAAATTAGGGTTAGAGGCCCAAACCTTGCTGTATAATTGGGGGACCTTGGATTCTATGTTAAATAATCATCTTGTATTTATCATTAATTTTGTAGAGCATTTGCATGTCTGAAATTGGTACTTCATGTTCAAACTTGGGTTTTTGGATTACTAGAGAAATTAATTAAATTAATAAATAAATTAGGAAAATTATGAATTTCTGGATTTAGGACAAACATGTCATGATAGACCACCAATGATTATTATTATAGGGATATTGGATGATTATTTTGAGTACCTCCCATTGTACACATCATATAGCTTAGGATGGTCTGCGTTTAGTAAAAACTACAGAAATCTAGATATGGTGCAAAATGAACTTAGGGAGTTGGGATTTTAGTGTGTTGGTCTGGTAAGGGAAATGTGACTATCAATGAAAGTCGTGATGAGGAGTGAGAAGTTTGGCTAGTGTTAGGAGGTGCTCGGTGTTAACCCCTCAGTCCGCAGCATACTACAAGACTCCAAAGCTCCCCTTTCAAAAGACGCGGACACGATTTCTCAGTCCGCCCAGTCCGGCAAGATCCCCAATCCAGCAAGGTACCCCAGCAGCGGACGCAAGGACCTGTCCGCTCAGTCCGCCAGCGCTTGAGGTATCAGGTTCTACAGCGGCGGACGCAATGTCTCGTCCGCCCAGGCCGCCGCCCTCCAGCGGGCGCGCCCAGCAGCAGTGGAAGCTCTAGTCCGCGAGCCCAGTCCGCCCCTTCTGCGCGGACTAGCGTGTTTTTTCTTTTTGCTTCCCGTCACCGCTGCCCGGTTCTCCTGTACCCCGGGCAGCCGGTTATTTTAGCCCTGCCCATTTGGGCAGGCCCCCTATCCTATAAATAGGGAGGAGGTGGTGCACCTAAGGCACGCTGACTCGAACCCAGGAGCCTACTTGTTACAGGCTGCGGACTCGAATCCTGTGCCTTGCGGACTCCCCCTCGCTCTGCTCTTGTCCACCTTTTCCTTTCACTTGTAACACAATTCTTCTTCAATCAAGGGAAAGCCCGTCGCAAGAGAGGCATTCAGGCCGCGACGGGCGAAGTCTGTTGTTGCCGTGTTTCACGGCCCTGCTTTTCTTCCTGCCCTCATCCGCTTAGTAGATCGCTACTCGCAGTCTTCCTTATTCCCCGGTGTTCGAACCGTTAGCTGGTGGTGCTTGACCCCTCTGTGTTTTCGTGCATCAACAGTTAACACGCGACCTTCAGATCCGAGTAGTGTTTTGAAATCAGCGGACGAGGATGTTAGACCGCAGAGCCCGCTCCTCAGACCGCTCCAGCTCTTTAGAGGACTCTCTTTGGGACGCGATTGAGCAAGCTCGCCTTGAGGCCGAGCAGTACAGCCAGCAGACTGACCAGCGTCTCGACGCAATCAGCTAAGCTTTGCTCGCGCTCGCCCAGCGGCTCGCTCCTCAGGCTGAAGCGGACCCAGCGGACTTGCCAGTCCGCCAGACCCCAGCTCGCCGAACTCCGCTTCGGCAGTCGTCAGCAACTCCCCGGAACCCTGCTCAGTCCGCTGCCCCTCTGCACCCTCAAGAGGAGCAGTTTGCTTTTAGAGAATTCTTCAGAGAAGCTGCCAGGGGCACTCCAGCCCGCCAGCTCCATTTTGCTGACCGCCAGTCCGCCGAGCCCGCGGACTCCTCGGCTGCAGTCCGCCCGTTCTATCCCGCAGAATTCGAGACCCCATCTCCCTTTGTTGACCGAATCCGATGGGAATCGGCCCCGAGCAACTTCAGGGAGCCTCGCATCCCCTTCTATTCAGGAGAGACAGATCCAGTTTCTCATCTCCAGGCATTTGAGGGGGCAGTTGCTTTGAGATGCCTCTCAGATGCAATTAAGTGTAAACTGCTGGTCACCACTCTCGAAGGACAAGCGAGAGAGTGGTTCTACGAGCTGCCTTCGGGCACAATTTCTTCTTTTACAGAGCTCCGTAGCCAGTTACTGCTGAGGTTTGCTACCTCAAGGAAGAGGAAGAATGGGCCAGCTGCCCTGTTTGAAATAAAGCAAAGGGATAATGAATCGGTGGCGCGATTCGTTGATTGCTTTCAAAGAGAAATTCAGGGGGTGAGGAATGTAAACCCCGATTATTATAAGGTCTCCTTGATCCATGGCCTCCGGGAGGGCCCTCTGAAGTTTAAAGCAACAACAAAGGCACCTGAGACTTATCAGGAGTTGATCGCCATGGTCAACCGCTTCATAGAAGGAGAAAATGCCAATCCGACCTATGTCTCATCCCTGACAGCTAAGGCTGAAGGAAGGGATGCCTCCGCTTCTTCCTCTCGTGGCAAGCCCCCTCGCCCAGACTTCCAGCCTCCGTCTCAAAGAGGCAGAAACTTCCGCAACAAGAAACCTTTCCAAGGCCATCAACAGTTTCATGAGCAGAGACTGCCGTTGGCCACCACTCCTGCCATTCCATTGCAAGCCCTTCCCATCCAACAAGCAGCCTTGCCTGCTCTGGGCCAGTTTGATGAAAGCCCTATGGAGGACGCTGCAGATCTGGACCTTGACGAAGTCATCCAGATCCTGCAAAGGAGATCAGAAGAAAAGAGGCAAGAGCCTCAGAAAACGTGGAAGCCGAGGAATAATTCATAATATTGCCAGTTCCACAAGGAAAAGGGCCACTTAACTGAGGAATGCAAGGCCCTTCGCGCGCTGATAAAGAAGTTGCTTGCCGAGGGCAAGATCGATCTGGCCAAGAAAGATTCTCCTTCCTCTTCAAAGCCATCCACCTCGAAGGGCAAAGAGGTAGCTGAGGCGTACCAGGAGTGTGTGGATGTGGAGGACGAAGGCCGTCTGGGGCCGATCAACGTCCCGGTGGAATGCTTCGATGCAGATGATGAATGGGTTCTCGGACGTCTCTTCTTCATCCATGGGGGAGCAGGAACCGAGTCCACTCGGAAATAATCAATTTCAAGGATCACCCAGGCAGAGGTGGCCTCTTCTTCCGTTGCTCCTCCTAGAGAAGTCGTCACCTTTGGCCCAGAAGATCTACCTCAAACAGCCAATCCATTTGATGATGCCGTTGTAATCAAGGCTGTGCTTGGAGACTTCACAGTGGATAGGATTCTGGTCGACACAGGAAGCTCGGTCAACCTCCTGTTCAAGTCTACCTTTGAGGCCCTGAGGACTGGAAAGCCTCTGCTTTCCACTGAGGGGCCAATCTATGGTTTCTCAGGAGAGAGAAAAGAAGTGGAGGGCAGCGTCACCTTGCCAGTGAAGCTTGGAGGGGCAACAAAGCAGATACAGTTCTTAGTGGTCGACGCCCCCAGCAGCTACCATGACATCTTCGGCAGGCCCCTGCTAAACAAGTATCGAGCAGTGATTTCCACTTACCACCTCGCCATCAAGTTCTTTGCCGATGGAAGGATGTGCCGGGTCAGGAGTGACCCAAGGAGAGCAAGGGAGTGCTACGTCCGCACTGTCAACATGGTTGAAGCCGGCCCTTCCCTTGCTCCAACTGAAGCTGCAGAAGCCTCTCCCAGCTCAGAAGTTGCTGCCGATGAAGGTGCTCACCTAGAACCTGCCCAGGTGACGCAAGGAGTCCCCATTGCTGAGGTGGAGGAGAGGAAGCTCTCCATCAACTCGGAGCTACCTGAAGATCAAAAGGCTGAGTTGATTTCCTGTTTGCTGAACAACCTGGATGTCTTCGCCTGGTCAACGGAGGACATGCCAGGAGTGGATCCTGATGTTGCTTGCCATCACCTGAACGTTGATCCCGGCTGCAAGCCCGTGCAACAAAAGAAGAGGGATATGGCTACAAAGCTTGCTGAACCAATAAGGGAGGAGGTCGCTAAGCTCCTCAAAACGAATTTTATTAAAGAAATTCAATATCCTACCTGGATTTCCAATGTTGTAATGGTTAAGAAACCAGGAGGAAAGTGGCGAATGTGTGTAGATTTCACTAAACTTAATAAAGCATGCCCTAAAGATTGCTACCCCTTGCCTCGGATAGATTCTTTAGTTGATTCCGCGGTAGGGTACTCTTACATGAGTTTTTTAGATGCGTTTTCTGGTTATCACCAGATAAGAATGCATAAGCCCGACGTTCCTCACACGTCATTCATAACTAATGATGGCTGTTATTGTTACCTTGTGATGCCCTTTGGGCTTAAGAATGCTGGCGCAACTTACCAACGGATGATGGACCGTGTGTTTAACCATCAGAAGGGGAGGAACTTAGAAGTGTATGTAGACGATCTCTTGATTAAGAGTAAATCATTTTCACTGCACTTGCGAGACCTAGCAGAGACGTTCGCTACTCTGCGTAGGTATAAAATGAAGCTCAATCCTTTGAAATGTACGTTTGGGGCAAGTAAGGGGAAATTTATTGGTCATCTCCTTACTCCAGAAGGAATTGCCCCCAACCATGATAAAGTAAAAGCCATCCTTGACATGCCAACCCCTCGATCACCTAAAGAAGTTCAGCAGTTAGGGGGGAGGCTAGCAGGCCTTGCCAGATTTCTCTCTCGGGTGGGAGATAGGAGTGCCCCATTCTTCAAAACTCTCCGAGGGGCATCCAAGTTTGAGTGGACGGAAGAATGCTCCCAGGCTTTCGAGCAGTTAAAGATGCAACTGACCTCAGCACCTCTGCTTCAGAGTCCTCGGCCAGGAGAGATTCTTTTCTTGTACTTAGGGGTTGGCCCTGAGGCTGTCAGCTCCGTTCTTCTTCGGGAAGAAGGCAGAAAGCAATTCCCAATCTACTATGTTAGCCATATTCTGAAGAGTGCTGAGACAAGGTATCCAATTTTGGAGAAGTTAGCCTTAGCACTGGTCATGTCAGCTCGCAGGCTTCGTCCGTACTTCCAAGCACATTCAATTCAAGTTGTCACTGATCAGCCTTTGAAGGGTGTGTTGGAAAAACCTGAACATTCCGGCAGACTAGCTAAGTGGGCAATAGAGTTGAGCGAGTTTGAAATCTCCTATGTGCCCAAGACAGCCATTAAAGCTCAGGTTCTAGCAGATTTTCTGATCGACATGCCAGAGTCCAACCCTGATCAAGCAGAAAGGTCACCTTTGGCTTGGACCATCTATGTTGATGGAGCCTCAGGCAGAAGTTCTTCTGGAGCAGGAGTGGTTCTCATCAATCCAAACGGAGTCAAGTTGGAGCAGGCCATCAAATTCTACTTTCCAATAACAAATAATCAGGCCGAATATGAATCTTTGCTAGCAGGCTTGAGGCTCGCAAGGGAACTGGGAATTGATCATGTTCACATCAAAACCGATTCTCTGGTGATGGCGTCACAAGTCCTTGGTAACTTTAAGACAAGAGAGCCGATCTTGAAGAAATACCTAGCTCTTGTGAAAATAGAAGTTGGCAGGTTCAAGAGCTTCACTATTGAGCACATCCCCAGAACAGAGAATGAGGAGGCAGATTTTCTCTCTAAGCACGGGATGCTTTCAGGAGGGACAACTTCCGAGCTCTTCCGCCCGGCAGTGACGGAAGGAGATCTGATGCAAGTAGACCAACGTGCCTCTTGGATGGACCCATTCATCCTCTATCTGTCAACAGGAAATTATCATCATACTGTCAGAGATAAGAGAAGGTTCAGAATAAAAGCAGCTCATTACTTCCTAGTGGCGGGAGTCCTCTACAGGAAAACCTTTCTCTCTACCATGGCCCGGTGTGTTTCAGAAGAAGAAGCTCTCGCTGTTTTGCAAGAGGTTCACTCAGGAGAGTGTGGGAGCCACTCGGGAGCAAGAACTCTTGAAAAACGAATCCTGCGGCAAGGCTATTTCTGGACCACCATGAAGAGAGATTCTGAGATCTATGCCAGGAGATGTGTTCAATGCCAAGAAGTTTGCTCCACTTCAGCACCAAGCATCTCAGTCCCTCAGATCGATTGCAACTCCTTCGCAGTTTGGGGAATGGACCTCCTCGGTCCTTTTCCCATGGCAAGCAGTCAGAGGCGTTTCATCATCGTAATGATCGACTACTTCAGCAAGTCGATCGAAGCAAAGGCATTGGCAAAGACAACTGCTCAGGTCGTCAGAAACTTCATTTGGGGGGAGATTGTCTGCCGACATGGAATTCCAATGACTATAATCACTGATAATGGGCCGCAGTTCAACAACTCAGAGATGATAGACTTTTGCAGGCAGATCGGAACAGAGCTACGGTTTGCATCAGTTCATCATCCTAGAAGCAACGGCCAAGTAGAAGCAGCCAACAAGCAGATCCTCAATTTGCTCAAGAAGAAAGTACAGAATCTCAAGGGCAGCTGGGCTGATCAGCTTCCATCAGTTCTCTGGTCCCTTAGGACAACGCCATCATCCGCAACTGGGGAGACTCCATTCAAGCTCTCTCATGGCTCGGAAGCACTTATACCAGTTGAGTTTGAAGTCCCTTCACCCAGAGTTCTTCTTGCGAGAGAAGGCGTTGAGGACTGGCTTGAGTTAAATAATGAAGAAATGAGGTTCAGCTTGGAACACGTCGAGGCCATCAGAGATCAGGCAGCCATAAGACAGGAAGAGGTCAAAAGAAGGATGGCCCGCTACTTTGATCAGAACGTGAGGATCAAACACTTCCAAGTGGGAGATCTCGTTCTAAAGAAGGTTGATGCTGCTGCAAGAGCTGGTTCAACTGGAAAGCTCAATCCAAATTGGGCCGGCCCTTTTGTTGTAAAAGAAACATTAAAGAGCGGCGCTTACCGCTTGCAGACATATGAAGGAGAAGATATACCTCACACCTGGAGCGGGGATGATCTCAAACGGTTCTATTCTTGAAACTCCCTCTCTCTACTTTGTGTATCTTCTTCAAGAATTATTAATGAATAGAAACTGTCTGCTAACGCTTCTTCAAGTGTTTTGTTGATGTAACCATAACAGATGAAAAGCTAAGAAAGATTCAAAAAACGGTTCTGCACCTGAACTTTCTTTCTTCCTTCTTATGTTTGCTTTGCAAATATATTTTTAATCAAAGGATCCATACTGACACCTTTTTCTAATGTTTTCTCTCTCTCCCAAAGACCCATAACGGTTCCCTGATACCAGGAGACATCGCCGAGTTCAGCAAAACCTCCCCTAGAGCTGTTGTCATTAGCGTAACACCACAAATACCACGTGTTGCGAGGAGATTTCGCACCGTGTAGTGGGAGCTTGCAGGCTCTAGCGCGGTTGGATTCTGGACTTCGGATCCCGGCAAGTACCTGACCCCACCTCTGCATTATGGAGGGCTGGGTGGGGAAAAGCTCTACCATGCCGTCATAAGGATATCGTTACAACTTCGATGATCGCGTGAGGAAAGTATGCCTTTCCGGCTCACCTGCCCGCGGGTCATCTTAGCTTGTAACCCTCGAACACTCCATGGTACCCTCAAGCAGTGCCTGTAGGAGACCCACAGCTTTGACTGTACTCCAGGCAAGAGGGCAGGGAACCGTTCCGCCAAATGAGCATTTTGCTCTTCGCAGGGAATTATATGCGGACTGATTCTCTCTATCCGCTCAGACCGCCTGTTTGGGTTGATCCTATAGCTTGTAGCCCGGTGAGGAAAGTATGCCGCTCCGGCTCACCTGCCCACCTGGTCGCAAGCTATAGGTCATTTCTTCTATGGTGAGCGGATTGGCTTTCTGTGTCCTCTCAGTCCGCCAGCTTGGGTTGATTTTATAGCATGTAACCCAGTGAGGAAAGTATGCCGCTCCGGCTCACCTGCCCACCTGGTCGTAAGCTATAAATCATTTCTTGTATTATGAGCGGATTGGATCTCTGCATCACTATGGGTCATTTCTATCTTTGGCGGACTGATCTTATCTGTCCGCGAAGTCCGCCAGTTTCCTTGAATGGTTTTATAAATGCTATCTTTGACGGGCTGGTTTTCTGTATCCTCTCAGTCTGATAATTTTCTTGAAGCCCTTATCTATAATCATTTCTATAATGAGCGGATTGGTTTTCCGTATTCGCTCAGCCCGCCGAATGGTTCTCATGCGTTACAATTTGACATTGTTTGAGGCTATTCGCTCAGCTGGTTATTCTTGTTATTTCTAAGAACAAATGTTGAAGGGGTTAATAAATTGAATTCTCTCATCAGCAACTTCACATTATAAATGATCTATGTCGTGCGGACTGCAATTGAAACTCAACAGAGTCCGCCTGCAAAGTTCTTATTCCAATGACGGACCATAATTATCTCTAATCAGCAAGGTAAAAAGCCCAGGTTTATTAAGCGTGTCATTCGGACTGCTACGTATCGGTGCGGTGAGCGTGGAAAAAAGAACATTGCAGGAAGCACACATGCCAAAAATATCCTTTGTATTTCATCAAAAAATTGTTTACATCATTTCTATACGTTCGGCGGACTGCAATCTTGCGTCCGCCCACTTTTACAAAAAACCAGATAAAACAAAACATATATATACATTGATCAATCAGTCCTTTGTTTCTTCTCTGGAGGCGCAGGGCTGTCACCAACGATGTCAACCTCTGGAGAATAGCCCCCCGAGCCACTCCCGCTGCTGTCCGATCCTGTACTTGAGGACCCGCTATGCGAGCTCCCGGTTGCAGAAGAGGATGCAGAGTTGTCGGACTCGGCGGACGGTTCATCTACTCACTGGCCTGAGGCAGCGCTGTCCGCTGTCTCCTTGGCGCTTGGCTCTCCGCCTTGGCCTCCGTCTTCTTCTTCTTCTTCTTCTTCTTCTTCCTCCTCTTCTTCAGCTTCATTGACGATGTCCTTTCCTTTCTTGGCCCTCTCCATCGCCGCGACCTGAGGGGCCAGCTCAGGGAAGATATCCAGAAAAGGGACGTCGTCCACTCCCTCCTTTATGAGGCCGTCGCGGACAAGTCGCTCAACAGCGACCTCGACAGTCTCCTTTATGAAGGGGAGCATGGCAGACTGGAAGTTGTTGTTTTCCAAGTCATAGGCGACCTGCGCAAACAAAAGCAAATTAGACAGATCGCAGCGGATATAAAATCAAGGCCACTGCGAATTCAACTCACCCCCAGCTCCTCTCTTTGCTGAGCAACCCTTTTTCCCAGCCGCGCATTCCTTTCCTTTAGCGCTTCATTATCCTTTTGAAGTTGTTCGTTTTGCCTCAACAGGTCTCTGGCCAGAGTGGCAACATAATGATTTGTCACCGCGCTGTTCGCAGAAGCTTGAGAGGCTAGCAAGGGAGGTCGGCGGCGGACACTTTCTTGAGGTCGCTCAGGTTGCGCTTTCCATAAAGCGCGGAGATCGCGATATGGGCGTGGCATGATATCCGCGGACTCTTCCACGAAGGAAGCGCGGTGGACAGGCGGACGTGCTTATTCTTGCTGTGCCAGTGGACCATAGGGTTCCCCCTAAGTTCCTTCTGGCTGATGCCGAAGCCGCTCATGGAGAAGCTTTCGGAGGAAGAGTAGTCCGCTGCGGGATCTCCTTCCTCTTTCCTCTATTTTGCAACGGCTTCTTTCTTTTCTTTTTGTGTAGGAACGAAGCCGCTTGGCGTCTGCGGCAAGTTAGCGGGCACCGCCAAGGTCGCTGCAAAAAGCAAATTGGTTAACACCAAGGTCGCAGTGGATGCAAAAGCTGAGTTCGGAAGCTACTTACTCTCCTCGGGAATGACGTCCGCTAAACTCGCCAGCAGCAGGATATAGTGCTCGATGTCGAGCCTAGCATTGGCCAGGAACTCGACGATGGCGGACTCAAGGCCATCTAGCTGCACGTTTTTGAAGGCGGAGTCCGCGCGCACCTGCGGATAGGTGTGCGCGAACCCTAGATCGCCCTCGAAAATCAAGAACCTAGAGGTCCAGTTGTGGATCTTGTTGGGAAGACCCACAACTTTCATTCCCCTGCAGTAGAAATATATGACCCCCTTGTAGGGGCGGCCTCCGGAAGCGGTGATGGAGCGGACGGAAAATATCTTACGGAAGATATTCATTGAGAAAGCAATCTTTTCAGATCGCAAGTAAGAAACAAAGCTGCAGATCGCAGCGAGTGTGTTTGGCGCGAGCTGGCCGGGCACCATTCCATAGTGCTCGAAGATCGCGGCGAGTTCCCATAGAAGCGGGAACCTGAATCCGCTGTCGAAGTGGTCAACTGGAATGGCGATTTGGGTGGCAGTTGAGAAGTTCAACCTTTCCTGATGAGCGGGAAGGCGGACAAGAATGTTGGAGCCTGCCATTTTCTTTTCAGCAAAGGCCTCCAGGTCGGCCTCTGTCAAAGTGCATTTGCGGTGATCAGCAGAGTGGAAGGCAACAACAGCGTCAGTCCGCGCGGACACCATTTTGCAGGCCGCAGGCTTTCTGTTACTTCAGCTGTTTCCTGCATAAGAGAAGGCAGAAGGCCCTATTTATAGCTGAAAAGTCTGACAGCTTTTTGGCCAGGCCGCAGAGCTCGCAAATCCAATCCGCGAAGTCCGCGGAAAATTAAAAGCAGCCAAAACAATAACGCGAATACAAAATACAGATTCACATGCCAATGAAAATTCAAAGCAAAAAGTTGTCGCCGGCACAACTTGGTCCGCGCAGATCGCGCATTTTCTCTCGGCAAGTCATAAGAAGCGGATATACTTTCAATCCGCTTAGTTCGCAGTATTTCCAACCTGCAGCTTAAATAACGAGAAGCAGACACAGCATTAGTCCGCGTAATTCGCCATAATCTGAGTCCGCACAGATCAAATAGAATTCAGTTCACAGCACAGCATTGTTTGGAGCAATCATACAAACAAATATACAGTTAATCAAATAAAAGTTCAAGACATTGCGGACTCAGCGGTCCCTATTATCGGTCCGCGCCGACCTTTCTGCCCTGTCCCTGCATAGATGAGCCGCCTGATCGCTTATCTGAAGAATTTCACAGTATACACGGCAGAGATGATGATGGATGACGTTTATAGTCCGGTGTATGTGAGCAGCCTCCCGGTCTACCCGGCTGAGAGGCACCATTGGCTCCGCCGCCGGCCTCTGCTCCTCGTCCACGGGCTGCTGAGCACCTGCCGGTGCCGCGATCTCAGGAGGAACGCGATCTGACGCCCGCGGCCTCTGCTCAGCGACCTCAGCAGTCCGCTTCTCCTTTCCTTCACGAGCCGACGCCAAGTGCTTGCCTCTGTAGTATCGGACGTCATCCGCGAGACTTTTCTTTTCCCTTTCAGACCTCTCCAGCGCCCGCGAGATGCTGGCGACCTGGTCTTTTAGGGCCTTCTCGCGTTTCACGGACGCCTTCTCGCGCGCCGCGGATGCCCTCTCGCGCTCCTCTGCTTTCTCTAACTCTGCTTTGACACACTGCATTTCAGCTTCAAATTTCTTCTCTAACTCTTTAACCATACTCAGGCTGGGCGGCTCATCCTCCGCGGATTCCACATGTGAGACCGCGTCGGCACCAGTATTTGGTGTGACCACGATCTCGCCACTCTCGATGGAGCCCGGCAGCGACTTTCTACCTGCAACAAATAAAGTCAACTTCGCATTCAAAGGCAGTTCGCGGCAGACTCAAAGAGAGGATAAAAAAAGTCACTTTTAGATATAGTGGCAGCGAGTTTCCGACTATCGAAGATGATTGGCCGCCTTGCCCGCTTCGGGTCAAAGGCGCTTAACCGCTTTTGCCATTCGCGGTGAACCCTTGCTCTTCTCTCGGCAGCCGCACTTGATGAGACCACGATATCGTCCGTCTTGGTGATGATTTTGATCGGTCTTGACGTCCGCGGTGGCGACCTGTAAATCCACTTGCGCTGAAAGTATTTGGGCGCCGGCTGAAGTTTACCTGACCGCATCAGCTCCGCAGCAATCCGCAGATCCTCAGCGGCTTTGTCCGCCGCGGCCTGCTGCGAGGCTACCCCGACCGCAGCAACATGAGCAATGATTTGTTTCTTTTGCTCCTTTATCTTCTCCTTCAGCCTCTCTCTCTCCTCTTCCTCCGCAGCGGACAAGGAAGGGAGTTCGTCACCCTTATCTCCAGTAGCCTCCGCCTCATTCTGCTGCAGTACAACCAGCAAGGAGTCGTTGATTAAGTCAAGTCGACCAACGTCTATGGAATCAATTATCTCATCCGTGGATAGACTGACCGTTGAGAGGGAATTCTCTCCCTGGATTTGGGCCTCCGGAGTAACCAGATCGCCGTCTGGAACTTCTTTGTCGCGCGGCCTGTGTTGTAAGTCTGCTTCCCCAGTCCGCTTGGAGACGTTCTTCTCCTTCATTGCGCGGAGCTTCTTCTCAACCCGCTCGGCGACGGTCGCTCCGTCTCTCTTCCTCTTCTTCCTCTTGGCAGTCTTCTCAGCAGCATCCGCGGCGGACCCCCCTAAATCGGGCTGGTCTTCGCGGACAGGTTCAGGATTCGCAGCAGACAATGCCTTTGAGGGCGCGTTGTCCTCTACTTCAGTCCGCCGGTGTTCTTCGTCCAAGTCAACGATTTGCACTGAGGCATTGGGGGAAGAGATGTCAGTCTCCATGTGTTCGCCAGCAGTGTCCGCCGAGGTTGCGGTTCTCTGAGAAGGGGCAGAGTCCGACAAGGTTGCCATCTTCTCACTCAATGGTTCGGCATCAACTACGGCATCCCCGCGAGCAGACACATCAGAATGGCAGACTGCTTTCTCCGCAGGCTTCTGGCTCTGGGAACTCTCTCCTGTGGAGCGGACAGGATCTTTTCTTGTCGACCTCTATACAATCTTCTTGGTCTTCATAGGCGTTGTCAGTTCTGGGTCGCCTTTTGCAGTGAGACTAGAGAAGAAGGATCCAAGCCTAGCCATGCCGGACTGGAAAGTGGAGACCGCAAGTGGTGAGTAGCGCCCCGTATCGATCGAGATTCTCAACAGTTCCAGGCCCTCCAGCGATATTTATAGCGTTGGCGGCATTTTCGAGGCGTGCGGACTCGGCGGTTAAGAAAACATTTTCGAAGTTTTCTGGAAACTTAAAAATGTGCGGGGATTATGTTAACCCCTCAGTCCGCAGCATACTACAAGACTCCAAAGCTCCCCTTTCAAAAGGCGCGGACGCGATTTCTCAGTCCGCCTAGTCCGGCAAGATCCCCAATCCGGCAAGGTACCCCAGCTGCGGACGCAAGGACCTATCCGCTCAGTCCGCCAGCGCTTGAGGTATCAGGTTCTACAGCGGCGGATGCAATGTCTCGTCCGCCCAGGCCGCCGCCCTCCAGCGGGCGCGCCCAGCAGCAGTGGAATCTCTAGTCCGCGAGCCCAGTCCGCCCCTTCTGCGCGGACTGGCGTGTTTTTTCTTTTTGCTTCCCGTCACCACTGCCCGGTTCTCCTGTACCCCGGGCAGCCGGTTATTTTAGCCCTGCCCGTTTGGGCAGGCCCCCTATCCTATAAATAGGGAGGAGGTGGTGCACCTAAGGCACGCTGACTCGAACCCAGGAGCCTACTTGTTACAGGTTGCGGACTCGAATTGTAACGCCCCGAAACTCAAAGAAGCAAAGGGGAATAATTTGGGCCAGTTTGAGTTCTGGCTGCAGGCACACGGCCTGGGACACGGGCGTGTCCCAGGGCGTGTCAAGCCTGTGTCGACACTAAGGCGTGAAGTCGACACTTTGGTCTCGACATTGTGTCGAGACTGGGCACACGGCCTGCGACACGGGCGTGTCGCAGGGCGTGTCGACCCGTGTCGACACTTAGCCGTGAAGTCGACACAGTGCTTCGACGTTGTGTCGAGACACGGCACACGGCCTGCGACACGGGCGTGTCGCAGGGCGTGTCAACCCGTGTCGACACTCGTCCCGCGAAGTCGACACTTTGGTGTCGACAGTGTGTCGAGACATGGCAAACGGCCTGCGACACGGGCGTGTCGCAGGGCGTGTCGACCCGTGTCGACACTTAGCCGTGAAGTGCTGAGACCTTGTACACGGCCTGGAGCCCAGGCGTGTCAAGGTGACACGGGCAAGGACACGGGCGTGTCCTAGAACCCGTGCAGTGCTCGGGTTGAAAACGGGAGAAAATCATGGGGTACACGGCCAGCTACACGGCCGTGTCAGTTGGAACACGGGCGTGTCAGATCGAACACGGGCGTGTTCGATGCCCGTGTGAGGTTCCAGGTGATTCGATTTTGACGGCGAATGAGGCACACGGCCCTGGACACGGGCGTGTGCCAGGCCGTGTTCGGCCCAGATTGGGCATTTCAGTCCCGAATCGAAGCCGTTCATTTCTTTGACTGAAGATCCAACGGCTGGGGGTTGTTCCTGAAGGGATATACCCGGGTTTTGACTTAGAAAACCCTCACTTTTTCCACTTGTTCTCTCTCCAAACCCTTGGAGAAAGAAGAGCTAAGGCAAGAAGAAGAAGAGCTAAGGCAAGAAGAAGAGGAGCTAAATCCGCCATTGGAGGAGCTTCGGAGCTCCGAATCGCAAGCCGACTCCGGATCCGCGGAGGCAACGCTAGTGCGGTCAATTCCATCCGATTACTTTTCGATGGCGCCGAAGAGGAACGCAAGGGTAACGATCCTCACTTTTGAGCATGATAGCTCTCTTTCTTAGCATAGGAAGCCCTCTCTCGCGAGTTGGCGAAGAGTTGGAGGCGTTCCTTCGGGTAGATATGTAAAGTCCCCGTTGTTTAGCGTCCGTATGCGAGAACGGACATAGGCATTTTGGTTGAAGCCTACCCGGACATGTAGTTCGGATCGGTGATGTTGCATTGCATAAGGCCGGAGAAGACTCCGTGCTATTTGGTGTTTTTCGGGTTTTCTACGCGGTAGATTGCAGCAGGGAGCCTTGGGGACTAACCCAAAGGTGCACCCGGAAAACTGGGCGGACACGAGGTCTTGCCAACTTGGTGGCCTGAGAGCCAACTTGAACATAACGGGGTTATGTGATTTGCGGTAGAATGGGACTCGGTGAAAGTTTGACCCGCGCATATGGCTTAAATTGTCGTTGCGATGTGAGCACGGGTTAGATGGAGCCGTACCCGCTTTATGTCGTTCGGGTTAGAGAGACCTAAAGTTACATGGCACTCGCCATTGGCATAAATGTGAGTCTTCGGTGGTCGATGGCTTAAATTGACGTGACCAATACCATGAAGACGAATTGCTCATAGGAATGGCCGTCTAAGTGTCGGTGGTGAGTCCGGAATGTTAATGGCTTAAATTGACGTGACATCGACCGGTTCACCGAGAATGTGCCCTGAGTGCACAGGGCGTGTGGCCGTATGAGCCAACGTCTGTGTTGAAATGGCTATGGTTATATGCATTGCTCGCTTGTGCTAACGAAATGCAGGGAAGGAGCATCGCCGCCCCGAGTTGGGGGCAGGATCGTTATAATTTGGTCAGCATTGCTGACCGTTGCTTTGTTTGCCACCGTGCGGTGGTTTGTTTGCTTGCAGGTGCAGCTGGACCAAGCGGTCAATAGCGGGCTAAAGCCCTTTTTGCGAAGCTGGCCCTCGAAGGCCCAAGTGCAATGTTTTATGTTTTATTCATGTATGGCCGGCCTGCGCGCCGAGGTTTGTAAATCATGTAAAAGACAAGTGAAACATTTTGTAAGGCCTTAAGGCCGACTTTTGAGTATTTTGTAATAATATTCCTATTTTCTTGTTAGTGGACATTCATGCTTGTGCTGGGTTCTTGTTTTGCAACTTTTATAAATTGCTTCCGCTAGAATGCTCTGTGTAGGACGTTGAGATTGGTTGGATGGTTTCCATAAGTAACCACCCGGTCTGTCTGTGGTATATGGCGTCGGGCCCCGGCCGGACCTACTGCTATATGCTATGCGACGGATAAGGGGTGTTACAATTTGGTATCAGACTTCTGGTTTTGGTCGGGCTTGAATTGAATTCGTGGGCGAATTCTTTTTAAGGGGTGGTGAGCACATTGTGTGCGTCATCGTTATAACAGTAAAAAGAACCCATGAATGTCCACTTAGGAATGAAAATACTCGTGTTTGAGGAACCTGCGTGTTCCTATAATTGCTGTTTGCAATTTATTTGGTCGCTTAACGGTGTTTTGTACCACTATAGGTGACCCGAAGTGGTGTTGGGCCGTCAGAACGCCGAGGTTCTGAGGCTAGTAGTGCACCAGAAGTTGCTCCAGCAACACCTTTGTCGGCGGAAAATATACGATTGGTTGCTGAAGCGGTGTTGGCCGTGATAAATGCGCAGCCTGGGAGGCAAGCGCAGCAGCCCGCTCCTGTGATGGAGCAAGTACCTCTTCAAGAGGCCGAGCCGAGGAGGATGGAGCAAGTGGTTGTAGAACCAATAGTGCCCAGGAGGGCGACTGAGAGGCAGTTGAAGCATGTAATGAGCTTTAACCCTCCGTTATTCTCGGGGTTGGGAACCCCATCTCAGGCTGAAGACTGGCTCTCTAGGGTGAAGAGAGTCATGACAGCGACGGAGACGGAGGAGTGGCAAATGACCACCATCGCTACGTTCCTGTTGGACGGTGAAGCAAGGATGTGGTGGGAAGGCTTGGAGCTGCATCATCTGAGAGGAAGACAATTGATAGACGTTCCGATGGAAGAGTTCTCGGAATTGTTCTTAGCAAGATACCTCCCTTCTACTCAGAGGATTTCAATGGAGAATGAGTTCCTGAAGTTGGTGCAGGGTGAGAGGAGCGTGGATGAATATCTCCACGAGTTTACGCGGTTGAGTCGTTATGCGAGCTCTACCATCATGGATGAGGAGCGCAAGACTAATCGTTTTTATGAAGGCTTAAGGGATGAGCTGAGATTGTTACTGTCGGGGCCAATGACGCAGGGTTTCTTAACCTTGGTCAATACTGCCCGGTCCTTGGAAAAGGACATGAAGAATGTACAAGCGAAGAAAGGCTTGGGTGAAAAGAAATCTGAGTTCAGAGTGCCGACTAATTCAAAGTCCGGCTATCGAAGGGCTTTCAAGAAGCATAGGACTTCGGGTCCAGCTCCTTCTGGTGCTTCTGGGGCGACTACGAGTCGGACCCCGGGCGCGTGTTTTACATGTGGAAAGACAGGGCATTTCGCCCGTGATTGTTGGAGCGGACGTCCTAAGTCCGAGAGGAGGCCGGGAGCCACTTATGAAGAGAAGGGAAAGGCGGTGGAGTCGACCGCATCCCACTATGCTCCGGCCCAACCAAGGGTCTATAATCTTGGCCAACAGGAGGCCATTAAACAAGCTGACGTGGTGACAGGTACGGTTTAATTTATAGCAAGTCAATTCCTTTATATGCTTGTTATGTATATGTTACCTTACCACTGCTTGTTTAGGATTTGTATTGATTTGTGAAAATCCGGCACGAGCACTTTTTGATACGGGAGCTTCACACTCCTTCTTGTCCGAAGGATTTATATCACGCATCGGAGTCCCTTCTTCGATGGCGAAGGACAAGTTGGATGTGTTGTTGCCCAATGGGTGTTCGATGCGAGCGGTTAGGATCTGCGAAGTTAAAGTTCGTATTGGAGAGCAGGAGTTTGACCTGCGGGCGTCCTTACTTCCGTTGGTGGAGTTCGACGTCATATTTGGAATGGACTGGCTCTCGGAGCAGCAGGCCCATATAGATTGCGGTAGCAAGGAAGTAAAGCTGGGAGCAAGTCGTGAGACGACTTTTACGGGCTTAAAGGGGTCGAGCAAGACGTTGATGTCTGCTCTTCAGGTGGTGAAGGCGGTTCGTGCCGGAGCAGAACTGTTCTTTACACTAGTGGAGGTTGCAAAGCCAAAGCCCGCGATGGATTGTATTTCAGTGGTATCGGAATACCCTGATGTGTTCCCCGCAGATCTTCCTGGAGCCCCGCCTCAACGGGAGATAGATTTTACTATCGAGCTAGTGCCAGGTGCAAAGCCTGTGTCACGATCTCCGTATCGGCTAGCGCCTAAGGAAATGGCGGAGCTGAAAGTTCAACTGCAAGAGTTGTTGGAGCAAGGGTATGTGCGCCCGAGTTCTTCGCCTTGGAGCGCACCGGTCCTCTTTGTTAAGAAGAAGGACGGAAGCTTGAGGTTGTGTATTGATTATCGGGAGCTAAACAAGCTGACTGAGAAGAACAAGTATCCGATCCCCCGGATTGATGATCTCTTTGATCAGTTAGTCGGGTCGACGGTGTACTCGAAGTTAGATCTCAAGTCTGGGTACTATCAGCTGCGGATAAGGGAGAGTGATATCCCGAAGACAGCGTTTAGTACGAGATACGGGCATTATGAGTTTACGGTCATGCCGTTTGGGCTGACTAATGCGCCGTCAGTATTTATGGATTTGATGAACAGGACGTTCAGGGAGTACCTAGACCATTTCGTGATCGTCTTCATCGACGATATTTTGGTGTACTCGCAAAGTGAGGAGGATCACTTCAAGCATCTCCATTTGGTGTTGGAGACACTCAGGAGAAACCAGTTGTATGCCAAGTTCTCGAAGTGCGAGTTTTGGCTATCCTCAGTGGCGTTCCTCGGGCATATAGTGAGTGGAGAGGGTATTGCGGTGGATCCGGCGAAGATTGTTGCGATACGGGAGTGGCCTGAGCTTGCTACGGTAGCAGAAGTCCGGAGCTTTTTGGGGCTTGCCGGTTATTATAGGCGCTTCGTAGAGAACTTCTCGCGGATAGCGCTACCTCTCACTACTTTGATGAGGAAGGAGCATAAGTTCGTTTGGACGCCGGAGTGCGCGCGAGCTTTTGAGGAGTTAAAGTGTCTGTTGACCACGACGCCTGTGCTGAGTTCGCCGGTTGGAACCGAAGGCTATGAGATATATAGCGATGCTTCGGGCAGTGGTTTGGGTTGCGTGCTATTGCAGCACGGCAGCGTGATAGCTTATGGCTCGAGACAGCTAAAAGTGCACGAGAGGAATTATCCGGTCCACGACTTGGAGTTGGCGGCCGTGATTTTTGCCTTGAAGCTGTGGAGACACTATTTGTACGGTGTGAAGATTGATATCTACACCGATCACAAGAGCCTAAAGTATTTGATTGATCAGAAAGATCTGAATATGCGGCAGCGTAGGTGGATGGAGTTCCTGGGGACTATACTTTCAAGATCCACTACGTGCCTGGCAAAGGGAATGCGGTTGCGGACGCGTTGAGTCGCCGAGCCCCAGCTCAAGCGAATTGGCTATCAGTGCATGATGAGCGGTTGGTGCAGGAGCTGGAGGCGTTGGAAATTGTTTGTGTGGATAGACAATCTAGTGCTGAAGCAGTGCTGAATTGGACTGAAGTCCAATATGACCTGGCTGATCGGATTCGGCAGGCTTTGGATATGGATGCTCATATGAAGCAGTTCATGATAGAGGCTCTGGATGGGTCAAATTCCCAATTCGTTGTGGAGGACGGATTGCTGTGGAAAGACGGTCGTTTGTGCGTCCCAAGTGTGGGCAATCTACGGGTGGAGTTGTTGTACGAGGCGCACCATACCAAGTACTCGATTCACCCGGGGAGCACGAAGATGTACCGCGACGTCAAGAAGCTATTTTGGTGGCCGGGTTTGAAAAAGGATGTGGCGCTATATGTAGCGAAGTGCCAAACTTGCGCCTTGGTAAAGGCGGAGTGCCAAAAGCCGGGAGGATTTCTTAAGTCCTTGCCTATTCCGGAGTGGAAATTCGACGACATCTCTATGGACTTTGTGCATGGTTTGCCAAGGTCGCAGAAGGGGAACGACGCCATTTGGGTGGTGGTCGATCGATTAACAAAGGTGTCGCATTTTATTCCGCATAGGAAGGATGATCCGGTGGAGAAACTGGCGAAGCTTTATGTGGATAACATAGTGCGGCTTCATGGTGTGCCCCGCAGCATCGTGAGTGACCGAGATGGGCGGTTCACGTCCAATGATTGGAGGCTGGTGCAGCAAATGTTGGGAACAAAGCTGAAGTTTAGCACAGCCTTCCATCCGCAAACGGATGGGCAGACCGAGAGGGTCAATAGAACGATGGAAGACATGCTTCGCATGTGTGTCTTGGACTTCGGAAAGCAATGGGAGGACCACCTCTATTTGGTGGAGTTCGCATACAACAACAGCTACCAAGCAAGTATTCAGATGGCGCCTTTCGAGGCCCTATATGGTAGAAGATGTCGCACGCCGTTGTCTTGGTTAGAAACGGGCGAGTCAAAGTTGTATAAGCGATCGGAAGTGGATGATGCTACTTCTTTGGTGAGAACCATTCGGGAGAGGTTGCTTATCGCTCAGGACCGGCAAGCAAAGTACTATAATGCCAAGCACAGGAACGTGGAGTTCGCTGTGGGCGATTATGTATACTTGAAGATCAAGCCGTTCAAGGGTGTCTCGCGGGTGCGACGGTTGAAAAAGCTAAGCCCGAGGTACCTTGGACCGTTCGAGGTCCTGGAGCGAGTAGGAGAAGCGGCCTATCGGCTGAAGCTTTCAGTGGAGCTAAGTGGTTTACATGATGTATTCAATATTTCGGTGCTTCGGAAGGCGGTGCAAGAGCCTACGCAAGTGATCGCGGCCAATCAAGTGCCGGTGGATAGTGGGCTAACGACAAAGGTCAAGCCCGTGCGGATTGAGGACTCGGAGGTCAAGCGGCTACGCAATAAAGTGATCAGGATGGTCAAAGTCCGGTGGGACAATTGCGGTCGTGAGGAGATCTCTTGGGAGCGAGAGCAGACGATGCTTGACGAATATCCGGAGTTGTTCCGCTCAGGTACAAATTTTAGTTTTGTACATGTTTTTCCCTTTATGTAATTTCGTGGGCGAAATTCTTTTAAGGGGGTAGAGTTGTAACGCCCCGAAACTCAAAGAAGCAAAGGGGAATAATTTGGGCCAGTTTGAGTTCTGGCTGCAGGCACACGGCCTGGGACACGGGCGTGTCCCAGGGCGTGTCAAGCCTGTGTCGACACTAAGGCGTGAAGTCGACACTTTGGTCTCGACATTGTGTCGAGACTGGGCACACGGCCTGCGACACGGGCGTGTCGCAGGGCGTGTCGACCCGTGTCGACACTTAGCCGTGAAGTCGACACAGTGCTTCGACGTTGTGTCGAGACACGGCACACGGCCTGCGACACGGGCGTGTCGCAGGGCGTGTCAACCCGTGTCGACACTCGTCCCGCGAAGTCGACACTTTGGTGTCGACAGTGTGTCGAGACATGGCACACGGCCTGCGACACGGGCGTGTCGCAGGGCGTGTCGACCCGTGTCGACACTTAGCCGTGAAGTGCTGAGACCTTGTACACGGCCTGGAGCCCAGGAGTGTCAAGGTGACACGGGCAAGGACACGGGCGTGTCCTAGAACCCATGCAGTGCTCGGGTTGAAAACGGGAGAAAATCATGGGGTACACGGCCAGCTACACGGCCGTGTCAGTTGGAACACGGGCGTGTCAGATCGAACACGGGCGTGTTCGATGCCCGTGTGAGGTTCCAGGTGATTCGATTTTGACGGCGAATGAGGCACACGGCCCTGGACACGGGCGTGTGCCAGGCCGTGTTCGGCCCAGATTGGGCATTTCAGTCCCGAATCGAAGCCGTTCATTTCTTTGACTGAAGATCCAACGGCTGGGGGTTGTTCCTGAAGGGATATACCCGGGTTTTGACTTAGAAAACCCTCACTTTTTCCACTTGTTCTCTCTCCAAACCCTTGGAGAAAGAAGAGCTAAGGCAAGAAGAAGAAGAGCTAAGGCAAGAAGAAGAGGAGCTAAATCCGCCATTGGAGGAGCTTCGGAGCTCCGAATCGCAAGCCGACTCCGGATCCGCGGAGGCAACGCTAGTGCGGTCAATTCCATCCGATTACTTTTCGATGGCGCCGAAGAGGAATGCAAGGGTAACGATCCTCACTTTTGAGCATGATAGCTCTCTTTCTTAGCATAGGAAGCCCTCTCTCGCGAGTTGGCGAAGAGTTGGAGGCGTTCCTTCGGGTAGATATGTAAAGTCCCCGTTGTTTAGCGTCCGTATGCGAGAACGGACATAGGCATTTTGGTTGAAGCCTACCCGGACATGTAGTTCGGATCGGTGATGTTGCATTGCATAAGGCCGGAGAAGACTCCGTGCTATTTGGTGTTTTTCGGGTTTTCTACGCGGTAGATTGCAGCAGGGAGCCTTGGGGACTAACCCAAAGGTGCACCCGGAAAACTGGGCGGACACGAGGTCTTGCCAACTTGGTGGCCTGAGAGCCAACTTGAACATAACGGGGTTATGTGATTTGCGGTAGAATGGGACTCGGTGAAAGTTTGACCCGCGCATATGGCTTAAATTGTCGTTGCGATGTGAGCACGGGTTAGATGGAGCCGTACCCACTTTATGTCGTTCGGGTTAGAGAGACCTAAAGTTACATGGCACTTGCCATTGGCATAAATGTGAGTCTTCGGTGGTCGATGGCTTAAATTGACGTGACCAATACCATGAAGACGAATTGCTCATAGGAATGGCCGTCTAAGTGGCGGTGGTGAGTCCGGAATGTTAATGGCTTAAATTTACGTGACATCGACCGGTTCACCGAGAATGTGCCCTGAGTGCACGGGGCGTGTGGCCGTACGAGCCAACGTCTGTGTTGAAATGGCTATGGTTATATGCATTGCTCGCTTGTGCTAACGAAATGCAGGGAAGGAGCATCGCCGCCCCGAGTTGGGGGCGGGATCGTTATAATTTGGTCAGCATTGCTGACCGTTGCTTTGTTTGCCACCGTGCGGTGGTTTGTTTGCTTGCAGGTGCAGCTGGACCAAGCGGTCAATAGCGGGCTAAAGCCCTTTTTGCGAAGCTGGCCCTCGAAGGCCCAAGTGCAATGTTTTATGTTTTATTCATGTATGGCCGGCCTGCGCGCCGAGGTTTGTAAATCATGTAAAAGACAAGTGAAACATTTTGTAAGGCCTTAAGGCCGACTTTTGAGTATTTTGTAATAATATTCCTATTTTCTTGTTAGTGGACATTCATGCTTGTGCTGGGTTCTTGTTTTGCAACTTTTATAAATTGCTTCCGCTAGAATGCTCTGTGTAGGACGTTGAGATTGGTTGGATGGTTTCCATAAGTAACCACCCGGTCTGTCTGTGGTATATGGCGTCGGGCCCCGGCCGGACCTACTGCTATATGCTATGCGACGGATAGGGGGTGTTACACGAATCCTGTGCCTTGCGGACTCCCCCTCGCTCTGCTCTTGTCCAGCTTTTCCTTTCACTTGTAACCCAATTCTTCTTCAATCAAGGGAAAGCCCGTCGCAAGAGAGGCATTCAGGCCGCGACGGGCGAAGTCTGTTGTTGCCGTGGTTCACGGCCCTGCTTTTCTTCTTGCCCTCATCCGCTTAGTAGATCGCTACTCGGAGTCTTCCTTATTCCCCGGTGTTCGAACCGTTAGCTGGTGGTGCTTGACCCCTCTGTGTTTTCGTGCATCAACACTCGGGGTCGACGAAACATCGTCTTCCTCGTAGGAGAGAAAGTGTCAATACACTAGGGTTAGATGCAGTACAACATTTAAGGGATTGGAAACTGGGTAACAATCAATAATAGTAAGTGCGCTGCGAAAGGGAGCTTTGGGTTTCAGCCCATCGTAGTTCCTAGTGCCCTCGAGAGCCCTCCATGGGAAATATGTTCGACAGTCCTGGGGTAACCTAAACAGTAGGAATAATAAACTACAAGATCAACTAGCATAGAAAGGGTTTCACATTCACACACCCCGGTAGCTCGCGATGTTGATTAGGTTGGTTTGATTGCAATCCGGACGGTAGGTTCGGAAGGTAGATGCACTGACGGGTTAGTCCGGGGAGCCGATGGCTCGAAAGGTTTTGGATACAAAATAAGGTGCTGGGTCTTCGGTATTGGACGATCGTTCACACCGACGTCAATACGTTGACTCGGCGGTGTTGGACACTTAGCCAAAGAAAGTCTGGTGGATATGGACAGCATTAGTACGCGGATACTCTAGGTTGTGTTCTTCTAGGGGCGTACAGAAGGGCTAGACCTGGTAGTGTGGATAACCGCCTAGGAGTGGGGGGCCCTACCCACTGTCCCCATTTGCCACTACGGAGGTTCCTGGGAGTGAAGCTAGATGCCCAAATAGGGGGAACTAAAGGTCTGTGCGCATAGAGTCGTGTGCGTGAATTGCACTTGCATGAATCATGGCATAGCATATCACTACACTCATATTTGCATACAACCGACACCCAAACGTATAAATTGGTATGAGATTTTTTATACGATGGGAGCCTTGCAGAAGACCCCTTAAATTATAAGTTTGTATGGGCATTCATATAAGTTAAGGTTACTGTTAGATTTTACCCTTCTTCCTTAGCTATTTATACAACATAAATAACTGCTAGGTTAGTTCCATTATCACCTGCTTTGCTTACTCTTCTCCTTTGTAGGTTCCCTTTCCTCCTCCCCGCTCGGTACCTAGGAGCCATGGGGGAGGGGTAGGGGATGATATGACTTAGTCTTTATGACTAATGTTTTTCAGACCACAACATTATAGGGGCTCCGGATAGGAGACAGGGACCAAAAACACAGGGACCAGCACCAGCGGAGTACGGTGCGCATGGAGGTGGGTCAGTCTAGTACCGGAGCACCAGTGACTAGCTCCGCGAGTGAATAGTTCTTTCTTATAGCTTCCGCGAGAGGTTGTGGTGAGGATCTGATGTACTATGCTTAAGCCCGTTTATATTTCAATTGTATTATTCTTTTGCAGTACTCTCTCTCTTCTTTATTTATGGACTTGTGTCGTTTCTCCTTATATATGATGTTTGTGGACTCAATTATATTTCATTCATGATTACTGCTCTCTCTGTGATGATCGAAAAGGCCGGCAGAATCGACGTTTTGTAGTGGCGACTTTCCCGAGAGTCGGGGCCACCGCAAAACGGCGGTTCTGGGCAGAAGACCCCGGGGTTTAAAAAAGAAAAAAGGGGGTCTTACAAGTGGTATCAGAGCAAACCTCGATCGATAGAGAAGTATTACACAAAAACCTTAGGCCACCCCCGCACGAGCTTAGTTTGCGGACAAACTAGCAGCGGAAGCAGTGGTGTGCCCATAAGGGGAATCACATGTAAAGTCCACCTTTTCATTAATTCCACTTGTTCATCAGCTAACAATTGAAATTCTTCTTTGTAGCCTTCGACAAACCCTGCCCCCAGCATGTAGCGCCTCCGGCTGCGATGATCCCATCTTATAATCCTCTAGTTAAAGAGTTAGACTCAATCCACAAGGAGACATGACTAACCACGATAACTTATAGTATGCCCTAGCCTGAAATAGATCATGGGTATGAACTTGGTTAAGATAAGGAGATACCTAAAGAGAATTTAGGGGGAGTATAACACGAGAATGGCTACCTAAGCCATAAACTCAAGTGGCCCTACAGTCCCAATCAAAGATTACTCTAACCGGTAGGACTGCTTTAAGGAGAATTGAGACCAATAATCCATTATCAGTATGGTAGAAGACACATAGTTTCAACCCTTGTACCAGTAACAAGATTACCTGGAGATAACCACCACGACAAACACTGCGGGTCAGATAGGAATTCAAGTTCAGAAGAAACCCAGTTGGGATTGGGAACATTTTGACCCGGATAAGGTTGTTGTAAATATGACTCGGAAGGTTTAAAGTATGGAGTATATCAACAGATTCAGGTTGGAACCCCAAGTCAAAGATTGATTCCCAAAGGATTGTGCGCCCAGCTAGGACAGATATAACATGGTAATATCAAAGATACTTAGCCAAAGGTAGGTTGGGGCTTATATTTTGTTTATTGGGGGCCTATCTTTTATTTATTGGAGGTTTGTCTTTTGTTTATTGGGCAAATTAGTTATTGACTTGGGTTTCCCTTAGACCTCATCCAGAAAACTTTCCGTCGTGATTATAGTGAAATGGACGTAAACCCTATTCGGTGCTACTCGGGCATATTCGTAGGGATAAGAGTCTGTTTGACAAGTGGAGATTTTATAGAGCCGTTGTCTACCCACACAAACGAGAAATTTAATCACCAGAAGTATGGTGTATCTTTAAACATGTATCCTCCCAGAGTGAAGGAAGACGTTATGGATTCGGTGACGCACGGTGAGGTTTGCCGGCTAATGAAGGCTAAGTGCAAAAGTCTTTGGGAACTATTATAGCCACTAGTCGAGGTAGCTGGGGTCACCCCGACCAGAAAGAAAACACCCGGGTGTGTTTTATAAGATTTGTGAGTAGTTGTTCGTTTTCATGGTGTGCTCAAGATGATCGTGTCGAATCAGGAAGGATAGTGTACGTCCAAGGAGAGAACATCAGTCCAGGATGATCTGGGCTCTCGGCCGACATTCAACACAGCTCTCTACCCTTATACGGAGGTTTAAGATTCCACTGTCATGGATCTAGGACAAGGATCCAAAGGCACACGGCTCGGAATTTGTGGAGAACACAAATACCCAAGTGTCATTGTTTTTAGATAGGATGTTGGAGGCCTAGGGCAGACTAGCCAAATATTACGATGTGCGACATTGCCAAGTAGAGTTTCAGGATGAAGACTGTGTATTCCTGAAGATATGTCTGGTGCATGAAGTCTCGCGGGTACATAGTCGGAAGAAGCTCAGTCCAAGGAATATGGGGCGTTACAGGATCCTGGAGCGGATCGGCCCATTGGCTAATAGACTGGAGATACTGCCGGGGATAGCGGTTTTGTACGATGTCTTTCATGTCTCCTCTATTAGGAAGGCTCTACTACGATTGGGACAACAAATTCTTGGTTTAGATGGCTTGACATCTTTTGATCAATCGGTCTGCTGTGAGCCTATCAGGATAGATGATACAGCGGTGCGGGTCTTGCGGCGCAAGAAGGTCCCGCTGCTGAAGGTCCTGTAGAGGAACCATGGGCAGGAGGAGCATACCTGGGAGCCACCAGACCTAATGCAGAAAAATTACTCGGATCTCTTCAGGTAAGGTATACGTTCAACTTCCTATGGGATGTTACATTCATTTACTTTCAGTAGAAACCCCGAAGCCTAATCTGAATTTCGTGGATGAAATTTTTATTTTTGTTTATTGGGATTTATAACATCTCATTTTCAACTAGACCCTAAGAGTGGTTTTGTCATGACTAGGTCATGACAAAACCCTAGGAAGCCGAAGAAGACCAAGTGAGCTTAGGCATGAAGTTGGAAATCACCATGGTGTGCAACTAGTAGAATTCTAAACAATAGTTTAGGATGACCATAAGGCTTCACCATGACTCCATGACCCCACCACAACATCCCTAACACATTACAGGGTCCATTAGAGTCATAAGGATCCATTGGGGTGAACCCAAAGTGGTCAAATTGACCCAAGTCCACCATAGCCCTAAATTGGGCAAGGTGCACTAACTAAGGGCAATTGTCATCTAATATGCCCAATTGACCATACCTAAATCTTTACAAGCCCTAAGGGAGTCCAATGGGTCACCAAGTACCCATTGGTGTCAACCAAAGAGGCTAATTTGACCCAAGTTAACCCTAGCCCTAAAGTGGTCAAAGCGCCGTAACTAAGAGGCAAGTGACCTTCAGAGTGCAACGTTAACCCTACATAACTCTTCCTAGACCATAGGGAAGCCATTGGGTCACCAAGGACACCTCGGTGTCAACCCAAATGGTCATGATGACCAAGGTCAACTCTAGCTCCAACTTGGTCAAAGTGCCCTAACTAAGGGTCAAGTGACCCCCAAGATGCCCAACCAACCATACCCAAGCCTTTCTAGACTTTAGGGGAGGCCAATAGGTCGCTAGGGACACATTGATGGTGACTTAAAAGGTCAAATTGACAAAGGTCAAACCTAGTCTAGGTTTAGGTCAAATTAGCCAAATGGGCTAACCCAAGCTCAAACCCTTTTCCCCCATTTAACACCCCCATCCGTCGTATGGAAAATAACAGAAGGTCCAATTGGAACCCGACGCCATATACCACAGATAGTCGGAAGGGTTACTTAAGAATATCAAAACATTCCAACTACGACTACTCGCCCTAACACAGAGCATTCTAGCAGAAGGTTTTAAAAGTTGCCAAGAAACTAGAATTGAATAATCAACTAACATGAATGTCCACAACTACCATAAGAATGAAATAACAGATACACTGAAAGTATTTGTCTTTATGGCCTTACAAGAGTTCACTTAACAAAATAGTGTCTTACATACATTGGCTCGCAGGCCAGCAACACATGACAGAAATAAAATACAACTATTCGCTTTGGCCTTCGAGGGCCAGCTCAGCAACATGAGCTTCAGCACGCTATTTGGTACTCGGCTCCGCAGCACCTGCAAGCAACGTTCCACCGCACGGTGGCAAACAAAGTAACGGTCAGCCAAAGCCGACCAAATTATAACGACCCCGCCCCTTACTCGGGACGGCGGTGCTCCTTCCCTGCATTTTATTAGCCAAGATAAACAATATAGTACTAACATACTTCGCCACAGGTGTAGGCTCGCACAACCAAAACTGCGTGCACTCAGGGCACATTAACGGTGAATCTTGTTAGTTCAGCGACTTCACCACCATCCCCAGGATAGCAACATCATGAGCATTTTAGCCTTTCTGACCACCGTCTGCGGCTCCATACTATGCCAATGGCCAGTCCCTATATGGGTCTCTCGCACCGAACCACATAGCCCAGGTCCGATTCCACTTCCCCGTTGTTCACTCCGCCTATTCATTTTAAGACGTACGCTCGGGCCAAGCTTCTCTCGGATCCCGCTGAAAGAATTGGTTTCAAGATGTTCTAAACACCTAGAGGGCGGGGGAGGGGGGTGAATATGTTCAATTCTTTTTCTGACTTGGGCAGATAATTCTAACTAGTTTAGCAATTTATTCAGCAGAAAACACAGCACAACATTCACAAACACACAACATTCACAGATTGCACACCAGTTTTATAGTGGTTCCCCAAATGATGGGTACATCAACTTTTCCCCTTTGCCTATCTAGCAGTGTACTAGATTCGGCCTAACTTCCATCCTTCTTCTCAGATCCGCAGATCTTATAGTTCAGAACTAAGACTGGTTCCTGCAACTCAGAGTGAATCCACACTCCTACAACTCAGGCACAAGCCCTACCTCAGCCTCTTCCACAGGCCTACAACTCGGAGAGACACCCCAGTCCTATAACTCAGGCAAAAGCCCTACCTTAGCCTCTTTCACAGGCCTACAACTCAAGGAACAGATTCCCCTACCTCAGGCACTCAGCCCTACCTTAGCCTTTATAATTTAGGCTTACAACTCAAAGAAATAAATCTCCTATACTCAGATCTATTACAGATCCTAGAAAAATTATTTATGAAAAGATAATGATATATTCAACCAGATGAATAGAGATTGGTTGAAGGCTTCTTGATCAGTTATTGATAGAACTGATTACTTAAGGATCAACCTGTCTTAGCTTTCTTCAAAGCTTCTTAAATCTGAACAAAGTAGGGTTGATCTTCTTGATGTTGGAGTTGATCTTCAATCAGCTTCCTTCAGAAATTAATCTGAATTCTTCTTCAGACTTGATCTGAATTCTCCAGGCAGACTGTTCAGGATCTACCTTCACTGGATGAGAACTTCTCTCCTTCTTGTTTTTCTCTCACTATAATCTGTTGACTGTTTCTTCTTTCTCTACTTCTGGATCTTCAATCCTTTAGAGATTATAATTGATTAGCTATCTATACTTGATTCTGTATTCTGTCTGTTTTATTCCAATTGTTGAGAGAGCATATCTATATATAGGCTTCATACATGGTAACCGGCTGTTCCGGTTTCAAATAGTCTTTTGACACCTCTGACAGATGTGACAGTAATGTCAGTAATGATAGCTGTCAAGTCTCCAGTTGTATTACTTCATCCTTCATTGGACTTTGACTCAATAGAAGAGAATGTCGAGTGAATACTTCATATGTGTCGACACAGATAGTCCATGTGTCGACACAAGTCTTGTTTTTGTAGACACAGCTTCACTTTTACTTCTCGACACAGCTTCTGTGGAATGTGTCGACACAAGTCCTGTGTGTCGAAACAAACACTCCTTGTCTTGACAAAGTTGGTGTCGATAGAATTCTGGTGTGTGTCGACACAAGTTTTGTATGTCGACACAGTCGTTGTCGACAGAATTCTGGAATGTGTCGATAGCTTCTCTATGTGTCGACACAACTCCTGATAGTGTCAACACAATCTAGCCCTTAGTGTCGACACAGCGTTGTTGACAATTTTTTGTGTGTCGACACAAATTCTAGGTGTCGACACAATCTGGCCCTTGGTGTCGACACAACCATTCCCAAGTGTCGACACTTGTACTTAGAGAATTTTCCTTTCCATTTACTTAACCAGCACATGATAACTCAACACAACATCAAATACAACTTAATGCATATCATTGAGTTAGGTGAGGCTGCTACAAATCTGGTACATATTTTCCAATGTACCCCACAATCTCCACCTATTTGGAGAAGTCATAACCCTTGGTCAATGATATACATTACTTATAATAAAATTAGTAATATGATGTATAAAAAAACATTCAATGAGAGGAAAACATATAAACAAAACAAGTAAATAATATCATCACAGAATATGATACAAACATAACAAGCATGAATCATTGTTTTGTTTAAACTTCACAAAAGTTGTTAACAATAGATTACATGGAGTTTAAAACTGAAGATTACAATGTTATAAAAATCTAGTCAATTTATCCTAAGGATGATCAGGCTCCTTGATCACTATGCCTTTTCCAGACTGGACCCTTGCTTGTACTGGAGCTTCAGTATTTCAGCTGGCTTCTTGTCTTTGAGATCCTTCTTCTTAAGTTCTTCAGCCTTAACTTTTTGCCTTTCAAAATAGTGATAAGGCTTGGGAAAGTATTTACTGGGCTCTACAGCTGTAGCAGGTATTTTCCCAACCTTGTGATCCCTTCTGAACTGATGTATCACATCTTGTCTTTGTAGATATTTGTTCCACTCAACTTCAGAATACCACTTGCCTCTATCATGCATTTCGTATTTGACATCTTGCCAGACAGTGAGTATTATATTTCAGGAGGTGGGACTCCATCTTTCAAAATCAGGCTTCAGTTCAGTCTGCTCTCTAAAACTTTTCTTTGAGAGTTGAGCTTCTTGCTCTTTATTCAGTGCTGCCTCTGACATTTCCACTTTCTCAATTATAACATTCTTAGTAGCCTCTGGAGGGATATACATCTGTTGAACAAGTTGTTGAATTCCTTCAAAATTAGAAGGTGGGTATATGATTTGAGCTACCTCCTGCTGACCCCCTTCAATTCCTGCAGCTTGAATACCTGACTCAGCTATATTATCATCATCACATAGGGGTGGATATCCCAGAGTTGCTCTAACAACAATGTTTATCCATTTAGCATGCTCTGAGCTAGCATTGACTATCACCCTCTCCCCTTTTATGACTTCTCTCTCAATATGATCTCTTAAGTCATTTTTTTAACCTGATCTGATTAACTAGATAATTGGTTCCTTCTCAATTATAACATTCTTAGTATCCTCTGGAGGGCTATACATCTGTTGAACAAGTTGTTGAATTCCTTCAAAATTAGAAGGGGGGGGGGGTATATGATTTGAGCTACCTCCTGCTGACCCCCTTCAATTCCTGCAGCTTGAATACCTGACTCAGCTGTATTATCATCATCATATATGGGTGGATATCCCAAAGTTGCTCTAACAACATTTGTTATCCATTTAACGTACTCTGAGCTAGCATTGACTATCACCCTCTCCCCCTTTATGACTTCCCTCTCAATATGATCTCTTAAGTCATCTTTTTGGAACATGATTTTATTAACTAGATAATTGGTTCCTTCTGTATAATAAGCTTTAAACTTCTGTAGCTGAATAGATATGATTCTTCTGAGAGGCTTGAATGGCTGATTGAAAAGTGGCTAAATTTTCTTGAAGTTTCTTATCAAACTCTGACTTCACTTTAGCCCTTTCCTCAGTTAATGCAGTTGCATTATTCTTTAACTCAGTAACATTCACATTATATGATTCAGTAAGATTATCATTCATCCTAATTTGATTTTCTATGACATATCCTTGCTTGACCACTATATCATCAATCTGTGTCCTTGCCTATTATTGCTATTTTGTCAGATAAATTACAGCATTACCTCCTTTATGGAAGCAATCTGTCATGTCCTTCTTATTCTGGTTTACTTCAAATCTAATTGATTTTATATCTTGAGCCAGAGTGAATTAAAGTTACTTATGGATTTCATCCATATATTTCTCCATGGCTGCTCTTTGCTCATCTATTTTAATTTGCAGAGCAACCAACAGTGAACTGAAATCAACTGTTGGAGCTGAGGGTTGTGAGGCAGTCTGTAAAGGTTTCTTATAATTTGAGCTTTTCTTCCTGTAAACCATCAGTTTTCTCTTCTTTGCTCTTAGTGCTTCTCCATCATTTGATTCAGAAGAACTTTCAAGGTTCACTGTGTCCTTTGGACTTGAGGGCAGCTCCTTGTCAGTTTTTAATAACTCCCCCTGAGTCTCTTGCTCCTCTCCCTCAGTCCTTGGCACTACTTCCTCAGTTATTTCTTCTTGTAAATCAGGGAATAATTCCTCAAGAGTGAATTCTTGTTGCAGTTGAACTGGAGGAACATCTGTATGTTGTATATTTAATGGAGCATCATTTAATGCAGATGTATCATCCATTGATACATCCTGTGTAGGGATGTTGTCATGGTGTGTCTGTTCAACATCAGTTAGAAGCACAGGTAGTGTATTTCGCTCAGTATTTAGTATAGATTGATTAATGTCACATATTACCTCAAGAATAGTTTGAGTGTGTGTTTCACTCTCTAATGCATCTTGCTCTTTCTCAGGAGCACTTTCTAGAGGCAAGACCTCTTGTTGAGATGGTGAAAGCTCATTGGCTCCCCCTAGAGGAATCACAGCCTGAACTTGATCCAGTTGGATGGTGCTTTCTGGAATATGCTCCTCCTGCCTCTGACTATCATCAACATTCTTAGGAGCAGATGATTTCCTTCTAGATTCTTGTTGTTCTTCATCTGAACTGAAGTTTATTTGTTCTTCTGAATCACTAGAAGATTCAAGTTTCCTGGGGGTTGTCTTTTTCTTTTGCAGTTGTGGTTGTTTCTGTGGTGTAGAATCATCTTTTGTCAAAACTCTTTCCCACCTTGATAGTATTTTCATATCCATCCTTCTCATATGATTTATTCTAGATCCAGTTGTGTGGTTTAGCACTTCAGGAATATTTATTGCCAGATACAGACTCAGTATTCTACCTAGATTAGGTTTCTTCAGGCTTTCTTTAATCTTGTCAAAAATCACTGCAGACCAGTTAGTTTTTATTCTGAAAATAACTCTGGTCATCAAGCTGAACATATAGGCTGAGATCCTATCATGTCCTCCTTGTATGCAGAGAATTACTTTTCACATAATCTCTGAGAGAAACTTTCCTTGTGAGTTCATCCCCTTCCTCTGCATTGATGATTCAATCTTAGTGGTAGGATCCAGGCCACACCATTGAAGAGCTTATTTTGTCATTGAAGATGTGACTTCATGATCTTCCTGAGTCCTAGGCAATTGGAGTGTCTTCCTCAAACTCTTTTGGGTATGTTTCACCTTGCTTCCTTGAATTGATGACCTAATCTTCAATCCAGTTGAATCCAGGATTGCTTTTGTATAGAATTCAAGAATCTCCGTCTTCCAGATCTTGGTGGGTTCTGAAACTAGATATTCTAAACCATTTTCTTGGATTAGGGTTATCACATCTCTAATCTCAGTCGCTGCACTCTCAAAAGCATTGCAAACTAACTCATAGCCTTTGTTGATGTTGTTCTTCAACTTTGGCACCATTGGTGATGAGAAATTTGAGGAGAAGAGAGATGAAGGTTTATCGACTCAAAGATTTGTTCTCGAAAATGTTGAGAGCATAGTCGACAAAGTTGTTCTGTGACCTATTTATATGTTTGTCAATACAGAAGGTCAAAAGGTGGGGTAACAGATACTTAATGTATCGATAATGTAGAGATTGTGTCGATACAGACTTCTATCGTCTCAACAAAGTCAGACAACACTATGTGTCGACACAGTTTACGATGTGTCGACACAGTCTTCTTAATAGTCGACTCTAATATATGTGTGTCGACGCAGACTTCTGTTTGTGTCGACACAACTATCTAAATAATAGAACTTCTATGCGTCGACACCAAACTCTGAGTGTCGACACCACTATCTCACCACTATTTTGTTGTGTCGACACAACTTACCTTAAGTGTCGACACAAACTACTATATGTCGATACAGATTTCCTTTTGTGTCGACATAAAGTACTATATGTCAACATTGAATTACTCAGCCAGATTTACCAAGTTACTTTAGGTTTAACATGCCTAATTCAATTTTAAAATAATTGAATTTAGTTTCATCTAGTGTTTTAGTGAACTTGTCAACAATTTGATTATTTGTGGTGACAAATTCAAAACAAATATCTTCTTTTTCAACATGCTCTCTAATGAAGTGAAATCTAATTTCTATATGATTTGTTCTTCTATGTGATACAGGGTTTTTAGCAATAGAAATAGCACTTGTAGAATCACAAAATAGTGGAGTTCTACTTACCTTGAGACCATAGTCTTCAAGTTGATGTTGAATCCATAAAAGCTGAGCACAGCAGCTGCCTGCAGCAATATACTCAGACTCTGCAGTGGAAATTGCCACACTTGTCTACTTCTTACTACTCCATGACACCAATGTACCACCTAGAAACTGACATGTACCAGTGGTGCTCTTTCTATCTTCTTTACAACCTACAAAGTCTGCATCTGAAAAACCAGTCAGTAGAAAGTCTCTATTCTTAGGGTACCAAAGACCAAGATTAGGTGTGCCCTTAAGATATCTCAATATTCTTTTAACTGCAGTATAATGAGATTCTTTAGGGCTTGCTTGGTATCTAGCACAGACACATGTAGCATACATAATGTCTGGTCTACTGCCAGTTAAGTATAGAAGGGAGCCAATTATCCCACTATACAAAGACTCATCTACAGGTTTTCCTGCATCATCTTTGCATAAATGCATACTTGTCCCCATTGGAGTTCTCATGGTGGTGGATGACTCCATACCATATTTTTTAATTAACTCCTTGGTGAACTTAGACTGTGATATGGACAAACCATCATCAGTCTGTCTTACTTGGAGTCCCAAGAAGAATTTGAGCTCACCCATACTGCTCATCTCAAACTTACCTTGCATAAGTTTTGCAAACTTCCTACAAAGGTTATTTTCTGTAGATCCAAATATTATGTCATCAACATAAATCTGTACTAGGATCATCTTGCCCTTTGACTCCCTAAGGAATAGAGTCTTGTCTATTTTCTCCCTTGAAAATTTATTTTCAATGTGGAAAGTATACAATGTTTCATACCAAGCCCTAGGGGCTTGTTTTAAATCATATAAGGCTTTCTTAAGTCTATAAACATAATCAGGATAAAGTGGGTCAACAAAACCTGAGGGCTGATGAACATAGACTTCTTCTTTCAAATTACCATTTAGAAATGCTGACTTGACATCCATTTGGTATACTTTGAAACCTTGGAAAGCAGCAAAGTCAAGGAATAGCCTTATTGCTTCCAACCTTGCCACTGCGGTAAATGTCTGATCAAAGTCAATGCACTCTTCCTGTCTATAACCTTTGGTAACCAGTCTTGCTTTGTTATTCACTATGATACCATTTTCATCTAGTTTGATCCTATAAATCCACTTTGTCTCAATAATGTTATGATCCTTTGGATTTGGAACAGGCTCCCATACTTTATACCTTCTGAATTGATTCAGCTCCTCCTGCATTGCATCAATCCAGTTGGAGTCTTGTATGACTTCTTCAAATCTCTTTGGTTCCAACTGTGACAGGAAACTTGAGCAAATCATTGTGTTCATGTGTTTGCTTCTGGTTTGCTCACCATGTCTAGGATCACCAATGATTTGGTGTGCTGTATGATCCTTTATATTCCTTATTGTTGGAGGCATTCTATCAGCAATTTGAACTTCTTCAATTTCTCCACCATGCTGAACTTCATTGTCTTCAATGTCAGCTTGTGGACCTTGTACTCCCCCTGGACAGCAACCATCATTTTCCACATCCTGCCTTGCAGTTTGGTCTTCATTAATGGTCAGCATATCCAACTTTTCTTTTAAACCTGTTGAGCTACAAGGATTGTTAAACAACTCACAGTTAATTAGCTCAGACTCATCAAACACTACATGAACAGATTCTTCTATAACTTGTGTAGTCAAGTTATAGACCCTATATGCCTTACTGTTATTGCTGTACCCAACAAATATCCCATCTTGGGATTTGGCAGCAAACTTAGTTAGGTGAGACTTGCCAGTGTTTATCACATAACACCTGCTACCAAAGATCCTAAAGTAGGATATGTTTGGTTTTCTGCCCTTCATAATCTCATAGGGAGTCTTTTTGTGGTTCTTAGTTATAGATGCTCTATTGAGAACATGACAAGCAGTATTTACTGCCTCAACCCAGAAATATTCTGGGAGTGAAGTGTCACTTAGTAGAGTTCTACCAGCCTCAATAAGTGTTCTATTCTTTCTTTCAGCAATTCCATTTTACTGAGGTGTTCTAGGTGAGGAGAATTCCTGATGAATCTCTAGTTCTTCACAAAACCTTGTCATACACTCAGACTGAAATTCAGTTCCATGGTCACTTCTGATTTTGACCACTGAATTGTTAAATTCATTCTTAATTTGTTTAACAAAGTTATGAAATACAGTAGGGGTTTTAGATTTCTGCCTCAAAAAGAAAACCCATGTAAATCTAGAATAGTCATCTACTACCACAAATGTATAGACTTTCCTACCTAGACTATGAACTGACATAGGACAAAATAGATCCATATGCAAGAGATACAAATACCTCACAGAGTCTTTGGTATCAAGATTATGAAAAGAGGATTTGGTCTGCTTGCCTTTTTGACAAGCTGAACATATACCCTCTTTTATGCACTTAAATTGAGGATCATTCCTCACTAACTCTAAACTATAGAGTTGACCTATAGTCTTATAGCTTAGATGAGCTATCCTCTTGTGCCAATGGACACACTGAGATGTGAAAGATATGGTACCTAAACACCTAGAGGGGGGGGGGGGTGAATAGGTGACCTAAACCTTTTTTTGACTTTTGTTTGGCAGCACAACAGTTTATAACACAGATTTCTGAATAAGTTATCACAGCACACAACAATTCTCAACACAGTACAATCACAGCACAGAATACACAAGATTTTATAGTGGTTCCCCAATCTTTGGGTACATCCACTTTCCCCCTTCGCCTATCTAGCAGTGTACTAGATTCGGCCAAACTTCTCCTCTAACTCAGAACCAAACTAGGTTCCTACCTCAGGCCCAAGGCCTTACACTCAGCCAAAAGGCCTACACTCAGCCACCTAGGCCTACACTCAGCCAATTAAAGGCCTACACTCAGAGTTCTTCAACTCCTACACTCAGGCACCAAGCCCTACCCTCAGCCTTTATAAAATAGGCTTACAATCACTCAGATCCAATGGATCTTACAAGTTTAAAATAGAATTTACAAATGCTAACTCTACAACTCAGAAAGAATGAGAGGAGTTGAGAGTTTCTTGAAGAGTTCTTGGAAGAACTCAGCTTGATCCAAACTGACTTAGCTTTCTTCAAAGCTTCTTGAGTAGAACTGAATTAGTCTGAATCTTCTGCAGTTGATCCTTGATCTCTGCTTCTTGAAATCCAGATGACTCTGAATTGATCTTCTCAGCCTTAGTTCCAAAGACTGAAACCTTGGTTGGAGCTCTCTCTCTCCAACTACTTAGATCTGCAGTTGGACTGCCTGATCTTCTTGTGTTGATCCTCTATGTATCACTTCTTGATTTAATCTGATCAACCACTTCAATTATTCTCACAACAAGTAATGATTGTGAACAACTTAACCACTTAACAACTTCACCTCTTATTCTGTAAACTGTGGGTGCCTATTTATAGGCTTCCTTCATGGTAACCGGTTGATCCGGTTTATAACAGACTTTTGACTTCTCTGACAGTTGCTATAGACCGGCTGGATTGGCAGCTGTCATGTCAACCAGTCACTTCTTGAAATTCTCTAACTGTCAGTTAGTGTCGAGACTTTCTGTTCTTAAGTGTCGACACTTATAGACCAAGTGTCGACACATGTTGTGTAAGTGTCGACACAAGTCTACAAGGTGTCGACACAATTCCTTGTATGTCTCGACACAGTTTCTTCTGCATGTGTCGACACTGAAATTGAGTGTCGACACAAGTACTTGTACTTCATCCTTTAACTGTATTCTTCTAAGTGTCGACACATCTCCTTTGTGTCGACACATCTTCATGTGTTGAAACTGTCAAGTGTCGACACTGATTCTTGGTGTCGACACAAGTCTTCATTCTTGATTCTTCAGCAGAGTGTCGACACATTCCCTTAGTGTCGACACTTATACTTAGAATATTTTACAACTTTTCTGTTCTTTGCTAAGTGTCGACACAGCTCCTTGTGTCGACACTTTCTTCAAGTGTAGAGTCTTTAACTAAGTGTCGACACATTGTGCTGAGTGTCGACACTTTCTTCAAGTGTTGACTCTTCTGGTTGTGTGTCGACACATTGTGCTGAGTGTCGACACATTCTTCAAATACTGAGTCTTTAGCTAAGTGTCGACACATTGTGTTGAGTGTCGACACTTACTTCCAGTGCTGAGTCTTCTGCATAGTGTCGACACATTGTGTTGAGTGTCGACACTTGTACTTAGATTCTGCAGACTTTTGCTGAGTGTCGACACTCACTTCAAGTGTCGACACTTTCTGGTGTTGACTCAGCTCTTCTAGGTGTCGACACTTCTGCTAAGTGTCGACACAGCTTTTCTGCATTCTTCTACACTGAGTGTCGACACAGCTCCAAGTGTCGACACTTTCTGACTGGTGTCGACTCTTCTTCCCAGGTGTCGACACAATGACTCCAAGTGTCGACACTGCATGTCTGGGTGTCGACACAAGCTTTCTCAAGTGTCGACACTTGCCCTCTGGGTGTCGACACATGGACTTAGAATTTTTAGCTTCAGTCCAGTGTATTCCTAACCTGCACAAGTAACTCAAACAAACATCAAATACATTCTGATGTATATCATTGAGTTAGGTGAGGCTTCTTCAAATCAGGTATATTTGACCAATGTACCCAACAATCTCCCCCTATTTGGAGAAGTCATAACCCTTAGTCAATGATATACACCACTCATAATTAAAAAATTACAAAATGATGTAAAGCATATAAATGACAACAGGGTAAACTTGAACATGTAATAAAACACACATGTATACTTATTAAACATTGCAGAACAATTAAGAAACACACATATTTCAGAACATTCATACTATATTTATCATATACTGTCCCAATAATGTTCCTTATACATTTTCAATGAAGTATTACAATGTTTATCACTTAACAGATTACAACAAGCATCAAGTTAATTCATAATCTAGTGCTGATCAGGTTCTTTAATAACAATGCCTTTTCCAGCTTTGACTTGAGCTTTCACAGCAGCAGCAGCAGCAGGCTCAGCTTCAGCAGTCTTCTTCCCTTTAGAGTCCTTCTTCTTCTGTTCTTCAGCCTTGATCTTTTGTCTTTCAAAATAATGATAGGGCTTAGGAAAGTACTTGCTAGGCTCCACAGCTGTTGGAGGTAGCTTTCCTAACTTAGCCTTCCTTCTAAATTGGACAATTGCTTCCTGCCTACTCTCATGCTTTCTCCATTCAGCCTCTGAGAACCACTTGTTCCTCTCATGGGCATTGTCCTTGGCAGCTTTCCAGGCTGTGAGAATTATGTTTCTAGAAGTAGGGCTCCATTGTTCAAAATCTGGCTTTTGCTCAGCAATTTCCCTAAACTTCTTCTTGGACAGCCTAGTTTCTTCTTCATTGTCCAAAGCCTCTTGCATTGCAGCTGTGATAGGTTGAACAACCTTTTCCAGAATAATATTAGGCTTGCCAGCAGGTGGACTATACATTGTGCTAATATCTGCATGAATCATTTCAAAGTCTGGAGGTGGATAGATTACATCAGCCACTGCTTGTTGCTCACCTCCAAGATATGCATTTTGAATACCAGATTCAGCCACTTCATTGTCATCACACAGGGGAGGATATCCAAGTGTAGCCCTGATAGAATTTGAAATCCATTTTGCATGCTCAGAACTGGCCTTGACTAACACTCTCTCCCCCTTTATGACTTCTTGGGCCACATGATCTCTCACATCATCTTTCTGGAATCTGATTTGGCTATCCAAATACCTTATGCCTTCTTTAAAGAAAGGTCTAAGCTTTGTAAGCTGTTCTGAAATGACCTTCTGTGAGTCTTTTATTGCAGTCTGTACAGCAGCAATCTCTGCTTGAAATATCTTATCAAAATCAGCCTTGGCAGCAGCAGTGGAGGTTGAAGGTTCATCTGACTTATTCTTGAGTTCTGTGACTATTGCATTGTGAGATGCAGTCAGATTATCATTCATCCTTAACTGATTCTCCAGCACATAGCCTTGCTTGAGTGCTATATCATCCACTTTCTCTTTAATTGTTTCTTGATGTGTAGCCAGATATACCACAGCATTAGCACCCTTGGTAAAACAGTCAGTCATTTCCCTTTTATTAAGGTTCATTTCAAACCTTATGGACTTGATTTCCTGGCCCAGATCAGATTGTAGTGCTTTGTGCCCTTCATCAACATAAGTTTCTAAGGCTTTCCTTTGTTCATCCATCTTGATTTGCATTGCAAGTAGTAGAGCACTATAATCAGTGGATGGAGCTTGTTGGACCAGTGAGTGTTGAGCAACAGTTTGGAGAGCCTTCTTGTAGCTCTGGCTTCTCCTTTTGAAAACAAAGAACTTCTTTTTCTGAGCTTGCTCAGCTTCATCATCTTCAGACTCAGATGTACTGGCTATATCCACCCTATCCTTAGGGCTGGATTGTTTTTCAGTATGCACATCTTGTGCCTTCTCAATATTTAGCCTTATAGGCTCTTCTTGAATTGCCAAAGTTTCCCCCTCAGCAGCAGCATCCTTTACTGTATCAGCAGCATTCTTGTCCATATCAAAATCTTCTTGATCTAAGTTCAAAAAGAGATCTTCCATTGTATATTCTGCTGGAAACTGTGCAGGAGATGTTCTGGTTTCTTCAACCACTGTATCAGGTATCACAACAGATGTGTCTGGAAGAACAACATCTGGTTCTTGGTTTGCTGGCTGATTTTGCTGATGGACATCAGACAATTCAGAATCTATTATAGAAAAATCTAATGTATTAAGGTCAGAAAGTACCTCTTGGATGATGAGAGTAGCCTGCTCACTATCCAGTGTAGATGGATGTTCTACAGCTGGAGGCTCCCCCTGGATATCAGCTGGCTCCTGAGGAGCAGGTGACTTTTCTGCAGTCACATCTACTGGACTGTCAGGAGTGAAGACCACATGTTCTTCACTGCCTGAGCTGCTTGAGGACTCTTGAGGCACAGCAGCAGTCTTCCTCTTCTTCCTGGGAGGAGAGTCTCTCTTAGAAGCTTGTTTCTCAGGGGTGGTCAATTCCTTTGACACCAGCACCCTTTCCCATCTAGAGAATATCCTGGAGTCCATTCTCCTCATATGATTGATCTTAGATCCTGCAGCAGAGCTCATTACCTCTGGAATTGATCCAGCCAGGTAGAGACTTATTATCCTGCCCAAATTGGGCTTTTTCAGGCTTTCCTTTACTTTCTCATAAACCACCATTGACCAATCTGTCTTCAGAGTGAAGATGATTCTGGTCATGATATTAAACATAGAGGCTGACACCCTGTCATGCCCTCCTGGTTTGCTTAGAAGAACCTTGCCTACAACTTCAGACAGGAATTTGCCTTGATTGTTCATCCCCTTCCTGTTGAAGACTGATCCCACTTTCATCTTTGGATCCAGTCCACACCAAGTAAGAGCTTCCCTGGTCTTAGAAGCAGTTACTTCCTCTTCTTCTTGAATCTTAGGTAGCTGAAGTACCTTTCTTAAAGATTTGGGTGATAGTTTGACCTTGGTGCCATGCACCCTTGACTTAATCCTGAAGCCTGAGTCATCTATGGACGCACCAGAAAGGAATTCAATGACTTCCTTCTTCCAGATTTTCGTTGGTTCTGAAACCAAGAACTCCAATCCTGAATTGGCAATTAGGGTTATCACTGATTTGAATTCCTGATCACTGTCGTCGAAGGCGCCTCGCACGAGCTCATAGCCCTCGTTGACGTTCTCTTCCAGCTTGGGAGCCATTAGGGTTTGAAGATTTAGTCTTGAGATGAGAGAAATGTCGACACAAGAGTTTAGGTCTCGAAATTTTGAAAGCGTGTCGACAAACACAAACAGAACCCTATTTATACCTTTCTTGATTGAAGACGAACAGGCGGGATGAATTTCTAAGGATGTGTCGACACTGTCAATAAGTGTCGACACTGACATATAATGTCTCGACACACATGTGTCGACACAAATTTAGTCAACAGATTTTATGTGTCGACACTTGGTTAAGTGTCGACACCACTATACTCGACATGTGTCGAGACTTTACTTAGAAAAATTCTGAGTAAAACTTAAGTGTCGACACTTTATTGGATGTGTCGACACCTACTCGACATGTGTCGACACTAACATTCTGAAGTGTCGACACTAACTTCCTAGATGTGTCGACACCATTTTCCTGAAGTGTCGACACTTACTATTCTGTGTCGACATAGACTTGTCTATGTGTCGACACCTTTTTACTTAGCCAATTTTTGTTCTGTATACTTAGTCTAAGTTTATCATACCTAGTTCAATTTTGAACCTATTAAACTTAGCTTCTTCTAAGGGCTTAGTGAACATATCAGCTATCTGATTATCTGTTTTAACATATTCAAGTGCAATATCATTTCTTTCTACATGCTCCCTAAGAAAGTGATATTTAATCTCAATATGTTTAGTTCTACTATGTGATACAGGATTATTAGCTATGGAAATAGCACTAGTAGAATCACAATAAAGTGGAGTTCTACTTACCTGACATCCATAGTCTTCTAGCTGATGTTGAATCCACAGAAGTTGAGCACAGCAACTTCCTGCAGCTACATATTCTGACTCAGCTGTGGAGATGGCCACACTGGTTTGCTTTTTACTACTCCATGAAATGAGTCTTCCACCTAGGAATTGACAGGATCCAGTAGTGCTCTTTCTATCTTCTTTGCATCCTGCAAAGTCTGTATCTGAATAACCTGTTAGATCAAAATCTCCATTCCTAGGGTACCAGAGGCCTAGATAAGGTGTGCCCTTTAGATATCTCAAGATTCTCTTGACTGCAGTCAAGTGAGACTCTTTAGGGCAGGCTTGATACCTGGCACAAACACATGTAGCATACATAATGTCAGGTCTACTTGCAGTCAAGTAAAGTAGGGAGCCAACTATCCCTCTATACAAGGTTTCATCCACAGGTTTCCCTGCATCATCCTTGCTTAGAGACATACTTGACCCCATAGGAGTCTTCATGGTACTGGAGGAATCCATACCATATTTCCTTATGAGTTCTAGGGTGAACTTAGACTGACATATGGATAATCCACTTTCAGTCTGTTTAACTTGGAGACCCAAGAAAAACTTCAGCTCTCCCATACTACTCATTTCAAATTGACTCTGCATAAGCTTTGCAAACTTTTTGCAAAGGCTACTTTCAGTAGACCCAAATATAATGTCATCTACATATATTTGGACAAGTATTACTTTGCCTCTAGATTCCCTAAGGAATAGAGTCTTATCTATTTTCCCCCTTGTGAACTTGTTCTCAATGAGGAAACTAGATAGGGTTTCATACCAAGCTCTAGGAGCTTGCTTTAACCCATACAATGCTTTCCTAAGTCTATAGACATAATGTGGAAGAGTAGGATCAACAAAACCTGAAGGCTGCTCCACATATACTTCTTCTTTTAAATTACCATTAAGGAATGCTGACTTCACATCCATTTGGTATACTTTGAATCCTTGGTAGGTTGCATAGGCCAAGAACATCCTGATGGCTTCCAGTCTGGCTACTGGAGCAAAGGTTTGATCAAAATCAATACCTTCTTCTTGCCTATATCCTTTTGCAACCAATCTTGCCTTATTCTTAATGATGACTCCTTGTTCATCTAACTTGTTTCTGTAGATCCATTTTGTTCCTATCACATTGTGATCTTTAGGCTTAGGAACTAAGTCCCAAACCTTGCACCTCTTGAACTGGTTTAGCTCTTCCTGCATAGCTTCAGTCCACTGTGGATCTTGTATTGCTTCTTCAAATTTCTTTGGTTCTATTTGAGACAGAAAACTTGAATATACTGCAGCATTCTGATTTCTGCTCCTTGTCTGAACACCTTGTCTTGGATCTCCAATGATCAGCTCCACTGGATGATCTCTTAGATGCCTGTTGGCTGGAGGCATCCTTACTTCTGGTTGTACTTCTTCAGCATCTTCATCATGCTGAGTTCCTTGAACTTCTTCAGCTCCTGGTACATGTAGTTCTCCCCCTGGACATAAGCCATCTTCTTCTACTTGCTGTCTTGCAGCAGGTACATCTTCCATGGTTAGCTTGTCCATCTTCTTAATAAGACCTGAGGGGCTGCACACACTACTAGACAACTCATTGTTAATTAGTTGTGACTCATCAAAAACTACATGCACAGATTCCTCTACAACTTGTGTAGTCAAGTTGTAGACTCTATAAGACTTACTATTACTGCTGTACCCAACAAACACTCCCTCTTGGGATTTGGCAGCAAACTTAGTTAAGTAAGTCTTCCCATTGTTAAGTATGAAGCATTTACAACCAAAAATCCTGAAATAGGATAGATTTGGTTTCCTGCCTTTCACTACTTCATAAGGGGTCTTGTTTAACCTTTTAATGATGGTAGCCCTATTTATCACATGGCATGCAGTGTTTACTGCTTCAGCCCAGAAATATTCTGGCAGTGATGAATCACTTAATAGAGTTCTACCAGCCTCTATCAAGGTTCTATTTTTCCTTTCAGCAATGCCATTTTGCTGAGGTGTTCTAGGTGAAGAGAATTCTTGAAATATCCCATAGTCTTCACATAATTTTGTCATGCTTTCAGATTGAAACTCTGTACCATGGTCACTTCTAATTTTGACCACTGTACAGTTCAATTCATTCTGAATTTGCCTAACAAAACTGTGGAAGACACTAGGTGTTTCAGATTTCTGCTTTAAGAAGAACACCCAGGAAAACCTTGAGTAGTCACACCTTCCTACCTAAGCTGTGAACTGGCATTGGACCAAATAGATCCATATGCAAGAGGTATAAACACCTCACAGCATCCTTGTTGTCAATGCTTCTAAAGGTGGATTTAGTCTGCTTGCCCTTTTGACAAGCTGAGCAAATGCCATCTTTGACACACTTAACTTGAGGACCATTCCTCACTAACTCTTTACTAAAGAGTTTGCCAATAGTCTTGTAATTAAGATGAGCAAGCCTCTTGTGCCACTTGACACATTGAGAGACTGTCTCATCAGCTACAAGACAAACTGGAGAACTATTGTTCTCAACCATAATGTCTAAACAATAGACATTTCTCTTCCTATAACCTGTCAAAATGATCTTTTGATCACTTGACCTCTTGATATGACAACCATTTTTAACAAATGAGATGTCATACCCTACATCACTTAATTGACTTATACTAATGAGGTTATGTTTCAAACCTTTAACATAAGCCACTTGAGTAATGGTAACAAGGTTAGAAGAAATGTTACCAAACCCTTTGATGATTCCTTTTTCAGAACCACCAAAGGTCACCTTTGGACCATTTTTGATAGGGATGTAGTCCTTCAGTAGTCCCCTAGTTCCAGTCATGTGTCTGGAACATCCACTATCCAAGTACCATGTAGGGGTATGGCCACTTGGATTCTCCTGCAAAACAAATTAATGAACCTTAGAACCCAAAGTAAACTTGGGTCCTTGGTGATTGTTAGTTTGCAAATTGACATAGCTACCTGCTGTCTTTCCAACAGGTAACTTGCTACCCAACTTGGCACTGGCATTGTGCCAACAATCCAAAGCAAAGTGGCCAACCTTGCCACAGCACCAACATTCAAATTTGTTGTACCTTTGCTTAGGTTCTGACTTAGCTGTCTTAACTACAGCAGTCTTGTTGAATGTTGGGGCTTTGCCCTTGGACTTGGACTGATCCTGAACAGTCCTAGCTGGAATAACAAAACCCAGTCCAGTCTTTCCTTTATGATGAACAAAATCATCAATCAAGGGTAGCACTGATTTAGGTTTTGAAATACCTAGCTGCTAGCTCTTTCTCCTTCTGAAGATTAATCTCCAGTTTCTTAATTTGATCATTCTTAAATGTAATAGTACCCATCTGAATCACAGTAATGTGTTTCAGCCTGGCCACTTCATTCAGTTTTTGATCATAATTCTTCTCATAATCTATTGCAGCTGCCTTGAGATCAGCAATTTCCTTGGCCAAATTTTTGGCTAGGGTCTTGCTTTTCTTATAGGCTTGCAATAGTACTTGATATTCATCTAGGAGTTGATGAATATCTCCCTCAGACTCAGATATATTCTCATCACTTGATGAAGAATAATCTGACTCTGAACTAGAACTGGAATCAGAACTTTGAGTTAAACCTTGTACCTGACTGGGTCCTGGCTGCTCCAGGTTTTTGGTATTTTCAGTCAAAGCCATCAGTCCTTGGCTTTGACAGTCTTCTTGCTCATAGATAGATTCCATGATCTGCATAAACTCTTCTTCTTCTTCAGCAAATAGCCCAATATAGGCTTCAGCATCTGTCTCAGTGTCTGAAGAAGACATATCTGAAAGAGTCTTCTCATTCTTTGCAACAAAGGACTTTTCCTTCTTTCCTTTGAAGTGAGTTTTCTTTTTGTCACTGGATTCCTTCCTTCTTTCAGGGCAGTCTGCAATAACATGGCCCTGTCTATTGCAGCAGTAACAAATTATCTTGGATCCAGTTGCCTTACTAGTCTTGGTCCTTTTCTTGTCCTTCTTTGAAGGCTTCTTTTCCTGATACTGACCCTCTTTCCCTTTGGAAGATGAAGGTCTAGACCTCCACTGTTTCTTCTTAAGGAACTTCTGAAAATGTCTGGTGAATGCAGCAAAATCTTCATCACTTTCACTGCTTGTAGATTTTGTACTTTCTGACTCTTCAGATTCTGATTCAACTACCTCAGGAGGAGGAGTTGATGACTTGGTCTTGCTCTTTCTGGGTACATCTGACTTAAAGGCAACAGTCTTTTCTCTGTATTCAGTCCTTGTTGACTTTTCTTCTTCTTTTCTCACTGACAATTGCATCTCATAAGATAACAACTTGCCAAAAAGTGTGGGAGGAGGAATTTCTCCCAACTTTGCCATTTCTCTGATGGCACAGATCTTGGTGTCCCAGTCTTTGGTGAGGGACCTTAAGAATTTATCATTCAACTCATAGTTTGTGAACTCTCTTCCATATGACATGAGTTCATTTACAATTCTATAAAATTTCTTGTAGCATTCAGTGATGCTATCTCCTCTTCCTTGCCTAAAGCTCTCATATTCTTGATTAAGCAAGGACTTCCTATCTTGCCTTACTTCTTCAGAACCTTCCATATAGACAATGAGGGTGTCCCACATTTCTTTTGCAGTTTTACAGTGAATAAGGTTCTGGAAGGTGGCATCATCAATTGCACTAACTATTATATTCTGTGCTCTTTTGTCCATGGTTGCTAGGACAATCTCATCCTTGGTCATTTCAGAGAAATCCTTTGGAGTCCTCTGATTTGCATCCAATACTGAAATCTTCATGGGCACATATGGCCCTTCTTTGACTGTGATGTATATCCTAGGGTCAGAGGCTTCCATAAAAAGCCTAACCCTCTCTTTCCAGATCCCAAATATCTCTTTTCTGCATATAGGTAGTTTCATTGAACCCAACTCCTTATGATTCTCTGAAGAACCCATGTTCTTGATTTTCTTGAAACTGTTTCCTATTTCCTGACTTATACTGAATCTGCCAACTGGATCTCCTCAGACAGTTAGTCCTGATTTTGAGTAACCTGGCTCTGATACCACTTGAAAGATATGGTACCTAAACACCTAGAGGGGGGGGGGGTGAATAGGTGACCTAAACCTTTTTTTGACTTTTGTTTGGCAGCACAACAGTTTATAACACAGATTTCTGAATAAGTTATCACAGCACACAGCAATTCTCAACACAGTACAATCACAGCACAGAATACACAAGATTTTATAGTGGTTCCCCAATCTTTGGGTACATCCACTTTCCCCCTTCGCCTATCTAGCAGTGTACTAGATTCGGCCAAACTTCTCCTCTAACTCAGAACCAAACTAGGTTCCTACCTCAGGCCCAAGGCCTTACACTCAGCCAAAAGGCCTACACTCAGCCACCCAGGCCTACACTCAGCCAATTAAAGGCCTACACTCAGAGTTCTTCAACTCCTACACTCAGGCACCAAGCCCTACCCTCAGCCTTTATAAAATAGGCTTACAATCACTCAGATCCAATGGATCTTACAAGTTTAAAATAGAATTTACAAATGCTAACTCTACAACTCAGAAAGAATGAGAGGAGTTGAGAGTTTCTTGAAGAGTTCTTGGAAGAACTCAGCTTGATCCAAACTGACTTAGCTTTCTTCAAAGCTTCTTGAGTAGAACTGAATTAGTCTGAATCTTCTGCAGTTGATCCTTGATCTCTGCTTCTTGAAATCCAGATGACTCTGAATTGATCTTCTCAGCCTTAGTTCCAAAGACTGAAACCTTGGTTGGAGCTCTCTCTCTCCAACTACTTAGATCTGCAGTTGGACTGCCTGATCTTCTTGTGTTGATCCTCTATGTATCACTTCTTGATTTAATCTGATCAACCACTTCAATTATTCTCACAACAAGTAATGATTGTGAACAACTTAACCACTTAACAACTTCACCTCTTATTCTGTAAACTGTGGGTGCCTATTTATAGGCTTCCTTCATGGTAACCGGTTGATCCGGTTTATAACAGACTTTTGACTTCTCTGACAGTTGCTATAGACCGGCTGGATTGGCAGCTGTCATGTCAACCAGTCACTTCTTGAAATTCTCTAACTGTCAGTTAGTGTCGAGACTTTCTGTTCTTAAGTGTCGACACTTATAGACCAAGTGTCGACACATGTTGTGTAAGTGTCGACACAAGTCTACAAGGTGTCGACACAATTCCTTGTATGTCTCGACACAGTTTCTTCTGCATGTGTCGACACTGAAATTGAGTGTCGACACAAGTACTTGTACTTCATCCTTTAACTGTATTCTTCTAAGTGTCGACACATCTCCTTTGTGTCGACACATCTTCATGTGTTGAAACTGTCAAGTGTCGACACTGATTCTTGGTGTCGACACAAGTCTTCATTCTTGATTCTTCAGCAGAGTGTCGACACATTCCCTTAGTGTCGACACTTATACTTAGAATATTTTACAACTTTTCTGTTCTTTGCTAAGTGTCGACACAGCTCCTTGTGTCGACACTTTCTTCAAGTGTAGAGTCTTTAACTAAGTGTCGACACATTGTGCTGAGTGTCGACACTTTCTTCAAGTGTTGACTCTTCTGGTTGTGTGTCGACACATTGTGCTGAGTGTCGACACATTCTTCAAATACTGAGTCTTTAGCTAAGTGTCGACACATTGTGTTGAGTGTCGACACTTACTTCCAGTGCTGAGTCTTCTGCATAGTGTCGACACATTGTGTTGAGTGTCGACACTTGTACTTAGATTCTGCAGACTTTTGCTGAGTGTCGACACTCACTTCAAGTGTCGACACTTTCTGGTGTTGACTCAGCTCTTCTAGGTGTCGACACTTCTGCTAAGTGTCGACACAGCTTTTCTGCATTCTTCTACACTGAGTGTCGACACAGCTCCAAGTGTCGACACTTTCTGACTGGTGTCGAATCTTCTTCCCAGGTGTCGACACAATGACTCCAAGTGTCGACACTGCATGTCTGGGTGTCGACACAAGCTTTCTCAAGTGTCGACACTTGCCCTCTGGGTGTCGACACATGGACTTAGAATTTTTAGCTTCAGTCCAGTGTATTCCTAACCTGCACAAGTAACTCAAACAAACATCAAATACATTCTGATGTATATCATTGAGTTAGGTGAGGCTTCTTCAAATCAGGTACATTTGACCAATGTACCCAACAAGATGCTTTCTCATCTGCAACTAAACATACAGGAGAGTTCATGTTTTAATAATCCAAATTTAAATAATAAACATTTCCTTTTCTATAACCAGACAAGATCACCTTCTGATCACTTATCCTTTTGATCTGACACTCATTCTTAATAAATGAAGTGACATACCCAAGATCACTTAGCTGACTTATGATTATCAGGTTATGTTTCAAACCTTTTACATAAGCTACTTGAGTGATTGTTATAGAACTAGTAGAAATATTACCAAACCCTTCTATGACCCATTTTTCTGATCCACCAAAGATCACTTTGGGTCCATTCTCTATGGGAGTATAGTCCTTTAACATTCTTCTTGTTCCAGTCATGTGCCTGGAACATCCACTGTCCAAGTACCATATAGGGGTATGACAACTTGGACCCACCTGCAGCAAATAAAATTAATTTACCTTAGAACCCCAATGTTTATTGGGTTCTAGGTTCAGGTTGGATTGAAACTTGATATTCTTACCAGCAACCTTCCTCACAGGTAAGCTTGCATTCTTCCTGACACTAGTGTTGTGCTAGCAATCCATGACATAATGCCCTATCTTACCACAGCACCAACAATCATATTTATTAAACCTCTTTTTTAGGTACAGTTTTAACAACATTGCTGTCAGTTGTTCCTAACACTGTGGGTACAGTGGTTCTTTGCTAGAGTGCTGGAGCTACACCCTTGTCATTCAGAATATCAGGCTTACCATAACCATGTATGATATCATGATCATATCTATTAGTTGGCTGCCACACATTTCTGAAGGAAATGGTGGGTTTGAAGGCTAAAGGCTGTACTGGGGCTTTGCCTTTTCTTTTGGAATTGGAAGCCCTTGCATTTCCCTCAAAGCCCAATCCTGTCTTACCCTTTTCGGGAATAAAGTGATCAATTAAAGGTAAGACTGATTTTGGCTTAGAGAATTTAGCCACCAGATCCTTTTCCTTCTGAAGTTTGACTTCCAGACTTTTGATTTGATCATTCTTGAATGTAATAGTACCCATCTGAATAACAGTTATGTTTTTCAGTTTGTCTACTTCTTTCATCCTTAGATCCAATATTTTTTCTGAATCTAATGCAGCCAGCTTAAGAGCAGCAATTTCCTTGCCCTGTGCTTTATTAAGGATTCTACTTTTCTTAAGTGCTTGCAGCAGATCACCATATTCATCAATAAGTTGATGAATATCTCCTTCAGATTCATATTTATCCACATCTCTTGATGCAGTTTCTTCTGATTTTGAACCAGTATAGTAGTCAGAACCTATTGAAGAATTGTTTACCTTACAATGTCCAGACAGATCCTGGCACTGATCTTCTTCTGTCAAGGCCATCAGCCCTTTACAACAATGTTCTTCAATTCCATTTACTGAGTCCAGCAACTTCAAGAACTCAGCCTCTTCAACATCCTCTTCAGTTTCCAATAGTCCTATATATGCTTCAGCTTCAGCTTTAGCCTCAGAATCTGATGATGAAGAATCTGACCAACTTTTTTGCTTCTTTGCAACAAAGTATTTCTTTTTCTGTTAGTAATAATCTTTGGATTGTGAGGAGGATGGCTTGGATCTCCACTATTTCTTCTTCAAAACCTTTGAAATTGTTTTGAGAAGGTAGCAAAGTCTTCATCAGAATTTATACTATCTGATGTGTGACTGTCAGAACTCTCTGAAACTACTTCTGTAGCTTTCCTAGGAGGAGATGGAGACATCCTCCTATCCTTTCTTATGGCTTCAGTCTTTAAAGCCACTAACCTATCTCTGTAATCAACTTTATTACTTTTCTCCTCCTCCTTTCTAACCATCAGCTGCATTTCATAAGAAAGCAGTTTGCCAAATAATGTTGGAGGTGAGATTTCTGCTAGTCTGGCCACTTCCCTAATGGTACATATCTTGGTGTCCCAGTCCTTAGTTAATGATCTTAGAAACTTATCATTTAACTCATATGTGCTAAATACTCTTCCATATGACATCAGTTCATTCACTATTCTGAAGAACTTCTTGTAACATTCAGTTATGCTGTCTGTTTTAGATTGTCTAAAACTTTCATACTCCTGATTCACCATAGACTTTCTATCTTCTCTCACCTCTTCTGAACCCTCCATGTAGACAATCAGGGTGTCCCACATTTCTTTAGAGGTCTTACAGTGAATCAAATTTTGGAATGTTGAATCATCTATAGCACTGACAATTATATTTTGTGCTCTCTTATCCATATTAGACAAGATGATCTCATCCTTTATCATTTCAGAATACTACTTTGGTGTCCTGATATTTGCATCAAGAACTGAGACTTTCATTGTGATGAATGGCCCTTTTTTGACTGTCATATAAATTCTTGGATCTGAAGCTTCCATAAACAATCTAACTCTTTCTTTCCATATGCCAAAAATCTCTTTGCTGCATATAGGTAACGTCATGGAACCAAACTCCTCATGATTCTCAATGAAACCCATTTTGCCTAATAGATTTCTGCCTTGGAGATCTACTCAGACTGTTAAGTCTATTCTTTGAGCAACCTCCCTCTAATACCACTTGAAAGAATTGGTTTCAAGATGTTCTAAACACCTAGACGGGGGGGGGGGGGGGGGGGGGTTAAAAGGTTCAATTCTTTTCTGACTTAGGCAGACAATTCTATCTTGTCTAGCAATTTATTCATCAGAAAACACAGCACAACATTCAGAAACACACAACATTCACAGATTGCACACTTGTTTTATAGTGGTTCCCCAAATGATGGGTACATCCACTTTCCCCCTTCGCCTATCTAGCAGTGTACTAGATTCGGCCTAACTTCCTTCCTTCTTCTCAGATCCGCAGATCTTACAGCTTAGAACCAAGACTGGTTCCTACAACTCAGAGTGAATCCACACTCCTACAACTCAGGCACAAATCCTACCTCAGCCTCTACCACATGCCTACAAATCAGAGTGACACCCCACTCCTACAACTCAGGCAAAAGCCCTACCTCAGCCTCTTTCATATGCCTACAACTCAGGGAACATATTCCCCTACCTCAGACACTCAGCCCTACCTCAGCCTTTATAATTTAGGCTTACAAATCAGAGATGTAAATCTCCTACACTCAGATCAATTACAGATTCTACAAAAATTATTGATGAAAAGGTAATGATATCTTTAACCAGATGAAGAGAGAATTGGTTGAAGGCTTCTTGATCAGTTCTTGATAGAACTGATTACTTAAGGATCAACCTGTCTTAGCTTTTTCAACGCTTCTTGAATCTGAACAAAGTAGGGTTGATCTTCTTGATATTGGAGTTGATCTTCAATCAGCTTCCTTCAGAAATTAATCCGAATTTTTCTTCAGACTTAATCTGAATTCTTCAGGCAGACTGTTCAGGATCTACCTTCACTGGATGAGAACTTCTCTCCTTCTTGTTTTTCTCTCTCTACAATCTGTTGACTGTTTCTTCTTTCTCTACTTCTGGATCCTTAATCCTTCAGAGATTATAATTGATTAGCTATTTGTACTTTATTCTATATACTGTCTGTGTTATTCCAATTGTTGAGAGAGCATATCTATATATAGGCTTCATCCATGATAACCGGCTGTTCCGGTTTCAAACAGTCTTCTCACACCTCTGACAGATGTGACAGCAATGTCAGTAATGACAGCTGTCAAGTCTCCAGTTGTATTACTTCAGCCTTCATTGGACTTTGACTCAGCAGCAGAGAATGTCGAGTGAATACTTCATATGTGTCGACACACATAGTCCATGCGTCGACACAAGTCTTGTTGTTGTCGACATAGCTTCACTTTTACTTCTCGACTGTGTTTCTATGGAATGTGTTGACACAAGTCCTGTGTGTCGACACAAACACTCCTTGTCTTGACAAAGTTGGTGTCGACAGAATTCTGGTGTGTGTCGACACAAGTTCTGTGTGTCGACACAGTCGTTGCCGACAGAATTCTGGAATGTGTCGACAACATCTCTATGTGTCGACACAACTTCGGATAATGTCGATACAATTTGGCCCTTAGTGTCGACACAGCGTTGTCGACAGAATTCTGGAATGTGTCGACAACTTCTCTGTGTGACGTCCCTTGCTTCCTCTTCTCTCTGTTCGCTCGGCCTCCTTCAGTTCGTGCGACCTCTTTCCCTATGCCTTGGTCTACTTCCTGGCCGCTGGTGTTCTGCAACCGTGCCGTTGCAGCTTCTTCTCTTTAGCGCGCTGCGGTTTCATCCTTGTTCGTTGCGGTCTCCTTCTCGTGTCGCGGCCTCCTCGTTAGGTCGTGCGTCTTTCTCTCTTTTTTCTCTCCCCGCAGCTTCTCTTCTATTCACGCGATTTCCCTACCTTCTTTATGGACAATTCCGGTCTCTTTCGCCCCGTTCCACCAAGTGTGTCTTTTTGGGGTACTCTACCACTCAAAAAGGTTATTGTTGTTTTGACCCCGTTCTGCGCAAACAATTTGTGTCCGCAGACGTGACCTTCTTCGAGAATGCATCCTACTTCTCTCTTGAATTCCCTATTCCTCCTGATGTCTCTGCTTCTCCACCATCTCTCTCTGTTCCTTCCATGCCTATCGACGTCTCCCCTCTTACCTCATCTCCTCCTCCATCTCCTCCTCTGTCCGTCCCACCCACTCCACCTTCTCCCTCTTCTCCGCAGCCATCTCTCTCTAGTCCCGGGCTAGTCTTCTCCTCCAGGGATGCTCTGGTCACTGAGGCACGCGTCAACCTGGATCTTCCCATTGCTCTTCGCAAAGGGGTGCGGGCGTGTACTCAACACCCGCTTGCGGCAGTTGTTTCCTATGATCGGCTTTCTCCTTCTCGTAGGTGTTTTGCCTTGGCTATCTCCACTACTGCAACTCCCCGCACCTACCAGGAGGCTCTTGCTATTCCTCATTGTAAATCTGTCATGGATGAAGAGATGGCTACTCTTACTGAAAGGGGTACCTGGACCCTTGTTCCTCCACCAGTGGCGGTCCTGATGTGGTTGGATGTCGCTGGGTGTTTGTTGTGAAATTTTGCCCCGACGGCACTGTGGATCGCTGTAAGGCCAGGCTGGTGGCCAAAGGCTTCACTCAGACTTATGGCGTTGAATACTTTGATAATTTCACCCCGGTTGCTCGCCTCAGCACCATTCGGGTTCTTCTCTCTGTAGCTATCAACAGGGATTGGGCTATTTTCCATCTTGATGTCAAGAATGTCTTTCTCTATGGGGATCTTCAGGAGGACGTCTACATGGAGCAACCTCCTGGGTATGTTGCTCAGGGAGAGACAAGAGTATACTATTTGAAGAAGGCCAATTATGGCCTAAAGCAGAGACCTCGGGCGTGGTTTGACAAGTTCACTGGCATTGTGGCTACCATCGGCTTTGCAAGGAGTTCGGCCGATCACTCCTTATTTATTCACAAAACCGCCTCGGGACTGGTGGTTTTGGTAGTGTATGTGGATGATATTCTTCTTACTGGCGATGACCAAGCTGGGGTGGACTTGACAAAGAAACACCTCCGTCAACACCTGGTCACGAAGGATATGGGCTTCCCGAAATACTTTTTGGGGATAGAAATTGTAACGCTCTGAAACTCAAACGAGCGACAGGAGGCGTTTTGGGCCAAATCTGGTATTTTGCAGGGGGCACACGGCTGGGACACGGGCATGTCCCAGGGCGTGTTAGGCTCGAATCGACGAAATTTGGAGTCCACGATCGTCGAGCAGGGAACACGGCCTGAGACACGGTCGTGTCGAGCCCGTGTCGACGATCGGCCCGGGGAGTCGACATTTTCGCTCGACGATGTGTCGAGACAAGGCACACGGCCTAGGACACGGCCGTGTCGAAGGCCGTGTCGTGTGGTCGACGAACTTCGCTCGGCAAAGTGTCGAGACCGTGAACACGGCCTGGAGCCAGGCATGTTCGGGTGTGACACGGGCGTGTCATATTGGACACGGGCGTGTCCAAGACCCGTGTGAGTCTCGGGTGGTTTTTGGGGCTGTGTAGATGGGGGCACACGACCGACCACACAGCCGTGTCAGTTGGAACACGGGCATGTCAGGTCGAACACGGGCGTGTCAGATGCCCGTGTGTATTTCAAGACACGTCGATTTTGACGGCGAATGAGGGACACGACCCTGGACACGGGCGTGTCACAGGCTGTGTTCGGCCCAGATTCTGCATTTTAGATCTGGATCGTGGCCGTTCATTTCCTTGTTTTGGGATCCAACGGTTGGGGGCTGTTCCTACTGGGATATACCCGGGATTGGGCCTTTGAAAACCTCATTTTACTTTAGAGGTTCTCTTTCTAAAGTCTTGAGAGAGAGGAGAGCAAAGGAGGAAGAAGAAGCTTAGATCCGGTCTTTGGAGGTGCTTTTCATCCGCTTACTTTTCTGTGGCGACAAGGAAGAACGCTAGGGTAACGATTCTCTACTTGAGCATGTGAAGCTCTCCTTCTTTTTCATAGGAAGCCCGCTCTCGCGAGTTTGCGGTGAGTTTGAGGCGTTCCTTCGGGTAGACATGAATAGTCCCCGTTGTGTAGAGTCCGTAAATGAGAACGGACATTGACATGATGTGTGAAGCCTAACCGGACAAGTTGGTCTGGATCGGTGATGTTGCATTACATAATGGCCGGAGAAGACTCCGCGCAAATGTTTGTTTTTCGGGTTTTCTACGCGGTAGATTGCAACATGGAGCCTTGCGGATTAACCCAAAGGTGCACCCGGAAAACTGGGCAGATGCGTGATTCTGCCAAACTTGTGGGCCTGGGAGCCAACTTGTACATAACTGGGTTATGTAATATTGTACGTTCGATTCACGGGCTTCGGGGAAACTTAACTCGTGCCGATGATATTAAAGTGTCGTGGCAAGAGAGCAACGGGTTTAGTGGAACCGTTCCTGCTTTATGCCGAGGGCATAGAGGCCGGGTCCTTGCTGTCGATGATATTAAAGTATCGTGACATAGGTTGTTGATGATATTAAAGTGTCGTAACTTTTGCCTAAAAAGACTAAATTGCTCACGAGAGATTGCCGTCCTAGAGATGGTGGTGAGTCGGCGGGCTTAGACTGCGATCACCGAGAATGTGCCCTGAGAGCACGGGGCATGTGGCCACGCATACCAGCGCCTGTGATGCAATGTATTTATATACTACTTGGTTGTGATAATAAAATGCAGGGAAGGAGCATCGCCGCCCCGAGTTGGGGGCGGGATCGTTATAATTTGGTCAACATTGCTGACCGTTGCTTTTGTTTGCCACAGTACGGTGGTTTGTTGCTTGCAGGTGCTGCTGGACCAAGCGGTCAATAGCACGCTAAAGCCCAAATTGCAAAGCCGGCCCTCGAAGGCCTAATTGGAGTGTTTACTTGCTTTTTTTCATGTATGACCAGCCTGCGTGTCGTGGTTTGTAAAACATGTATTTTGAAGTAAACCGTTTGTAAGGCCTTAAGGCCAGTACTCGTGTATGTACTACATTCCTATTCGGTGTTTAGTGGACATTCATGCTTTGTGCTGGGTTCTTTTTAATTGCAACTTATAAAACTGCTTCCGCTAGAATGCTTTGTGTAGGACGTTATGATTGGTTGAATGGTTTCCATTGAGTAACCACCCGGTCTGTCTGTGGTATATGGCGTCGGGCCCCGCCGGACCTACTGCTGCTATATGCTATGCGACGGATAGGGGGTGTTACAATTTGGTATCAGACTACTGGTTTCAGTCAGGCTTAAATTGAATTCGTGGACGAATTCTTTTTAAGGGGTGGTGAGCACATGTGTGTGCGCCATCGTTATAACAATAAAAGAACCCATGAATGTCCATTAGGATTGAAAATACACGTGTTTGTGGAACCCGCATGTTCCTATAATTACTTGTTCTTAAGATCGGTGTAGATATCTGGCGAGAGCACCGTTCGTATAAACGAAGCTTCACATTCCTTTATTTAGGAATTATTTTACGCGTCAGAGTACCTCTTTCGATGGTAAGGGACAAATTTGATGCGCTATGGTCCAATGGCGCTCAATGCGCGCGGGTAGAATCTGTTGCGCTTAGGTGTGGTTAGGTAGCCAAGACCTTGACTTACAAGTGTCGTTACTACCGCTAGGGGAGCTCGACATGATATTTGGCATGTACTGGCTCTCGGAGCATCGAGCCTATATTGATTGCGGTAGCAAGGAAGTCAAGCTGGGAGCAAGTCGTGAGACGATTTATACGGGCTTAAAAGGGTCGAGCGAGACGTTGATGTCTGCTCTTCAGGTGGTGAAGGCAGTTTATGCTGGTGCAGAGCTATTCTTTACACTAGTGGAGGTTGCAAAGCCAAAGCCCGCGTTGGATAGTATTCAGTGGTGTCGGAGTACCCTGATTTGTTCCCCGCAGATCTTCCTGGAGCACCGCCTCAACGGGAGATAGATTTTATGATAGAGCTCGTACCAGGTGCAAAGCCTGTGTCACGCTCTCCATATCGGCCAGTACCTAAGGAAATGACGGAGCTGAAGGTTCAACTGCAAGAGTTGTTGGAGCAAGGGTATGTGCGCCCAAGTTCTTCACCTTGGAGCGCGCCGGTCCTCTTTGTTAAGAAGAAGGACGGAAGCTTGAGGCTATGTATTGATTATCGGGAGCTCAACAAGTTGACGGAGAAGAACAAGTACCTGATCCCCCGGATCAATGATCTATTTTGATCAGTTGGTCGGGTCGACGGTGTACTCAAAGTTGGATCTCAAGTCCGGGTACTATCAGCTGCGCATAAGTGAGAGTGATATCCCGAAGACAACGTTCAGTACGAGATACGTGCATTTTGAGTTTACGGTCATGCCGTTTGGGCTGACTAATGCGCCGTCAGTGTTCATGGATTTGATGAACAGGACCTTCAGGGAGTACTTGGACCATTTTGTGACCGTCTTCATCGACGATATTTTGGTGTACTCGCAGAGTGAGGAAGATCACTTCAAGCATCTTCATTTGGTTTTGGAGACTCTAAGGAGGAATCAATTATACGCCAAGTTCTCGAAGTGTGAGTTTTGGTTGTCCTCAGTGGCATTCCTTGGTCATATAGTGAGTGGGGAAGGTATTACGGTGGATCCGGCGAAGATTGTTGAGATATGGGAGTGGCCTGAGCTTTCTACTGTAGCGGAAGTCCGGAGCTTTCTGGGGCTTGCAGGCTATTATAGGCGCTTCATAGAGAACTTCTCGCGGATAGCATTACCTCTCACTACTTTGATGAGGAAGGAGCAGAAGTTCATTTGGACGCCGGAGTGCACGCGAGCTTTTGAGGAGTTAAAATGTCGGTTGACCACGGCGCCTGTGCTGAGTTCGTCGAGTGGGACCGAAGGTTATGGAATTTATAGCGATGCTTCTGGCAGCGGTTTGGGTTGCGTGCTACTGCAACACGGAAGTGTGATAGCTTATGGCTCGAGACAGTTGAAAGTGCACGAGAGGAATTATCCGGTCCATGACTTGGAGTTAGCGGCCATGATTTTTGCCTTGAAGTTGTGGAGGCATTATTTGTACATTGTGAAGATTGATATCTACACCGATCTTAAGAGCCTGAAGTATCTGATTAATCAGAAAGGATCTGAATATACGGCAGCGTAGATAGATGGAGTTCCTGGGGGACTATACATTTAAGATCCACTACGTGCCTAGTAAAGGTAATGCGGTTGCGGACGCGTGGAGTCGCCGAGCCCCAGTTCAAGCCAATTGTCTATCGGTGCATGATGAGCGGTTGGTTCGGGAGTTGGAGGCATTGGAGATTGTTTGTGTAGATAAGCAGTCAAGTGTTGAACCACTCTTGAATTGAACTGAAGTTCAATATGACCTGGCTGATCGGATTCGGCAGGCTTTGGATTTGGTTGTCCATATGAAGCAGTTCATGATAGAGGCTCTGGATGGGTCGAATTCCCAATTCGTTGTGGAGGAAGGATTACTTTGAAAAGACGGTCGTCTGTGCGCCCCAAGTGTGGGCAATTGGCGGGTGGAATTGTTGTACGAGGCACATCACACCAAGTACTCGATTCACCCGGGGAGCACGAAGATGTACCGCGATGTAAAGAAACTGTTTTGGTGGCCGGGTTTGAAGAAGGATGTGGCACTCTACGTGGCGAAGTGCCAAACTTGCGCCTTGGTGAAGGCGGAATGCCAAAAGCCGGGAGGATTTCTGAAGTCCTTGCCTAATCCGGAGTGTAAGTTCGATGAAATCACTATGGACTTTGTGCACGGTTTTCCAAGGTCGCAAAAGGGGAACGACACCATTTGGGTGGTCGTAGATCGGCTAACGAAGGTGTCGCATTTCATTCCGCATAGGAAGGATGATCCGGTGGAGAAGTTGACAAAACTATATGTGGATAATATAGTTCGGCTTCACGGTGTGCCCCGTTGCATCGTGAGTGACCGAGATAGGCGGTTCACATCCAATGATTGAAGGCTAGTGTAGCAAATGTTGGGAACAAAGTTAAAATTCAGCACAGCCTTTCATCCGCAAACGGATGGGCAGACCGAGAGGGTCAATAGGACAATGGAAGACATGCTTCGCATGTGTGTCCTGGACTTTGGAAAATAATGGGAAGATCACCTATACTTTGTGGAATTCGCTTACAATAACAGCTACCAGGCAAGTATTCAAATGGCGCCCTTCGAGGCCCTATATGGTAGAAGATGTCGCACGTCGTTGTCCTGATTGGAAACGGGTGAGTCAAAGTTGTATAAGCGTCAAGAGGTGGAGGATGCTACTTCTTTGGTGAGAACCATTTGGAAGAGGTTGCTTATCGCTCAGGACCGGTAAGCGAAGTACTATAATGCCAAGCATAGGAACGTAGAATTCGCTGTGGGCGACTAGGTGTACTTATAGATCAAGCGGTTCAAGGGTGTCTCGCGGGTGCGGTGATTGAAAAAGCTAATCCCGAGGTACCTTGGGCCATTTGAGGTTCTGGAGCGGGTTGGTGAAGCAGCCTATCGGTTGACGCTTTCAGTGGAGTTTAGTGGTTTACATGATATATTCCATATATCGGTGCTACGGAAGGTGGTGCAAGAGCCTACGCAAGTGATTGTGGTTTATCAAGTGCCGATTGATAGTGGGCTGACGACAAAAGTCAAACTCGTGCGGATTGAGGACTCGGAGGTCAAGCGGCTACGCAATAAAGAGATCAGGATGGTCAAGGTCCGATGGGACAATTGAGGTCGAGAGAAGCCCTCTTGGAAACGAGAGGAGACTATGCTTGACAAGTATCCTGAGTTGTTCCGCTCTGGTACAATTTAATTTTGGAACTTGTATTTCCTTTATGTAATTTCATGGACGAAATTCTTTTAAGAGGGGGAGAGTTGTAACGCCCCGAAACTCAAAAGAGCGACGAGAGGCGTTTTGGGCAAAATCTGGTATTTGGCAGGGGCACACGGCCTGGGACACAGGCGTGTCCCAGGGCGTATCAGGCTTGAGTCGACGATTTGGTCACGTGGTCGACGAAATTTGGAGTCGATGATCGTCGAGCAGGGAACACGGCCTGAGACACGGGCGTGTCTCAGGGCATGTCGAGCCTGTGTTGACGATCGGCCCGGGGAGTCGAGATTTTCGCTCGACGATGTGTCGAGACAAGGCACGCAGCCTAGGACACGGGCGTGTCCAAGGCCGTGTCATGTGGTCGACGAACTTCGTTCGACGAAGTGTCGAGACCGTGAACACGGCCTGGAGCCAGGCGTGTTCGGGTGTGACACGGGCGTGTCACATTGGACACGGGCGTGTCCAAGACCTGTGTGAGTCTCTGGCGGTTTTTGAGGCTGTGTCGATGGGGGCACATGGCCGACCACACGGCCGTGTCAGTTGGAACATGGGCGTGTCAGGTCAAACACAGGCGTGTCAGATGCCCGTGTGTCTTTCAAGATGCGTTGATTTTGACGGTGAATGAGGGACACGGCCCTGGACACGGTCGTGTCACAGGTCGTGTTCGGCCCAGATTCTGCATTTTAGATCTAGATCGTGGCTGTTCGTTTCCTTGTTTTGGGATCCAACGGTTGGGGGTTGTTCCTACTGGGATATACCCGGGATTGGGCCTTTGAAACCCTCATTTTACATGAGAGGTTCTCGAACCGACTTCGGATCTACGGAGGCAAAGAGAGTGCAGTGCTTTTCATCTACTTACTTTTCCATGGCGACAAGGAAGAACGCTAGGGTAATGATTCTCTACTTGAGCATGTGAAGCTCTAATTCTTTTGCATAGGAAGCCCGCTCTCACGAGTTTGCGGTGAGATTGAGGCGTTCCTTCGGGTAGACATGAATAGTCCATGTTGTGTAGAGTCCGTAAACGAGAACAAACATAGGCATGATGTGTGAAGCCTACCCGGACAAGTTGGTCTGGATCGGTGATATTGCATTGCATAATGGCCGGAGAAGACTCCGCGCAAATGTTTGTTTTTCGGGTTTTCTACGCGGTAGATTACAACAGGGAGCCTTGGGGATTAACCCAAAGGTGCACCTGGAAAACTGGGCAGATGCGTGATTCTGCCAAACTTGTGGGCCTGGGAGCCAACTTGTACATAACTGGGTTATGTAATATTATACGTTCGATTCACGGGCTTCGGGGAAACTTAACTCGTGCTGATGATATTAAAGTGTCGTGGCAAGTGAGCAACGGGTTGAGTGGAACCGTTCCTGCTTTATGCCGAGGGCATAGAGGTCGGGTCTTTGCTGTCGATGATATTAAGGTGTTGTGACATAGGCTGTTGATGATATTAAAGTGTTGTAACTTTTGCCTAAAAAGACCAAATTGCTCACGAGAGATTGCCGTCCTGGAGATTGTGGTGAGTCGGCGGGCTTAGACTGCGATCACCGAGAATGTGCCCTGAGAGCACGGGGCATGTGTCCATGCATGCCAGCGCCTGTGATGCAATGTATTTATATACTTCTTGGTTGTGCTAATAAAATGCAGGGAAGGAGCATCGCCGCCCCGAGTTGTGGGAGGGATCGTTATAATTTGATCAGCATTGCTGATCGTTGCTTTTGTTTGCCACCGTGCGGAGGTTTGTTACTTGCAGGTGCTGCTGGACCAAGCGGTCAATAGCGGGCTAAAGCATAAATTGCGAAGCCGGCACTCGAAGTCCTAATTTGAGTGTTTACTTGCTTTTGTTCATGTATGACCGACCTGTGCCGTGGTTTGTAAAACATGTAATTTGAAGTAAACCGTTTGTAAGGCCTTAAGGCCAGTACTCGTGTATGTACTACATTCCTATTCGGTGTTTAGTGGACATTCATGCTTTGTGCTGGGTTCTTTTTAATTGCAACTTATAAAACTGCTTTAGCTAGAATGCTCTGTGTAGGACGTTATGATTAGTTGAATGGTTTCCATTGAGTAACCACCCGGTCTATTTGTGGTATATGACGTCGGTCCCCGGTCAGACCTACTGCTATATGCTATGCGACGGATAGGGGGTGTTACAGAAATCTCTTGGAAGCTTGACTCATTGGTTCTCTCCCAACGGAAGTATGCTCTTGATCTTCTACAAGAGGCATGATTGACAGGTGCCAAACCGGCCTGGTTTCCGATGGCTATTGGAGAAGACAAAACATGGACAGATGACTCACCTCTTCTATCTGATGTCACGAGGTACAGTCGTTTGGTGGGCAAACTCATCAATCTCACGGTGAGCAGACCCGACATCTCCTATGTTGTAGGAAAGGTTAGTCAGTTTATGCAAGCTCCCAGGGAGTGCCATCTTCAGTCTGCCTTGAATATTTTAGTGTATGTCAAAGCAGCACCGGGAAAATGGCTAATCTTTCAGAGGAATGGTCATATGAGGGTTGAAGCCTACTCAGATTCAAGCTATGCGGATGATAAAGGCGATCGTAAATCCACATCAGGTTTTTGTACTTTTGTTGGAGGAAACTTTGTGAGTTGGAAGAGCAAGAAACAGTCTGTTGTCTCCAGATCCAGTGCAGAAGCCGAGTACCGGAGTATGGCGTCAACCACATGTGAGTTAAAATGGTTGCGGGCTCTCATGCTTGACCTAGGAGAGGTCTACGACTATCCTCTTCCGATGTTCTGTGACAACAAGGCCGCTATATACATATCCAAAAATCCGGTCTTTCATGCGAGAACAAAATATATAGTAGTCGATGGCCACTTCATTCGGAAAGAGGATTTGAAGAAACAGATTTGCACTTCGTTTGTCACCTCCGACAAAGAATTGACGGATATCTTCACAAAACCGGTCTCTACTTCCTTCTTCCACATTTGTGACAAGCTGGGCATGATTGATATTTACGCTCCAGCTTGAGGGGGATTGTTGAAGTATTAGACCGGGAGGCATGGCGGTCTAGTCTGGCGGGTTGTTGACCGCGCGGTCTAGCGGTTCCATTCCAGTAGGTTCATGTTCAGACTATTGCTGTTTGTAGTTCGAGCGGTCTGGTGGTCTCTCTAAGAAGCTTGGAGACCGGGAGGTCTAGCGGTCTCCTATTGCGGCATGTTCTCTTCCTGATGGTGTTGCCGAGCGGTTAGCCAATTTGTCTAACCGCGCGGCCTGTGCGATCTCTTTAATTTCTAGCCGCTCAGCCCTGTAAATTTTTAGTCCCACATTGTTGGTTTGTACTCTCACCTATCTCCTCCATTCTATAAAAGGGATGTCATACCTTTGTAAATGATATTTTTTTGGATAATAAAACTTTCAATTATTCAAATTTTTGCCTGTTTGTTAGTTTCTTGTTAGCTGCGTCTTTGCTACTTTTACAGTGGTCTTCTGGCACTCAACAGTTTCTGTAGCCGTCAAGACTCTCTTTATCGTAGAGAGCCAATCCTCAGCTTGAGTTGGCCTTCCAACCCCGTCGAACCTCGGAGGATTAAAGCTCATCACATGCTTGAGCTGCTTCTCTATAGCTCTCCTTAGTGCTAGTTGATCAACTGCCGCGCGCTCTACCACTCCTGGCTCTGCCGCCCTAATCGGTTATTGCTCATTAACAGGTGGTACATTGTGCATTTGCCCTACAGGTTGGGCATTTATCATAGTAAAGACTCCATCAGCAACCAATCTGATGGTTTCTGCTGAAAGAGGTGTTGTTGGCACCTCCCTCGATGCACTACTTTCCGCTGATTGCGGGCGTTCTGATTGCTCAGCATCGGTCCTAGCCGTCTATAATAGCAAATACCCTTGATTAGACGACAAACAAATTGCTAAAATCAATCATTGGAACACTCAGATTCCCCAAAATAAGTGTATTTTTCATTCCTCAGTGGACATTCATGGGTTCTTTTTGATGTTATAACGATGACGCACACATGTGCTCACCACCCCTTAAAAAGAATTCATCCACAAATTCATTTAAGTTGCCTGAAACCAGAAGTCTGATACCAAATTGTAACACCCCCATTCGTCGTATGACATATAACAGAAGGTCCAGCTGGAACTCGAAACCATATAGCACGGACAGTCGGAAGGGTTACATAAGAATATCAAAACATTCCATCTACGACAAATCGCCCTGACAAAGGGCATTCTAGCGGAAGCTTTTAAAAGCTGCCAAGAACCCAGAATTGAATAATCAACTAACATGAATGTCCAAAACTACCACAAGAATGAAATAACAGATACACTAAAAGTATTTGGCCTTATGTCCTTACAAAAGTTCACTTAACAAAATAGTGTCTTACATACATCGGCTCGCAGGCCGGCCACACATGAAAGAAATAAAATACAACTATTCGTTTTGGCCTTCGAGTGTCAGCTCTGCAACATGGGCTTCAGCCCGCTATTTGGTACGCGGCTCCGCAGCACCTACAAGCAACATTCCACTACATGGTGGCAAACAAAGTAACGGTCAGCCAAAGCCGACTAAATTATAACGTCCCCGCCCCTTACTCGGGACGACGATGCTCCTTCCCTGCATTTTATTAGCCCAGCTAAACAATATAATACTAACATACTTCGCCATGGGTGTAGCCTCGCACAGCCAAACACCCCGTGCACTCAGGGCACATTAACGGTGAATCCTGTCAATTCAGCGTCTTCACCACCATCCCCAGGATTGTAACATCGTAAGCATTTTAGCCTTTCTGACCACCGTCTAAGGCTCCCAACTATGCCAATGGCCAGACCCTCAATGGATCTCTCGCACCGAACCACATAGCCTAGGTCCGATTCCACTTGCCTGTTACTCACTCCGCCTAGTCACTTTAAGATGTACGTGCGGGCCAAACTTCTCTCGGATCCCGCCACAATTCCAAACATCACAAAACCCAATTATGTACAAGGTCGGCTCCCCGGCCGCCAAGTTAGCAGAACTACGTTTTCGCTCAGTTTTTCGGGTGCGCCTTGGGGTTAATCCCCAAGGATCCCTGCTGCAATCTACCGCGTAGAAACCCGAAAACACAAAACACGGAGTCTTCTCCGGCAAACCATACAAAATTCAACATCACCGATCCAGACCAACATGTCCGTGTATGCTTCACACACAATGCCTATGTCTGTACTTCGATTCCGGACTATATATGGAACACAAGGGGGACTATTCCCGTCAACCCCAAGGAACACCGCACACTCACCGCACACTCGCGGGAGGGGGTTTCCTTATGTAAAAAAAGGAGAGCTTCACATGCTCAAGTAGAGAATCGTTACCCTTGTAGTAAGCTTTTGCACCATGGAAAAAATATACGGATAGAAGGCTTCGCAATGGAATTTCTTCCACGAATTCGCTCTCGATTCTCAAATCGGTGTTCCGATGCTCCGCTGGCAGCCGAAAACCTCCCCTTTCTTCCTCCTTGCTCTCTCCTCTCTCAAAGTCCTTAGAAGAAGAAACCTAAAGGGAAAATGAGGAGTTAATCCCCCATTCCCGGCCTTAACACAACAAGAATACACCTGGGCCGTTGGATCTTATTTAAAGAAAACGAACGGCTCAGATCCGCCCAAAAATCCTCAATCCTTGGCCGAACACGGGCTCGAACACGGCAGAGTCCCAGGCCATGTGCCTCGATCCAGATACGATCGTCAAGCGCAGAAAAGGACACGGGTCAAGAAACTCCTGTGTCTCAATCTGACACGCCCGTGTCGGGTATCGACACACCCGTGTCCTAGGGACGTGTTACTAGTAACCGCCATGCCAACCGACACGACCCTTGGGAACACGGGTGGTGATACGGGTATGCATACACCCATGTCATGTGACATGCCCGTGTCATGCTGCCATGTTTCCTGTCGTTTCCTTCTCTGGACACAGCCGGCCAACAAAGAGAACCACACGGCCTTGGACATGCCCGTGTCCTAGGTCGTGTACCCCTATCTAGGTACCAAAAATCTCTTGGGACGCGATCATCTCGATTATGATTTTCGGGGCGTTACACCCCGCTTGGGATAACCTCATTTTTATTGTTCAAATGGGTTAGTGGGGTGCCAATAGGCTGGAGGAGAGATCAAAATTCGGCCATGGTGAGTAGGAGAGAGAAAGTTCCATTTTCCCTTTAATGGAGGAGAGAGAAAGTGATAAAAAGAGGTCATTCATGGCCAAGGGAGACCAAGGGCCTGTCCAATTGATTCCAATGGATGAATACATTCCCCTCATCAGTTTTAAGGAGTTGAATAGCCATGGCTAGCCACCCAAGGTGGCTGAAATCAATTTTTTCAATAAGGAGGAGAGAGAAAGAGGGAATGGCATGGAAGGTGAAACCCCAACAAATCCCCCCATTGATGGCTGGATTCAACTCCTCAGGTGTAGGGGAGGAGTTTCCAGCATTCTTCAGGTCACCAAGGGGATGAATTCATTAAGAATTCAATTTCCCAAAATTCCCAATTAATTGTGGAAATGGGAATTCAAGCTATGACCCTCCCTACCCCCCCCCCATTTGGCTCTTTTAAAAGCATCCATAGGCCAAGAGCAATCGTTTCCACCATGCCACTGAAGGAGCCGAGGTAGTTGGCTGTATAGTTGCAGAGCACGAAAAGCTCCAACACCGGCCATGGCGCATCACCACCACCCTCATCGGCAAGCTCGCTTAAAGGTCCTCCTCTACTCCTCTCTTCGTGGGCTAGATCTTTAAATCCTTTAGGAGAAAAATCAGACTCAATTGAGTCGGATTGGGTGCAAGAAATTTCATGGTTTTTAACCACTCGGGTTCGCCGGAATCTGCCCCTCCGGCGGTCATGCCGCCGCCCGACGATAGCCCCCACCTCAACAAAGGTGGTGGTGGTGATGGTCGTCTAGGGAGGTGGTTGGATGGACGGGAAAAGGGCATGTAAGTTGCTCCAAGTTCGGTCAATCCCAGCCCTTGGTTGGAGGAAGAAGATGACCAGGAGGCGTTGGATCTGCTTCAAGATTCATGCTGGATCTTATATATTTATTTTGATTTTTTGTATTTCCGCCTTGTTTACTAATCTGTTTTAAATTAAAGATTAAAAATATTTAGGGGTTGTTTCAGAAATAGTTGTCAACATCACAATTGTAGCTCTATGAGTCTAATTTAATGTAAAATTTGTTTCAACCAATTTGGGTAAGTGGTTTGACCACAACACTCATTTTGGTGAGGATTATACCTAGGCTAGACTAGAGACTATTTTGAGTGCCCCCATCAATCCATCCACCCAAATACTACTTTTTGTGAGGTTAAGTGGTCAGATCACCTCAACAAAGGCTGAGACTTTGTCCAATGGTTTTAAATGATATTTAACACCCTCATATGGGTTACGAGGTGGTTTGGGGTAGTTTTGCCCTAGGACCCAAGTTCAAACCCTATGATAGGACTATGAGGGTTTGAGAAGGGCATGGGGTCAAATGATCTTGTATGGACTTGAAATTTTGCAGAGCAGATACTTGTGTAGCTACGTACGGTCCTCTGGTAAAAATCTTAGAAGATGTGGAGATAGGCAGGCCTCTCAAAACCATAACACTAGTTTAGGGCACAAACTTTGTAGTGATAGATTAGGGTATTAACACTCATTTAACAGTGATGATGCTTGGGTAGTGTAGTCATATGGTTAGTATGAACCTATGGAAATTTAATTGGGAAGTTTGGAGCATTAATCTTAGTACTTCCTTTGTAATGTATGAGTTAGCCCTACTTAAATATTTAGATATTGTGAACTCATTGTCCATTGGGAAGTCATGAACAATAGGCAGAGGGAGTTTTAGACCATTATACTCATGTATGAATTTTATTAGGATTTTTAGATACATAATTACATTACCTACTTCACAAGCTCATAAATTTGGGAACTTATAAAATAATACTTTTAGACCTCATTTCTTGTTGAAAAATTATAAAACTTGGCCTAGTGTGTTTATTGATCGTTATGTACATGTTTGCATTTTTCTCAGAATTTTTGGAAGAATTTTTGTTGTACTTGTCTCTTAAAAATGATTAATGAAGGTTATATTTAAAATTAGGGTTAGAGGCCCAAAACATGCTGTAAAATTGGGGGACCTTGGATTCCATGTTAAATAATCATCTTGTATTTATAATGAATTTTGTAGAGCATTTGCATGTCTGAAATTGGTACTTCATGTTTAAACTTGGGTTTTTGGATTACTAGAGAAATTTATTAAATTTTTAGATAAATTAGGAAAATTATGAATTTCTGGATTTAGTCCAAACATGTCATGGTAGATCCCCAATAATTATTATAGGGATATTGGATGATTATTTTGAGTACCTCCCATTATACACATCATGTCGCTTAGGATGGTCTGCGTTTAGTAAAAACTACAGAAATCAAGATATGGTGCAAAATGAACTTAGGGAGTTGGGATTTTAGTTTGTTGGTCTGGTAAGGGAAATGAGACTATCAACGGAAGTTATGATGAGGAGTGAGAAGTTTGGCTAGTGTTAGGAGGGGCTCGGGGTCGACGAAACATCGTCTTCCCCGTAGGAGAGAATGTGTCAATACACTAGGGTTAGATCCAGTACAACATTTAAGTGATTGGGAACTGGGTAACAACCAGTAATAGTATGTGTCTTGCGAAAGGGTGCTTTGGGCTTCAGCATATCGTAGTTCCTAGTGCCCTCGAGAGCCCTTCACGGGGAATACCTTGGGCTGTCCTGGGCTAACCTAAATAGTAGGAATAATAAACTACAAGTGCAACTAGTATAACAAGGGTTTCACATTCACACACCCCGGTAGCTCGGTAGGTTGATTAGGTTGGTTTGATTGCCATTCGGACGGTAGGTTCGGAAGGTAGATGCACAGACGGGTTAGTCCGGGGAGCCGGTGGCTCGAAAGGTTTTGGATACAAAAGAAGGTGGTGGGTCTTCGGTATTGGACGGTCGTTCACACCGACGTCGATACGTTGACTCGGCGGTGTGCGACACTTATCTAAAGAAAGTCTGGTGGATATGGATAGCATTAGTACACGAATAATCTAGGTTGTGTTCTTCTAGGGGCGTATAGAAGGCCTAGGCCTGGTAGTTTGGATACCCGCCTAGGAGTGGGGGGGCCTGACCTACTGTCTCTGTTTGCCAATACGGAGGTTCCTGGGAGTGAAGCTAGCTGCCCAAATAGGGGAAACTAAAGGTCTGTGCGCATAGAGTCGTGTGCATGAGTTGCACTTGCATGAATCATGGCAGAGCACATCACTACTCTCATATTTACATACAACCGACACCCAAATGTATAAATTGGTATGAGACTTTTTATACGATGGGAGCCTTGCAGAAGACCCATTAACTTATAAGTTTGTATGAGCATTCATATAAGTTAAGGTTACTTACTTCTTACCGTATCTTTCTTACATATACTGCTTATTCTACTTGGTTACTTTACTTCTCACTATTGTAGAACTGCTTGATTGTACCCTTCTTCCTTAGCTATTTATACAACATAAATAACTGCTAGGTTAGTTCCATTGTCACCTGCTTTGCTTACTCTCGAACTTTGTAGCTTCCATTTCCTCCTCCCCACTCGGTTCCTAGGAGTCATGGGGGAGGGGTAGGGGATGATAGGACTTATTCTTTATGACTAATGGTTTTCGGACCACAACATTACAGGGGCTCCGGATGGGAGACAGGGACCAGCAGCACAGGGACCAGCACCAGCGGAGTACGGTGCGCATGGATGTGGGCCAGTCTAGTACCGGAGCACCAGTGACTAGCTCCGTGAGTGATTAGTTCTTTCTTATAGCTTCCGCGAGAGGTTGTAGTGCGGATCTGATGTACCGGGCTTAAGACCATTTATATTTCATTTGTAGTGTTCTTTTGCAGTACTCTCTCTCTCTTCTTTATTTATGGACTTTTGTGGTTTCTCCTTATATATGATGTTTGTGCACACAATTATATTTCAATCATGATTATTGCTCTCTCTGTGATGATCGAAAAAGCCGGCAGAATCGGCGTTTTGTAGTGGCGGCTTTCCCGAGTGTCGGGGCCACCTTAAAATGGCGGTTTTGGGCATAATACCCCGGGGTTTGAAAAATAAAAAAAGGGGGTCTTACAAGTGGTATCAGAGCAAACCTCGATCGAAAGAGAAGTAGTACACAAAAACCTTAGGCCACCCCCGCGCGAGCTTAGTTTGCGGACAAACTAGCAGTGGAAGCAGTGGTGTGCCCATAAGGGGAATCATATGTAAAGTCCACCTTTTCATTAATTCCACTTGTTCATCAGCTAACAATTGGAATTCTTATTTGTAGCCTGCAGCAAACCCTGCCCCCAGCAGGTAGCACCTCCGGCTGCGAAGATCCCATCTTATAATCCTCTAGTCAATGAGTTAGACTCAATCCACTAGGAGACATGACTAACCACGATAACTTATAGTATGCCCTAGTCTGAAATAGACCTTGGGTATGAACTTGGTTAAGATAAGGAGATACCTAAAGAGAATAAAGGAGGAGTATAACACGAGAATGTCTACCTAAGACATAAACTCAGGTGGCCCTCCGGTCCCTATCAAGGATTACTCTAACAGGTAGGACTGCTTTAAGGAGAATTGAGACCAATAATCCATTAGCAAAATTGTAGAAGACACATAGTTTCAACCCTCGTACCTGTAACAAGATTACTTGGAGACAACCACCACGACAAACACCGAGGGTCGGATGGGAATTCAAGTTGAGAAGAGACCTAGTTGGGATTGGGAACATTTTTACCCGGATAAGGTTGTCATAAATATGACTCGGAGGGTTTAAAGTATGGAGTATATCAACAGATTCAGGTTTGAACCCCAAGCTAAAGATTGATGCCCTAAGGATTGTGCGCCCAGCTAGGACGGATATAACATGGTAATATCAAAGATACTTAGCCCAAGGTTGGTAGGGGCTTATCTTTTATTTATTGGGTGCCTATCTTTTGTTTATTGGGGGCTTGTCTTTTATTTATTGGGCAAATTAGTTATTGACTTGGGTTTCCCTTAGACCTCATCTAGAAAACTTTGTGTCAGATCGCCGGCCTACTAGAGTCCAGACCCGGACCCAGTACTGGTAATCAGCCTTTCACATTCAAGCCTGCAGGTCATGCACCCCAACCCCTCTCCGCTCCTGTTTATCAGCAGCGGCGGGTTGTTGCCACAGGGGATCAAACCCAGGACCTTGATCAGAGGGCTTTACGCAACTCCCTCATCACCAATTGAGTTGCAGCTCATTTGGTGATGAGGGAGTGGCATAAAGCTCTCTTATCAAGGTCCTGAGTTCGATCCCCAGTGGCAACAACCCTCCACTACTGATAAACAGGCATGGAGAGGGGTTTCGGTGCATGGCCTGCAGGCTTGAATGTGAAAGGCTGACTAATAGCAGTGGGTCCGGGTCTGGACTCTGGTAGGCCGGCGGTCTGGCTGGGTCCCATGTTGATGGGCCTGGATCGCTATATGTGCTCTCCACCTTTACTATTAAGGAGAGCAAGACCAACCAGTTTTATGAAGGTCTACGGGATGATCTGATGTTGTTAATCACAGGTCCGATGATGTGAGGTTTTCTAACATTGGTCAAAACTTCTCGATATCTGGAGTAATATATGATACGAGATCAGAGTAAGAAGGACGTGGCTGTGAAGAAGCCCGAGTTCAAAGTATTGAGCTCTACAAAGTCTGGGTTCCTAGAGTGGAATAAGAAGGCTGGCACTTCTGGTCCTCCATCTTCTGCTATTTATAGAACCACTACTAGGTGAGGCACCGTTACTTGATACTCGTGTGGCAAGGTGGGAAATTATGCACAAGATTATTGAAGTGGCCGCCGAAAGATGGAGAAGAAGTCAGGAGCATCATATACTGAGAAAGGGAAAGCAGAGGAGTCAACTGAATCCCATTATGCTCCAGCCCAACCCAGAGTTTACAATTTTGGCCAGCATGAGGCCATTAAGCGGGGTGACATGGTTACATGTATAAGTTAGACTATAGCTTTCTTGCTTTCTATACCTTATGCCCTATGCATTGTCATATAACTAGTTTGTATTAAGATTTGTCTTAATATTGGACCATCCGGTGAGAGCACTACTTGATAGAGGAGCATCGCTATCCTTTCTGACTGAGGACTTCTTGTCGCATATTAGAGTACCTTCTTTTATATCAAATGATAGATTGGATGTGTTGCTGCATAATGGGTTCTTGATGGGTGCAGATAGAGTTTGTTGTGTGAAGGTGCGGATAGGAAGTCAAGAGTTTGACTTGGGATAATCACTGCTGATAGTAGAGTTTGAAGTAATCTTTATGTTGGATCCGTAGTATGGATTTGGGCTAGGTTCACTAAATAGGATATATCTGACCCATATTATATAGCCAGGGTCACGTATTTGAGTCTTAGAGTTTAGGCTAAGTCATTAGGTTCAACCTTCATGGACTAGCCAGCAGAAGACTTCAGGAGACTCAAGACTTAGAAGAATCCAGACTTTAAATTATCAGTTTGAAATTCTTCGAACTCAGCTCGACGATCGTCGATCTCAGGTCGACAAACTCAGAAATCATTCTTTGAGCTGAGCTCGATGATATTCGAGCTCAGATTGATGAATTCTGGAGTTCAGCTTCATCACAATCTTTCTAGTTTACTTTCGCTGAACTCAGCACAACGAAGACAGATTCTGTTCTCGACAAACTTGTACAACAGAATTTGCAAGATATTCGCAGAATGCAGTTATCTGAGCGCAGGTCGACGAATAGGATTTCTCAGCTCGACGAACTTGGATCCCCGGTCGACGAAATCTGTTCAGAGCTCGACGAATTCTGTCCAGCGCCAGACTTAGAGTTTTTCCTCATTTCTGTCCTTATTTTCTATAATATTTAGCAATAATTTCCTGAGTAATTACTACATATATTCTCCTGAATATAGCCGTTATTGGCAGCATTGATTATGGTTTCCATCATGGTTAATTACTTGCTTAATTTATTGGGACAGTTTGGAAACTCATTAAAATAAATATTCTCCAGCCGTATTTCATTCTCTCCAGGCAATCAGCATTAAATGCAGGGAATTTAAAATTCAAAGGAGAATTAGACAGAGAATATAAAAGAGATTTTCTCTTTCAGACGGCAAGCAGAGATATACAAGCAATAAAGAATAACAAGAGAAGATTTACAGAAACATACACAAGATCATCTGCTTCTTCTCTGTGCAGAAAACATCCAGTTTTCTCCTTGTGCTTACTGAAGACTGAAGAAGAACAATAAACAAAGATCAAGAGTTTTCTTCAACTTCTCTGTAGGAACATTCTAGGACAACAATCATTCTATAAGTCAGAAGTTCCTAGACATCATTTCAAGACAAGGCAGAAGACCTACACCCAGAGCAAGGCTCCAAGTGATTTTAGAAGGAGCACTTGACCACAGCAATCCACTAAGTATTCTCTGTTGATTAGAGAAAAAGAAGAAACCATCACCTCTATCACCTCCTGTATATTATTTATTAACTCCCTTCAAAACATTATTCTTGGTTTTTGAGCTCCTGATCAAAAGCTCCAAGGGTTGTGAGATCTCCCAAAAAATAAATCTTGTGGTGGCAGTCACCTGATCAAAAACCTGCTAGTGGATTCCTACCAGGGTGGTAGAAGAGTGGATATACCCTTTTTTGGGAACCACTATAAAATTATTGTGTTGTCTAGTTGATCATTTTTTATGTTGCCTTTGCTTTGCTGTGATAGGCTAGCTTTGCTGTGTTAGATTTCTTTCCTGTGATAGTTTAGGTTGTTGTGTTAGTTTTGCTTAGTTTATACTTTCTATTACTACAATTGGTATCACTTATTTTAATACTCTTAAAATATTTAAAATAGCCAAAATTTTAATTACTTTATTCACCCCCCTCTAGAATAAATCAGATCTACCCCCCTTTCTTTGAATTGGTATCAGAGCAGGTTCCTTTGGTTGTACAATTTAACACTTGAACCAATAGATCCTTATTAGATCTGATCTTCTTTTTCATAGTTTTTCTGATTATTTTCACAGCATGACATAGAACAAGGATTATGCAAGCACCAGACCTATAGTTTGCAATTTAAATAAGTTTTCCATCTGAAAGACAGGAATTAGGCTTTATATGAATTCTATTAATAAAGTAATATATAATTCTATTTTGACAGGTTCCCCTCAACCTACAGCTACTACTACATCTTCAAGTACATATGTTGTTCCACCACCTGAGTGGACAGATGCTCAGAAGAAGGCTAAAATAGCAGATGCAAAGGCCATGAACATTCTAGCACAGACTATGTCAGATGACATATTTAAAAAAGTGGTTGAGTGCACATCTGCCAAAGCAATCTGGGACTCTCTCAACTAGATGGTTGCTGGATCAGCAGATGAGAGAAAGGACAGGAGATCAAATCATATCTCCCAATATGAAAACTTCAAGAAGGATGAATCAGAGTCTATCAATGATATGTATAACAGATTAAGCTCAATCATCAATGAGTTAAAGTCTCCGGATAAGGATATCATTCTCACTGAAGTGAATGACAAGATCCTCATGTGTTTCCCAAGCTCATGGGATTCCAGAATATGGCCAATCAATGAGGCCAAAATCTTGAATGAGATTTCCATAGAATCTTTTCTGGGAAAGCTCAAGTCATATGAGCAACTAATAAAGTCAAAAGAAGCTGCAGTACAGAAGACTCCTCCTCCAGCAAGAAAAGAACAAAGCATAGCTTTTAAAGCTTCAGAGGAATCAGAAGCTCCAACAACAAGTGAAGAACTTTTGAGCCTCTTAGCCAAGAGATTCTACAAGATGGCAAAGAAGCATTTCAGAAGAAAGTCAGAAAGGCAAGATGAAAAACCAGGTATGACAAGACACCCACTAAAGATATTGTTTGTTTTGGGTGCAGGAAACCAGGACACTTCATATCAGAGTGTCCAAAAAATCAAAAGAAGAAGGAAAGAAGAAGAGAGGAAGACCCCAAGAAGCATCACTACAGCAAGCCATCCTCCAGCGAGCATAAGAGAAAAGAGAAAGGCTTTGTGGCTGAGACCTGGAGTGACACTGAAGATGAATCTTCATCCTCTAGCTCCAGTGAAGATAAAGAGGAGGCAAAGGCAAGGGAAGTTTACCTCATGGCTATCAATGCCTCCTGCAGTCCATCAGAAGCTGAGCAGTTAGATAATGAAGAATCATCTGAATCAGAGGCAGATTAGGTATTGTCTTCCTTTGATTACAAATCTGAAAATTTCAAACCGAATTTAAATCATTATGTATTGATTTAATCAATTCTGAAAAAGAAATTAAGACACTTAGGGAAAAATTGTCTGATCAAGAGAACTTAACTTCTGAAAACATTAAACTAAAAGATGAATTAATTCTAGCAAATGAACAAATCATAACACTAAAATCTGAATTAGTTGAGGCAAGGCAATTTGAAGAATCCCTAAATGAGAGAAGCATCAAGTTGATGGACATCAAAAGAACAGTGAATGCAAGACTAAATGACATGCTGGGCTTAGGTGCTTCATCAAGCCAACCCCCACTAAGCCAGAAGAATATATTGTCAACACCTATAAAAATTGTTTCAGAAAAGGGAAAAGATAAGATAGATAATAATAATAATGTTAAACAAATAGAATTAAAACCAAAGAATAAGAAAAGGAAAAAGAATAAGAAAAATCCTAATTATAACAATGTTCAACAGATTTCGTTGAACACGGATTGACGAAATGTGTACAGTTCGTCGAACTCAAGTCGACGAACTCTAAACGCAAATTTTCATCATAATTATTCGTTGAACTACAATCGACGAAAGCAGTATGGTTCGTCAAACCGAGATCGATGATTTTGGGGCCTAGAGAATGAATACTTCTATTCGGTGAGTGGAGTTCGACGAACTCATCCCCATTCATCGAACTCAGATCGACAAACTCAATTGAATTCGTCGAACCCAGTTCAAGTTAACAGAAAGTTGAAGTTTTCTAAAACTTATAATCAACCGAGATGTTGGAACACCCTATTACTAATTTGGGTCAGGATCACTATGTCTTTAGGAACCTTTGTTTGACCTTCTGTATAGATTAATAGGTCAATTAGAATTGAGTCTAAGGGTTAGAAGTGTAGGATTGGAAGCTGCCCTGAAGACCAAGTTTTTCTGTCTGGAGACCAAGTCTGATCGTCGAGCTCAGCACGACGATTCGTCGAACTCAGATCGACGATCGTCGAGCTCAACTTCGACAGATCGTCGAGCTCCACTCGACGATCGCTGAGCTCAACTTGACAATATCGTCGAACTCCATTCGACGATCGATGAGCTCAGGTCGACGATTTTGACTCTGCTTTGGATCTTTATCTCTGAGCTCAGTTCGACGATCTTTGAGCTCAGATCGACGATTATTTTGCTGCTTGAGTTTTCCAGTTCGCTGAGCTCAGCTCGACGTTAGTAGAGCTCAGTTCAACGATTTTGGTTAACTTCCAGAATTCAAATTCAAATCAGACAGGAGTTATTTTGCAATTAATTCAGAGATTTGCTAGCCGTTTTCATTTATTTCTGGACCAAGTTTCAAGGGATCTTTCAAGGAATAATTCTGTGGACTTTCCTCCAGAAGAGTTTTTGCAATTAAGAATGCAATCAATGCAGACCAAGGACTATCTTTGACAGAGAATGATATTCTATTCTGGAATAGAGAATAAAAGACAGAATGTTTTTTGAATCAATAGAGATTAACAAGAAGAGAACACACAATACAGATTACAGAGACTCTTTCAAGATCTTCTGTCAAAAAGAATTCTGAAGAACACTCACTTAAGAGATTAAGCTTTCAAAATCTCTTCATCTTTCAAAGTGTTCAAGGCCAACATCATTTCAAGACTCCAGACACTCAACATTTCAGCCATTGCTGAAACCATCTATTGTTGGAGTTCTACCTTTGAAGGCCTATCACCCTCAAGCAAAGCTTTTCTTCCTGAAGATTTCAAGGATTCAGGGGGAGCTTTGACATCAATCCACATAGTCTTCTCAGTTGTTTGAGAAAGAGAAGACTGCCATCACTCTCTCACCCCCAGTTTGTAAAGGGTTTCTCAAACTCCCTTCAAAAGTTTGAATCTGGTTTTTGAGCACCTTGTCAAAAGCTCATTGGTGGCAAGACACCTGATCAAAAAATCTGCTTTGGTTTTTGAGCACCTTATCAAAAGCTCATTGGTGCCCAGGACACCTGATCAACTCATCCTGCAGTGGATTCCTACCTAGGGTGGTAGAAGAGTGGATGTACCCAAGTTTGGGGAACCACTATATTTCCTTGTGTCCTCTGGCTCTGCTTGTTTACTTTTTGTTTCTAGCCTTGATTTGTCTGTGCTTAGCTTCTGCATAGCTTAGTTCTGTGATTAGATTTATATTTGCTTCCCTGCTCACACTTATTACAACAATTGTTGTAAAAGTTATTAAAAGTACTGAAACACCATATACTCTATTCACCCCCCTCTAGAGTATATCAGATCTAGTTGCACTTTCAATTGGTATCAGAGCCAGGTTTGTTAAATATACCATACCTGATTGGTTGTACAGGCTAACACCTGAACCCCAAGATCCTAAACTAGATCTGTTTTTCTTTTGTATTTTATTATTAGTCTTTGTTTGCACAAATCATGGCCCAAAACAAAGATTATGCTAGCACCAGACCTCCAGTGTGCAATCTTTCCAAGTTTGCACTTTGGAAAGCAAGGATTAGACTTTACATGAATTATATTGACGAAGATATTTTCAATTCTGTTTTGACAGTGTGTCCAAGACCCCCAGAGAGCACAAGTACAAATTCTGTTCCACCTCCATCAGGAACAGATGCTGACATCAAAAAGTGGAAAGTAGCTGATGATAAGGCTATGAACATCCTAGCCCAGACAATGTCAGATGACATATTCCAAAAGGTAGCTGAATGCAACTCAGCCAAGGAGATTTGGGACAAGCTCTCAGAAATTATCTCAGGCTCAGCTGATGAGAGAAAGGACAGAAGATCCCATCTCATCTCCTAATATGAGAACTTCAAGAAGGGAGAGACTGAGTCAGTGGGAGACATGTACAACAGATTGAGTCTAATTGTCAGTGAGCTAAGGACATTGGACAAAGAGATTTCTCTGACAGAACTTAATGACAAGATCCTAATGTGCTTCCCCAGCACTTGGGATTCAAGAATCTGGCCAATTAAGGATGCCAGAAGTCTAAATGAGATCACCACTGAAGCCTTGTTGGCCAAGCTCAAATCCTATGAGCTACTCATCAAGAATAGAGAGGAAGAACAGAAGGCTGCTTCACCAGCCACAAGGAAAGAGAAAACCATAGCCTTTAAGGCAACT